>OY720635.1:66489228-67689228 GCA_963169105.1 Ceriagrion tenellum | reverse complement strand
CAACGTTTCGATACTCTTCTCTGTCATCATCATCAGCCCGAATATGGGACCAAGTGTCGCGCCAGGTATATATATATTTTCTGGTATGGAGGTCAAGTCTCCTCTGATTGGGCAGAATTTGGCACCTTTTTACCTCTTGTCCTTCTCATTTGTTGAAGGATAAGATTCCATGTTCTTCAAAGGCTATCCCCAGAGTCTCTGTTCATAATCTTTTCTTCAAGTCTTATCTCGATGGCCTCTTTGGTCAGCTGATCCCAATTACCGTTGGCCCTGCACATCAACTCAGCTCCATCACAAATGATGACAAGGTCTTGGTGGATGCTGTGGTCAGCGACTGCCGATTTCTCAGGATATCATAGCCTAGTGCAGCGCTTGTGCTCGGATATCCTGGTTTCAATTTTTTATCCTGTCTCTCCAATGTACACGTCTCCACAATCATAGGGAATGCGGTCGACACCGGAGGTCATGAGTATCAGCATGTCCTTGATTCGAACGAGTTGACTCCATAACTTTCCTACTGGCTAGCAGATGGTCTCAATAGTGTGCCTAGTGAGAATTCTTGACTATTTTGGAAAGGGACAAAGACCTCCACAATGGTGCCCAACTATGGTTTACCGACGGCTCCAGAAAGGAAGGAAAAGCAGGAGCTGGCATTTATTGCCAGCGCCCACACAAAAGACTCACCATCTTGATGGGAGCATATGCAACGGTCTTTCAAGCAGAGGTCTACGCTCTGCTGACCTGCGCTCACGTTGTTAAAGAAACAAGTCTCAAAGGTAGACCAATTCACATATGTTCTGACAGCCAACAGCTTAGCTTTAGCTGAAGACGGGGCTCTTTTCTCAAAATCCTCCACGATGATTTTGGCTTTGGCCAGCGAGAACGGAGATCCCATGACAACGCACTGAGTTTGTTCATAGAATCCTCATCGGAACTGGAAGTAGGTGGTCGTTAGGACATGGTGGAACTAATTGACAACTTTTAGACAGAAACAACCACCTAGGAGCTGAACCGTGTCCTTCAGTGGGACTCGAGTGAACAATGAGAGGACATCAAAGCTCACCATTAATTCTGATGGTTCTAATTATATGTTTTGCTGAATCTTAACAAGTTCTCATGAGTTTTTAATACGATGCTCACACCTTTTAAAAGCTTAGTTTTATCCATCAACAACATGTTTTTATTCCAAACAATACCACTTTAATCCTAAGAACGATAGTAGTTGTGCTGGGGGAATATTAAATTTCTTGTCAACTAGATATTGATGTGATTTCAATTTTTCTGATCAATATAGATTGTTGAGAGAATTAAAACCTCGAAAGAATAAATATCGAAGCCACAAACCTACAATTTTTTTTCCAAACAATAAAGCCTGAATCCTGGGGGCGATTGTTATTGTGTTGTGGTAAAATTATAGCCCTGAAAATGATGTGATCTCAATTTTTGTTATCAACATAGATTGTTGAGAGAATTAAAATATCGAAAGAATAAATACCGAAGCCACAAACCTACGATTTTTTTTCCAAAAAATAAAGCCTGAATCCTGAGGGCGATTGTGATTGTGTTGTGGTAAAATTATCTCTCTGAAGATGATGTGATCTCAATTTTCCTTATCAATATGGGTGGTAGAAAGAATTATAACCTCGGAAGGATAAATACCGTAGCCAGAAACATTTGAAAGGAAGTGACAAAACGCCTGAAAGGGTAGTAATGATACCGGCCGAGAAACCATCCTCTTGACACCAAAGCACTTAACCGTTTTCCTTCTCCACATTCTCGACGCAAATACGACCGAGTGTTGGGGGGGAGAGAAAGGAACGAGGACGCCGAAAGGAAAGACGCCTCGGAAAGAAGATAAAGGAAGAACCTAAAGCCTCTTTAAAAAATAACAGAGAAAAAGAGGAAATAGCGGGGGCAAGAATTTTTACGGAGCCGTTACGGACGCTTAAATTCTTTCTCCGCCAGATGCGCCACCCGTTGTTTGGGTGAGGGGAAAGAGAGAATGAGAGAGAAAAAAGAGAGGAGGATAAGAGGTTACTGGGGTCGACTTATGGTGACGCTAAAGAGTAGATGAGAGAAACGTGGATCGTTCTGAAGTTTTCCGCTCACATCCCCTTCGCGGCTATAACGTAAAACATAAGTGGAAGTAACGGACGACTGTTTTTTTGCATGGGAATAGAATTCGGTGATCACGCCCCTGTGGGAAAGGAGAATAGTTGGAAAAAAATTACCGCTCACATCCCCACAAGGGAGATTTTTACGTGAAAGATATCCTCTGACTATAAATGCGTATATATGATTCGCTCGCGGACAATTTCAGTGGCAAAGGAAGCCTATCCTGAGGGAATATGATGGAAGATGGAACCATGCTGGAATTCATGAAATTGGATCCATTAATCTGAGGCTATTGGCTTGAATTGTGAGATTGTTGCGAGGAAGGAGAATTGCAGAACATGCAATTCATAGGTTAAACTTTTGACTTTAGAGGTTACCACGTAAATTTTCTTTGCGTAGGGTGAAACATGCTTTAATATTGACCACGGGAGGGAAATGGGATTATCACATGTGGAAATCGCTAAGCAACAAGTGAATGTGTAAATCATGACTAAAGTCTATTGGAAAACATTTCCTGAGCAATATTAATGAGTATGGGATAGGGTAACTGTGATACCTAAATTATTGCTTTTTGAAGACCCCCTTTGAGGACTCTGAATTATCATATTGATGCTGATAAAGCTACCCATAATTCCAAGAAGTAGCCGCATAGCACAACAGTATCCAGCGATGCTAGGATATTTAGCATAAGGATAGCACATACAATTTGATAAGTTTGCACAAAATTGCTTTCATACAAAATAAATTCCATTATTTTTCCTATAGGCTTGATTACTTTTGAATACATAATTATTCTAAATGGTTTGTGTTTAAATTAATAACTCATTCACTTCTTGCCGACGTTTCAAATTTCATTTTTGCATCATCAGAAATGATGTTTTGTAAAACTGAAAATATATTTGAAACATGTATTTTATATCAAAATCAATACATAAACATACTTGTATGTTAAAAGGAGACTGAGACAATGTAATTAAAAGTGGGAATAACATTTCATGGCTGCAATTCAGAGAGATCAACATAAATGTGAAAAACGAGATCTAAATACATGCTTATGTTATGATTTCAGGGTAAAAATAGTGGTCTAAATATCCCATGAGCTTTAAAAATTGTTATTTAACTTACGCTTATGCATTTTCCCAAATAATGTAAAAATAAAATTGCGAAAATTCGGTATATGGGAAGATAAAAAATTTATTTTAAAATCAACCATTCAGAAGTATTGTGTGGTTACAGAAGTGATCAAAATGAGTTCGTATTAAAATTTTTACTGAAGCAATGTAAACTATGGTGGAAATTCCCTTGCCAGACATATTTTAATAAATGAAGTATTGTGGAGGAGAGGTAAGGGTAAGTTTTTCTGACCTATGAAGATATAATTAATTTTGTTAACACGCTTCCACGGTCGATAAATATCAATGTATTTTAACTATTCTCCTATGTTTTCTTTGTTTTGCAGTTACAAGCATGTTCTGAGAAAAAATTGAATTTGAAGGAAATATTCTCAAACAAAAATTACTGGTGAAGCGATGTAAAGTGGAACGAACATTCCCCCTAAAAAAATTCGACGACTAAAATATTGTGAAAGAGAAACAAGGTTGAGTTTTTCAGGCCAATAAAAGTACAGTTTATTTTGACGTACATGATTTATCAATGTTTCCGTGATAAATAACCTCCACAAATGTTGATAATTCTCCTATGTTATCGTTTATTTGCAGTCACAAGTACTTATTCTGTGAAAACAAATAAAAATTTTCTGGAAATCTACTCGCACTCAAAATACCGCTGACGCAATTTGAAGTACATTGGACATTCCTCTATCAAAAATATTTCGGGGAATGAAATACTGCGAAGGAGAAACTAGATCGAGTGTATCTGGCCTATGAAGGTACAATTTATTTTGCTGAACATGATTAGCCAATGTTTCTTGATAAAAAAACTTTTATTCATGACGTCTAGTCTCCTATGTTATCGTTGTTTTGCAGTCAAAGGTATCCTGTGAGAAAATAAAATTTGGTAGAATTCTGCTTGCACTAAAAATACCTTTGATGCCGTGTAAAGTTCAATGGATATTTCCCAAATAAAATATTTTGGAAAATTAAACATTGTCGAGGAGAAACAAGGTTTAGTTTTTCTGATCAATAAAAAGATAATTCATTTTGCTTACCACATTTGACCGATGTTTCTGAAATAGAAATATCTGAATGTATATTAACTATTCTCCTATGTTATTATTGTTTTGCAGTCATGAGCATGCTTTGAGAAAAAATGAAATTGGGAGAGTATCCGAAAGCATTCTTTAACAAAAATATCTTAAAAATTCTATAAACTCTTTAGTAACCATTTTTCACGAATTTTGTCTCGGGTGGGAGGTACAATACGCTTCTCCGGAGAAAATGAAATTCATTGGTACATCAGGGTGAAGGCCATTCATCGCATGGTTGCATGAAGCCACAGAAGCAGGTATCACTAATCACTTGGCTCTCGCTCCTCTGTGTTCGAACAATTTTACTCCAATTACCAAAGTTGGGCATTAATTGACTCAAGTTGACGATGAACCGAACTCAATTTGATGCCACACATCTGGTTTCCCGGGTTTTCCCACGGCCGTCTGTCTATAAGCTCATACCGCACACTTCAGCCGTGGGAAACTCGCATGATTACCTTTGTTTGAAGATGGGGCGAGTTTGGAGCAATAACTAGCGTTTACAATGCTTGGAGGCAAAATTAGTACTAAGAGAGAATGTCATTTGCACCTAACCATTATTTATAGAGGGCAAATAGAATGATTTTTTCGCTCATGTTTTTCAGCTATGGCATTATCGCGTAAGACTACAAAAATTAATCTACCTTCGGGTGTTTTGCTAGAGTGAGAGACTTGAATTAGGGAATTTGATCTCTGAGATTACTTATCTTTTTGACGATTTTACAATTCTACAATTCAAAACACTAGAGAAAAATGCTCTCTCTCCATTTTTTCTTTATATTGTGTGTTTGAAGTTCCTGGAAACATGTAAAAACCGTTTCCTATTGTGGTGCATTTGTTGGTAATGACCAGAAGTTGCTGTTATGACAGTATTCTTCCCTTGAGCCATTTCACCACCAATTCCCTCTATACTTTGCTGAGTAACCGCTTATTCCTTATATGGATACACTAAAACTGTTGTAGTATGAAGTAGGAATTCGAATAAATGAACTTAAGCTTTTTTCGCGCAAATCTCTCCACTCACGTGGATCTACCTTCGAATCTTATGGGTATCGTTGCTAAGTGCTGGTTGCAGATATCTGATAATGACCTTAGTCACGGATAAGTCAGGTTTATATGGAAGACTATTAAGCGTTACCCCACTCTAACCAGAACTGACTAAACCAGTTTCTGATTAAAAAAATGAGTTTTATTGATTTGAGAAGCGGAAGCTAAGCCAATTTTCCCACTACTAATACCCAAGGGGGATAATTTTGTACCGATGCAGGTTAATTAATAATAATATTTTTCATTGATCATGCTATGCACTTTCTCTCGCTTCATTTTTATTTTGCTCTTTTTTGCCTCTTAATTTTCCCATTTCATAGAATCTTCAAAACGGTTGTTAGGAAATGACACTCCATCGAAGCGAGTGACTGTAATCTAAGCGTTACGTGATGTAATGAGGGAATCTGGCCCATTTCACAGGGTAAAAATAAATATATTCAACGGTATCCAGTGAGATATTGTGGAAAATCATCGCAAAGTTTAAATAAAGAAAATTTGAAATGTCCACTCAGTAATTTAAATTGTTATTTAAAAGAAAGAGACTTTAAAATGTAGATCTCTCCATGTTTCCGGGATTTCTTCCGCGTTGGTTGTTTGTGGGACAACAGTTTCGCTGGCACTCCTGCCAGCGTCTTCAGGTCGAAGTATAGTGAAGCAAGTCAAGTCAAAATACGTTTATTCCACACCAAAACAAATACAAGTATAACAAAAAACAAAAACAATGGTGTGGACCCCGTTCTAGGCTGTCGCCTCTTCAGGGAAGTCACTGGAATACTTTTACAGGTGCGGGAAGATATTGGCCCGGCATTCGCCCTAGGACGGTGGGAAACCCGCTAAAACCACCGCCAGGCCACAAACTTAACAATGTAAAACAAAACAACACAAAGAAATAACAAATCGTAGATATTGAAAGAATAACACTGAGTATGTCTCTGCATAAATAAATAAATAAATAAATAATATGTATATATATGTCTCTGGTAATAAAATAGATAAATAATGCCACCGATGGTAACATGAATAAACTATGAATTGTTCAACACGAGATATATGTCTCTGGTAATAATAACTGGTCACTAGGAATCACTGGGGATGTGGGTGAGTTTAATAAATAAATAAATAGGGGCATCACTGGGGAGGTGGGGGGGAGTCACTTGGGGCGAGGGTTGCTGGGGTGGCCATTGTGGGGGACGACGATTCTTCCCTCCTCTTTCTTCTTCTTTTCTTGGGGCGTAGAGGAAAACCTGGTGTGATGGTAAGCTGCGCTGGCGCGGGAACCGTGTGTCTGATTGTATGAGGCGGCAGCGTGACCTCCGGGTGATATAGATGAAGGTGGTCTGAGATGAATCTTGGAGTGGAATACAGCTTTTTCTTGGGCTTTCTGGGCAGTGGACCACCTTCTGTTCCAATGATGGAATCCAGAAGCGTCCTGTTGTTCTCCGCTATCCTCCTTGTCCCGTCGCAGCGTAGGCGGCACAGCATGTGAAGCAGAGGTTCATTATTAGTTAGGTCATATACTGTGCGGGAACGGGGCAATGGGTGCAGGTCGAAGGTCTGCCTAAGGATCCTTCGCTCAAGGGTGGCGTACGACTTTAAAGTCTGTCGTAGCGGGAGGATGGCCAGCGCGGCGTACTCCATGACTGGCCGTATGAACGACCTGTATAGGAGCAGGCCGCACCTCGCCGAGACTCCCCGCCCCCCTGCGCGGACCGCCCTGATCAGGTTACTTCGCCTACTACACCTTGCGACCACGTTCCTCACGTGCTTCCTGAAAGTAAAATGTCTATCAATTAGTGCCCCTAGATAAGTCGCCGTATCTGTGTCCTTAATCAATTGGTCCCATAGTCGTAGCCTGCAACCATCGTGTTTACTTCCTAGAGGTTTGGCGATGAGCAGTTGCGACTTGCTTGCGTTTGGTCGCATCCTCCATGTGGTGAACCATTTCTCCAATCTCTTTGCCATCTTCTGTAGATTATTTGTGGCAGTCCGGGCGGAATTCCCTGCGCACCATATCGCGGTATCGTCTGCATATTGGCATAGAGTGACCGCGCCTCTCGCCCTGCCATCAGTCGGCATATCATGGCAGTACAGGGTGAACAGCAGGGGGGATAGTACGGTGCCCTGGGGGACACCTGCTTGGAGGGGGAAGAGCGCAGAGTGGTTTGAGGCCACTCTTACCCTTGCGTTTATGTCCCTGATGAAGCAGTTTATGATGCGCAGCAGGTTTGCACCCACCCCTGGGAGTTTTGCCATTTTACACATCAGCCCATCATGCCATACACTGTCGAAGGCTCGTTCGATATCCAGGAACAGTGCTGCGGCATATCTGTTTCTGTTTATGGCTTCCGTGGCGGTGCTTGTTAGGAGTGCCAGAGGGTCGGTGGTGCATCTACGCGGTCGAAAGCCATATTGGTGTTGGGGCAGGACACCATTGGCCTCGAACACGGTGCTCATCCGTCTTGTTAGGATTCTTTCGAACCACTTGCCGATGGTGCTAGTGAGGCTGATGGGCCGGTAGTTCTCCGCTTTCTTCTTGTCTTTTCCTGGCTTGGGTATCATTACCATTGTAATCCTTTTCCAGGAATCAGGGTAGTATCCAATACAGAGTATGGCATTAATGATAGTCATCAGGAGTGGGGCGCAAGCAGGGGCCTTTTTGACATGAAGGGTGGTTATTCCGTCGTCGCCCGGCGCCTTGTTCTTCCACGGTCTGCTTTCCTCCATTTCCTCTGCAGAGATTGGTTGGAGTACCGGGTCGCCCTCTATCCTGGCTGGTGTCTGTAATGGTCTTAAAAGTATTTCTGCCGTCTGCACTGCCCTCGTGCAAGCAAAGTCAAAGTCAAGTCAAAGTCAAAGATGTTTATTGCTATTGCATAAAATGGTATATACATACATTCATTAATAATAATATTCAATACATTAATATATACATTACAATAGCCCCCGCTATAGGAAATAATTCCTCTTCAGGGTTAGTCATATGAACTTTATACATTTTAACAACTATGTGTAAGCATGTAGCAGATTCGTTAGGGTGTTTTTTAGGTTGTAGTCAGCAGGAACTCTTTTCTTCCGGGATGGCTTAATGGCCTGGCATTTGCCCGAGGCGTGAGGGAAACCGGCAAAACCTCACGCAGACCGCCGTGTAATATTGATGTGTTGTTTGCAGAAGACGGTGTTGCAGGTGAGATTTCTAAAGTGGCATTCTGATGTGGTGTTGCGGCAGCGTCAGACTGTGTTGTGGACCCGGTATGTAATTCCTTCATCGTAGTGTTGACTGTCGGTTCTGTTGTCTGGTTCCGGATGCGATGTCTGCGTTGTTCTGTGGAGAGATCCAGGATTAGTAATTATATTTACAAGTTACATATATTTACAGATTTTCCTAGGAGGATGCTAAGGTTGTTATATTTACACGTCACATGTATTTACAAAGCCAATCAGAGATTATTGTTTTAGGTTCAAGTTTTAAACAGCATCTAACTTATCAATTGTATGCCCATTGTCCATAGAAAATATTAAGTTATCAGTAATATAATTGGAATACATTTACAGTCGAAATTTTATGTCAGTAATTAAGTCAAGAATAATTGGCTGTAGTCATGAACGAAATTTATAGAGTTTTTAAACAATTATGAGTGAAAATAAGTATCAATCGGACTGGGCGATGTCAAAATTATGGAAGTGAATATTTATACAAGGGTATATTCAAGGTGCATATTTCAGCAGATAGCCTGAGAGGCATTTGTCATATTATAACGATATCTTAGCCTTCCGTTCAAGCCGTCGTTCTCTCCACGGCTGTGTACTGCGAGTTCCATGAGTACACCGCTTGGACGGAGTACCCAAGAACCTCGCGCGCCGCTGCGTCCAGGAACTGAGCCGCCGAAAGTCGCTCCGCCGGGTGGAGGTTGGCCAGCAGCAGGCTGAGCAGGCGGAGAAGGTCCTTTTTGGAAACCGTCTCCTCCGTGGCGTCGACCACCGCATCTGTGGGAAGAGAAGGTGGGCAGGGTGTTATCGGCATCGCCTTGCCCAGCACTGCCGGTTCCTTTGGGCGCTGAGGGCACCGAAAGTCACCGGAGTGATGCCCTCCGCCGCAGTTGGCACATTTGAGTGTCTCCGTTTTGCACTCTGTGGAACGGTGACTTGTCCCACATCGCGCGCAGCGAAGATCTCGCTTGCACTCGTGTGTCAGGTGGTCGAACCCCTGACACCTGCGGCATTGGGCTGGCTGGGCACGCGGTGGACGGGAGGGCTCCACGCGGTATCTCTTCCCGTAGGAAGTGACACCCTCGTGGAGTAGCCGGTGCATGGTGTCCCGGTCCTTGGAAATGACCCTCATCAGGGTCGTGGGCTGTCCGGTCCTCCGCGACTTGATTCGGTACACCTTCAGCCTAGAGGTGTCGTAGCCGCCGAATCCAAGGCCCTCCTGGATGTCCTCTTCCGTAGTCGTAGTGTCCACTCCCCGGATCACCACTGAAAAGGAGAAAGAAAAAGCATCAGTTGTCGTTTGGGCGAGAGGCTTGCGAACGGAGACGCAGCACTTCTCGCCCAAACGGTGATCTAATTTCTCCTTCTCCTTCCCCTCCAGAAGGTGCTTAAACATCGCAGGTATGCGAAGTCTTGCACTTCTCTCCTTCGTGAAAACGGAGACCTCAGCGCAACGGAGGGAGGGTAAGGCACAGACGAGGTGGGAGTGGAAGGATTTCTGGGTAATGCCTTTTGGCAGGGAAGTAATGAACACCGGAGTGTCATTACGGAGGGAGCGGTAATCGGTGATGCGCGCTGAGGTGGAGGGGTTGGAAGGCGGTGGGGTAAGAGCTGAAGGCTGGGAGGGTTTGGCTACATGGGTGGGAGGGGGAGGTTTGGGGGATGGAGTGGACCCCGAGGGTTTCCTTGTTGATTCGGGAATCGCTGGCAGAGTCCCGGTCACGATGGCCTTCTTCTTCCTGCCGGCCACCATCCAACTGACACCTGCGTTGTCATCCGGAGATTGACTCCGCAGGCGCCGCTGGTTGCCGGACATCTTCTGCTGAGAGAATAAGTCTCGTTAAGACTTTCTGCCTTCTCTGCCTTCTCCGCTTCTCTGGATCGTCCTCTTCCTCTCGTTCCGTTCGTTCGTTCGTTCGTTATTTCGTTCCCTCGTGCAAGCATGTTGGCCGTCCTTATATATCGTCGTTTTCCCGCGTTTTTCTTAGTGCTGCCCTGTGATTGGCTGAGGCTCGAATCACCCTTTTCCAAGCGCTGTGTAGTGGATATCCGTCCTCTCTGTTGAGATTGTTCGGTTCCTTCATTATTTCTATTGCCTCTCGTATTTGTGTCGGGAAGTATCTGCTTTCCTTGGTCAGAATCCTGGCGTCTTCGAATCTAATAGTGTGTCCTGGTCCACTCCATGCGTGTTCGGCGATGGCGGAGCGGCTAAACTGTTTCATTTCAGTCGCTCTCCGGTGTTCGGAACTGGCAGATAACTGGGAGTGAATCGGAAATGGGAAGTTTTTTACTACATCGTTTCTATCTCTGGAGTTCCATTGCTGAGAGTTCATTAAAAGTAGTTTTTTTTTAAGATATATTTCAACCAAAACTGTAATGAATTTGGTAGGATTTTTTAAGAAAAAGATGTCATATTTACAAAGATGCTAATGCTGATATACATTATAATGCCAGAAATCTATTATTGGATGGTGTAATAATATTACTTGGTCGTCGCACAGTGGTCTGAGAACCCACTTTAGTGGTAAAAAATCGATTTTTTTCAAAATGTTGACCTTATGCCGTATATGTTTTTATGATAATAAAAGCCTATAAAACTCAGGAGTATTGTATTGCCGGAAAAGTACCGCAACCGTATTAATATTCACGAACCCATATAAGTCGTATTGGTTAAGATTGCAAATGGCAGCGTGTCAATTTGCAACTACACCAATTTTTAGTTATGCTATGTAATATGGTGAATGGCATGTATAATTTTAATTAGAGTCTATGATCTTGAGTTAACTTGATTTTAAGCCATTTAAACCTGTTTAGGAATGTTGAAAGACCGCTATTACTCAGCACGGACTGCTCAGATGGAGCGCGAGAATGAGCAACTAGCGGCAGCACCGCTGCCCGCGCTTCGGGATAAAAGTGCCAATAGCTTGAAAAATGACGCTTAAAAGCACATAAATCTTGTTTTTTCCTTCAGAACAATGCTTTTGCTAGCCTTAGTGTATTTTCTCATGACAAGAGATGTAAAGTTTTAAGGTTTAAACGCCTAATTGATGTCGGTAAAGTGCCGGTCGGTGCCCGGCGTATAATAATTTAATAATATCTGACCGTTGTGAATTCAAAACGACAAGAAAAGACAATTTGGTATAATAAAAGCGTATTATAGGCTTCAAAATGAGTGAATAATGTAATTTTATGGTGGAAAAACAGCTTAGTCGAGTTATATTTGGCTTCCTTTTCGAGCGCGAGAAAATCATTTTTATGTTGTGGCGCTGGTCTTTCAGATGTTCGTTGGCCATTTAACAAAGGTACATTGGTTTAAAATGATGAATTTTAACGCTGAGATACTTTGCCTTAATGGCAGTGTGAAGCCATCTCTTCATATATATCTTATTAATATGAAATTCATCCCGAATTAAATTGTTTAAAACTTGTGCAACATGCATTAGATATTGAGGCACCTAATACATTGTTTTCAGTTCTGGTCATCGATAATACAACATGTGTATTCAGCTTTAAATGACATATTTCCGGTTGTACTACAACACAGGCTGTGACAAATGTTGCAAATTTGTTAAGGTAAACTTCTGTTATTTACCTTGTTTAGCAAACTTCTTAGTAAACTACTTAAAATTAGACAATTAATATGCATAACTAAATGTTTTAACCTTGAATACCCTTCCCTTAGTTTGTTAAAAATCAAGATATCATGTCCTACAGAATATCAATGGAGTCTGGAGCCAGTATGATTACTGGATTTCGTTACGAGATAAAACCTAAGGTTTTCATGCGTTTTTGTATTGAGGCAGAAATTGGGTATGAGAATTGGAGACTAAGCATGAACAGAATGGTTTGATATTGGAAGGTATCTGCCTATTAGTGAGGCAGGGATGTTGTCTCTCCCCCACTCTTTTTAATATACACGTCGAAGATATGGTGCATATATGTGGGATGAGTGACTCTTTTTAATATACACGTCGAAGATATGGTGCATATATGTGGGATGAGTGTGAAACTTAAAGGATATGGTAAAGTGATATGGTAAAGTTGCAATCGGAGGAAGGATGACTATGTGCATTAGGTTTGCGGACGACATGATACTTTTTGCGGAAAGTGAGAAAGAACTGAAGATCATGTTAGAACACCTCGATGATATGAAAGAAGAATATGGACTGACTATAAATAAAAACAAGATAAAAGAGATAAAAGTAGGTACAGAAGAAGAGATAAGAGTTACCATGGGAGGGGAAAGACTGGGACAAGTGACAAGATATAACTTTCTTGGGACGGAAATTACACAGGGCTGGAAATGTGACGAGGAGATAAAAGGTAAAATTGCAATGGCCAGAGACGCTTTTATCAAAAAGAAAAAGTTTTTGTGTAGCCAAATGGATATTAGGCTTAGGAAAAGGTTGGCAAAGTGTTATGTTAGGAGCATCTTAATGTATGATTGTGAGACATAGACGGCTATGAAAAAGGACATAAAACGGATTGAGGCATTTGAGGTGTGGATATGGAGAAGAATATTGAATATTAGTTGGGCAGACAGAGTGAGAAATGTGGCGGTATTGACCAGAGTGGGGTAAGATAAAGGACTGATAAAGACAAAACAAGGAAGTAAAATTAGCTGGGACATATATTAAGAAGAGATTGTTTGATGAAGGAGGTATTAGAAGGGATGTTTGAAGAAAAGGGTAAACGAGGAAGAAGAAGAAAGAAAATGACGGATGATTTAGAAGAGGAGACAGGCTACGCGGGGATGAAGAGGAAGGCACAAGAGGGAGTTATCTGGAGGAGAGGCTACTGAGGACCTGCTAAACAGCAGTCTTCCAATGGTGATGAGTATTTTATATTACCCAAAGGAGAACTTTCATGAAGATGATCTTTGCATTTTCTAGGGATTTCTTCAGCGAAAGTTACTTTTGAGACAACAGTTTCGCTGGGTGTCCTGCCAGTGTCTTCAGGCCGAAATGACCTTCTTCAGGTCAGGACAGGAAAACCTTTGACATGGAGACGCTGGCAGAACACCCAGCATGCAGAGAAAGGTGTTTTGTGAAAGACTTTCATGCAGAGAAAGGTGTGAACAGAAATGTCATAAAAAATGCAAGTGCCCATTTTAGCCGACCTGATGAGAGCAACAATTCATAGGAAACACTTCTTTTAATAACTATAATGTATTCTATAAATATATGTGACCTATTATCAATGGCAATCATTCCATAAGTGTTACAAAAACTATCGATAAAGTTTAAGGTTTCATAACTTATGGCGTGTGGTTTTCAGTTTCATAGGTACCCGTATAGGCCAACAGAATCGTCCGGAATGCATAAAAAATCCAGGATAGCGGATGCGTAATGAACCGCTATGAAACTTAACTACTTGCTATAGAGTTGTTTTGAGACAAATAACCAGTTAATTTACTCTTCATGTGCATCAGCATTTATTCATAGGCTAAACTTTCATGAATTTTATCCGGTGGTAGAAGATTGGATCGAATATTTGAAGCTATTGGCTATTGGTAATTCAGTTTTTTAACTAGTAGATGTGTCCCTGCAACTCGAATATTTTTATGAGATATATAAATTTATGGATCTCATAACTATTGATTGCATTACTATATGTTCTTGTAACCGGTCTGTAGATAAAAAAATAAATTTCCAATGTTGTCTCCATTATGACTTGGGAATAATCTCGCTCAAACTTCGTTCAGGAGAGCGATTGAGGAAGCCAGTGTGTGTGGGTGTGGTGGATGGGGCAGAGATATTTGATAGACACAGTTGAGAAGCGTGCGTCTCAATCGCCGCATTTTCTTCCCTCCCTTCTTCCATTCCCCTCCCCCGCACTGCCTCCTCTTTGCGATTTCACAATCCCCTTACCCCCTTCCTCACCCTGAAGAACGGAGGTGCTTCGCAAAATGCGTGTGCTTTTCTATAAACGCATCCACCCACATAGGCGATGGAGATCTGAATAAGATTTCGCTTCTCGTCTGGTGGGAATTGGGCGCTTCCATCTGCGAGAACGTCTTCCATGTTTTACCCATCAGCTTCCCTTCCTCTTTCTCTCTCCCTCTCCCCTTCTGCCCCGCCTCTCTCGTCTTTTCTCTCGTGTTGCTTTCCCTTTCTCGCAAGCAGATTCTAGAATGGGCTTCCCATTTTAACGCCACCGCGGCTTGAGTCCCTCCCTTCCCTCTCTTTCTACGAGGACCTTACCGTCTCTCCTCCCGTAATAACCCCTCTTACCATGGCCGCTCCACGCACGAACGTTAGACTAAAGCGACGATTATGTTCCCACTTCTCCCTTCTATTTTTCAGCTTAAGCCGCAATATTCTACGCCAAACCATGTTAAGATAAGAATCTCCCTGAAATTTCAGAATCAAGGTATGTATTTTGCGCTTATTTTGAGCTAGGTATCTTGTTGTAGGTTGTTCTATCGTGTGAAATGCATTTTTTTTCAAAACCCGCAATGAATGCAATGTCCTTCCCTACCGTATGTAAATGAGATAAGCCTAACACCGTAACATTTTGATGCCACAAATCTTCATAAGACACTCAATGTTTCCCAAGAACCAGAGGTTGAACAACATTCAATTGTGGCTCAATGCAACATTTCAAATAAGAAGAGTAAATAATGTAACACAGCATAAATTTATGCGGAGTAAAAAGTTAATATTCTCATTTAAAACGATGAGAAGAGTCCATTATCCATCCGCGTCCAAAATCCATCTCACCGTTGCAATGGACAATATCAAATGTTGCTATTTTGCATATAGTAGAATGTAGATATCCGTAATACGCCCTGGGAAAATTTCCATTAGTAGCCACTGCTCAGGATGTAAATATAAATGTAATTGTAAAAATATGAAGAAAATTGAAAATATTGTCACTGAAAACGTCATTTTTATTCAAAAACTATGTACATAACAAATAAAATTGCTAGAATAAAACATTTCTTTCTTGCTGCCATCCATTGATGAAAATTTTAACCCTATATTATGGTTCCAAATAATAAAAACAAAGCAAAAAAATTCAAATTCAGCACCAATTCCCATGCATTATAATGGGGTTAAAATAGGGGTCTATTTAAGTGACCCTGAGACCTTTGATCAATTGTATTCCGCGTACCTTTATAACCTTTAAAATCGAATGTCAATAGAAACGGTTCGCTAGTTTTCTCATGAGGGTACATACTTGACTAGTAATCATACGAAAGACCCAAACGCTACATGCCACTTTCCTAGCACGAATGATAAAGACGTATTATCCATCCTGAAGTGTACTGTTGCAACTCATACTTAGCCTCTTTCAGTATGTCCAACGTTTATTTTTTCGCCGAAATTTTAGCCAATCTTCCCGTTTAACTGGTCAAATTCCTCTTTCCTTTCCTTCAGCCGCCTGAGCGGTCGCCATTCTCGCGGAACGGTATTCGAACATACCATCGGATATCTGAAATGACTCTGAGCGATAAATAACAGGCCGATGGATGAAATGAAAATCACGAACGGTTATCACCGCCACCGTCGATTTAGTTTTACGCAACCCAGCGTTTTGAAGATAATGGAGAAATAAGGTTATGCTTTAATGGATGGAACTAACTGGGCGGTTTTATTTTAACGCCCGCCATATTTCCACGTGAGCAAAGAATCGTGTCCTCTAGCTCGGCGTAACCGCTGGGCGAGTCAAGTGAGCCTTACTTGAGTCGTTTGGATTTTTAAATGGTCCGCATCGTTCAAAATTTAGTCCCTGTGGTCTTTAACTGCCTCTACCCTCAGTCTGAGTGCAATAGTTATATTCCATTGGAAATTGGCAGTTTCGCGGGCGCTCAACTTTTTCATGTCCTTGAAAAACGTATGCGGTTGAAAGGAGTGCCATTTTTAGTAACCAGCACCAATGGCCTATATTGGATGGAGATATTGGTGGACACATTTGATTGCCCACCAATTACAATTATTACATCCTTGCGATATTTTTTCCTTCTGAGATTTTTTCCAATGACTTTCACGGGATGACATGATGTGACGCTTATGCTGCAAAAAATAGCATTGAGAAATGGTGAATATGCTCTCGTACAATACAAAAGTATTTGAAAATATTTCTGATTAAAGAAGCCCCTTAATACAGAAGATTAAAAATAGCTGAATACAATCAACTAAAGGTGAATTAATTTCCTTTTAAGTTTCATCAAATTTAGAAGCAAGAAAGGCACAAAATCTATTAATTACTTCAGACAGCGTGATCGATGAATTGAGTACTACAGTTTGTTTAATATCGGTCAAATATTTGCAATTAAAGCATGTGGAGCATTCCAGAAACTAATTGATCCCAACCTAGTGGTATATATTAGTGTTTAGGGAAATACTATCAGAACTAGTTGAGATAAACATTTTCTCATAATGAATTAACTATCTCGTTCATTTCAGTCATTTAAGTTTCATTTAATCCCAAGGTTTTAATTTGTGTTGCAAATCATCACCACCGTCATTACTAATGCTTCCCATACGAATTGTCATTAATCACACAACGTATTACAGGGGATTGAGATTTTCCTCAAGCGACAGGAAGGAATAGACTCGGCGCTCTAAGTAAAAAAATTAAGGGTCAGAGTTCATTGCAGTACTTGGGGACAGAAATGGGTTCCATGGACTAATGTGAGGGAAAGAGGAAGAAATGCCGGCATTGCGAATGAAATGAAAAAAATATAAGTGTAGAATCACAATGCTTTGGACGTGGTAAGTGAATAAGTTTAGGTTCGTTGTGGTGAAAAGTGAAAGTGAAAGCATATGTGCAATACTGAATAATGGATTCTCATAACAGAGATACAACGTGATACATTGAAAGTGACTCGGACACTTCTTGCGCAGTTAGTTGAGTACGACGCTGCACGGCGGTGCATTTCTTGCGTAGGTCGTCCAACTATCCCCATGTATATGTTGTAGATGGTGTTAGCATAAATGCGACAGATGAAGTGAAATACCTGGGAGTTACGATAACTTCGAACCTATCGTGGGGGGACACATATAAGAAATATTTGTGGCAGAGCCCTGAAGAAGCTAGGATTTGTCAAGCGTGTTGTGGGAAGATTTTCGGATGAAAAAGTGAAAGAGAGGTGCTATTTCGCACTCGTCCGGCCACACCTTGAATATGCAGCGAGCATATGGGATCCTGCGGAGAAAGACCTAGTCCATGAACTTAATAAAATACAACGGAAAGCTGCGCGATTCGTCAAAAACTGCTACGGCCGAACAGAAAGCGTTACACAGATTTTGAACGATTTAGGGTGGGAGCCGCTAGAGACTCGGAGGTTACGCGCTAGGCTTAGATTGCTTGAGCAATTGAGAATGGATATCTTTTAGAGCGACACGAAGAACATCATATTAGAACCACATTATATCTCCAGGTCCAACAGAATCGATAAATTAAGAGAAATATTTTGCCGAACGGATAGGTATGGGAATTCGTTTTTCCCCCGAACAATTAAGGACTTTAATAAATGCTAGGCGGAACTTTGTTTTTTTTTGGTTGACGGTTGGTGTCCTAACACCCCCCCGCTACACGCCTTTTGAGGTGGCTTGTGGGGAATTATGTAGATGTAGATGTGAATGACGCACAGGCATATGACAGAGTACAAACCGGCACGTCACGAAAGTAAGAAAACAAAAAAACAATGTAATGAGGAATGGTTTATAGATTGTTCCATTATATATCAATATTGTTTTCATGCAATTCTATACGATATGTATACCAACACTAAGTGACATCCAATTATTATCTTCTACAATAATAACAAGAAGTTACTTTGTGATTTTCTTCTCCATTTACTTTACCTACTACAAATTTGTATAACCTTTCTACTTTTTTGTTATATTCAATGACATTTTCCCTTGAAAAATTATTAAAAGGAAAATTAATAAAATGTATTTTAGATATCAAAACATAACAAGTTTGGCAGATATCAAATAAACTGCTTATTACTATGGGTAATTCCCACAAAGGTAGCTCCATGACGATTTTTTGTGTTACTTAAAACGTCTTCGGGGAAAGGATTGGGCTCTTATTAGAATATCTCGGAGGTTTGGGTGCCTGATATCATCTAAAACAAGATTTTATGCATCCGCAATGTAGTAACATATCGGTCACCACACCAGAAAGGTGCTAATAGTTGACCTAATACCCTTAGAAATTGCAAAGGGACAGAAACTCTGCTTTTGCATTGAAATATCACGCAGTCCTTATTTTGACGAGCACATGTTAAGATATTCTGACTCGTTTAGTCCGATAAAAAAATGAGTGAACTTCTAGTCTCATAAGGCAAATGATGAAAGTGATATTGCTGCTTGAAGCTACTTATTGATGAAACGTACAGACTGTGTTACCTCTTGATCCCGCATATCAGCATCCCGCTCGTGCGTATGCATTTGATTCGGTTTCCATGGAGAATTTCGAATCGGCAGTAAAATAAAAAGGACCCCGAATCCCTAAATACGCCGAGCTCTGGTTCATCACCCGTGAACAAGTCCTGAATCAATTTGAGCTTAACTGGGGCGAAATTACTCGTCAACCCATGTTGTACCTCTTACCTTCGATTTCGAGACCCGGTAGTTGTTTGCCATTGATTCGTCGTAATCATCCCGTTCTTGATAACAGTGGATTCATTTTATTTAGAAAATCCTGGTATTTTTTGCCAAGCAGTGATCGTTGCCTTCAGCTTTTTGACCCGTTTTTACTTCTAGTTGCGCAATGAATGGCTACTTTTTCCGGTTACCTTAACTCAAAATACCAGTTAGCTTTCGGATATTTCTGCTCTGCGTTGTATGCCTAGCTGCCTGGATGTTTGCGAGTGCAAGCACGGACATGCGAGTAACTTTGTGACTCAAGTCTCGCATAACAGCCAAGTAAGACATCCTGCTACGTATCGCTAGTTCAAAAACTTCACTGATATTTGGTTAAATCTGTTTCCCTTGTGAGGGCATGAAATTTCAATGATGCTCACCGCGATAAAAGTTTCAATTATAAAACATATAGTAATGATGCAATGTACTTCATATAGCATCACCAAAAGCAGTGGTGGTGAGCAGCGAGGTATCCCAGAAAGTACTCTATTACTCAGTCGATCGCAATGCGTAGCCCTCAGATACTCGTCCTGGTCCGAGTTGTACTTACCTAAAGTGGGTTAATCGACACAATACACCCGGTGAGATTACGCTGTATTGATGGAATGTTTACCTCGAAAATATTCCTCCAAAATAAGAGAACTTGCCGCGGTGGCAATATGCAAGGCTGAGCAGGAGGTACCAATGAATCCGTCCACTAATGTTGGTCAACCTGGAGCCAAAATCAATATTTTGTGCATAACGTCACTAAATAGAAATATTGAAATTTTGATAAATAATTTTTTCGTCTAAATTTATCGATTTATTCAAAAAAATATTGTTAATCCTAAGGTTAATACTCATTCAACCGAGTTACCCTCGTCACAAAGAGATCTAGTCACGAGTAAAATAGAAAGTAATAAATGAGATCAGAGTCCTCTCATTATGATGTACTCTTTTGCAAAAATAATAGTTTTAAAAACGTCTTTCTAGAGCTGAGCTTTCCTTGCGTGTACTTTAATTTATCGATTTGCTTAGCGGTTCCCATATGACTCACTTATCTCAGGAGCACAGCCGGCAATCATGCAAAGACTCGAGAGAGAATGAGCTCAGCAGGGGTCACGGAAATCGGCGGGAAAGCAAATGATATAATTGTGATGTAGATCTAGGATCCTTAAGTCGCCCACCTTATTTCTTCAGTAGCTAACTCACGTCTCATTTCTGATTTTTGCATTTCTATCTCTGTCCATTCTCATCTTCACTGTTTTCCTATTCGCGATTTATATTTCCATAACTAACATTATGCCCCATTACATTTCATTGAAACAATAATAGTTTAAGCTAAGCATTGTTGGTGGAAAATGAGTGTTAGATGAGCAAATAAGGAATGGTCCACGTGACCAAATATCTAGAAACAACGACCGGTGTGCCGCTACAAACCTTTTGCGCAGTGACTGTTTAGAGTGGATCTAACTATTACCGACAGCAGTAGCTCCGGGCAGCGATTCGGTCTCGAGGGAGTCGGGGGTGGCCGGCCGGCCACAGGATGGACGTAGAACGCTTTAAATGGGGAAAGGAAGGATCCTTTTTATTGACACTCGTCGGTGCGGTCGACGGTTAAGGGATTCACTACCACATCCTTTCTGGCACTCTTTTCCATTGAGTCTCCATCTTCTCTCACCTCCGTTTTTTTATTATTTAGGTTTCTCTTTGTGAGATCCTTGTCCGTGCTGACTGGCTTGCTGTGCGAACAGCCACCAGAAGCTGGAGAAGGTGTCTTCGTCTGAGTGTATCCAGAACTGAACTTAGCGATCGACGCACTGTTGATGTACTTCTCCCCTCGACAACTTTGGATCGAGAAGCTGGTTACGTTCACGATACCAGTGAGGCGACATTAAAAAACATACCAAGAAATGCAAAACGTTAGAAGAGTGTAGTTTATGAAAACATTAGCACTTTTTTCTGAAATTCGTATCCACACTAAGGTAAATCGTGTGAGTAATCTCCCTAGTCATACTAACAAATATCATATTTGAATTTTTAAATTTAGCGCGAATTAAGTATGGTGTACTTCAGAATGCGAGAATTATAACTAAATTAAATAAGTCTAACGCAATTTGAGATCACTAAAGTAAAGTATTATGTAATCTTTACGCCATGCATTTATATTTTGTTTTCATGTTTCCTCCGGCGACAAAGGGAAGTAATATATATATTTCTATTTATGCCATAGCATAATTAACGTGAGCTCTTTCACTGGTAGTTTTTGACGAATAAAGTTTTAAACATTACCCCATACCTATCAATTTTTGTCTTGCATTTAATGAGAACCGGTCTTACGGCAATTTAAGTGAGAAGACACTCTCCATGAAATTCAATTAAGTTGGCCTCTCATGTCAGGTATAGCTAAAGAATATTTGCCGTTTTCCATTTAATTTAAAACAACTTAATTGTGGATTTTCCATGGAATATGGTATAATGCTTTAGCGAGAGACTGTATTGATAAAAAATGAGGAAATTTGGACTCGTAAAACCTTGATTTCATGCTTTCTCAACCGTTTTTATAATTAAATGTTTCTTATCGTACATATGTTGCTAAAGAACATCTAAAACCTTCGTTTATGAAGGGCTAAAAAATTGCGTCGACTTTAAGTCGTAAATTTTTAATAAATTTTGTTAGTAACGGAGAATATTTGCCGTAAAAAAGGATTTTTCGGTATATAGATTATCACATGCTCCTTACAACGGTTTAACTTAAAGGATAAAATTTTAATTTGATCTCTGTCATGACAGAAAATCTTTTTCCTATTACCTTAAGGTGGCTCTGGCTTGGCTATCTGAGTTAAAAAAATACTAACATAGAAATTTTTATTTAATCAGTGAAAAAATTCTGCTTTCGCTGATAAAATGGGTTATGTATTGAAAACCTAAATTGCGGTACAAAAATACAAACTATTACATGTTTATATTTGTAATTACAGAATTTTCCCGGCCACAGGAGCCGACTACAGCGCCATTTGCATGGAAATGCTGTATTTTGACTTCAATTATGGCAGTATTTTGCTTATAGCTAAAAAAATAAATGGTGAAATACCAATCTCATTAATAGTTTAAATTAAAAGCTTAAGTATTCTTTTTCGTTCAAATTAGCGTTTTTCTGCATTATCCTAATTGATATTCATTAGAGGCCGTTTAACGTCTCCACGCTGAGTGATGAATTATTGTGAAGCTATCCCGGTAACCCTATTTTATTTTCATTACATTTGCTCCGGTGGCATAGGGAAGTACCATGTGTTTATATTTATGCCATAGCATAATTAACGTCTAAGAGCTCTTTCACTGGGAGCTGTTGGCGAATAAGATTTCAAACTTTTACTAATGCCTTTAAATTTTTGTCTTGCATTCAATGTGAACCGGCCTAATGGCAATTTAAGTGAGATGACAAAATCCATGAAATTCAATTAAAGATGTAATGTACAATTCAAAGATGAAATGTACAAGTTTCCAGAAAATCTGAAATATGTGAACCCTGAGGACAGAGCCACCTCAAGTTCATCGATTTGCGGAAACACTTTGCGAAAGCCAGTCTGAACGTCTTCCTCAACACTCTCATGCTGCAAATCGTCTTTCACTTCTCCACTTCCTCTGCACCCCGACCCCCACCGCCTTTTCCCCACATGATCCAGTCCGCACCCATCCACTCCCTACCTTCTCTATCATTAGACTCCACCTTCGCTCAGTGGCCCTTGTCCGTCTGCGAGAACACCGGAAGGATTGAGGTGGGGGGGAAGGGAGGAGGAGGGCGTGTCTTGTCTGTCCTCAAGAGGAGGCGAAGAGAGAGTTGTCCATCCCCGCTTCACGCTCTCTTACCCGGGAAGAGTTTCGGACTTCTCTCTTCGAAACGGACGTTTGGCTCATTCGCACGTCAACTTGGAAGACGAGAAGATACTGAGTGAAAAAAATAAGAAATAGGATGGAAAGAATGATCATGGGGTCTAAACGGCGGAAATACCTCCACCGTAGGTCGTGGCTAATTTGTAAAATCATGTTCGATCGCCGCGTCTTTGTTCGGCTTATAGCCTCCGAGTGATAAATTGTAATAAGGTGGTAATTTTGACTGCCGTAACTTCGAGGTACTTCATGTCAAATCTCTGTCCAAAATGTTATACATACCAAAGCAATACCCGTATTCTGATACTCCAGGAGATTTGGGGAAAATTTTTTCTAGAATACCGTTTAATTAATCAAAAATTAATTATATCACTAGTTAAGAGTTAATAAAAATGCTACACAAATGAAAATATTTTCTATCCCAGAAGAATATATAATTATAATTGTAATTACCGCATTTTTCCGGCCACAGGAGCCGACCGTGGAAACACTTTACAAAAGCCAGTCTGTACGTCTTCCTCAACACTCGATTTAATTATTAAAACATAGAATAATAACTCGATTAATTATTTTTCCAACATAGAATATCTCATAACATTTAGTCAAGTATGACTAGTCAAAATTCACCTATCTAACTTCGACAAAGAGCATAATAAAACCCATGGAGTTACAATGTCCTCTGTCTGCACCTTTGTCGCCAACCCATTGTAATAGTGCATTTATTTATAGTGAATTGAAAAAGAAAATTATTTCAAAATGTTATGAGATATTCCATGTTTTAAAAAGTTTAGGAAAGATTGTGGCATATCATATCACACGATCACTTATTGAACTGAAATAATGCTCAGAAAGGGTAAGAAAAATTCCAAATGAAGATAAATATCCTCAGTTTAATGAGCAGCGATTGTGCTAATAAATAAAATATATTTAATGATTTTATTAATCTCGGGTAAATAAAAATGGAAATTGCCATCCAGGAAGTACGTACAAGAAGACTTCTCTTGTTTCCCTATCATGGAATATTAAAATTTTACTTATGCCAAGTCAATCGATTTAAATCGGGTTTGATGTTAGAGGGAATACATCAACTGCCATCAGAAACACTAATGGACGACCAATTTTAACGTAATAGTTCCTATGACGCAGTCCCTAGGTTTTTACTCATTTTTTCTCGATACTTTAAGTTATTTATTATTAGTTTATTTTTATAGTGAATTGAAAAAGAAAATAATTTCAAAATGTTAATAGTACTGAGTCTTTACTTTTTAATTTCAAAATGTTAATACTTAGGCAAAGTAGTCACCCACAGAGTCTTATGGCGTGTCATTCCGTCAGTTTGCTCATCTTCGACTGTCACTAACAACCACTTTCAGCTCTGGTTACATTTACCATTACTAGTTCCAGCCTAAAACTTGGTCAAGATGGGCTAAATCCACAGGCGGAATGTCATTGGAGCGGCCAGCTTGCGACTTATTGGTGAGCGTGAAAAAGGGATTGAAAGTAAGTCGAAAAATCCTCTTAACTCAAAACACATTTTGTCAAGTATGACCAGTCAAAAGTAAGTGTTCCGTCTATCAAACTTCGACAAAGAGCATAATAAAACCTATGTAGTGACAATCTCCTCTGTTTGCACATTTGCTGCCAGCCCATCGAAAGAAACCATGGTTGGATTTGTATCAGTTGAACTGAAACACTAGAGAATTTCACAAATGAATAGTTATTTTAAGAAATCATAACTGGTAAATCAATTCTGTTTTAGGGAATTGTGGACAAATTAAATTTTGTCCACAATAGTAAAATAAATTGGGCCGGCAGTCACCGTATCATCGTTCCTTCCATCCTCAGACTTGCTCACCAGCATTATTCCATTTTCTATGGTAACTCCTCAAAATTCCTGAAGTTTCGTCATCCCAGATCCAGTTTGTTAACCTAGATATTCGTCACTTAAACTTCTCCATGGATCTTTCCCTTCTATATCCCTTGTAGAGTGAAACAAACATATCGTGGTCTTTCATTCTCCGCTCGTAACTCCACAGAGTATTTTTCTCTTCTGTAAACTCTTGTATGATACATGATTAGCTGAAATAATCAACCTTCTCAGTAGTTTCAACGGCTATAAAATTATTTTTGACTGCATTTTTCCTTCAGGTCGGCGTACGCCCGTTTAACTCTTCAATGAAGCCTAATTTATGCGTCCCCTTTCTCCGCTTATTATGCGTCCTCCCTTTACTAAAGCATACAGTCTTCCCTCTCAAATAGACTCCATCCTCTTTCGTCCAAACTTAATTGTAAAATCCTTTGGTCTCATACGAAGAAAACCACATTGTTTATTGGTATAAATCGAGTAGCATTAAATAAGTTATGCATTAAAAAATAAATATCCCAATTCATAATAATAATAATTTTCATCATATTTATTTAAGTGAGAGTTCTGCTATTTTTGACCTCATATTAATCTCATTATGATTTTAATTAAATAATTAAATTCTAAAGTAATCATAATAATAATTATTTTAATGATAAATAAACTTTCTCAACTGTCAAAAGAATTAATAGCCGATACAGTCTCATACATGTAGGTAATTAGCAGGAAAAATTAAATTACGATATTTTATAGAATAAAGCAACTGATAGCAGCAGGAGAGGACGAACTGGAACGATTGACTGGAGCAAGGAGATCCATTAAACTACCAAGGGTGTACGTTGTAGGGAAATGAACAAATCAAGAAAGTCATTAGAAAAAGAGTTGCGAAAGAGAAGTTCAGAAATAGAAAGGTCTTGTAGGAGATTAGAAGGGTACAAAGTAAGTGTTGAAAACTAGGAATTAGGGGTGAAGGGAGGCTGTTGGCCATAATTTAGGGGACGATGTTGGGTAAGTGTGATAAAAAATGTATGAAATAGGCTATATGGACGTGATAAAGAGAGGCAGGACATATTCTGAGAAGAAGATAGATATTTTGTAAGGTTAATAGGGCTTCAACTTAGAAAAGTTAGATATTTATTGTTCTCAAATCTGTTTGAACCAATATGAGTGGACCAGTATCCACTATCGATTCACCAATTATATTTTTACACTCCCTTTAGTGATAAATTTGTTTTAAACTATTCTCGTTATTTTAAATCTACTAAAATTTATCAATGACCACAACGAACTGCAAGCTGAGTAAAACCTAACTAAAACAATCGTTCCACTAAGCGGCACCTTACCCTGTCCTTTTCCCTATTTATATACGCCAAATGACCAGTAGTAATTGATTGCGGAAGCAAGATGTTATGGAGATAATTGAGAATAGTCGCGGTAGGTTGGAAAGTTTTAGGAGGACAAGGCTGAGGGAATAAGAGATTCTTACTTACCATCACGGAATTCCAGAAGCAAAGTAAGATCGCCGCCGTCGTGAAATGACTTCACTCCGAGCCGTCCTTTTTCCCCTGCACACACCCACGCAAGGCCCTCTTCTACCTTCATTTGTACACCTTAAGCTCCTTTCCGACCTGCCTCCGTCAGGTTCGCGAAAATCCTGGTAACGGGTGGCGGAGAAGGGCACTGGGGCTCGAGAGGATAAACGATCTGCGGCTGCGATCTAGGAGCGATCCCCTTAGCCCCCTTTTCCCGTAAACGGAAGCCTTATAAAAACTACCCCCCACCCAATCTTATTATCCTAGTATTTATTCTCATTTCCGTCTGATTCCATTCCCCTCACACATTTGGGTAAAGTTATAATACATCTCATACCTCTGTTTATGTATTTAGCGACCTCTGCTCCAATCATTTCCTGGGATTGTAATCTATATTTAATGAAGACAGAAATTATTATTCGTCAATGGTTTAATAGGTTAGATTGCTGCCTTTATTATGTTGAAATTCCACCTTCCTGATTTTTATAATCTTTTAGAATAAATGGTCATTGTCATTCAAACAGGGTCAGGTCTAAAAATTATATTCATTCATTAAATTTTTTCTCTACAATGGAGCGTTGACCAGGCGAATCGCACTTATTTTCAGTTGCTATGCATCTTTTTTACTCCAAAACATATATATGACTCAGAGGGCGCAGGTGAGGTTGGCTGAATGTGAATCATAATGGATAATTATAGGGCGAGGGGTAGGGCAAGGGTGCCCGTTGTCGCCATAGCTTTTCAAAACTAATGCTGAGGAAATGGTAAGACAGGCATGGGAAGAACTTGAGGTCGGAATCAAAGTGGAAGGGCATCTGATAAAATCAGTTGGATTCGCGGACGATCAGGCGTTGGGTAGTGGGTCTTCAAAGGGACTGCAAGTTTCTGTAGATGCTTCAGAGATGCATTGCGGAATATTTGGAATGAAGATAAATCATATGAAAACAGAAGGTAATGAGATTCTCTAGGACAAAGAAAGCATAGCTTGTGATTGAATTTGGAGAAAAGAAACTGGAACAAGTAGAATAAATTAATTACTTAGGTAGCACGCTAGAGGAAAACAGGCATAGTAGCAAAGACATACGGAAGAGAATAGCGATAGCTAAGGAGGCGTTTAGTAATAGAAGGGAATTGATAACGGGGGTAATGGGTTAGGATGTGAAGAATAGGCTGGTGAAGAGCTTGGTATGGAGTGTAGCGTTACATGAGGCAGAATCGTGGGCACTGAGAAAGGAGGACGAGTATAGGTTGCAGGCATTTGAGATGTGGGTGTGGAGAAGGATGGAGAAGGTAAGGTGGACGGAGAGGAATACTAGCGAGGAAGTGCTTGAGATGGTGGGCGAGGAAAGGAAACTTTTGAATGAAATCCGGGATAGGCAAGGTAGATGGCTGAAGGATGTAATAAAGGGTGATGGGTTGCTAAAGAATGTAATAGAGGGAGGAATGCTAGGTTTCATAGACGGGATGAAGAAGGGTAGACCGTATGCAGAGGCGAAAAAAGATATACTAGAGGGGGGTGGCCCCCTAAATATGTAGAAAACCGGGAGGAGTCATTCTGGCATTCAAAAAAACTTATTTTTACTGGTGGAATACATTTTTTAATGCATCTTCTTAGTCACCAAAACTTTCTTCATTATTGCTGGACTGTTACAGTGGTTCTCTTATTTTAGGGACGAAGGTACCTCTTCCGAAACGCACCAGATAAAATTACGCATTGGATCAACATGCTCTACTAAGGATCCTTTCTAGGTCATCTACTACCTTGACATGGTGGTTGGGCTCATCGTGGGAATACGTAAGCGACGGATTTAATTGTAATTTGACAAGTTATGGGAAGAAGATACTGATACTAGAATTAGGAGGGCATGCCGAGGAGCTACTAGAGCATTCCAAATAACCGGGTTAGTAAATTTACGGAAAATAGGAACAGCTATGAAGATTTTTCAAGAATATTGATTGATAATGTAGCAGTGACGATTATGAGATGATAATTGACGGGATACTGAGTAAGAATGTAAATAAATTCGTGCAAAAGAGTCTGGTTTGAGTTGTTGTAAATTGTAACTACTAATAAGATTAACTTAGTTATTCCTCATAATTTATCAAAATGCTCTCATTTCTCTTGTGACATGTCATCTGATGATGACGTGTCACGTAGTAACCTAGATCGTTTCTCACCTAACTTATTACGAATAACTAAATCAATCATATTATTTTCAACGTTAAGCGAATTCCATCCAGTCACGCCTGAGGTAACGGAATGGATCGTTGTTTTGCATGGAGCAGAAGCGAGAGTATCAATAGCCCACATACGTTTTAAGTGTTGGTGTACTGGAATATTTGTAATGTGTAATAAATGGAAAATAAGACAAACGAAGAAATGCTCATCGAGGTGGGTTAGGATTGAAAATCTCAAGAGGCGATTTCGAGAAAGCAGTGTAGTCAGTGAAGTATTTTGAGAAAAGAGTTTTGATAATCATATTTTTGAATCTACTATTTCGTCAAATTTGGAGTCATTGCTGCGTGCTTTGGAAACACCAAATCAAAATGAAAATTGAAAAAAATGTTCTTGAAATGGTGACAAGAGTATATACTGTTTGGGCATAGGGTCGAATTCTGGGAGTTGCGGGTATTTTTCAGTGAAAGACTGATACCCACTTGGGTGAAGTGTCGAGGGCTCTTCTAATGTATTAATCCGTCCGTCGAATAGGGCGTTTAACTCTGGCTCCTTAGGCGCCTTGCCGAAAGAAAAGTCTGATACTGATAAACTCCGCTTTCTCCGGCGAGATATTGTAGAACAGCATATTTAACAATGATACTCAAAAGATATCGTACTGTCTACCAAATTTATTTCAAACTCTTACGACACGTGTTTCAACTGTCTAGCGTCGTCATAGTAAGACTACCTGATGATGACTGTTAAACAGTTGAAACATGTGTTGTAATAGTTTGAAATTAATTTGGTAGACAGTACGAATCGTTTGAGTATCATTGTCTGATACTGATGGCAGGTTTCCTTCGTCTTTATTTCCCAAATGATCATTTTCTTACTAAATTACCCTCCTCTCCTCCTGACTAAATCATCTCTGCTGACAGTCGCACCTTTAAATAGCCAATCAGTGATTAATGTTGGCTCTTGGCCAACATCCTTGGTCGATTCTTGCTGTGACTCATATAAAATTACCACTAAGACTTATTGCCTCGAGGATGCTTTTACAAAACCAAAGAATTAATTCACCATAAAGTTTGGGTCTAAATAAACAAGCAAAATGATTTAATCCGTGTTTACACGATGGATGTACCCAGGCAAGTAGATACGTGAATATATTCAGTATAAAAATTTTACCGTATTAAAGCCCACAATGGCGCAATGCATGAGTACGTGGCCATAAAACAGCCCCTGTTCTAATTTGGAGCATCGGTCCATGCGTTGTCCAGCAACATACTTGCGTGGATACATGCTTTGTGTAAACTCGCCTTTAAACAGCCTGGAATTAATAAACTATGTCGAAACCCTTATTTTTATACAATCAACGATTTTCTGTTACCTGCCTAGTCCCTCATTCCATCCGAAATCTTAACATAAGCATTTAATTTCTTCCGAATTTTTACCTCTCCCCAACATATACCCCTGCAACTTAAAACCCCCGAAAATAATATTAAAATTTTTTCGGATATCATTGTGTCCTTGCTTATGCTGGTTGTATGTCTGTTGAACTTGAGCGGTGAATCAGTTTTTTCTTTTTAGAGCGCAAAAGGAAACTTGTCACATATTGTGACTAGAAATTGCGCATTATTGATTATTTGGCTCTAGAAATGGCAGTTTGAATTAACTTGCTTACTAAATCATGGACCATTAATTGGAACTCTCGCGCAAAGCATTGATAGCTAAGGTTAAAATATCACCTTTATGTGGTGAAAGCTAGGTTTTAGTTGGAGTATTTTTCATCCGAATTTCTGCAAGTGTGATTAATCCTAATAAAAGTGAAAAATTATTCATCTTTATATATAATCGGCATTAAAAATAAAATAAAATCACATTTCACGAATTAATGATCAAAGTTATGACATTCAAGGAACCAATACGTGAAAAGTCCCGATAATGATGCTTATTCATTGAAACGCGGGTCTTGGAGTAGTGTTTACGTTTATAATTTTTAAACGTTTCCTCATGATTATATTAATGATTGAATGTCATAAGGCTTGTAAAGATCGTGCTATAAATTACCACCACTTATCTTCCTCCGGAAACGCGTCAGTTTAAGTCAACTGTTCCTCATTAAATATCCTTGCTTAATATTTTGCTTTTAATATTTTTACGATTATTCCTTAGTTTTATTCGGTTTTTTTATTTGAGCTGTAGAAAATTCTAGAATTCGTGCAGTAATCGGTTATTGGTGACAAAATGTTGCAACGTGACCGGTCGCATATGCTCAGTATCTTCTTTTAATGGAACTAAATATTAGTCGACCCTATTCCAATTCCACTCTCCAAAAAACCTCCAAGTTTGTGACTTATAATTAAATATTCCTCTAAAACCGTGAGATGTAGGACAAAAGTTATCATAAGTAGAAATATGTGTTTAATTATGGTTGATTATTTGGTTTTCCAGGGTTTCTGCCCCGTTGTTTCATCTTAGGGACTATGTTTCGTCGGCTATCCTACAGACTTCCTCAGGTCAGGTTCTTAGAGCACTTTGACCTGAGGAAACCTGCAGGATAGCCGGCGAAATATCATCCTCAAGATGAAACAACGGGGCGGAAACTCCGGTAAACCTAAGACTCAACCTTCATCCTAGCCCCACGGAAGCCTAAATCACAACTAAATTCGAATTTAATTATTCTCTTCCACTTCTGTTTGAAACGTGTTTTTACACATCCAACAGTACGTAAAATGTGGTCATAAGATTGAAAATCGTCCAATTTTTCATTAAATGGCGCCAATAGTACTGCTGTACGAGCGTTCATTTATTGTATGTAGTTACTGAGTTCTAGTACTACACATATGCAAAGTATCTTATTTTATGGATTTTTTTCTAAAATGACTAGCCTATATCACAACTACTTCAGATATGCCCTAAAAATAGTGTAGTACTTCATTGGCATTAGCGGCTAATTAACAAAAATGAGAATTCTCCAATGCTGCATGAAAGACCGTAGCTACTGCAGTCAGGTCTCCCGCTGAACCTAATTAAACCCTAGCGCTGATCACTAAGGTTTAGCGTGATAGGTGAGGGTAATCCTTGCCTCAAACCGAAGCTCAAAGCGTGTGGAAATCACATGTGAATGGTTGCATAAGCACGACTGCATTATAATTAGGCTAACGGAACTCCAACATCCACTATGGCTTATATACAGCTCTGCTTACGCGTTGGATGGTCTGCCCCGTTCGTAATATGCACTGGCACATACCTTGTGAGCCCTGGTGGGTATTTTGGATGCATGCTCCTCACTTGGCTTGATACTGGCTTCAGAACTCGTGTTATTTCATAGAAGCCTCGCTCCCGCTAGTTTTGTTCCCGTAGTGTTGGATCCTGATCATTGTCCCTACTCCAGGAAGGTAATTTCGCCAACTCTGTGTTAATGAAAAAAAAAATACTTCCTGGGTTAATTTTCTATTGAAAAAAGATAATTTTTAACGCACAGCATAATTGCCAACATGGCATTCCATAGGATATTTAAATTGTCGAATTTCACTGAAATCTTTTAATACGAGCTAATTTTTAATGTCTTTTTATGATAAGGAGCTCTGAGTATTTTCTTTCATTCTGGCAAATGTTATATCACTTAAATATCAATATGTAATATTACGCGATATCAATGAAGATTCTCCAATAGTCTTCGTAAAAGACAGTACAGCATTAATGAGAAATTTCTCATCCACTGAATTTAAATACTAAGGAATTTATTCCTCAAAAATAAAATTAATCATTTTACATCTTTCATTATAGCTTTCATCCTATTTATTGCGCTCATTTAATTACGAATAAGTATTTTCAAGAATTCTACAATTCACAGAATTGGCTCAAAAGAGTCGTGATTTATAAGTTCTCGTCTTAAAAATCCATATCTCTTGGCATTAATTAAATTTATTGGTCTATTAAGTCTTATAATAAGTAATTATTTAAAAAATGAACGCCTTTTATTGAAATAAAGGCGCATATGGAACCAAGGAGGGACGTTTGTGAGCTCGTCTATCGATAGTTGAGTGAGGAGAAATGAACGAAAAATTAATTTTTTACAGCGATAAAAAACAAAAGAAACTTGTCACATTACTTACGTATACGCACGCTTTTTTTGCTGGCTATTAGGTAGGAGTAGTTGCTGAAGTTCTGGGTTCTCATTCCAAACGACTCAGGTTGGAATCCTAGGAGTGGCGGTGAATTATCTTAGGAATCCCGGCCACTATTGGGTGTTGTCGTGTGGAAGGCACTTCAAGCATTATACTCGGTTCGTCTGATGGAACATTTAACTGCGATACCCTGCGTAATCTTTGTCATGAGGAGGCTAATTACGACACCAGTTTGCTCTCCGGCCCCCTTATGCTCCCCTCTTGCATAATCCTATCCGCATGAAGAAGCTTCAACAAGATACCCCCCCAGCCATAATGAAGATAATATTGAAGCTATACGTTTTAATACCAGCAGCTCTAGGAATCCTGAATTTAATATTGAATTTTTAATGGTGAATTTATACACTTTTATTTAAATGAAAAGTTATGTAATTAAATATGCATATCTTTAACTTGAGTCATTTTCATCACGTGGATGGTTTCAAACGCCTTCACAACGGAAGGGTTTTTTCGATCCTGAAAGAACTTGTGCGGTAACTGATGATCAATTTTTAAAAGTAGTTGATAAATTATACAGCCTACGCACTGTTAATTATTTGACGAGGTTCAAGCGTTGAAAATTCAACATTTTTTAAAGAATGTCTCTCTGGAGGGCGTACAAGTACAATCTCCCATGTGAAAGAGCAGTTATTTGTCATCAAAAATCTCGGAAAGTAGTTTGTAAGAGGCTAATATTTAGATGCTTTTGAAGGAGTAAGATTTTTATTTAAAATGAGGCTAATTTAATTGATTTCTGGGTCAAATGATGTATCGCTTAAACTACCATAGAGTGGCCCTGCCGAAAATGGTAACGTACAGGAAACGTACACTTGTTGTACTGCTGCTGACGTACAGGGAGCGTAAACGAAACGTACGTGTGAGCTTTGCAGCTGTAAGCCAAGCGTCAAAGAAGCGTGCACAAAGCGTACAGCAACTGTGCTTAAAGCTTAGATTGGACCATTTCAAGCGTACACGAATGACAACTCTGGAACAGTACACGAAACGTATTTGTGACGTGTGCATTGAAGCGTGAAGGAGACGTAAGTTGGCGTGTCGTTCCTGGAATAGTATTATTTGCCGACATTTCAAATATCGGTCCAATATCGGCTACCAATATTGGCCCAATGTCGTAATGATAACATTTGGCGTCATTTAGCCAATATTGGCAACCAACAATGGGCCGATATCGTCAGACAAGATATATCTAACGTACCAATATTCACCCGATATTGGGCCAATATTGGCCCGATTTCATTGGCGTCATTTATCCAATATTGGCAACCAATTGTACTAATATTCACCCGATATTGGTCAGATTTTATTCGTCAATGCCGGACTATAATGTCAGCTGGCGATATTGGCCCAATGTCATAATGTGTACAATTGTGCAATATTTAGTCAGTATTCCCTATTGTAAACCCCCATAGATCCCCATCTCCGCGGGGTATTGGCGAAGGGATTTCCCTGCGGAAATTTCTTAAAATTATTGTTATAATAGAAATATAGTGTTCTTTAAGACCTTTGAAGTTATTCTTTAATTCCTTCGTATAATGGTGAACATTGACGGCAAATAAATTCTTACTGATAAGGGGAATCGAATCTACATCACATCTACATCTACGTCATACCCTGCAAGCCACCCAAAGGGTGTGTGGCAGGGGGTGCTTTCGCACCAGGCATGCATGAATGATATGGTAGAACACCGACATTACATTAAAAACCCGCGTACCACACATGCAAAGCGCCAATTACAAATCTAATACCCAAGAAACATTGTATCTCCAATCGTTCTAACATGCAAGGGATACAAAGACTACTACTACAGATTCAAAATATCATGCATAAATAAGAACATCATTATTTACATCATGCATAAATAAGAAAGAGGAGAATATAATGAGAAAGATTAACTGCCTGCCTATTGTCAATACTCGAACTATTCATGACGACGATCACAGCTGTTATGGTCCCGAATGGTACGCGGAAAAAATGACATTTTATACCTATCGGTTCTACAATCTAGCTCTCTAATTTTATTGGCGCGATCTAATCTGCCGTAGTACGAAGGGGTTAATAGTATGTTTTTTACGTCGTCAGTAAAATGATTTTCCTGAAATTTATTTAGGAGGTTAAGCCTATAATTTAATCTACGCTGTGATAGCGATTCCCATCCTAATTCTTCTAACAGTCCAGACACACTAGCCAACTTATCGTAGCATCGTTTCACAAACCTAGCTCCTCTTCGCTGGACGCGATCTAACTCTGATACCAACCCCGTTTCGTATGGATCCCATACACTAACAGCATATTCCAGATGAGGCCTAACGATTGAAAAATAACAACGTTCTTTCACTTTCTCATCACATTTTCCGAGTACTCTCTTGATAAAGCCTAGCTTCCTATATGCTTGACCGCATATTTCCCTAATATGTTTTCCCCAAGATAGGTCGTGACTAATTGTGACTCCTAAGTACTTAACAGACTCGGCGTGAATAATTTCTGTATTTTTAATTCTGTATGCCCTAAATGGCCAATTTTTCTTTTTCCAAAAGCTGACTGCTACGCACTTTTTTATGTTTAGTTCCATCTGCCACTTTTCGCACCAAGCATGAATAGCAAGTAGGTCGTTTGTTAACGAGTCGCTATCTTCGGAATTGTTAATATCCCTATACACAACCGCGTCGTCTGCGAAGAGTCTAAGCTTACTTTTAACGACGTTACTAATATCATTAATGTACAAGAGAAATAAAAGTGGACCAATTACACTTCCCTGAGGAACACCCGATGTAACGCTAACTGTGTTTGACATGATACCGTCTATGACAACCCTTTGTTCCCGCCCATGTAAGAATTGATTAATCCAACTAATAATGTTTTTATCTATTCCATATGCTTCTAGTTTTGAGAGCAACTTAACGTGAGGTACCTTATCAAAAGCTTTCCTAAAATCGAGGAATATCGCGTCAACTTGGACATTATTTTCACCCGAGAGCAAGATGTCATGAACGAAGAGGGCCAATTGGGTTTCGCAAGATCTACCCTTTCGAAATCCGTGTTGGTTATTTATTAACAATTCCTCCCTATCTAAATGACTCATAATGGAGCTTACGATTATGTGTTCAAATACCTTACAGGAAATGGATGTGAGAGAAATAGGCCTATAGTTACTAGGGTCTTCCCTGTCACCGCTTTTGAATATAGGTGTGACATTTGCTACTCTCCAGTCCTTAGGCACTACATGATCTACTAAAGATTTGGTAAATATTAATTCTAAGTAAGGCGCTATGTATGATGCCATTGTTTTATATACGCGAGCAGGTATTTGATCTGGACCGGGGGATTTGTTGGGGTTAATATTTTTTAGCTGCTGTTCTATGCCGCGACAATTTATAATAATTTCAGGCATACATGTTTGGGAACGAACTGGCTGCGGATCGAAAAGATGTGGTGTATAAGTACTGAAAATGCTTTTGAAGAATGAGTTTAACGAATTGGCTTTTTGTAGACTGTTGGTTATCTTTTCCCCTTTCATATTCTTAAGCGTGTGTACTGTTGATTTATTTCCTTGAGTGTCCCTAACATACGACCAAAATGCCTTGGGATTATCGTTCAATTGTTCTCCCAGTAATTTACTTTTGAAATCAGCTAACGCCCTTCGGCACGCTTTTTTTGCTAAGAGTTTAGATATTTTGTAATTTTCGGTGACTGTGTATAGTTCTTCGGAGGATTTGTTACTTTTTGCCGTTTTTAACCTAGCATGACATGTTCTTGACCTGACCTTTCGCTTGCTATTCCTACACTCTACCACTACGCTATTTCAGACCATGAATGTTCTTGTATATTTTTATGCTTTATAAAGATTGCTGTCGCTTCGTTAATATGACACTGCTCTAAGTACGCGGTTTCAACATAGCTGACGTTTACTACCTAAGGCTGATGATTTTAAAGCTTCATATCTGACGTCAGGGACTCTAATATGCATTATTTCGAAGTAGAATTGATTGATGGTTTCCGGCGTAACTTTGTGGAATTTACTAGACATATTGAAAAAATTTACTAGAACTTTGTATTTCCACAGAATATTTTATTCGAACACGACCATGGTTTCGACGGTTAACGTCATCTTCTGGTGAGGAATACATTGATACACCTTCTTAAATACTCGGATGACACGTGACATAGACATAAAATCAAATCTGAGAAAGTGGAGGGGGAAGCGGTAGAGGAGAGTGGGAGTTGGGAGGTTGGGTCTTCCCCAGGGTGTAGGAGTCGAGGAATGTGGGGTGGTAGGTAGGGCTGACGCATCTCAAGCTGACTAACTGCAGTGACGGTTGGGCAAGGATTAGGGTGAACCGAGGGTGTAGGAAGGGGTTGGGGAAGGAGAGAAAGGCAATAATAGAAATACTAGCGTGCTCAAGTGCGTCAGCGGGGGTGAAGGCGGGTGACGGTTAAGGATTAGGGAGAAGGGGAGGAAAGGGGAAAAAAACCGAAGTGTGCGAAGGTAAGGGGTTAATGGAAGAGGGGGAGGTTGAGGAGTGGAGAGCGGGAAGTATACAACATATCATTTACAATTTCACAATTTGCATTCAACGATTTTAAAATTTCCACTTGCTCAAGAGCGTCAAGCCTGAGGCCTTTCTTCTCGAAATGTAAAATTTCCAATGAGAAGTCACTTGTGTGATCATTGTCCAGCAGGTGTTTTGCGAAGTTAGAATTGGAATTTTGATGTTTGAAACAAGCAATGTGTTCTTTTTGTCCCTCCTAGCTACCAAGACCTTCCTAAAAAATAATCACATGAGAGCTGCCTATTATAATAACTCTAATTTAAGGAATTTTTTCTCCAAGTCCAAGGACGCTATCCCTAATTTGGAAAGAAGTGGTGTATACAGACTCAAGTGCGAATGTTCGGCAACCTATATTGGGCAGACTGGACGCAAATTCAAAGAGAGACAAAAAGAACACATTGCTTGTTTCAAACATCAAAATTCCAATTCTAACTTCGCAAAACACCTGCTGGACAATGATCACACAAGTGACTTCTCATTGGAAATTTTACATTTCGAGAAGAAAGGCCTCAGGCTTGACGCTCTTGAGCAAGTGGAAATTTTAAAATCGTTGAATGCAAATTGTGAAATTGTAAATGATATGTTGTATACTTCCCGCTCTCCACTCCTCAACCTCCCCCTCTTCCATTAACCCCTTACCTTCGCACACTTCGGTTTTTTTCCCCTTTCCTCCCCTTCTCCCTAATCCTTAACCGTCACCCGCCTTCACCCCCGCTGACGCACTTGAGCACGCTAGTATTTCTATTATTGCCTTTCTCTCCTTCCCCAACCCCTTCCTACACCCTCGGTTCACCCTAATCCTTGCCCAACCGTCACTGCAGTTAGTCAGCTTGAGATGCGTCAGCCCTACCTACCACCCCACATTCCTCGACTCCTACACCCTGGGGAAGACCCAACCTCCCAACTCCCACTCTCCTCTACCGCTTCCCCCTCCACTTTCTCAGATTTGATTTTATGTCTATGTCACGTGTCATCCGAGTATTTAAGAAGGTGTATCAATGTATTCCTCACCAGAAGATGACGTTAACCGTCGAAACCATGGTCGTGTTCGAATAAAATATTCTGTGGAAATACAAAGTTCTAGTAAATTTTTTCAATATGAAAGTAGAATTGAGAAAGAAATAAGATTGCACCAATTTTCATGCCGCGTTAGGCCACACTATGGAGGCTTTATTAATTTATTTTTGATATTGAATATGCATTTGGGAAACTAGACACGCGGTATAGGTACACGACTCGCAAGCGACGTTCTATACGCGTCCCGAAAGTCAGAGTTTAGTCCCGGGACGTCTTGAGACTACTGAATAAAGTTTCAAAGAATATGTAATTATTAATTAAATACCTTGTTGTTTGAGGTAAAATAAATAAGGATAAATAAATTGTTGTATTTTGTCAAAAAATGTTTAAAAAAATGCATTGAGTACATCTTGATGTAAATTTACTGTACCACTCCTCGGACTGTTCCAGTGATCTTTGTAATTGCTCTGTCATTAAAACGGCAAAATAAGTTAAATACCTGGGAGTAACCTTAGATTATCACTTGAAATGGGATAAGCAAATTTCAAATGTATGTACTTACTTAAAGCGTAGTCTCACAAACTTTTATTTTATACGTAACAAATGTCCGTTTTCTGTTCTTAAAATGATTTATTATGCCTTAGTGCACTCAAAGCTGGAATATGGACTTACGTGTTGGGGCAGAGCTTATTACAGCATTTTAAGTCAGCCTATTTCATACAGAAAAAAATAATAAGTCTTATATTACAAAAAAATCTCTATGAACACTCCCGTCCTCTGTTTAATGAATTAATAATACTCCCACTGAGGTACTTGTACTGCTATATAGTACTGAAAATCTTTTATTTACGTAGTGGTTACAGTCCATCTTTTTTAGGGAGTGATATCATGTTTAATTTTCGAAGAGGTTTCTGGGTCCCTACACCCAAACCTAATCTCACAATGTATAAAAGATGTTTTTTGTATATGGGGCCCAAATTTTATAAACTCCTGCCAAATAATGCCAAATAATCTACCCATTTCAATAGGTATCAAAGACTGATTCTAAAATGGTTGTTCACATTTGATGATATAGAAACCTTATTGTAAAGGGTCAGTAAATTTATTATATAATAAGTATGTTGTATTTTCCATTGCATTTGTAGTACAATTACCTTATTTTTGCAAGTTCTTAAGCCAGCACAGTGGTAATATTTCTTTTTTTTTACGCACCTATTTTGTTTGAATATTTTTCATATTTTGTTAATCATGGTTTGATGTGTTCTTTTCCCCATTAATGATTTTGAAATTAGCCTAAACAAAGGCTCAATGCATTATCGGCTATATTACTTCCTTAATACAGAAAAAAAATAATTGTAATGAAAAATGTTAGGAAGAAGAAACATTATTATTATAAATCTACATTAAACAATAATAAGATCTTTCTTCTTCATACACGATCAATGATTACAAATTCTATTGAATACTTGGAAGAATATCAGCAATTGACATCGGACCAATATCAGTAGGTGATATTGGCCCAATATAGGCAGGCAATATTGGTCCAATATTTGCAACCGATATCGGGCCGACATTGGCAAAATGTTGGCAATATTGGGCCGATGTGCCGACATTGAGCAAATATCGGACCAATATTTAGCCGACATTCATGGTTACTTGGGTCACATAAGCCCACCCAATAAATTCCTCACTTTCAACCATCATTGTTGCTCCTGCAACATTTAAATTGAATAAATGAATACATTTAATTATTAATAATTAAATGTATTCATTTATTAATTATTAATATATAATTTAAATACTGAACAAAGTTCGGCGTCTATCTCTATTTCTACGTAGTCTTGCTGGTCATGCTCTTCGTTACGAACCGGGTCAGTTCGTATCCCTCTAATTCTAGAGTCAACATTTGCAAATCGTCATTGCTGAGTTATGACGAATTGCTGCGTCGTTTTATATCATTTGCATTCACTCCGATTGCTCGCGCGGCTATTTTGCACGATAGATTTCTCATACATCTAGGGCGGTATGTTTACGTCTCGTTACGGAAAACAATTGTGGAAACAAAGGGCATACGTTCCCATTAGTTCTTTCATACTGTGCTAAGTACGCAAGCAATAATCAATATGCGTCGTCATAAAAATTGCTATCTTATCACCAACGAGCCTGTGCCTTGCCGCACGGAATACCTTCGTAGAAAGAGAGCACAAGAAGTGGAACAATTGCATCGATCGTCTAGCACTGTAGATTTTTTCTGATGTTTCTAATTTTTGAGGACTATGGTCAAGGGCCTAATATAATTCCTCTATAGGATAACGAAAGTGATAGGCATCCTATTCTTCAAATTCGCGGGTTTATCATACGTATGAAAAAATTTGCATGAGCGTCAATGAAATGAAAGGCGTACGAGACGTGCATGACACACGCGATTCCGGACTTGCATGCGTAATCGGCGACAGCATCTGGTGTGCGGGAAGAATCGTCAAATAAAGTGTATCGGGAGCGTTCTCGTTCTACTTTAATCCCGTTCCTTTAAGCGTTTCAGTGGCGCACGTCGTGCTTACTACTAGCGTACTGCCTGGCAGCAGTGTAGGAAGCATACAGGTGCGAATCGAGCACAGACCAAACGTACACCAAGTGTATTCAAACGTGCACTGGACGTGCGGTACGTCACTCGTACTCTAAAGTCCCTAAAACGTACGTATCCCATTTTCGGCAGGGGGGATCGATTCCGATTATTGATTCTCGGTGACACCGATTCTTATAGAAATTCATGAATTGGAAGCCTAAAGCCTTTGAAGCCTATACTCGAAGAATTCAGAAAAAGGAACTAATTTTAAAAAATTGTAAGTTTCTCGAGATTTGCGAAATTATTGTGCGCTTACTCAATCCGGCTTCGTAAATAGTGAACATGAACGGTAAATCGAAGTTTTGTTTTAGTGATTCGTTTTGTTTAGATTTTGTTTTAGTGCTTCGAAGAAATCGTGTCACATATTTCTACTGAAAATTATATAAAACATAAGTCTGGCTAAAAAAAAGGCAGTATTATTTACTTGCCGACCACAGCATAGAAAATTAATGGGAGCTGATATCCAAGCTATTGATAGCTTAGGTTAAAAATCTAACTAACTTCGATTTACCGTTAATGTTCACTATTTACGAAGCCGGGTTGAGCAAGCGCACAATAATTTCGCAAATCTCGAGAAACTTACAAGTTAGGTTATCATTGTAGAGTTACCGATAGATTTTACTCAGGATGTTTTTCATCGCAAATTCTCCAAGTGTGGTTTATTCTTGTAAAATTATTTTCATTTCTTAAACTATCGGGACGATAAATGAAATAAGACATGTTGCAAAAATTCTTGATAAAAATAATAAGTTCCCAGGGGGAATTTCATGCTGACAGCACTCTTCATTGTTTACAGATTTTTCAAGAATTTAGGGAGAATTTATCTCAACAATTTTTCCATCTTCTTCCCTTTGAGATTGGACGTTTACTGTCTACTCTAATAAAAATCTGTACAAGTCCGTAGGTCAAGTAATGAGGTTTTGGCCACAGTAAAGTCACGTCAATGAAGTCCGTTCTCTCCGCTTGAGGGGACCTACTGGATCGTTGGGGTGTTGTGGCGAGAGGCGTTTGGGGAACCAAAAACTTTCTGGTAGCCATGACTCATCAGAATCTTGGCGACATCCAGTTAATGGCCGTGGACGTTCATTGCGACGTTTTGATTTCGGACACCGGAGGGCTTTCGTCCTTGGGTGGGGGTTGCCTCTCTGTCTCTCTCTCTGTCGATTCCCTTTCTCGCCTCTATTTCCCAATCTACTCGCCTCGTACACCACTGCCTCCCAACATCCCTTTCCAAACTCTTTCCGACTTATTTTTTTTCTGCTCGCCTCGCCTCTTTCACCTTCTTCATTCCTCCACCCGTCTAACCTCGACTAATTCACTCGGGGCGTCTCCCAATTTTTTCTCCTCTTCCTACCAAACTCTATTGCAACACATACGCATCATGTCTCTTCCTCCACCGCCCTCTTCTCCTTTTCTTCTTGTTTCTTTTGATTCTCATCCGTTCAGGGTTTCATGCGGTGCGAAAAACTATATGATTTTCATGCCAGTAGCTCTGACTTTTTTTCCACGGGTACAAAAGTCTTTCTTTTTGTACTTCCCATTCTTAATTTTAATCTGCCCATGACATTGAACGAATGCTTTGATAATGTATAATTATGCGAAGATATATGTAAATAATTTGGATTTTGTGTTTCCATTTTAATTCATATATTGTGATCTTTTTCCTTTTATTATGACTTCACTATGGTATATTGTATTCACAAATATATATTGTTCTGTGATGCATCTGGAGATTTATGCTTCAACCTCACTCGACAGCCGAAATACATTCATCAATCTATTTACTACCCATTTAAGATATTTCCGTTGTAATTTCTTCATTTTTAGTGAGATGCGCCTAATTGAATATTTAAATAAACTATTGCCACACTTACGCATTATGTCTCTTCCTCCACCTCTTTCCTCTATTTTTATTTCTTCTTTCTTTCTTTTGATTATCTTCCCTTAAGGGTTTCATGCGGTACGAAAAACTATAATTTTCATGCCTAAGTTATAATCTTTCTGCCATGAAAACAGAAATATTTTTTTATTATTTCTCATCCTTGATACCAATCCGCTTATGAAATTGCTCGATTACTTTGGCACTGTATCATACTGTATAGATTCACGTAAATTATTTTCATTTTCATGTATCTTTTTTCATTGATATATGGTGATCTCTCTTCTTTATTACCTACTCAACTATGGTATGTAGTTTTTAATGATCTGAAGTGATGTTGATGGCTTTCTTCTTTCTTTTGCACCAAAGATTACCATCCCCAAGCTACTCCCCGTACTAGGTTTTCTCCTCTTTTCACCTTATTCTTCCCCCTTTCTTCTCCGCTCGGTCTCTCTCTACTTCCCTCGTAGATAAGCGGCGGATCGATGCGATGGTCGGATGAGATTAAGGCGGCCAAACGAAGTTCCTCTTTTCATCCCCTCCCCATTCACCGCCACAACACCCATGCTCATAGCTCGGCACAACTCTCCTATCTCCCCTTCACCGCTTCGACGCTTTGACGCTTCGTCAATCTCTGTACAGAGGGACTTGTCTGAAATATCACCTCGTCAGTGTGACCAATGAGGTGGGTCGTTTTGTCACTTTTTTCTCGGAGAAAAATGTAATTAATACCCGGAAAAACTGGCCGACCCACACGTATATAACAGATATAATTTTTTTGAAATTCGGATTATACCTTTTGTGAGGATTTTTTTCTCAAAGTTTGAAAATTTTTACTAAATAAATTAAAATTATCATCAATTTTAGTTCGGTTAAAGCGACCATATTTTTGGGTAAAAAATGCCACTTTAAAATGAAAAATGACATCAAAGTCTCAATATGCCAGTTGTAGGCAACTGGGAGCTAAGGGATTATTCCTCTTGGGCCGAAAAAATGGGCAAATTCAACAGAAAAAACATTAGTGCAGCTCCTCGCTCACCTGGCCAGCGATGCTTGCCTAGCGACCAAGTACCGTAGATTTAGTTTATTGAAATCGCATGGTATGTTATAAGGTTAAGTCACATTTTATTGGTTTTACAATATTTTTTTACACCGGGCCTACCTTCTCACCTGTCCGTCTTTTCACTACATCCCCCGATTACCTGCTCTGTCTCACTCAGTCTGGAAGGCGTAGACGAACCGGGAAAACTTTGAGCCTGACGTTCTTATTTTAGCTTTCCACATTTGCATCAATATAGATCGCACACACTTCATTTCGCTTCTTTTATTTGCCAGTTTTAGTGGATATCAAGGTTCCTCACTACTAAAGCACTGTGGCACTCGCTCACCAGCATTCAATTTCATGTCATTGGACTACATTTTTGGCTTTGTGATCTGAACTAGCTTTTCATTCAGTCGTCAGATTGCCACTTTAGAAGTTTATTCTTCGTGGTGTAAATCATTCCCCTACTTGAATGAAAATGAATGATTCTGATGAAGTTAAACTTCCAACAAAGAAAGTTGCTCTCCTTTGTTGTCTTGAAGTTTGGCAGCACATTTGCTCAATGTTCCAAAGTAATTAGGCAAGTAGCAATCAAGCTAGATACGATCTGTATTAAGGAATCTAGTCCACCAGTATCATATCAGATCAATTCAACTAATTACCTGAATCCATTATGAAAGCAAAGGAATATGAAAAGTGCTAAATATTGAATCAATACAAATTATATGAATGAACACAAATTATAGAAGGACCAATTGATACATATTGTAGAGCTGACCACGTAACTTTTGGACATGGCCTACTTTACACGTCCCAATTTCTATGCATATGCTATTCAAAAGGACCAAATGGTTCTTTTTCTTGAGAACCAGTATTTTCTTGATGAGAGACGTTCAAAATTGGTTGCATCAGGTCAGTTAACTTACCTGTGGCAGAAAAATTGAATAAGAGGGTTGCACATGTAACATCACATTTAACATGAACGTACTCGTTTCGGCCCTTTTTCCTCCATTTGATTCAAATGCTTCTCAATATTTATAAGTACAGAATATAATGTCTCTCGTCTCGTCAGATTTTATATTTGTGCATGACATTGCATATCCGTGCTGAGTCTGTTTAAGCCCGGTGTCCGCCCTGCCGACGGAGGAAAACTCGAAAAAAGACAAAAACATCCGGCCTCCGATCAAACTAAACAATAGATAATATCAGACTGTTTACAACATAATATAGGGGGAAAATATAGTGCTTTTGAACTCGCTTACAAATTCCAATGCCTTTCTTGGTGGTCATTGGGAATAACTAGAGTGTCACGGGAGATACCTATTACCAATAATTGTACTTGACTCTAGAAAGTAAACCGTAGGTAAGGCATGGATAAATTTTCATTGAACTCAGTGCTGTTTACTATTCAACATTGTTTATTATATCTGTGGATTATTCATCAATAATTAAATTATGTTAATAAAGATTCATATGAGATTCACCGGAGATGGTAAATCAATATATTTACTACGCCTGGCTTCTCATGCAATAGTGTAATTAAATGTATGCTGACTTTAAGTTGACCTGTCAGCCAGAAATTCGGTAGATGGTGCAGTTTGTTCTGTAACCTACCGGTAAATTTGAAATTCCAGAAAATCAGACCAAGTTGGAGGACAGGAAACATTTCATTCCCAAAACCGAAATAGCCTGCGGATCAATGGGAGGTTAAAGCCAGGATATTTTATTCAACACATTCAATGTGTGGTAAAACGCCTAAAACATTGAGACTTCGACTAAATAATGACTGATGGGAGACGAAAACTCTATGTCCTTTCAACTGGTTTTCACTAAATTAACCATGAATTACGTCTTTTTAGTTTTAACACAGGGGTAGTAATGTGAACCTTTATTTGTTTGTTTGATTTCAGCATATCATTAACATTTGCACCTAATTCGCGTAACGTTAACATTTGCACCTAATTCAAAATTCCACTGTAATGAGATCTTTTAACATGCGTCAGCATATTTTTTTTTTGTTTGGCTTCCGTTAATTTGTTTTCACTGTAAATTTATTCTATTTTTTTGCACAATGATATTTTTTAAAGCTCTGTGAAAGCCTTTGCATTGTCTTGGCTTTTAAAATAGTCTATTATTAAGTTTCACCATGGTTCATTTTTTCATGCATGCAAGGGAACATTTAACTTTTTAGTCGGCAATTACCTTTCGCCATTGGTTTTAATTTAGCGGAAATAATGGAAAATGGGTTACTGCAACGGTTATACAGATACATCCAACCACTTGCTCGACGGTGTTATAAGCTTTTTCGAGCAGCTATCGAGGTGAAAATAAATTATTGACCTTGGGTTTCCGATGTCAAGCAAACGCACAAGATATATTTTTTGGAATTTAAAAGGGAATTCCTTCGCAATTAAGTACAATTTACACGCATTTCGTTGGCATGATTGAATCTAAGTCTCAGATGGATCTATATTTTTCCCGGCTTCTTATTTAATTAATTATTGTGGAGACATTTAATATGCTTTTCAAACTTTCGTTTAAAATTATGACTTTTTAAAAGTACCATACAAAAGCCTTTTACATTCATTGAAATGAATCTTTTTGTAAATTATATTTGAGTGGATAGGAATCTTGTCATCAATTTAAAGAGTCAACCGCTTTTCCTGATGGATTCCTTTTGGAATTGCATGAATGGTTTTTCTCATTTTTTCCTATATCTTATTTCCACACATCATTTAGTGGCGAAATCAGTTGTTCATCTTCTCTTCGCCATCCACCTTCCACTTCTTCTCTTCCGGTAAATGTAGAAAAGCAAAGGCGACTCTCTTTTTTTTTATCCTTACCCTCTTCATAAACTCTTTCTTTTCAACTCGACGGCGTGGAAATCACGAAACGGTGCCAAACTCTCGTTTCCTTTCTCCTCTCTGTGCATCTCTCGTGCCCGCCGATGGGGTCACCAGAGGTCATTCACAGTGGTGTTGTTGTTTCTTGGAATCGTTTCTCCTCTTCGGTTGGTACATCGGGAGGTGGCTTGCCACCTCGCAATTGATCCCTTCCTAGTCAATAATTTGACCTGAATTAGCGTCGTCCTTTCGCCGATCATCTGACTTACCTCCACTTCATTCGCGATCCTCCTGGCTCCCTCCTCAAATGCCTCTGTCCTTCGGCTCTCGTCCCTTCACGATCTCATACGAGTGTTGCTCATTTATTCGGCAAATTTGGAGATAAACCGTTATCAAAACGGAAATTCAGGGCCCTATCCCCCTTTAGTATATCTTTTTCCGCCTCTGCATACGACCTTCCCTGCGAATACGAATACTGCCATACCTACGAAGACGAATTATAATTAATTTTAATAAATGAACAATTTTTATACGGGTAATGAATATCAATCAAGTAAATACATGCTACTTTATAGCTATTTATCGATGGAAAACATCGTGAAATTGCAAAATTAGTGCGTAAGCCTATAGGAAATCAGGATCAGCGAAGTAGGCGGAGTGGTTTCAGCTTCTAGCATTGACCCGCATACCAAGTGCCCACTTCATGCATCTCAATAGTTGGAATACTCACATGCTCATGCTATTTGCTGCAAAATTAAGTCAGTATAATTTATTATGGAGCTCATTCTGTGATATCGCAATGGGTTTGTTTACTGTGCGTACTTTCTTACCTGCGCTTTTCTTCCGTTAACGATAAATTTACTTATTAGCTCAAACATCACCAGTGTCTTTTTTATTACATATTATTTTGACATCTTTTCTGACGTTTGATTTTGGAATTGCCTGTTTTTAGAATATGTTTCAATAATCAGTCACAATTTATATTGCAAAAGATATAAAATGAGATCTATTAATATGAAAAAGTATAATCGCGCACGATATAGATATCAAATTTTAAACTATTCTAATCGTATTCTCACCTTATGCATATTGTTGCCTCTAAGTTTAGCAAAATAAGCCTTTGTTGGTCTTTATGACTGAATACCAGTTTTTTCTGCATAGCTGCATAGGGATTTTGCTTATCTCTTTGTGCCAATTATATCGTCATTCAAACGTCAGTACAACTTGAGCCTTCGATACGTCACTCGCATCCATTCTTTCTTAGCATCTTCCTCTCTGTATCCCTTTACCATTCCGTCTTTCCTTCTGCCAGACCGCATCGCTTCCAACACAGCTTTCCCCTTCCCCTCCCTGACCGTGCGACTGCAAAACGCCACGGCCGCAGGCCTCCATCAAATGGACTGGTGGAAGGAGATTCCCTTATGGGATTTACGGCAGGCAGACCAGTCAAAGATTTCCCACGAGGTGGATACATGGGGAAGGTTTCTTTTTTCCCTCGTTCCTCCCATGGTTTCCGCGCTCAGGGACGGGGGAAGGGGAAGTGGTTTAGGAGATCGGAGGGAGGGACAGAGAAGAGTTGGGAGAGTGGATGACGAGGGGAAGAAAGGTAGAATCTGGGGAGAAGAAAGGGTTGCAAGAAAACCACGGGAGGGAAGAGAACAGGCGAAGCGATTGTCCAAAAAAATGAGGCTTGGTCTAATGGGATGAGATAAAGCCGAGAGCAGAGTGGAAGGTGTATAGAGTGGAGGGATTGAGAAATGTATCGCGGTGGAGATCTATTATGTCTTTACCTATGCAGCAGATATATAATGGGATCAGGCCGTTGAGTCGGCCGTCTGCTGCGGTGGTTCCCTAAGCTCCGGGAATCGGATTGGGTTCTAGCGGGGATGAGGAGACGTTGGACGGCGGCGTTCACGCATCAATCGTGCAGATTCCGTAAGTAGAATAATCTAAGCGGTCTGCGAAGTATTATGTTCATGATTGGGTAAATTAACCGATAACCGCAGGCGTCTCATAGTCCGCTATTTATTTTTGACGTAGCTATTTTCCACCTATGCCTCACTTGCAAATTTATCAAAATTTAGTGCTTTCAAATGATAATAAGTAAAGAAAGTATTTTAGGAATCAATCACCAGAAATGACGTTAGCTACTACTGATTTTCGAGTAAATTTTAAAGTTTGAAGTTTTTCCACGGTTTCTTAGACCACATGTCTGTAATATTTTTAAGCATTCTACCAATTAACGTAGGTTTTGTTGAATGCCAGAGAATCTCATTCCGATTTTATATATTTTCAGCGCCTTATATCGATTAGTTTAGCCTTTTTCGCCACATCATACGATCTACCCTTCTTCATCCTGTCCCTGAAACATATTCTCTTTCATCCCCTTCCCCGCTTGCCCCACATCCTTTCCTATATCACATTCTTCAGATACCCATAGCCCCTAATTATATCCTCCAGCCAACTACTCTGCCGATCTCGAATCTCATTAAGATGTTTCGTTTCCTCGACCACCATCTCAATCACTTCCTCGTCAGTCTTCCTTTCCATCCACCTCACCTTTTCCATCCTTCTCCGCGCCCATATCTCAAATGCCTGCAGCCTATACTTGTCCTCCATTCTGAGGCTTCACGTTTCTTCCCCATACAACGCCACGCTCTCTCTAACTCTTTTCCGTCCTCATTTTCAAATCCTTACCCAAGATAACTTAACGCGAAGCATTCAACATCACGCTCTCTTAAACTCTTTTCCAGCCTCTTTTTCAAATCCTTACCCAAGGTTCCCATCATCAGCTCCCTTCTATTACTAAATGCCTACTTAGTAAATGCTATTCACTTCAGTATGTCTTTGCCACTATGTCTGTTTTCTTCTAACGTACTACTTAAGTATTTTGACCACATTCCATAATTCATTTGTTTGGGTATCTTACCTGCTGATTGGTAGACTTTTGGACTTTCATCATCCTAAGGCCTTATTTTCTAAAATATCCATCCATTTTCACTCATAATGATGACACATTCCTAGATACCTCTTAAAATTCTCATATCGTCTCCATCTTCTTGTTTTGTCCAGATTTCCTATCCTCTTCTTTCCTCCTTCACTCTTACATTTTGTTCTTCTCTCTATTATCCTCTTCAACATTCCCTTTCTTTTCAAATCATCCGCCACCCATCTCTTCTACCTCCTCGGAACCTCCGTCACCAGTTTTCTCTCCTTTCCAGCCATATTCAATACCTCCCCGCTCGTCCTTTTCGCCTCCCACTCCATAAAAATTTTACAAAGTTTTAAAATATATACCATATTATCTAGTTGATTGGACTTTCCTAAAAATTGAAGCCTTAGGATATCAATTGATTATTGTTGTAACCATAATATTTCATGTTTGTCTCATTCGTTATCATATAAGTTTCTAGAAAAATATGAGCTTATAAATCTTTGAAAAAGTCCGCAAATTGAGATGTACAAAATGAAAAAGATATTTTTAAAGTAATTGACACTAGCGTAAGTTTTAAGAGATACCAAATACTGATATTAAATGGACATTTCCTGTTTTGATGGCCAGTGAATGGAGCTTAGCGTATATTCTGGTGTTTAATCAGGGGTATTTAGATCAAAACTCACCCATTTCTGTCTTGTGTTTCGGTTGATTTTCTTCTCAGAGTGGGATCTCTCTTTATCTAATTCCATTTCCTCATAGAATTTACTTGGGTCGTTTTTACTGTCAATGTTGAAGTCACCTTCCGTTTGCAGCTGCCGACAAGGAAGACGATGTGAGTCATTATATTCATCGTTCCCAGAATTATCACGTTTCATTCCCATCCTCCGGAGGAGTTATGTTATTATTTATTTCATGCCTTACAATTTTTTCATCAAAACCATCTAGCTTTTGAAGGGTTTTGGTGGTAGTCAGCGGTGTATAGCTGAATTGAAGAAATAAATTACAGTGATGAGGTCACCAAGAAAATGTCTTTTTATTTAGGAATTAATATATACCAAACTTAAGTCATAATATCATACATACATAGAGCAAGCCCTATTGAAACTTTGTATGAAAATATAAGATTATAAACATGAATGAAAAAATAAGAGTATAAAAAACCTTGTAAAAAGTCATGCTAGTTTCATTGACGTGAAAAATATCGGTAGTATTGTACGTCAAGGGTTTTCGATAATCGCTATAAAATGAAGCCATTCTTCAAGTGCATTTTAGATGTTTTATTTAAAATATAACTTCAGAATTAATCCACATGCTTCCCTAAATTACAAACATGATGAAAATTTATATAAATGCTATTAACTATGGGCACCAGGATATTTTTTATGCCGAGGGTCGAAAACGACCACTGGGCGCTTATGGGTTAATAAAACTGTACTATGGGAATACCTAAATAGCCGACAGAAAGTACATGGAATCAGAATCAGGCGTAGAAGATAAGAAGTAGAGAGATGTTCTAAAAGGTCGCAAGAAGTGAACGCAGCACTTCATTGTTCCGTTGAAGCAGAGAAGTAGATTATGCACCTTATCCGTTGATTCCAACCATTTCGAGGGAGCTGTCATCCCAGGTTAAAGCGTTTATTTCCAGGGATGGTGTTACCCTTTCTAACGCTCAATGTATTCAGATTGGGGCTAAAAACAATGGTGTTCTCCATCGGACGATGAAACGCCTCCAGACGTTCCCGTTACGATATCTTGGGAAGTGATAAATCACGCTTCAGTGAGAAAATCACATCAAAAGTGTAGATCACTTATATATGCTCTTACATACATCTTTTTCGGTTTACATCGAATGCAGTGACTGTAAGTCATTACTGACTAAATTGTTGAATGAAAATTTAAGTTATGCTGGTAAAGCAAAATCTACTTTTCTTCAAATCTGATTTAGGGATCTACATTTCTATGCGGAATGTAATTCTGAACCGAGAAATGCATAGTTTTGGAGGCCCGTGGCTTGGCTCTCAGAGCTACTGCGGAGTTAATTCTGGAACGGTGTGATAAATTTCGTCAAAAATGATAATGCTATGGTATGGCCAATTCAATATTGCTGAGTTTTCTCAATTTTTCAGCACTTGATACTGATTGCATGAATAATACAATTACTGTTGTTTAAAATGAAACGTTGACAAAACCCTACATTATTCTGTTGCTTATGCATGCGATATTTAGTTCGATACTGCGAGATTTAACCCCAGTTTACCTGTAAAAAGCATAATATTCTTACTCTTTGAGTCAGAAAGTATGAAAGTTGAACAACTTATGGGTAAATATAATATTGGATTCATGTAAACCACCTTTGAAATTATTTAAAATTGTGCCAAGGGGCAAATTTTAGTTGGATTTTATCTTCTATATGCTAAGGTGTACACCATTCCTGATGACATTTTAAACTTAATGACCTCAAAACGCTCTAAAATGGAAATTTAAACTCATTCTTGGCGATAATTTATTCAAGTGGAAGACATTTTCATGACGAGAAATAGTTTATGCAATACTAATTTAATTTTTGTGGCAAAAACTGTTTTACAACAACGACTTTAGGCTGTAAAAGTGAATGGAATGAACAAAATTAAAATAAATGTACTATTTACTTTGTAATTTATTCAATGCACGACCACGACGTAAGAGGATTCTATCATATAATGAAGTGATCAGATTTAAACATAATTACGTCATCATGGTCGTACATTTCATTTGTATATGAAAACATTCACATTTTACTTTTAAAGTGATCATGATCTTTCTCTAAGCTGAGGCAGAAACAACAAATCTCTTGAATAAAAATTGCTCGACATTGGAAGAATAAAGTGACACAACGGAACGATAATGGCAATTCCTTTGAATCGATTTTTCATAAGCTTTCTTTTCTGCAAACACTACCGAGACTTTGCTGTGAATCGATTCTATTTTTCCCTTCCCAATCCTCTCCTTCTTTATAGCATTGTTCTCTTCTTATCCTCCGTATCCCACTCTGTTACTCTGAACTCCCATCCTCTCTTTCCACCCTATAGGCAATCCCTTGTCCTAAATTGCACCATTAGCGCCGAATCAACAAAACGTCACTCCATTGCCTTGATGAAAAATCAGTCCTGGAAAGGTATTCCCCAACCTTTCCTCTCTCCTCCTATGGGTGGGAATGGTGGGGGAGAGTCGGGGGAAAAAGGGATGGGTTAAGGTAGAATGGCCGGCGGACAAGATGTGCTGTTTCGTACCTTCGCCCTCTTGTTTGCAGCGAGGCTTGGGATTAATTTTCGACACTCTCCCCTGTGCTTTGTCTCTCCGTTTTCGCTGCCCCATCCCTAACACTTCGCCCCTCGCGGGAAACCTCACCCTCCCTCACGCTTCCGTTTCCAAGCCTTCCCCACACTCTCCGCCCCTCCCCCCTGCCTTCTGTCACCCTCGGATCCATTCCCGTTTGAGCTTCTGCTACCGTGGTCCATCTTCCCGTGTCATTCTCTCTCTCTCTGCCGCTTCGTGTCTGCTGAATCCGCCAATCTGTCGTCCCTTCACCCCATGCCAAAACACCGACTACCTCTCTCAGAGATCCTGTGAAGGGTGGCAGTGAGTAATATAAGAGTGTTTATTTGGTTATCCACCGTTTAGCGCAAGTTTTTTCCTTGATTTCGTTGATACTTATATAAAAACATATATGTTCTCGTCCTCCCTCCCGAGGGTCCACGTTTCTGCACCATACAACGCTACGATCCATATGAAGCTCTTTTCTCTCCTTTTTTTCTCCTTCACAAGGTGGTAATAAACATTTATAGATGGCGGACAGACCGTGCCCACGTACACTTTCTGCGCTTACTTTTAAAGAACCTTATTAATGCACCAGTTTCACAAGGTCTACGGTTCCTCATACCGTCTCTCTTTAAAACTACCCGTTTAGTTTTATAAAGTGCCCTGGAAATCAAAAGGTTGATTTTGGTTAAAGATTAAAAATTAAGGAACGAGGATTAATTGCATGTATACATTAGTACAGCAGAAATTATTCTTGAAAAAATGGAAATCTTACCTAGAAAAGTTTATATAACTATAGCGTTTAAATCCAGCGGAAACGTTGGATTTAGGCTTTCATATTACCACTCTCCAATTTCTCTCCTATTTATTTCCTCAAAAAATTACCTTTTCTTTATCTCCCGGGTAGACATTAATAAAACGAGAGTTTCTCACCCGAGTGTTTTCTTTATTTGGGCTTGAATACACATTTCAGTAAAATTCAACCGGCCCTTATTCTCTTGAATCCTTCCAATGGCAGTGTTAACGTTGTAAACGTCCCCGAGTATCCCCAATACTACTTTTAGTTATTATACGAGTAAACCTGTCAGTTCCAAGTCTTTGTTGTGTTTTTCTCTTGGAGTTTCGTTTTGGCCTCTCGTTAAATTTATCCCTTTATTCTTTCAAAATTCAGCCCTTCCTCTGCTTTTTCTCTCTGTTTTCATTTAGTGGGGGTGAATGGAGAAAAAAAATTCCGCACTGATGCGAGCGGGTGTCGGGCATTCGAGTGATCGAGGCGCCGCGCCGGCCGACGTGAGGTCTGCGTGAAGTCTTTTGAATTATAGGTGAGGATGCGACACGACGTGTTTCTGAACTTAATTGATCGCGACCCAATTCTCTCATACCGTCGTAGCAAACCATATTATCTTTAGTGGAAAGCAATACATTTCTCCTAAGCCGGTTTCCTGGCCTCCGCGTCGTTGCTAGTAGGGATGAACATCTGTAAAAATAAAGTAGTTGCGTTGAAAACTGTTGGAAAAGAAACGAGTTGCATCGTATAGAAAATTACACTGCTGTTTTTATTCGTAAGGGACGGTTACAAAAAATGATTCGTATTATTTTCCCTGTTTATCCTCCACGAAAAATAGATATCCTCCCAGAAAAACAGACAGACAAAAACCTGTTCCACACAAGACAGATTTCATCAAGATTGTTCTTGAATACATAGAATTACACTTCTTAATTTTGCTTGCTTGCAAATGCTGGTCTATTTAAGTTATTGCTGAAATAATGGACTTATTTTACAAATTTTTTCATCATCATCAACTAAATGTATGTTTGCTGAATCAAATCCGTAACATATTGGTAATGTTGTTGGTTTTTTCAATAACACAGGCCTGCAAATTTCAGGGTTTCATATGCTTTATTATTACAAGAGTCATTTCCGACGTAATTTTGTGCACTGAATCCAAATCTGCTCACAGAAATTGCCTGTCACGTCAGGAGTTTGAAATATTCTAACTTTATAGGGTGAAAACGGTAAATTTTAGGTCATTTTGAGCAAGAATATTTCTGAAACCAAATGTGATGCAGTAATTCTGCAAATGGATTCAAAGTCTGCATTTAATAGTGTATAGACTACAAATATGAAACCTTTTAGGAATTTTCAAAAATCTATCATAAAAATATGTCCTTATGAAGTTTACTTACTTTTTACGTCAAGAAATGAGCTTATGGGGTCAAATACTTCCAGAAATATATTTAAAAGATATCTGAAAGTACAGTCTTGGGCGTCAAAGACTTGCAAAGTAAACAATAAAGCGAGGTTTTCGATAGGTATTTCATGAATAAATATCAATAAAACAATTTATTTATGATCATGAGAAGAATACGTATCTTCACTGTAGTGCATTTGCATGCAATTTGTATATTTATGTTGCTTGGCAACTCTCAACAACTTTATTATATTTCAACTTTACTATTATCCTGAGTTCACATATTTTAGAATCAAGGTTCAGGTTATGGTAACAATAAATGTCTAAGTCCATAGTTATATTAAATGCAATTTTAAATGCAGAATTCGAATCCATTTGTAGAATTACTTTATAACCTTTGGTTTTAAAGATATTCAAGCTCAAAAATACCTATAAATTGTCATTTTTACCCATAAAAGTTAGAATATCGCAAAATTCTGATATGATGGGCAACTTTTGTGAGCAGATTCAAAATCAGCTCACAGAATTATGTCGGAAATGGCTCTTAACATAAAAATGTATACCCTTTTTGGTCTGAGTAATTAGTCACTGTATTTTAGATTCTGTTAATTTTTTGGAACGCTAACTTTTGGCGGTATCTTGATAGATTTTTAATTGCCATAACTTTTGATGACGAACGGAGCATTGCGGATCTGAGTAGAGTATGAGGAATGAATGGAGTAAATTTATTTTAATGACATAAGCCATTATACGTGCTGCGTATGTTCTCGTTTGAGAGTAGCTGCGGGTACCGTTGATAACATCGGCTTAGGTTTACGTCAGTGCTCATGTTTTACTAAACAAAGTATCATTGGGAGTTGTGATCTTCATGGGCTGATCAAATGGAGGTGCTTGTGATGTTGCAGGCCAAAATCGTAGCAAAACATCAAGTCTGCTTGTTAGAAGTATACGAAAAAAAGCCAAAATACTCGAATAAAGCCAAAATACTATACATCAGTTAAATTTAGCGTATCTTGCGGAAATCTAGCGACATCTTGTGGAAATGGAGTACAGATGCCATGTTCTCACAATAAAAGTTTTTTTTCACTTTTCACAGAAATTTTATTTCAACGACCAAGGTTTCAACAAACTATGTCATTTTCAAGGTATGTATATTATATATCAGTACTTCCGATTTAATAAGAGTGGTAGATTCTTAATTTAGTTTCATGTACTTATTAAAGTTTTGAGAGGACTGCTAAAGTTTTAGACATGGGAGGGGATGATTCATTAAATCACACTTTGCGCTTGTGAAAAAGAATTTAAAAACACAAGACGCGTACAATGTGTATAGAGGTCGAGGGTCAGTTCAAATAATAGTTTATACAGCATGCGGCGGCGGTCAGAATTTGCGCTTAGCAGGATATAAAGGTGAGGCTATGTTATTAAAACATCCTGGCCAAAGTGAATGATAGGAAGATTTTTTCTCTATACCTTGTTCATATAATGGTATGAATTTGCTAATATATTGCACTCGTCTTGAAAATTCCATACAAAAATGTTGCGATATTAGTTATTTTTTGATTTATGACTTACCGTAGTATTGTACTCGCTAGCGATGTATTTCCTACCGATTAACATAATTTTTTTTAAGAAAACTGTGATCGCACACTGCATGCTAGTTTATGAAAATGGCGTAATGTCAATACGTGAATATATTCTATTCTCCTCAAAAAGTACCTAGCCGATTGATATGAAGTTTTACATTGTTCTATATTCAAGGAATACTATATAACTATGGACGTAGACCCCACCCAAAATGAGTCCTTGGGGCGTTGTATGATACGAAACTGCTAAACTATAATTGTTATAATTCTTAGATACATATTTTTTTCACCTATTTAATGATAATACAATTGCAGAGCCTAGACGTATGGTTGGGCCCCTTAATGGCCCTAAGGCTCAAAATCAGAGCTCTCTGTGATTCCACCCTAAGGATATGCTGATTAAGCTATTACCATAAAATATTGCGTGTTGATCCAAAATAGATATATGAAGGACATAGGGCATCTAAGAAAGTCCCAGTATCTTCAAGGACCGAAAAGCGGGTCCTTTAAGTTTGCTGGCAAAAAAAAAAATTAATTGGATACTTTTTCCCCAGATTACTAATATTTTACTCCATTTAAATAAAATACAAAGGAAAGCTGAGTACTTTGTTAAGAACTGTTGTAAACAAACATATATTGCTACTCAGCTATTAGAAGGATTAGATTAGAAGCTGGTAGAGACTTGGAGACTACACGCATGACTAAGTTCGCTTGAGAAATTTCGAACAGGTGTGTTCAAAGCGACACAGATAATATTTTTTTGACGCCACACTACATTTCGAAGTCCAACAGAAGCGATAAAATAAGAGAGCTACATCACCAAACAGATTGATATAAAAATTCGTTATTTCCTTACACAATAAGTGACCTAAATTAAAACTGAGGCCCACTCAATACACTCCCATAACATGCGTCACCAATTCACCTCCCAAAATCTTATATCTTACATGTTTACACGGCTGGTGTACTAACGCCCCCTACCGCTCGCCCATGAGGTATCTCGTAGGGTAGTAACCATTTTAACCCTTTCACTGCAATGGTCGACTAAAGTCAATCTGCAAATATTTGTGCTTCACCGCGATGGTCGAATTTCGTCCACGACCCTGAAAAAACTTTTTCTTTGGCCGCGACAGACACCCGAAGTCTTTCATGCTATGTCCCCGAATTAGAACGTGGCAGTGGCGATCCCTGGTGCGGTATAATTGAACCAAGTGAACGCAGGAATAATACGAATACGAAAAAAACAATACGAATATAACTTTCGTTTTTCATTGTAAAAATGACATTTTCTAAGATCGCTTGTTGAAAACCAGATACACTGTGAAGGGGTTAAAAAAATCATCAGAATCAGAACAGATAAATAAAATGTGTTATTGATTTTTGTACATTTTATAATTATTACCTATTTCAGCAAGCTTTATGTTGGATTAAAACATGTACTCACTTAGATTCGTTCATGAGTTGATGCATATAGTTCGTATAATTGTTGGAAAGTAACTTAATACTTAATACTTAAACAAGGACATAGGTAGTGTGAGGACACTAGCCGAGTAGAGGTGTGTACAGGATAAGATTTTGGAAGGTGAAATGGTGAAGTGCAATATGGGTGTGTTTTGAGTGAGGCAAAGTATTTATTGCGGTCATTTATTCCTTATTCTTTTCAGAGCTTATGGAGTCATATCTAAATTGAATTCTAATGTTTCATTTTTGGTTCAATCCCAACGTATTCATATCGGTTATCGTCCCTCAATTTTGCTTTGTACTCGTCATCTGCAATGCATCCATTCCGAAAAGTTATGATGGTCATGAAATATGTGTGGGAAATATGGAGCGAAAATGAATAACCGAGGGAAGTTATGACGCATCGTTCCCTCACTTTGTGCCTTGTCTTTCGCCGATCTTGTGTGTGCATCTATATCGCGGAGGAAATTCCACCCGGATCCGAAGCTGAAATCGACAAGTGCGAACGACCGCGAGAATATTTTGACAAGGGCCTGAGTTCCTTTGGCGTCTTGGTCGTCCTAGATGCATATGAATATTTCTTGACGGCCTGTTCCACTTGTGCGATTGCGTGAAAATATTCTCGCGTGGCATCTCCGCCTATATTCTCCTCCTTTGAGACTGCGCAGCGAAGCGTGAAGTTTACGTTGGTAAAGGTGCCCGGGTGGAACTTTGAGCGAAGGAGGAGAGCGCGGCGATAGAGATAAAAAAGTATCAAAAAGATACAATGAATGACGACGGCGTCATGAGAGGTTAAAAAGAAGTAAAGGTGCTCATTGCATCGAGAAACTTGCCGAAGATGGTATGCTCTTTACATTGTTTTATCACTTGCGAATATTTTTTGTTCCTCGCTTGTTCACATAGTCCATTGAGCATCATTAATGAAAATCAAATCCTTTACTCAAGCACTGTATACAGTGTATGTTGGTTAAAATGAGATGAAATTTATGTATCAAGAAGACTTGGAAGAGTGAAAAACAATAATTTCAACCTACACATTGCAATCTATATTTGAATATTTCCATCAGTAGTGATGTACTTCAAAGAGTATACACGTGTTAACTTTGGTACTGCTCATTGGGAAAGGTTTCACTAAAATAACACCTCGATAAAAAATGAAGATTGTTTTAATGTGGATGAAAATAATTTTGCTTAATTAGACCGTTAAGAATTTTAATTTTAACTACCAGAATCAGTTCTTCCCAGCCTCTGTCATGACCCCGCTTTACTAGTTTTCAATCTTTCCGACTGTATATTTTTGTATCCGTTTCCTCATCTACTTATCCCAGTCCTTAAAATTGTAATCACTCACGTTCATTATAGCAGAGACCTAAGAAATAAGTTAAATATTTTGACTACATTGCGCTATTCAACTAAAAACGTCTATAAGAAACTCGTAATAAGTGCTTTATTTCACATGTGACCACATCAGAATTTATCTCGGTAGAAAAAGGACTATTTAAGTAAAGTTGAACGTCAAATAAATTCTAACTTCAAAAAGAGGTATATTCATACTTTCGTGCCAAAAATGATAATAAGGGGGCTAATTAAAAAACGAATTATAGCTCGTGCTAATGTTATGCCTGACCCCTAAATGGTCCATCATTCAAGATTGACAGTAAGGTTAAAAAAGTCGATTTATGACTCCGTGTTCCATCCCTTATTGAAGAAACGATCCGTACAATTATGGACATTTTGTGTACTGGTAACGCGATTAAAGCATTATTAGTTGAATGGAAAAAGTGCAGAAAGGCACATGAATGCAGGATATCATGCCGTTTAAAGCTACCACTCACGGAAGTAGTCCTCATCGCTTGACTGCTCCAGTTCATGCTGCATCCAAATTTGCTCTCATCCACGTCCACGCCAAATGCCAAATTGCAGTGGATGAAATACGGAATAAAGATTTGATTCCACTTCCGTGAGAGCGCAATGCTAAATGAAGCTGGCATGAATTTGAACCCTCTTTATGCATTTACATTCACCGGTAGGTTTTTTAAAATGGCGGAGGCAATTTTGATAAGTACCAAGAATAACCCTTGTCGGCTTTTGTAATTTCAAAGCAACAAGGAGAATATTATTTTGATACCCTACTGCATTTCTAGGTCCGACAGAAGCGATAAAATAGAAGAGATACATTGTCAAACAGATTGGTATCAAAATTCGTCCATTTTCGTTCAAATCATTTTTAAAGGAATCTTACTCTTATTGTTTACATTTTTTAGAAATTATAAATGTTCCTCTTATCAACGTAGGAATGCCAAAAAAATTAAATTTTACTATTTATTAATATTTAATCTACATGGTGCGCATTAGGCAATTCATATCCATAACCCCCAAGACGTTTAAGCTAACTGGACTACAGCACTAGATGTTCCGGACTTAGCTATTAGTACCCTATGAGGTCAACTTGACCCCTTAGAATTAATTTATCTAAAGAATATATTACTTTTTTGATTGAATTAATATGAAAATTATTTCGAAATTATCGTCTATTTATCACTGTGTTGTATCACATTATGTTGGAAAAATAAAGGTTTATATCAACTATTATAATGTGACATTTCTACACACAGGATGCAGCGGATATGAACTTGGACCCAAACCCTCTGTCACAGGTCCAAAGTCCCGATTATTAACGGTAGGCTGTTGAACTGCGTGTAATATTTATACAAAAGGCCATAATAACCTCATTCTATTAGGAAAAAAACTCGAATAGAATGGGAGGATATTACTTTGAGAAAAAATGTCCCCTCTGGTACTGATAAGTAAGAATTAATGTGCATTAAACACTATTGCTACAATAAGGTTCTTATTTTTATACAACATTCTCTTGCTAAAATGCTAAAATCCAAGAGAGGCAAGATCTGCAAGAGCTGGGGTGATTCAGTGAGAAACAATGGATTGTCAAAAATGAGAACGAATGATCCTTCCAGTTCTAGTTCCTCAAGTGTTTAGAAATGCATATGGTAGTAAATTTACAGATATGTGCTATGTATCAAAATTTTACAACATTTTCCTCTAATTTAATGACATGATTGATTAGAAATTGTATTATTGATAGGCTTATAATTAGGCTATGAGTGAAGTATAGTTACAGACAGGTGATATATGCAGTGATCTTTGTAACTTTTTAAGTACAAACGCAGACGCATACTTGCGTCCTTTTGCATAATCTCAGACTTTTCTCACCTCATCAGGAAAAATATCCAGAATAATTTCCAGGCACAACGCCGAGACGATTCACATGCCGCCCCAAAAAAATCAGGGATCTCATATTCCGAGCAAAAGGCCATATCGGCCTAAAGACACCAGACGTCTACCGAGTGCCTTGTGAATTCTGCCAGGTGTACTTGTACATCGGAGAGACGAGTAGAACAATAGAAACAAGGGTGAAGGAGCACCAGCCATACCGACGTCTGGCACAAATTGAAAAATCCGCCATTGCTGCACACAGAATAACCATGGACCTTTCCATCTATTTTCATGAGACTAAAGTGCTTGCCAACTCCCAAGGTTATTGGAATAGGATTATCAAGGAGGCCATTTAAATCCGACTAGAAAGAAGGAATTTCAACCGAGACCATGGCATTTCCCTTAGCGGTGCATGGAAGCCGTTATTAAAACGTTTGGCGAATTCAAATTGTAACGATCGGCCTGTTTTTTTGTTTTTAAATTTTCGCAGCGGTTAGAGGCACTAGTATCAACCATTTCCGGGTATACTGCTGCGTGGTGAACTTTAATGGCTCAACGTTTCGTTCCTTCTGCTGGGAACGAATGAGTCTCCTGACGACGTTCGAAACGTTGAGCCGTTAAAGTTCACCACGCAGTAGTATACCCGGAAATGGTTGATACTAGTGGTCGGCCTGTTGCTAACCATTCGAGTCTCTTGACCACGCCCAACAATAGCGACCTTTGAAGTCTAAGGTTAATATCATCATTTGCCTTGAAAATGAAGTACAAGTCGAACTCCAAAACGCCGGCAGTGAAAAGCTTATCCCGGTGGAAGACCCAAGAAGACTTAATATTTTCTCATCTTCTTGCGCAATGCAGCTGTGGAGGAAAGTTGATCAATTTTGCAAACGATATGGAATCATCTCCCGTCCTTGTGTTTTTTTACTCCGTTGCAGCTTAAACTGCAAAGCATCTCCATGGAAAAATATCAATACATTGTCTGTTATTGGGATTTTCATTTTCGGCGAACGAAGAGTGGGAAATTTTGAGCACTGCGCCGGGGTATCCATTCCCAAGGCGATACCACCCTGATTAAAACAAAAATGCGTTGCTTCTTCTAAATTATTTTCGGCCTCGTTTGAAGTGTGATAGAGTCGACTAATTCTAAGGTCCTGGGTTCAAGTAGCATCTCGGTGGATTTTACTACTTCTAGTAAATGTTCAAAAGTTGATTGTATGAAAAGATTGTCTGGTTATAAATTCACTCTATGACGAAGGCGTCATCTAATTCACTCTCGCTTGCTAAAGTTGCAAAATTGCTTAATTATATTCACATTAATGGTGGAAGAGTTATTCAATTATGCAATGCCTAAACCTACGCTTCAAATCATAGGTACTTGGACCTCACTCAAGCGATTTCTCATTTCACGCTCGACTGCGCGAGATCATGCTGCATCTGAGTTTCTCTCTTCTGCCCCTGAGAAAACAATCTTTCGAAGCGGACGGAAAATGCGGAAAATGGAAGCATGTGGGTAAGCGGGGGAGATAAAAGATGAGTCATTCTGGCGGATGGGTCCATCGGGGGAGGGAAGGGAGGAACCCGTGCCGGGACGGACTCGGAGGTGTTTGCACGCGAGCATCGGTAGGGGGACCACGGGGATGGAGGATTTTTCCCACCCTTTCTTCTCCTCTGTTGATACCCCTTTCTTCCGCCTCCTTCGTCTCCCCGGGCAGGAGGGCAATGACGCGAGGAAGGGGGTGGTGTGTACAAGGCAGGGATGGAGAATGAAGAAGGGCCAGGAGAATGAAAGGGAACTGTCTCGCCGAAGTAAGATGAAGCACAGTATAACAAAGACCAGGAGGGAGGTGCGACACACCTTTCTCTCGGTAAAACCCCTGTCCCCCCCGCCCCTTCAGCGCCTTTTTTTTCCAAGGACAGTGCCAGGGGTGTGCCCTGCCCACCCTCACCTTCACGTTTCCCCGCCCCACATCCTCACTTAGCCACACCATCGTCCCCCTTTCCTAGCACGTGAGCCGTCCTCGTCCGGTCTCGACCCGATGGCTCTATACCCTTAAACCAGCCTTGCGACAACACCTTTCCCTTTCACCTCGAAAGGCCTCTCACGCCTCTTATTCCTCCACTGTTATCCTATCAAAATGCTCTATTTTTCTATAACAGGAGTCATTTCCTTTCCATTGAAAAAAGAAACATTCCCTGAGTGGTTGCGGGTAAGGAAAAATCAGGTCCTAGTTTGATACACTTAATACTTTAATAAGGTAATGGGAGAACAGCTGGAAGATCACGGCGCATTGTTCCACTTGAAAAAGTTCAGTAACCATCAGAAATCTTGAGTAATTCGTCGGACATTTTTCTCGGAAAATATATATTCAGCTCGTTGAAATTTGATTGTGGTATATAAGATACAATTCTACTCCTAATTCATTCTGTTAATAAGATAATTGTGAGGTTGACACCAAAAGAGACATTATAGCAAGATTTTAGTATAATGAAACATTTTCTCGCGCGTTTCCTGCGATCGTCATTATGAAATATCCTTACGACATCAATATTCCACTCTTATCTAGAGATGTATTACTCACAGCTGAATCATGCCTATAGTTCCCTCCATTTATACTGCATATGAATAAGTCGGGTAGGTTTATATCAAGTGGATGCATGTTACGGAAGGGAAAATTGAGTCCCTACATTTCCATACGTATTGTAGGTTGTATTAATCTCTCTTTGACTCCTCACTACGCATCCTTGGATCTACCATTGTCGCTTGCCTCGGCGGATAGTGTCCAACAGTTCTTTTTGGGAGGTCCATCAGGTTAAAGAGTCTGTCGTTTACGACGTTCCCTCCCCTTCAGGCTAGAACGCAGTATAGGGCAGGGCAGTTGTCCATCGTCTTCACTCGGCCATCAAAACGTCGGCTGCAATGGGATCTCTTACCCTGGGGACTTCCCGCATAAAACTGCTAAACGTCTCACTCCGAGAACGCCTCAGATCTTACTACAGTGTATGGTAGTTTGCTGCATATTTATTATGTGCTTTGCGTACTAAAAAAATATTTCCTCAGAGTTTGCCTGACTTTCATGCTAGGGGTCTTTCTTTGATTATACTTACATCCAGTCCGTATATTACATTCGCAGTTTCATTATATAACTCAATCCTTTCTTTTTAGTGTGCATTTAAGTAATCTTTTTGCATACAATTAGAAATTTGGCAAATTTGGAAATTTGACAAATAAATATAAACAAATGACAAAATCCTACCTAGAGCGCGTTGCTCGCCATGGTTTGCTCTGAGAAAGCATTCGCATTAGTTCATCATTGGCTTTGTTCGTTCATCAATCATTTTACTCGTTCATTTGTTTAATCATTTTTTTCATTGGGTCATCATTGGTTTCAAAAATAAATATTAAACAAATGACGACATTCTTCCATGAGCGCATCGCTCGCCCTGGTTTGCTCTGAGAAAGCATTCACATTTGTTTATAATTGGTCTTGTGGTTTCTAATTACTGATGACGGCATATAAAATTAAAAATATTTTCCTTTAAATATGGTTGGTAACTTTTTAGCGAAACAATTTATAATGTAGGTGATAAAGATGTGCGAGTTGTTAGCAAAATTACCGCGTCATAGAAGACTTAGAATAGCAAATTCAAAGCACAGTCACATGAGGCAATAAATAATATTCCTTGTCCTCGCTATGATCCTAGGTAACATACACTCGGCGAATTTGCAAATAATTGAAGAAGAGCCATTTTAATACGCCTGCCTAGAGAAATTTATCATCCATTGATTAGTCATGTCAATTATTTTACAATCAGTCGTTAGAATCAAAACTATTCACTATGATATTTTTAAAAGTGTACTATTTTTGATCAGAGTTTCCTTTTTCTATTTTTTAGTCTCTTAATGAACTATGCACTGATGAAAACGTAAAACATTATCTTCCAAGTCATATCTGCGGAATCCGTGGATAAGGTCTATTATTATAGTTATTAATTTAAGCTGTGTTATGAGGAGTTTGTATTTCATGTACATCAAAGTTGGAAATATAAATGGAATAATTTCATTTAAATATGTTCATTCTTGTGGCATTTTATTTTTATCTTGCGATATTTTTTAGTTTTTTTTTAAAGATTTAGATCTACAAATGTATCATAAGCACTTTGCAAGTTCTCTCGACTAAGGTTATTGAGGCAATTTCTATTAAATGGACAATCTTTCTCGCTTCTTCAGCTGTTCAGAAATATTTTCAGCGATAGCATTGGCCACACCAACGTCATTTTCCTCTTTAGCTATGATTATTCTGACGCGAGGGAACTTCGCGTTCGGAGAATTGTGTACATTTTTTTCAGAAAAACGTCCCCTTTTCAAGGGACAGAGGGATGGTCTCATTCTATCGCGGGAGCGCGTTTATTTTAATTGGAGTCGCTTGGAAGCTATCTACTTTGCAAGCTCACGTCCGCCAACGGCATTGCGGTGACTGTTTACAGCGTCCTCTTGTGTTCTTTTATTTCATTTCAATTTCATGTGTTTTTTCCCCCTGAAACCTCCACAGAAGAGCTCAAAGTTTAAGTTCAAAAAGGGGTCTTTGAATACTAGGGAAGAAAATGCGATTTAAACTATTTAATCCAATCCACAGGGTGAAACCGTCAAAGTACCCGTCTTTTGTTTGTGTGGAATGTGCAATTATATCTCACCGCAAAGCCGACTCCGTTTCCCACTACAAATGGATTCATGCAGCACTTGGAGACGAAACCGGTACGACTTGTCTCTGAAGTGTCGTCCTATGCGACGGGCTGGCACTTTGTTTGCAAGGCCTCTTCGTCGCTCGATCGTCTAGAATCTTTGTGCTCCCGTAATACTTCCTGGTACACCATAACAACTAGATACATTTAAAAAAATGTGTTGATATTGTTTGAAGTTTCCGTCTGATATAGTTTGAAGTGCCATAAAAAAATCGACGAATAAAATGGTAATGATTACTGCATAAAGAAAATTACGACTCATAAATATTTTTCTTATGCAGAGATGTAATTTGATCTGCTCTTCCAAATACAAGGCGATCACTGTTCCTTGAATGTTCCAGCAGTAAAAATCAATAAATACAAGCTGAAAACCCTTTCAAAGATGGCGGGAAAAATACCCACCCACGCTTATCTTATGAGCGATGATTCTATTTCTAAACGTTTTTCATAGTTTATTTCACTATTAATGAACTAATATTACTATTATTTTATTAAATGTAACATTAGGTTAACAGATAAATCTGTGATTAAGTGAACTGCTGTAGGTGGTCATTATGTGACTACTTGGCAAAGTTAACAGAAGGCTCTTGAGTTTAAATTAAGATGTATTATTTTATCAATTGAACAATATAGCTGAATCGGAAATGCAAATCGGAAGACTTTTCCAGAATAACATGTTGCTTTAAAAAACAGGTTTATCTGTTTTCTTCAATATTATTGCATTCCACACATCACGGGCATAATCTTTTATTAACATAAATTCAAGTAATTATACGTCTTCCATTGTACTGTAGGATGATTTATTAGCTATATTAGTGGCTATATAAACAGCAGAGGGGTTTGTTTGACTGTTTACCTGTGACACTCTCTATGGTACAGTTTCTCTCGAGACTATAGTCACGGTTTAGGGATATAAATTTAAAGCAAACACGTTTCGGTATCTCAAGGGTAATTATATGAAATGTTTTGGTAAATAAATGAAACGCTACATTCTTTCACAGAGTTCTTCGATGAATTGGCATTCGTCTTGAGATTTTCCGCTACAATATCCTCCTGATTTTTTTCTTTAATGGAAAGACTTAAATTTAACGATCTCGTTGTTCTCATCCTCGAGTCAAGGTATATTCTTTGTTCTATTCTATGACTCTTTTCTGGGATTTTCTTAGTTTTCGTACACTTGGTCCTAAGTTCCTTCTTTTTTCCATAATGCTTCCACCTCATTTCTCAGGGTCCAGGTTTCTCTACCATAAAACGCATTGACCAATTAGGTACCTCACTAAATTATTCCTGGCATGAAGAAACAGTAGTAACTTGACTGTCAAACAGATATGGATTCGCAGAGTTATCAGAGTTGTTGTGGTAGGAACTTGATATGTATAATTTTCATGGCTAAAGAGGCATTTTCAAAGAGGATGGATATAATGAGGTGGGTCAGAGTAGAGACGTAAAGAAAAGGGTGATGAAGACTCAATTGCGGAACGTAGCGCTGTTTGGTTCGAAGACTTGGTCATAGAGAGCGGAGGGAGTACGTGGACATGCGGCGTTTGAGATGTATGCGTGGAGAAGAATGCTGAGGGTGTGCTGGGTGTGAAGAAGAATGAACGGAGATGTATTGGATATGGCTGGAGAAGAGAGGAAGCTAATGGCAGAGGTTTGAACAAGGCAGAAGATATGGTTGGAGGATATTTTGAAAAAATAAACTGCAGAAGTGAGTAATGGAGGGGAAAACCCCGGGGAAAGTGTGAAAGAGGAAAGAAGAGGATAGAAATTCTGGATGAAAGAGGATGTGGGAGATGATATGAGGAATTTAAGAGGGATCTAAGGGCAAGTCATCCACAAGAGTGCAAACTGAATGTTATTCTAGCAACTAGGACACTAGGATCGTTACTGTCCAAAAAATCGCCTGGTTATTTATAGTATTCTACCGGTTAAGATAGGTTTTGCCGAATGTTAGAGAATCACCTCCATATTTTCTACACTCTTTGGGGCCAATCTATCTCTATTATATTCATTTTTGCCTCAGCATACGATCTGCCCTTCTTCATCCTGTCCATGAAACCTATTCTCCTTCTTCCTTTTTCCCACTTGCCCAGCATCCTTCCTTTTATCACATTCATAAGCAACTCCATACCCCTTATTTCATCTTTCAGCCACTTTCTCTGCCGACCTTAAATATCATTCAAAAGTTTCCTTTCCTCGCCCACCATCTCAAGCACTTCCACGTTTTTCTTCCTTTCCGTCCAACTCACTTTCTTCATCCTTCTCCAAACCCACATCTCAAGCCTGCAACCCATTCTCGTCCTCCTTTCTGAAGGACCACGTTTCTGCACCATACAACGCTACGCTCCATATCAAGCTCTTCACCAGCCTCTTCTTCACAAACTTACCCAATATTCCCATCATCAGCTACCTTCTTTAACTAAACGCCTCCTTGGCTAACGCTTTTCTCTCCCGTATGTCTTTGCAAATCAGCTGGTAGAGCACTCAAATGAATGTTAATCCATTCATTAAGTACATATAATTAAAACAAAAAAATATCGAATGAAGTGCATGTTGATAATTTTACCAGATATACCCACCAGTCTCACATATCCAATTCGTCCCAGCTTTCCCCTCTCACCCTACTCCGACTCCATCATGAGTGCTCCCTTGCTCGCGTGATATGGCGAGATATTCAGCCGGGGCGTATTGACGCGATACTTATAAACGGATACTAACGGCTTCTTCAGGAATAGCAATTCCCGCGGAGTCGTATCGCGGAGATGGTATATAAAGATACGAGACGGGGAGAGGCGATAGGGAACTCCCTTCAATTTTGTGCAGGGGGGAGGAAAAGAGAAATGGGATAGAATGTTCTGATTCGATGTATTTTCATTCTCCTGAAACACAATTCCGCGCGTCCCGTCTTCCCTTTGACCCAAAGATCCCCGTAATGCACGAGGCTGTTCTAGTTTAACGCAAGACGTCGTGAAGGAAAGAACTTTCTTTCATTTCTTACTCTGGGAGAGTTGCAGTCCAAGTTCATCTAATGTAAGGTTTCCTTTATTCGTGATATCGTATTTGTATCGCTTTACGAGCTATCCGGTGGCAAATCCTATGTCTGCAGTACTGGAAAGGGCTCAAAATTCTCAACACTTCTTATTTTCTCTAAGACGAGAACTACGTTTACCGTAGTGAGGTCAAATTATATCCCCTTTTATCTCTACTGGTGTAGCCTTGCTGAAATACACTCTCACTTCGTGGAAATTTAAACAATACCATTTGATAGTCTTCGAGAACAGATTCGGCTAGGGAGTTGATTTTTGCTCTCTCAATAGTCAAATCATTAATGCTAAGGGATGGCAAATATTTTTTCGATCAGTTATGTTCTACGTCCTTGATTCTTTACATGTATAACAAATTTATTTACATTTATATGAAAGAGAAGGGGGCATTGATGAATTATTTCTATGTGATTTACGAGGGCGTTTAAATTGCCTCACTTGAGCTAAATGGTCCCCTTGAATTCACACCTCTGCCAAGAGCAATTTTCTCTGTACCTCGGTTGCATTCCGCATGAGTCAACGGATTTGATGACCATTTATTATGCTGTTACTAAGATAAGATAAGCACCTGTATGCATAATAATGATATTTAACAAATGCAGTTAGGACTTCAGACATGGAAATGGGGATATCGAGAAAGAAGCTTACTACACCTAAATACTACTCTGTGAGTGGCTGCAGCTGCAGGGTTTGATATGATACCTGCCTTTAAAGGAGAAGGAATTGGGATCAGGACATATTCGTGTTTTCTGCGTGAGAAGTGGAAATTTTTGATCCAACAATTAGGCAGTGTTTCTTTTTCCTTTGATCGATTCTCTCAGTACGAGAAGAAAAGATCAGGGTTCCACCAAGATAATATTCACCTACTGTAACTCGCATGTCATGAAGTTCTTTGTATAAGGGTTAATTTATTGATTATTTTGGTTCAAGATATGGTCCAATGCTCCCATATCATTCTGGATGCCTTATGAGAGGATAGTTGCATCTCTCCTTTACTTTTAATACGACCTGATAGTCAATCGTCATTTAGGTGAATGTATAAATTTTCTGATGTCCATGCGGTTCATACAATTACTTAATGTGGTTATCGCACTGTACTCTCGAAGAATGCATTTTCCTGACCTTAATTAGTGCAATCCCACAACAGCTGTGATTGATTACGATGTGTAGAAACTAAGCCCGAATGGATTTTCTCACACTTTAAGATATAGCAAACTTGTATGGCCCATTGTAGGATGGAAAAAATGAAAAAATACATTTAAGGGAGTCCACGGGACAAACCAAGACTGAGGCCAGCTAAAATGGGACTTGGGACTGAAAGGGTTTTAAGGAGATAGCAAGGGAGAGAACAAAATTGGAAGGCTACAGCCAACCAATTTTGGAATTGATTTGCTAATTATGAATTTGTATCTACCCATTTGTTTTCTCACATAGAAGTCTTTAGAGGACTTTCCTGTCATTTTTCATGCTCATTCATCTTAATCACGTCAACCAGACCTAATCTTATCATCTAATTAGAAGAAATCATGGACATGCGAGACGGATTTTAAGATGTTGATAAAACCTCAAATGAGCACGCATACAATGTGAATATATTTATGTTAAGGCTTTATATTGACTCTTTTGCTTGAGTGGATCCAGAGTGGACCAAGTCAGTCCTGACGCGTGAGGAAATCGCGCCAAGAAACGTGGAAAGTTATCGGACTGATGCTTAGGAAAAGGGTAAAAATGAGAGCAATCTTAGACTTACCTTGGGAAAATGTTTTGGAAATAATCCAGCCAAAAATGGTGGGTGCATGCGAGATAATCTCTTCATTTCAACGATTTTAAATTGATTTTAATCCATTAATTCACGATTAATCATTTTTCAACCCCCAAGTGTAGTCTATTGGACTAGCAGCGAAAGCGGAAGGTATGCCGTTCGTGGTTTTGGGACCATCGAATTTATTTTTCTGTTCCAGGTTTCTAAGGGAAGGCTTATTCTCATTAAGGGTTTATGTTTGGCAGAATTTTGTGAAATACAAAGATTCGCCTTGGAAAAGCAAACTCAGCTATTCCACTCGAATGAATGGGATCGTATTGCAACTTACGGGAGTTTCATCTTTAAATAAACACCAAAAGCAGAAGGTGAGGTTGGTATATGAGAAAGGGTCGTGTGAAATGACGTGATGATACAAAGGCGTGTGAAATAGCGAATCGAAAAAATCCAGGCAGCAATATGCGTGTTTTTTTTCCTATTGAGGGAGGGCGTTTTCAGAATGGACGAACGTGACTCCCTGTACCCCTTTTTGTGTCCCAGAGGCTGAGGCACTGTAAGGAAAGATGTGGATTATATCTTAAATATGGGTTGAAAAGGGCAAACTAAAGTATGAATGAGTTTCTGGCGTAACTTTGTGGAAATATTGTATATCCATATTGGTTAGAATCAAATAGCAATAGTAATTTCTGGTTGCCGGTTGTGTAACTGATGTTTGCTTTGAAGATAATACCAGTAATGCAGAGCTATCAAATATTTTTGAGGAATTTACGAATCTACTTTAATTTTTATCAGCTATTGAAGGATAGTTAAAAGAATACCTTCCGCCATATTATGTGGCTTGTAACTTTTAATATAAACGTTTGACCTTTTTAGTGGAGACATGGCTCAAAGTTAACGCCATTCACCATGAAGCTCATCGAACGTGCAGAAGTCAGAGTTTTAAACCTCGCGGAAAATTGTGATACTATAATTGCGGAATCGGTAAAAAAAAAATCGGCTTGCGTGTCGGAGGGGTTTAGAAGGGCTTTTTGGACGGAGGAGGGTTGGTGAGGCATGGGGATAGGGAAAAGGGAAGTCAGATGAGAGAAGGAAGGAAAGCGGTAGGTTGCTCCTCTTCTGGAAATGGAAGGGGGGGACTCGCCCGGTAACGCCGCGGCCCGGAAATGAAGGGGGAAGGGAAGGAGTGGTGACCGAAGGGGGTTTTATGTGGGCGGGGTGCGGTCCTTAGGGTTGATCAGAGGAAGGCAGTGGATGGGAGGGGAGCAAGGGTTTCGCAGGATGGGATGGGAAAGATAGCTACGTGGGAAGGAAAAGAGGTATATGGGAAGGAAAGTGAAGATAAGAGCATTTTGGAGGTGAATGGGGGCTTTCGCCAAGGTTTATTGTTCCGAAAAATGTACCAAAAATGATTTGATTGGGAAAATTTTCGACAAAGGGCAATGATATAGTGCCCGAGTGCCGCGAGAAACAAACAGAGTCTAGCGCACCCTGAAGCTTCCAGCGTATCATGAGATAAACCTGTTTCCTGGCACCCGTCATAATTTGCTCATACATTACGCACCATTCACTCCAGTCCCTTTTGGGGTAGGCTAAGGCAAAAAAATTAAATTTTCACTGAGATACTTGATTCCGCTTGTACAATATTCCCTTACTGCCATAACCGGGTAAATTTTGCTTCAATTACACTCGTACATTAATTCATGCACGCTCTCCTGTTCTTAAGACCCCTAACACTCCTTCTTGTCTACCTTCTACCATATTCACCCACGACTTTCACGGTTGACTCTTCCACGCACGCTAGTCACTTCTCAATCATTTGTCTGTTTTTATTGGCTCTAATCGTGATAAACCGATTATCTGTTTCCATTTACCTGCAATACTGCAGGAAAAATACAATAACGTTTCCCGGAAGAGTAGTTCAATGCATTTCATCAATTTTTTTATTGTTCAATCAAATTGGCATAGGTCATCCAGTATTGTTGGGAATTATATTGATGGAATTTAATTGTAAACTATATCTGTTAACAGCTTTTACGGGAGGAAGTAATTTTATATCAATAGGGGACATCGTATGAATGATTACACACGCAGGTAATTTCTTGCAAATTACTAGATTCGCATTCGGAAATACTTGCGCGTACCTATGAGAAGTTAGTTATTTTTTGACTTAGGCATTTAAATTCCAAGAGTTCCAAGGTTTTAAACCATTAAAAGCTTCAAAATGCTTAATCCGTTAATCTCACCATCTTCCTAACCCTCTTTTTCTCTAACTCTCATTGATTACATGGATTGTTTCAAATTTTTTGCGGGAATTAGTGCTTATTTTTATCTACACCGTTTGGATCACAAACAATGCCATGCAATGAGATTCTTCCACTTCCATGCACTGATGGTAGGGTTTTGTACAATGTGCTATCCTATCCTCTTTGCCTTTCAGTGGAGCGCATCAAACCCAACCTTCCACTCCTTAGTGTATTATTATGCGTCAGCGATTTGTCGCTAAGTTTCGCTGCTCCCTACTCATTGCTGACAGCACAAGTTTTCAAAACTTTGGCGAGTGAAGCAAAGAAAAGACAGCACAAATTGTTAAGAATTTTAACCCGTATGAAGATCGCAAATTTTCACAAAATGACGTTTGAATGGATTTCACGTATTTTGATTCCGTTTTGGAAAATAACAAAACATTTTTCGGCCCATATACATATGTAGTGAGCGTGGCTCGTTGAGAAGGAAAGGGTCGAGTCGCGCGGATGGCTGCGGTTATGAGGGTGCGTTCGTCGCAATTAAATTGAATCTGTGCCTGTGTGTGACGTTACAGGCCATGGAAAATGGGGGAGCGACACCATTGGACCGGTATGCGGGGCCGGAGCATTGGGATCCGGGAGAAGGCCACTACGAGACGTTGAAACAGAGGCGAGGGTTACGGGCCCGTGGGTTATGGGACAACACAAAGATTTGAATAAATGGATCCTGGGTAAAGAAGAAGGTTGAGGAAGCAAAGGGATTGGACAGTGGATTCGTTTGATTAGACTTCAATTCAATGAGAAATGCTGTTGGAATCATTTAGTAGCAAAACGGAATTCTAAAACTGATGCATGTCTACAAATGGATTTGTTTCGCTGCTTAAATTTTGTAAACGGAAAGTAAATTGTGGAATTCTGGGGGACAATATCGTTCGTCTGAACTGGGAATCGATCAAGGTACACTTCGCCTCCATGAATAGGGTGCCTGGATACCTTGACTGATTCGAGAACTGGCATTGCAATCGAGGATTTTGGATTCGAATAACAAGGTGTTGGCATTTGAACCCGCATTGGAATGGTTTTGATTGGGTCCCAGTCGAGGTGAATGATTGTTTTACAGAGAATCGTCTTACATTTGTGTGAACTCTATTACAGATGACTCAATTTTGATCGATTTCCGAGCCTTCAGTTCCGTAGTCAACTCAAATTGCAAGAAATAATTTTACCTGGTGTATTTAGCTCACTAAGTGACTGTAAATAGGACTCTTTAGGGTCATCAAAGTCTGAAAAGCCGGTGTGTTTCAGAGCAACCCGGACAGTATTATATTGACACCACAATACGTCTCTAGGTTTGAAAGAATCGATAAAATAGGAGTGGTACATTGTCGAACAGATAGGAAAAACAATTTGTTCTCTATGCACACAAAATATGGCCATTATGAAATGTGACCTTCACTCAAACTCTTCTATAACACACTTCACCATTTCACTTCCCAAAACCTTATTCTTTACACTTTTTTACGGCTGGTGTCCTAACAGCCCCAGCCACACGCCCATGCGGCGACTTGCAGGGTAGTATATAGATTTAGACAATCATGTTTCCTAAATGTGCTAAAACGGCTTTGTTATCTTATAAACATGAATACATTATAGAGATGGTGGAAAAATGTAGTAGTAATATTTTACTCATGGTAAACATGCTTAGCTTAAAATAAAATGTTTACAGTATCTGCATCTCCATGTGTCGCATAGTTGCTTATCTTGGACGGTCAAAGTCTTGACTGTGATATAAGTGTGTCAGTCGAGCGATCATGCCTTTTAACGTTTTGTATGCTGAATGGCCTATCAATAATTCCTCTAACTACTCATTACTGACTTGTTTTCGTAAGACTTACATTAAAGACAAATTTTATACGGCGTTTACCCTAAGCCTTGTGCCTAAGAATGCGGTTAAGATATTTAAAATAACGATTTTACAAATTTTAACTGCATAGTTTTGAATTAAAAAAACTTTTTCTTATGAGTAATTTTTGCTATCGTAAAATTTACTCAATAATAATCTTTGAAAACTATTTTGACGATCTAGAGTCGTAATGAAGAGAGAATATGGCTTTGGACCCGTAGAAAGAGGATGGGACCACTCCGGGGGATTTTTGGAGGGTTTTGACCGGGGCAGTTTTCTACGAAAGGGGATTAGGAGGAGATGGGAAGGGTATAAGTTGGGTTTATATGGGAAAGTAGAGTGAGACAGAGGGAGGGAAGAGGGAAATGTACGGGGGGAAGCGAATCTAGTGGGCGAGTCTTTCTCAGCAGGGAACGGAAAATGGTAAAAAAATAGGAAATAACTTTTTCGATCTTGCGGGACGCGAAAGCGAGTGTAGCACAATCATTTCTTTCTACTTCCCTCTCTTTCTCTCTCTTAAAGGATCGAAACTCTTTTACTGTCGATTTCCCTTGAGTATTGATTTTGCTCGCCTCGCCACTTTCTCGTAATTTTGTCCCTCTCTCCTCTACCTACTCTCGTCCCTCCCGTGTGTCCCGTCCAATTCCATCTAAAAAGTGTCCTTTTCCTTGCCCTACCTTCTCCTTTTCTTCTTATTTCGGTTTCTCTTCACCCAGTGCCGAGAATTACGTACAAAAAACTTGAGATCGTGATCACTAAGTTTAAAATTGGAAGAAGGCTTCTACGTATATAAATGTCTCGTAAATATGTCTCGTTTCTACTGGCCGATCAAGAGGATTAAAGAATAGATATGGGTAGGGTCCCCATATTCTGACGTCCCAAAACTTAAGAATCTATAAGTCCTGAAAAATGAAGAGATCCCGCAAAAGTTCCTGGCGCAGACCTGTGCGGCAATGATGGGAGGTGGAAGTGGAAAGAGTGACGTGAAAAGACGGAGGGGTAGGCAGAGATGTAACAATGAGAGATAGAGAGAGAAGCAGGGGTACCAAACTACTTCACAATAAAACCACGAAGTAGTTATCCTAGCCCATGTGAGGCTAGATGTCAAAACCATCAGTCGCTATGACTTAACCTGACCCTTTCTTGAAAAGTATTTGTGCAATGAGTCAAAATGGGAGCACTGGTGCGTGGTACTCATGGCACATTACAATACACTTGTGTTGGTATCAGTTGGAATATTTTTCTGACTGACCGTCCACACTAAATAATCTTCCTCCCCCGTCTTGGAATATTTTATGAGTCCCGTAGCTCATGTCTCAAACTCGTCACCGCGTAGCTCCAGGAACTGTGCGTTTGAGAATGGGTGTCGTTTTTTCTCCTCGAGCATAGTTCTGTTATTTCTCCAGCCCTCGTGTCAGTTTGCGCTTACAGCTGTATCGCCGTCCAGGTTTACCTATTTTTTTAAAGAGCTTTTGACGGCTGAGATAAACACTATGTCGTAAAGTCTACCTCGTTAAGTGAAATGCGGAGATAAACACTGGGCACCTGCGAACGCTCGCTTAGTTGGTAACTCCTTTTGTCCAACGGTCAAAGGCGGTTTAGGAAAGTTCTCAGGTCCGTTTTGGTTAAAATTGTCGATAAAAAAATCTCTTCGGCGCCCAGTTGCGCCTTATACGGTTACAACATGGGAATAATCATCTTGAATATTTCTCTGCAATGGATTTTTGTACTCTTATATATTAATACACTATATAGAATGAGTTTACATGGAAACGGCGCTATTTAAACATTTAATGCGGAATGTCATCAATTAGTCTTTAGTAAGGGGAAATATTTTGGGCGATAGGTATTGATAATACGGAACAGCGAACGATTAATGGGCCTTATCAGTCAGTAAACATGTGTTTTGAATACTATCTTTATGCCTTTAGAATGGCGAGCATTTGGCTATGGATTTTATCATTTCTTTTCTGTCTGGTTACCTACTGTGGTACATAGTTCGACCAGGTTTTAGTTGGAACTAAGACTGATGGAAAGAGCTAGTGATAAATAGTCCGATAGACTAAGCATATTAAGACTTGGTGCAGAAACGCAGTAGAACGACGTACTAGTGCTCCGTTTGTCGCCATTCTCTGAGTTTTCAATACCACACCATTGATGAATGGACACTAAAAATTTGCGAGATATCTTTATTCAAGTGCATCTTGCTCCTGATAAAAATTCCGATGTATAATATTACTAGCAAAGTTGTTGGAAAAAAGCTATAGAAATCATCACTGATCGTTTCAATTGTAAAAATGCTACTTATTCTAAATTATTACCAAATATTACCTGTTTTTTATAAACGAATTTATCTCAAGTGTAGCTTAAAATGAGGATAGCGGTTGATTACGAAATCAAAGTTGAGTATTAATTGACCGAGACCAGGAATATAAAAATGCATTGTAATGGAATGCGAAAGCCTACTTACCTTATCGCTCAAATCATCATTTAAATACTGCAATAAGTCAAGTCAAAATGTGTTACTTTGATAGACATGGTGCTAGAGTAGGCCCTAGAGACTGGAAAAATTGCTCTTTTAAAATGTATTCATTAACTAATCTGTTAATTTCGTAGTTTGAGTTTAAAAAAAATAAAATGGTTAAGGAATTTGAGCAGCATTATTTCTATATTTTAACAATAAAAACAAAAAGATGTGAGAAACAACAACTGGAGGGGCAAAAATACTTTTCTTTTCCCTCACATGCTCCCAGTGGGACATCTTTAAAGGGAAATTTGCTCACGCCATCAACACATTTCGCAAGGTGAAGGGGATCCAAAAATGGATCGAGGGAGTCGTGACTTGTAAGAGTGGAAGGACCTGGACTCCGTCACTTCTTGTCGCTGAGAGTTGGCCGAGGTCGATTATGAAAACACGTACGACATCCTCGTCCAAATCGTGGGAATGACGCCTTCAGTTCACAGCGAAGAGAACCACTGTAAAAACATACACTATCGACAATGCTACGAATATGTACTTCGGAGAAAATATCATCATTGTCCTCTGCTTGCATTGACCCTTCTCGTTGTAACGCTTGTGTATTCCATAAATGTTAGCCAAATATGCTTGTTCACTTGCATTCACGTTCCTAGGGTATGGGCATGGTGCAATTTTTTATTCATGCTCGCAGTTAGTAATTATCCCAATATATGACAATCCTTCACCGGATTCCTTACTATGATTTAAAACTAAATACATTGTATTCATCTACTCCAAGTCATCCGACCATTTCAAAATTACCTAGCAAGTAAGTTTACACATACAATGCACGCACCCATCAATTGATGCTTCGAGTAACATCGCGCTCATTTCGGGGAAATAAAATTTTCAGATCGATGGATTAGAGTGTGTTTTACTCTGTTCGGATTATGGAGGATACATAGTCGTAAAACTGACTGATTTCACGTCATTTTTATGGGGAATTGTCTCTCATAAAATTTACTGCACGACGGATAATAAACGTTTATCTTTGTGTCATCAAAAACATGATTGAATTGGCACGGTTTTATCTCGCATTGTAAATTCAAGAAATTTCCAGAGGAGAAGCACGAATTAGAAAAATATAGAGGGAACGTGCAGAAAAGAAGTGTTCTCAAAAATTTTTTTTCAATCCCGACGCTTGTGTACTCCGGCCTCGGGAACGTGCACCACGTAGATTTTCTGAGACGATGGAGAGTAGTGGAGATACGAAGAGAGGGAAGGAGACTCGTATGGTAGTGGATAACTGAAAGGATGAAGCAAACTTGTGTGCTCCCAGTTGCAATCCCAAGAAGAGTCTCCCGGGAATTTCAAGACCGATGAATCAATGGTTTCTCATGCAGTTAATTCAATCACGAGAGGAAAAAAATGGAATGAAATGGAGGAAGGAAGGAAAATAACACGGAAGACCGAAGGGACTGGGTCTGTCGAAAGGCAGGCGTGAGGGTTATTCTGAGGAGTGGAAGAAGCCTTTTTTTATATGTTTGCGGGTGCAATCTAGTAAAATGAGAATCTGAGGGTAGCCTAGCGGTTCGAGAGACGAGAGGGCGGGGGGGAAATTGTGAGGGGGTTGAAGAAAGAGCAAGGAGAGGCGAAAATATTTCGTCATCATTTGTTGCTCTGGTATTTCCCACACGAATGGATGCCTCCCGTCGAAAGAAGAGGTATTTAAATGTCAAGAAATTTCGGGTTTATGGACGGAAAAGGAGGAACCCGGCGACCGAATCCCCTTGCTGGTAATCAAATACCCCAAATTAATCTCAGATTTTTGTATTCGATGGATGTAACACCATCATTTTCCTCCTTCATCAGCATTTAAAATGGGAAGTAAGAGCAGTAATTATGGAGTTATACGAACGTAAGGGCATCGATCGAGCCGATGTTAGCCCCTGATGTTGTCATACGTAAGTTGTAATCAAGACAAAATCCTCGAAGAAAAGTCGGTAAATTGTGAAATCTGGCAACGGTAGACTCCATTTGGCTCGATTGTAAGCGATCAAAAATTTCAAACTGAAGATTCAGGCGATATTTTGTAAAACTGAAATACTGTGATAATTCACAGAAGTATAGTAATTTTTTCAAGTATTTTTTAAAAGTATTCTAATGGCTTAAGGTAGGTTTTTCTGAGTGTCAGAGTATCTCCTCCCGGTCCTCTCTTACATTCAGGGGCCCATCCCCCTCCGGTTTATCCTTTTTCGCCTCAGCATACGATCTACCCTTCTCCATCCTGTCCATGAAACCTATTCTCTTCCTTCCCCTTCCCTGCTTGCCCAACATCCTTCCCTCTATCACATTCTTGAGCAACCCATAAGCCTTTATAACAACCTTTAGCCTTCTACCCTGCCTGACCCGGATTTCATTCAGAAGTTTCCATCCCTCACCCACCATCTCAAGCACGTCCTCGTTAGTGTTCCTTTCCGTGCAACTAACATTCTCCATGCTTCTCCACATCCACTTCTCAAATGCCCAAATGACTACAGCCTATTATCGTCCTCCTTTTTCGGCGTCCACATTTCTGCCCCAAACAACGCTATGCTCCATATCAAGCTCTCCATCACCGTCTTCTTCACATCCTTACCCAATGTCCCCGTCATTAGCTGTCTTCTATTGCCAAACGCCTCCTTCACTAGTGCTATTCTCTTCCGTCTTGTCTTAGCTACTATGTCAGTTTTCCTCTAGTGTACTACCTAAGTAATTAAATTCCTCTACTTGCTATTCTCGAGCATAGATAATATTTATAACGACCAAGATTTTGCTTGTTACAGCATCGTCAGATGAAATAATACGGAGTCAATTGTTACAGTATCGCTTATAACAGCATCGCTTATTGCAGTATCATTACCAGATGATGCTGTAACAAGTAAACAAGGTCGCAATAAGTATTATTTTTGTGAAATTCAAACTATTTTTGATTTATCAGTGATAGAAAAATTATTTAATGCTGCGCTGGCTGGTGGCATATTCTCGCATTCCGTCTGAATAGTCCGTGGTGAGAAATTGTGGCCTCATATCATCCTCTAAGAGTTATCGGAAATCAAAAACTTTTAAGTAATGGTCCACTAATATTTTTATTTTATTTTATTTTTACGACCCGGGTTTCGTTACGTAATGACATCTTCAGGTTGAAGATGCCATTCGATCTGAAGATGTCATTACGTGACGAAACCCGGGTCGTAAACAATAAAATTATTAGTGGACCTTTACTTAAAAGTTTTTGATTTCCGATATGGAGAAGTTTCACAAAGTGAAGCCTGAATTTATTGGCTCTAAGAGTTAAATAACTTAAAATTAAGTTAACGATTCTCAGTGCATAAATCAATTCATCGCAGTCGTCATATTGCATATCCAAGCTATCAATTACTTGTTTTTCTTGAAAATCGAAACCACCCATTTGCATTGCAAGACAACATGACATAAATGGGATCATTAACATTAATCTGGTTTAAATGCATCCACTGTCCGCACTTCGGGGTACAAGTGCCAATAGCTTAATAAATTGCACCTAAAAGCACATAACTTTTGTTCCTCCCTTTTAAAAAAGGCTTTCACTAGCCCTAACTTAGTGTCTCATCTCAAGATGATGCAAGATTATTTTTAGCCGCCTAGTTGATTCCATAACTCTTATTCCTCCCTTTTGACAAAAGATTTCTCTAGCCCTAGCTTATTGTCTCATATCAAGTTGATGAAAGGTTACTTTTAACGCCCAATTGATCCTGGTAATGTGCGTAACGTAGCAGAATATGAACTTACGAATTTACGAAGAGGCGAAGTCCTAGAGATAATTTGTTTACTCAAAAAAAAGTTTTGGTTCTCACGCAAGTCTACCTCTCCCTAAAAAAAATCGGCAACCAAGCTATTGGGGCCAAGATACAAATATAAACAATGAACTTGTTAAAATAAACAATAAAAAATGGTGCAAACGTCTTTTGACATACCCTTTCTGTGGTACTCACTTATTTATCTTACTTATTTTTACAACAAAACTTTACAGTAAAATGGATTCGAAAAGAGTGGAGAACGACCTGACGGGGTCGATGGTCGTATAAGTTTTGGGACCCCTCTCTTAGAAAGCTGAAGACAAACGTCGAATATTTAGTGAGCAACTCCGTTGGAATTTAGACCCGGGCCCACGACGCACAGTGGTCCGAAATCGGAAAAAGCCGGACAAAAGTCCAAAATGGCTTTTTTTGAGATAGAGACTTGAAACTTAGCGTAAATACTCATAAATAATTACCAATTATAGATTTATATGCCATTTTATATAAACACGACCCGTTACCGAGATACAGTAGCCCAAACATGATCAATTTTTCAAAAACACGCGCGATCTCGTTTTTCTTCGAAAATCTTTGAACTTAAGCAGGTGGTGTTGCGTTGGTATGATTTTTATGGAATATAAAACGCAATATTCCTTTGACCTGGTGCTTTTCCTATATTTTCCATGACTTTTGAAGATTTTGGCTCTCATCTGTCTGGTTTTGCAACACAAAATGGCGTACCCGTTTTTCACGTGAAATTTGACATAAAGCAGACATTATCTTTCGTTTACGAAATATATAACTCGGGAAATTTACATCACAGTGTAAAGTAGAGATTTCTTAAGAATATTAAGCAGAAGTCTTGGAAAAAAGTTTGCGACCAAGGAAATGAGAGCGATTTTTCGATCGCGCGTCAAGGCTGAGCTACACGACTCGGGACCCTGAGGCTCGGTAACTGCGGTCGATTTTTCAAGTTTTTTGAAACTTTATTCTTGAAAATCGTCATTTAAAGCACGGCACGTAGTCAGTATGGACCTAAAACACTATACTGAGGATATTACCAGGATTATGGATCGATCGACTACACCATTTAACGCATTACTCTAGTGAAGATGCTAGGGATTGGATATTTGTCGGAACCATCCCACGTATAAGAAATATGCTTCGGGTATGAAGTTGGGTTAAGAGATTAAGTCGGCATGCTAAAAAGAGAGAAATAAACTGTTTCCGGGAAAGGCAACAACCGATACTCTTTTTCCCTTTCCACCCTCACCAAGGTGGGTCGCGCGGAAAGGAGCGTTTTATGACGACGCACAGCCTTTGGCGGTATTTAACGGGTTCCTCCACAAGGGTTTTTTCCTTTCCCCGGCAGAAATGCATGTCAACTTGCAGTTTTATTTTGGAATCTGTGAAGAAGTGTCGTGCTCGTTGTCCTAGTGTCGTGTTGTGCTGTATTGTAATTCTCAAGTTCACGTTGCCCAGTGATTTGGTGCGGGCTTTATTGAATTTATTGAATTGACTAGCTATTCCCGGAGTTGAAGAGCGCAGTGATTTTCCAGCTTGAATTTTTGCAAGGTGAGTTTTTTATGATTTCCATTTCAAAGATGCGTGTGTTTGCGTACTACTTCAACGAAATTGTTAAATGACTTATCGATTTTTACTGTTTTTTTCCCTCATAAATCATGGCAATTATGATTTTGATGCATGTTCTCTTTACATATTTCTAATTTTCAAATCACCGCACAGGGTTTCGAGCGTTTTCTAACGTAGCGATGGATTCAAACCAAATTACTCGTTTTGAGTTACATAATAAAGTACTAGAAATGAAGGGAAAGACATCAGGCGAGAAAAAAACACACTTGCTGGATTTTTTGTCGCGGAGATTAAATGTAGAGAGCTATGAGGGTGCTCTTGATGGTCTCCGTGAATTACTTCGGTTGGGATTCTGGCCTTATTACGAAAAAATGTGGAAACAATGTTGCCGGAATAATGAAAGATTTTTAGTGCGATGTGACGCATGGCTCGCAGAGCCAATTATTTTCCCTGAAGTTGTCCGTCAATACTTTCCTGGTACTTCAAAGGCAACTGGTATGTATTATATTTAAGTATGTTTTGAACTTTTAAAGAATATTATTTTTCTGAATATCTATACTTATTCTAAATCTTATAAATTTTATACACTATTCTATATCTTACAATTATTGCTTTATTAGGTTTATTGGGGCGGCCCGAGAAATATTTTACTTCTTCGTGTGACCGATCTAAAAGAAGGAAAGTTCAAAATATTAAAAGTTGTTCCTCAGTAGCTGAGCTGGCGTTAGCAACCTCTCTTGGTTTAAGGGAGGAAGGAGATATTGCAGCCGCACTGTTAATTACGGAAGTAACGACAACTACTCCCACTAGAGCTAAGAGAGTACTTACTAAGTGGAGGAATAGTGATGAGGTGCAGAAAGAGACGTCTCCATAGGAGGCTTTATCTTTGATTATCACCATTGGGCTGACTAAAAATCAGTACAATGTATTTAGACGCTCCGCTCGTACTTAGGGACATTCCTTGTATCCCAGCTACGCACGAGTGTTAACCGCAAAAAGTGCTGCATTCCCAGAAGCAATACGCATTACAGAAAACGTATGCGAAGTGAGTCTACAGGCTCTATTAAACCACACTGCATCGAGGATACTGACATACGAATCCACTGCTCTAGCGGCCAGCAATGAGGAGAACTGCACCTTAATATGCAAATATGGCTTTGACGGGAGTTCGGTCCATTCACAATACAAACAGTATTGGGAACAGGCGGATTCTTCCGATGAATATTTATTTATGAGCTCCCTGGTGTCACTTCGTTTGCTGAATGACGAAAATGGTAAGAGTTTGAGGCGTTTCAAATTGCATATCTTGCTCATTACGAATGAATCTGACTAGTAAAATTGAGTACTTAATTCCATGTCTGCTGTTTTAGGTGAAATAATCTGGAAAAATCCTCGCCCATCATCAACCAGATTTTTCCGGCCTATTCGCCTCCGGTGGCTGAAGGAAACCAAGGAACTTGCTAATGAGTAAAGTATTTACATTCAAAGGCAGATTGACGGGCTGAAAAATTGGAGCAATGGAAATTACTCAGTCAATTTCAGCTTGCTGCTAACCATGATAAATGGAAAAGTAAGAAAAATTCATATTTCTATCGTGATAGACAAGAATATGGTAGCTGTATCCCTGGTATTATATGACATCCACGGTACATAAGGTACTTCTGCATGGAAGCGACATTGCATCTTCCCATGGGATAACTTTCTGAAGAGTCAATGGAAGCCCGGAATAAGGACACCCGTAAATTCCGCCGGAGATTCAGCAGGATGCACTCCAGAGAGGCCACGAATGACGACCTTTTTAAAAGACTGTAGTTAACGTCTGATCCATTTCTTTCCTCCCCCCTGACATCAACTCCGAGGAGAGCAAGGGAAATGCCAATAGATTTAAGAGAACTGCTGCTTTTAGATGATAGTGAAGAACAGGAATCAGGCACTAGTGACGAAATGAGTTCATTGGAGGATTGAAGGTTGAAATTCTGTAAATGAAAAGATACAATTTAACAACTTAAAAAAAGCACAGTAATAGGTGACTTCCAACACATGTATTCCTTTTATATTCTAATTTATGGTTCCGCATTTATTTCATTTGTAAGTTTCAGCTGATGCTTGGTATTACATTGATGCTATTGTGTTTTTTAATTTAAATATTTCTTTACGGATTTAGCAAACAATTTTCAAACTTTTTTCCAATGCATTTGTTCGATTTGCTTTTGTATTTGCATTTATCAGACATGTTGCCTCGTATATTTCCTTTACGATGGACGACCGAAAGTGAAATTTGCCCTAGTCAAGTTAATTCTTAATTTACTATTTTATAATAATATATAAATCATGAATTCAGAGATATAGTAATTTTTGTTTCCTTTTCCCTAAAGCAGTCCCCTAGTGTATGAATCTTGGCCAAATTGAAAAGGGGAAACCCTTGTGGAGGAACCCGTTAAATACCGTCAAAGGCTGTGCATCGTCATAAAACGCCCCTTTCCACGCCACCCACCTTGGTGAGGGTGGAAAGGGAAAAAGAGTATCGGTTGTTGCCTTTCCCGGAAACAGTTTATTTCTCTCTTTTTAGCATGCCGACTTAATCTCTTGACCCTACTTCATACCCGAAGCATATTTCTTATACGTGGGATGGTTCCGACAAATATCCAATCCCTAGCATCTTCACTAGAGTAATGCGTTAAATGGTGTAGTCGATCGATCCATAATCCTGGTAATATCCTCAGTATAGTGTTTTAGGTCCATACTGACTACGTGCCGTGCTTTAAATGACGATTTTCAAGAATAAAGTTTCAAAAAACTTGAAAAATCGACCGCAGTTACCGAGCCTCAGGGTCCCGAGTCGTGTAGCTCAGCCTTGACGCGCGATCGAAAAATCGCTCTCATTTCCTTGGTCGCAAACTTTTTTCCAAGACTTCTGCTTAATATTCTTAAGAAATCTCTACTTTACACTGTGATGTAAATTTCCCGAGTTATATATTTCGTAAACGAAAGATAATGTCTGCTTTATGTCAAATTTCACGTGAAAAACGGGTACGCCATTTTGTGTTGCAAAACCAGACAGATGAGAGCCAAAATCTTCAAAAGTCATGGAAAATATAGGAAAAGCACCAGGTCAAAGGAATATTGCGTTTTATATTCCATAAAAATCATACCAACGCAACACCACCTGCTTAAGTTCAAAGATTTTCGAAGAAAAACGAGATCGCGCGTGTTTTTGAAAAATTGATCATGTTTGGGCTACTGTATCTCGGTAACGGGTCGTGTTTATATAAAATGGCATATAAATCTATAATTGGTAATTATTTATGAGTATTTACGCTAAGTTTCAAGTCTCTATCTCAAAAAAAGCCATTTTGGACTTTTGTCCGGCTTTTTCCGATTTCGGACCACTGTGCGACGGGGTAAATCAGCACTCTCAAGTGCGAATTTCAAAATGCCTGGTCGAGTATTTTTTTAACTTGATAACATTTTGATACATCTATAGTTAGAGAGGTAACATTGATAATTTTCAGATATGACTACCAAGAGTCTAATGTAAAAGACCCGGCCTTATTTTGCCTGGATAACCGAACCAGCGAAACGATGAATAGGGTATCAAGGTGTGATTTGATGTCGAAATGTAAGTGGAAGTCCGCAGTGGACAGCAACGAAACATCTTTTCTCAGTTTTCTCAGCGATTACCATGTATTATATCACGTGTACTGGTGAGCTAGTAATTGCCTGGCAGAAACCTTTTGGCGACTGTTGAATATTCTAACGAAATGAAAATGATATGTAAAGCTATGAATAAAGTTCTCCTTTGTTTGGTTGCGAAACTCTATCATATGTATTTGAGAGCAAGTAAAGAGAAAACAAAATAAATCTTAACGGAATATATGAAATGGGCGAAGATGCGTGCAATAAATAAGCACAAATACCCCACCTTGGAAAATCAAACCATTTTCAGTGCCAGAGGTTCCATATATCGGCCCAGAGGGTATGTGTGAACGACTCCACGGGCCGGTCTATCGACCACGTTAATATCAATAAATTTTATAATAAATAATGAAGCCTAATTTAAATATCAGTGACAACAGTGTAACTAAATCGTAAAAAATTTCCATTGAGTTTGAGGAGATTGCTTAAAAATTGGACCATAAAATATTATTTACAAATTTTTCATAACTTTCTAACTAAAGAGTAAATTTTTCACCAAAAATGGTCCGGAATTTTTCGTGCGTACCCACATAAAATGGCTGGCACTGAAGGGTAGATTAAGCTTCCTATATACCACCCTGCGACCCCCCTCATGGGCATGTGGCGGGGGGAGAGAGGGGGGAAGGGCGGTCTACCTGACAGGAATCATCCTGCTTACCCAACACCTTCTGTTTTTCCCATAGACAGGTATGGAAGAAGTAAACTGTAAAGATACATATCAATTTATATAACCGCCTGAAAATTGACTTATTTTGTGCACATTGCACTCTTCGGCTTTTGTAGATCTTATAACTTTATTTCAATTGCTTTAAATATAAGCATGCATGTATTTATATATTGCGTACCAATCAAAATAATCGTTGCTGTTTCTGGAACATTTATAAACCTTATGTGTGAGTAATTCCTAAGATTAAAACCTTATATTTATAAAGCATGAAAATATGTAGCAATTACTCATACTCCGGTAAATAAATTGATTTCTCACAATTTTTGTTCTCACAAAAGCGCTTGATCAATTAATCAAGATCAAAAAGTAGTCTCCATCAAACTTTCGTAAAACATTTAATCTATATTTTTTCCTTTGAACAGGTAGAAGTTCCCACCTTGATTCCCATTGTAACTCAGTAACAGCGCTATGCTTTTCGTAACTATTTTTAACAAAACTTGCTGCTCTCCGCTGTATTCGAGGTATATCTGAAACCAGTCCTAATTCTTAAGGGTCCCATTTACTAACGGCGTACTCTTAAGTTAGGTCTCACGAGAGAAAAATGTGTAATTTAGTATTTGTCTCGATTCACGTTGTCAAGACAGAGCCACCTTAAAGTGCCGGTGTGTGCATGTGCGGGGAGTTAAGGGGTGGTTGGAAATGGAATGAAGTAGATGGAACAGTGGGGGGAGGGATGAGGATGGGTAAAGGGTTGGTTCGGTGGTAGGTTTAGCGAGGGAGTTCCCGGAGTATAGGGGTGAGAAAACCCAACTTCCCCTCCGCTGCGCCTGTCACGTGACGCGGGCGGAGAGGGGTATGGGGTTATGGGGGGAGGGGAGGAGGAGATGGATGGAAGGGGTAAATAGGGGGGGGTGGAGGAGTAGAGGAGAGGTGTGGGTAGATATATACGTGGTTTTATAAACGCCGAGTGGTGAGGGAAGGGGGGATGGGAGGGGTAAAAGTGTGGGTGGGAGAAGGGGAACACTCGGCGCGAGAGGGGAAAACTCCCTTTGGTTTGAGGGGAGGGTGACGGCGCGCGCTTACGTCACGGCGCAGGGCACTATGGGAAGAGGCGGCTCTTCCAGTACTCGGGAGTCCGTGGAGGAGTGCGCGCAGGGAGGTGTTCGGATTGACCGTCTCGACTCGCGGTCGCGTCTTCTTGGCGACGGGAGGACGTCTGCACAACAATTACCCATCCAAGACGTGAAATTCAATCGGTGGAAGAGGAGTGAAGAAAAGCTAAAGCAAATGTGTTGACGGACACTCTTTTGGAATTCGTCATTTGCGGGTTGGACGGTCGTCGCAGTATCCGAAGAAGAAGACAAACAACAACTAAAAAAAAAGAACACTGAACGCGCACGGATTGTACATAAATGTACATAGATCAATTGATAGAGAGAATAAAAGGAGCGTAGATTTCTGTTATCCCCACGCGGATATCGACGCAATTCTGTAAATATTATAAATAGTTTGGAGAAATTCAAACACATTAGAGGTTGGAGACGTACAAAAGTGAGAAAAAACGTGAAGAAGTAGTCATTGAGCGGGTCTCCATTAAAAAGGGTTGCTGTCGTCTACCATCGGTGAAGTTTGAAGTTTCCTCCCTAAGGGATTTATTGCAAACTTTCTCCGACCGTCACTTTCCATCCGAGAGGACTCGGGTTCGACGCCCTGGCATCTCCGCGCCAGATCGACCAGCGAGGGATTTTGGGAGGCGGAGGAGGAGAGGCAGTTCCGCTGAAAAATAAGGAAACTCCCACCTTCCTTCTCGCTCAGCCATGCTAAAGCCAGAGGAGAGGGAGCTTGGACCCGTCGGATTGTGACCTTACGAAGACGTCGACGCGCCTAGCAGAGAAGTGAGTGTGATTGTTCTCTCTCTTTTTTAAGAGAAAAAAATATAATAAATGGTGCTTTTGTTCGTGCTGGGGGGAAGGATGTGGGAGAAAAGGTCATCTCCCCACATTTTGGTTTTGACGGTGGGTGGAGGGAGGATTTTGTTTGGGACAGGAGTAATAGTTTTGCGAATTCATTCGCAAAAAGTCAACCTCCGTCCTCATCATCCGCGCTCTCTCTATGTTACCTATTCCTTTCCTATTTTTGTGAGGAGAATCTTGAACTTCGGTAGACTTGAAGCAGCTGCGTATTGGCGGAAAACGATCTCTTTTTCGGGGGGTAGCGGTGTTTTGCCATTTTATTCACATGAAAGTTGACTTTCTCTTTATCATCTGCTCTCAATCTATGGTACCTGTGCCTTATCTGTTTGTGTGTGAAGTTTCTGGAAGTAATTAGACTAAGAACAGCATTCCTTGCGGAAAAAAAGATCGTTTTTTGAGGGTCGAAGGTGTTTTGCGAAAATTATTTGAATTAAGTCAACCTCTTCCATGCCTATTCCAGCTTTACCTTATCTCTGTCTATGTAGAAATGACTGGAAGTTAGTAAGACTTGTGAGTACACGACTTTTCTTGGACGAAAAAAGTCGTGGTGAACCTCTTCCATCATTAATTTTAAGTTATGTCTCTAGTTCCAACACGTTCTTGGAAGTTCAGGAAAAAGGGACGACTCATGGAACCCGTCGCTGGTTGGTTAGGGTTTTTGACGAAAAAATAAGTTATTCTCGTCGGAGTACTTTCTGTGGTTTTAAGGAGTGCACGGGAAAGTTTCGGGCCTTTTTTCCCTTGCTGCAATATGCTGGTAGTTGTCTTCTTTCTTACCGTTTAAGTGCCTTGCAAAGCTCTCACGCAAACTTCAACTGCGTGACAAAATTCTACGTTCCGCCCTACCTCTTCTAACATTCAGGTTTCCCGAGATCTCCACACTCTTCTCGGGAGTTTCTGTGTATTTTTTTCACTCGTACATCACATTCATGTGAAGAAAGGAAATGTTTATAATTTTATCCAGGTTCCTAGTTTCACCCGTTGAATTGATAACAGATAATAGACGTTTTCTTGCCTCGTTTTTATCAAAATTTCAATGCCAAGGTTGTCAATCCTTAAGAAATGCTTAGAATGAATCAGTAATTAGAAAACAATAACGGTTGAATTTTTCAAATGATGTGTATCTTCAATGTTTGCCATTTACTATAAATTCGACCGATATTATCCCATGGAATAATGTGGTTATTACTTTAACACTCCGTGGATTGGTTGTATCAAGTATGTTTAACGTGATCTGCTGGGTGACCTTGCCCTGAAGATAATGTGATGTTAATTACAACTATATGGATTGCTGCCTATGTCATAAAATTGGTGAGTTTACTCAAGCTTTATCGATCGGAGTTCGTATTTACAACGGATAGGTATTACATTTGACTATATATTAAATAACTTGTAGCAAAACTGTTTGTAGGTCAAATATTATGATGTGGGACATACGGAGAGGTTTCCGCTCATTGTACCGGGTGTTAGAGTGGAGAACATTTGGTTATCGTGGGTAAGTAAGGATTAAACTAGAAAAATCCGGCAAAATAAATGAGTTGCTCTAGATATAGGGATACAAGGCTTAACGCAGGTCAAATCGGCATTTGGGTTGGGGATAGTTTATTGAAAGGAAGTGACACGGGGAATGTCCAAAAACTTGCCAATCAATTTGATAGAGCATCAAAAGGAAGGAAAACGACTCGAATTCTCCGGTCATTTAATAGGCCATTTTATTATATATCAAGTCGTATCCACATTTTATCGTAACTTTACCCGGGTTCGGACGTGGAGTGTTCCACTTTTACTAGAGTACATACATACAAATGCCATTCGGTGGCTGAGTTAAGTGCTTCCTGGAGACCTCCATCAAGTGTGAACCGTTGGTTTGTTTGATGTGCGTGATTTCGAAGGAGAAGGCTCTCGCCTCTTTTCTTCTGAATGGATGATTCGTTGCTCTCTAAGTTCGTCGCGTGGAATTGGATATCGGGCACTGAAACGAACGCCCCGGGAAGGAAGAGATACTTGACCGTTTATTCGAAGCGCACCGCGCGGCCAGGGCTCGGTTGTGAAATCTGCGTCTCTCGATTTGCCTACTTCTCTTCAAAGATTACCTCAAAGATGTTTTTGCCGCAGAGAATGGACAGCTGTTGTCTTAGAAGAGAGATAGAAAAGGAAAACTTTGCTTGGCTAGGATTACAATGGACTTTTAGTGGTATTACGCGGTCAACTTTCAAGTAATGCGAAGATTAATTCGAACTCTTCACTCGCTGGTTTTACCTATGATTCCAGATATATAAATTCCTAGATTCCTAAAGTACATTTGCTTTTCACTGATAAACTTAGAGAAATCCTTTTTAAGGTAAATTAGCATTTTTAGGCCGAACTCCGACATGAACTCAAGAATGCCTGCTGCATAGGCATCTCTGTCGAACGTCAAGGCGTTGAATTTTGATGACGCATTGGAACCTCCAAATTACTGATCCATGACGCTGGGTTTCCCATCTAATCTCTTCCGCTCTGAAATAGCACTTTAATCATGCCAAGCTACCTGCCACTTCTCAATAAAGCGATAAATACGATAGGAATGAAATAACGTGCGCTGAATGGACAGCGCATAAGAAGTATTTAGACTCGATCTATCTTATGGCGGCGCGTAATAGGCTAAAAAATTTATCAGATTGTTAATTTTTCTTATTAAAAATAAAAGCATTAAAATCTGATTTTCTAAACACAGACATGCCTACTTTATTTGCCAATAAATATCCCGCAAGTCGCGGTATCGAGGCTGGTTGCGTTCTACCCTAGCAAAGAAAAGGCCTCGATTCTCGCCTCTGGCATGGATATTAATTTCCTTACTATTAGTGTCACAGGTTGAATTTGCTTTATACCCTATGACATAACGTGACTGTACTTAAAATTTGGAGTATACTCCCTATTACTCTTATTTTTTTGATGACCGCCAAGCAACACAGGGTTCCTACAAGTGCCAACGCGAAATCCAACCAGGGTTTCCGGAGTGCTTTAGTGTTCCAACAGCACGGGCCCCTAAAAGTCACTGCAATTCCCTTTCTAACTTCCTGCCTGAAGTCGGAAGAGGATAGTGAACATAAAAATCTTTCCTGCACCTCAAGATTGATGGCTTTTGCTCTGAGAGTTCGCTCGAAACAAAGTTGGCGCGCTGCAAAGATCTTCAGACGCCCGGAAGTTTTGCCGTTGGGCCACGTCCGCGCCCAGTGTGTTTTTTTCTTCCATTTTTGTTTATATTATTATTTTTTTAATTTCATTTCCCCGGGCATATTTACTACCCACTCTCGCCAACAGTAGCCTCGTGATATTTCTCGCGAATCTCGGGGGAAAGGGGTGAAGGGCGGAGGGGGGGAGGGGTGGGGGGGAGTTTTTTATGACCTGCGTGATGAAAAAAATGTTCGTGACAAATAGGGGTATGAGCCCATCTTTCTCACTCCGTTGAGTCGCGAGTGTGTTTTTTTACCCGTATATATTCTGTTTTTTGGCTAAAATCCTGGATGTTCTCGCCGCGAAATTTCTTGAAGGGACGCGCGTTTTGCCCGTTATAATAGTGTAAAAAAATCTCGCGCTGTGACGGAGTTGACAGTTTTCATTCGTCACCATCAAGTCATAATGTGTGCAAAAAAACTCTCATTATCTGGTTGCAGGCTATCAGAAGATGGAAGGCCGTGTTCTTCAAACAAAATTCATCAAAAATTTGTAATTGTCTACCAATCAAAAGGACGTGGATTCGAAAAATCTCTCATGGGTGGTTTTCTTAGTAAGCATGTCCCGATTTTGTGTGTTCATCTAAATAATTATGCAATTGTCTGCAGAAAGCTGTGAAAATTTAAAATTTATTATTCTCAATACTAATCTAAAGGTCGGGAGAGATTTTCTTCGCATCAAATGATTCGTAATTTAGCAGATAAAGGGTAAAAGTAACATATTTCATGGAGATTCAACGCTCAATGTTTTTGAGAATGAATAAATGTTATAAATGAGAGCGCGAATGAGTGTTTTGGTGGTTATATTCGCTTAATTTATTGCTTCCTTTACTTGCGTACATTTACAGCACTCGTTTTTTGGCTTTTTTTCAAACATCTTCGAGAATTGAGTCGCGAGTGTTTTTTATACGTACATGTCCTGTATTTTGGAAATGGTGGATGTTCTCGCCTCAAAATTTCGTGAAAGGACGTACATTCCGCCCTTTAGAATAGTGTATAAAATCTCGCAATGTGCTCGTATCTTTCTTCTCACCTTCATCATATTTCTCTAGCCTTCGGGGCGCGGCCCAACCCGGTATGGCGAACTACAGTTCCAAGGGTAGCGTTCGACCGTATCCGTGGCTCTTCTGACGCTATGAGATGGGCTGCAGAAAAATGTCGCGCGACGCCAAGGAAGAAAAGAAACTTCTTTGCCTTTGTTGAATTCTCAATCTGCGTAGTAAGGTGTCGTAATATTGAAATTCCAAGTGACTTGTGTGGCTCTTTTGTGTATTACGTCTGATTCTTTGTTATATCACAAAGATTTCTTGGTGTGATAGATGTTGCATCCGGAAGTTCTTTCTATACATTGTAGGCCACTTCAGCAGTAATACGATGATAGAGAAAATTCAAATGAGTATCGATTCAGGCTATTTGGTTACAAAGTACCATCTTCAAAGAAAATGCGCTCCAAATTGGAATCTTATAATTATTTACTTGGTGTGATTAGAGCGAAAATCATACAACAATGGGCAGATCAAGGTTGATCCTTCTTAAGCGATTGGTATTTACTTTGGATTATTAGCTGTGGGAAGTTATGCTCAACTTATGAGACAATTATAATTGAATTACTCAAAAAATTATATTCAATAAGATATTGTTGAATGTTAAGATGTGGTGGAATTAAATTTGTAGCTCGCTCTATAGACTCGAAAGGCTGCTACATTTCGATTATATATATTTCATTCGTTTATAAAACACGCGATTTTGACCATAGTTTCATTAGCCGTTCATATCAGATCAGTTATGCTCGGTGAACTTAAAATGTCCTAATTTAAATATGAAAGTAATAATCTTTACTACAGGTTCATGAATTTTAGAGTAACAGTTAAATTTTATACTCTGGACTTTTAGTTGAGAGTAACTACAGTTAAATAGTCTTTGTAGGTATTTTACATCTCTAATATATACAAGATATCTTGATTATAATAGTTGGAGAATGGCATGGAGATAACATGCAGAGGCGTTATATCATGAATAAAATTTTTCATGGTATATAAAACAAGGGATGCAAATGTCTGTTTACATATCTGGAAGGGCTAATTATGTTTTCTTAGGACAGATTTGGTGGATGTTGTACACTACGAAAGGACTCTAAGCAACTTTCCGCTCGTTGCCAAGACCACAATTTAGGTCACATCAACTTTTATATTAGTATACACAATTTTTTGTATTTTTGCCTTAACTGTTGGATTAATGTTGATGAGGAACATCAAAATCTTCGTTAAAATTTATTATTGGAATACTGCAAGGAGTACTTCTTTGACTATCCTCATAGCCATTTTTAATCTATCGTATAGACAGAAGTCAAAAAAGAATACCATTGTATTATTGATTGCAGAAAATAACATAACAAGTTCGATCACAAGTTTTGGAAATAATTAGTGGGATGAGCCTAGTGGAGTCAGTAGAAGACGGGGATTTTAATTTTTAGAAGTTTGCCAAGTTTCAACTGCCAAGAATGAGGGTGCGGAAATGAGTCCCTTGTGCAAGTACCTCTGGAAAATGGGATGAAGCCATCCCGTCCGAAGCCGGAGCGATTTTCTCAAAATCGGTTTCTCTTTCCTTCTCCTCCTCCGTCGGCGCTTTTCTGTCAATTCGTCTTCCCTTTCTTCTTTCCTTACCGCTCAAGATGGCTTCTAAATTGCTGGATTCGAGACGTCGAGACGCTCGGAGATGCTCCTTCCGAAATCTTTCTTGCCTCCTCTTCTCTTTTTCCCCCATCTCGTATCTCTCTCTCTATCTCTCCACCTTTCATTCTATCTTGATCTCTTCCCTCTTCTTCTTTCTTTTCGATGTTCTTCCAAAATGATCATTGAAACTCAATCGAGGATGGGAGAGTGGGAGGGAGAATGTGTCGCTTCTGAAGAAGTTTTTCGAACGGAAACCGTCGATGTATTTTATTTTATTTTTGGTAAACCGAAGAATGCATCTTGTGTTCATTGAAGTGCGCATAAGTGAAAATAATTCGCATAGCGTGATTGTTTCAACGATTTACCGAATACTCAAGTAAGCCATTTGTGTACAGAGGGGAAATTGAAAGCTATTAAGATAGATTGAGATCAAGGGCAGATAAGATTGCGGGGGTGTCATGTGAAATAAGGATGGCTGAAAGAGCAAGATAGGGTGATGACAAGCAAACGGATGGTTAAATTACGTATGGCTGATTTGGCTGGACGGTATATAACATCCGAAACTGACCTCACTCAGCCCACTGTTGTTCATGCGTTGAATTATTTCTTATGATTTCAAAGTATCTATCCGGGGTCCTTTCTTCTCCAAATGTAGGAATTTTAAGCTTATTTTCTATTTATTTTCTATGGAAAGAAAGCCACGTCTATTCATGAAGCGTAGTGGTACAATTTATATTTTATTCGTTTAATTATCCTATTTAATTTGCATGATATTGTTGATAAGTAAACATGAATCCTAAATATTTAAAAGTGAGGTTATTATAAATGTTATTTTGATTCGTAGGTGGATTTTTGTTTTGGCATGCGATGTCTGCTGAATATTACTATTCTAACCGCTCGTATTTTTGGTGAAAATGATAAGTATACTATCAAAGTATAGCTAAAACTCTGGATTCACAGGTTATGGTCATTCCAAAGAATTGCTCTCAGTAAACCATTGGTTTTTGAAAACTTCGCTACAAAATGAGGACTTAGTATTTCTGGTAATTGATTTCTCGATGTAAAGACTTAAATTTTCTACATAGTATCGACAAATTGGTCTGCATGGATATTCCCCTCTTTTATTCTTGAGAATTTGGGTAGGTTTGATTCAAGTTAAATTACCGTGTGATTCTCCGGCGTGGTGATGCCGGAGAGTGTATGGTTACGGGAGCCACATCGGCTGGGCGGGGCACTGTGTCACCCTGAGCGTGGCGGCGCGGTAAATGGAGGACGACCTTCCCAAGGATCCTTGAGAAGTGTAGCGCCAATACTTTTACTCGCATTTCAACCTAATATTCGCATGGGAGGGGATTCTTTGTATTAAAAGAATAGCGCAATCTATGAGATTTAGGAAGACAATTGAGAAATTATTTCATTGAAAACATTTGAATCGCTACAACTCGTGTTTTCCTCTGCTGTGACGAGGAGTGGCCGTCATACGTTATATGAAAAAGCAATTCCCATTGAGCGACCTCTTGGATAACTCAGGTTTAATTTGAAGATAGGCTTTTTTAAGACCTTGTATTCATTATTTTCGTTTATAATAAGGATGACAGGGATCGTTATTGAAGATATAATCTTGGTTTTAGATGCTAATCATCCTCAACTGATTTTGTTTACGTTTCTTGTATTGCTTTCATTTTTTTTAAGTGAAGAAAGCATGAAAAAAATTAGTAATGAAACAGATGTATGATAGTGGAATAAATTATGCGAGAGGAAGAGGTAGACCGCAGAGGTCATGGCTGAATGCGACAGAAAAGACTCGAAAAAGGAGAAATTTCATTAGTCTTCAGAACAGGAGAGCGTGTGTAAAACAATGCATGAGTGTAAGTTTGGCATTATGTTGGGAATTGTTAAGATGTGCAAGTTCTGTATACAAAAAATAATTACTAAGTTCATAGAATTGGATTACTCATAAAAGGAATGGCGTGAAGGGTAGGAATACATATATGAAGGGTAGTGTAACGATTGCATTAGTATTTCATTAGTTCAAACATGTTCATCAGTGACTAACCAATGATTTATTTGGTGCTCTTTGATTGCCGAGGGATCGGAAAGTAGAGTGTAAACATTTGAATTATTTTTAAGCGTAGAAAGGGAGACCCGAGATTTTATAGTTTTTTAATTGCTTTATGCTTTTTGATTGCTTTATAGAATTTAATTGCTTAATGGAGTGAATTGCTCAAAAATGAATATCATGAGATACTTGAAATGAAATCGAATTGAAAGTGGGCTAAAATTGAAAAAAAATTTGGCCAAAATTTCGAATACACTTTTTTCAGTTCGAATGTTGAAGCTTTGCTCGATCACTTCTGATTGATCGCTGAGCGTGACGTCGCATTGTATTTCCCATATTTTTCACTCATTAGCAATTCGCAGCGATATTTTTCAAAGCTCTTATCATGTGAATCCGAAAAGAATTATTACATCCACCCGGATCCCCGAAAACGAAGTCAAATTTTTGGGTGTGCCAGCGTGGCCCATAGTGGTGCCCAGCCCATTAGCGGCTGGGCACCGCAAGAACACGGCTAGTAAATACACCACAGTTATAGATTGCTTTGGAAATTTGTGCTAAATTTATTAAAGTTGACCTCTACAGACATTTCGGTAAGTTTTTCTCGATGCCCACCGTCCCAAGGGCCATTTAAAAACTGTCACAGGAATGTGAGAAAGACGAAAGAAATCATTACGAGAGTTTTCCGTTTTGGAAGAGATTCGTAGAGCTAGGTTTGTAAACGGTTATCAATAAGTGGACATTTATCCCAGGTCTACATAAATTATAGCCTAGATAAAGTTATGCCTAGCATTACTGAGTGAAATACATGATGTTCGTTAATTGTTAACAGCTATGTACGAATATTTGCCACCATCACATATTCAAGGAAAATTCTTTGGACCTCAATCCCTGTGGTTGAGGTACTTGACATCCATAGTTGCTAAGTTAAAATAACAGTTTTTACTTTTATGTGAAAAATAATAGATAACATCATTATTTAGAGAACTAAATTTATGGCATTCTCCTAAGTTGGCGCTGAATAGTGAGAGTCGTTTCTTAAAAAGAATATAAAGCTATCTAAGTATATTATGAACATGAGTGACAGTTGCATTAGCTCTGATGGTGATATTTGATTATTTTTTGTGTTATATATTGCTACAATGAAAGTTTATAGTGAAAAAAAAATTAATTTTTATAAAAAATCGGCATTATTTTCAAATTAGAAACTTATATGCTTGTGATGGAATGTTAGATATGTATGCACATATCACGTGTCCAATTTTCTCAGATTATTTTCTCACGTCGGAGTCTTTTTAATGTACTTTATATAAGTTTTCATATTGCAGCAATGGAGATGGTCACCTTTAAAACTTATATTTGTAATACTTTAAACAATTAACTTATAGTTTATCAAATACTCTTCCAAACTCTTTGTTATATTTGACATTTGTAATTTGGTTCATATTCAGACGATTACCTCTGAGGTAAATGCTTCTTCTTTCCGACGATTTTCATTGCCGTTCACATCGAATCACCAATCCAACCTTCGAGTGTCGGATTCGAGGTTCTTGGCCTTTCTAGGTCGGTCGCTGCAGCCTTGATAAGGCATTGTGAGACCTTGGTAATCCAAACGCCTCACGCTTGGTCATAGGGAAATGGAGCACATTTGTTATTGCCCGATGTCGGCCGTAGATCAGGGTGATGGGCGTTCCCGAATCCTCCGGAATCTGCTGTGAATTTCCTTCATGCTTTATTTTATTCTCTAATCCCTGTTAGGAATGAATATATGTATGCTTCCGATGTCAAGGCAATGGTTTTCCCCTCCAGCTCCCAACGCTTTTCCATCTCGGCACTCCCATCTTCCCTTCATTTGATTTTTGTTTTATCCTTCTACTGTGTATACCGAAAATACATTTTTCCTTTCCATCTCCGGATGAAAATATGGCACGCCACTACCGTTTTTTTGGAAGGTTTATCCGTTTGAATTGGTGAGGTCAGCGATGCATCGGTGTCCTCTTTTTCTCTCTGCCTACCTCTCATCGGCTTTTTCTCTTCCAACCCTCCACCCCCGTCCCCGCGATTACATCGTGTGGCTTTGGTCTTTTTTTTATTTTTCATGAGGATTTTTTCGAGATGTGGAGAGGGGTTTAGGTCGGGTAGTTTTGGCGTTTTGGGAGAGATTGCAAGAGGAGAGGAAAGAGAGGCCTTTGCAATTCGTGGTGGCGGGAAGAAAGGGGTTCGTTTGATATGGCTCCGGGGTTGTGCGAGGCTTAGGGGCAGGTTAAGGGACGTAATGGTCAGGAGGTGTAGGGAGGGGGGTAGAGAGAGAGAGAGAGAGAGAGAGAGAGAGAGAGAGGCAGACGGAAGGGTTATTGGAAAAGGGAGGGATAAAACTGGCCCGCGGGCCGTCCGCCCGCCCTTCGACCTACTACAGTCCTCCCGGAGTAAAAAAAAAGATGGTGCCCCTTCCGGTCAAGGGTTTCGGGATGCGGATGTCCGTCGGTTCCTTCCTAACAGAAGCGATAAAAAAGGGGATGGAGGAGAGAGAGACCGGGGGTGAAGGTAGGTGGCAGGAAGAAGGAAAAATAAGGAGAGGTGGAGGCTATAAAGCGAAAAAATGAACGTTTTATGCCGTTAAAGAGTCCCGCCCCTTCCTTTACCCACACCACACCATCCCACGGTTCCATCCATTCTTCCTCCCCACTCCCCGACGGGTATCGTGACTCGTAGGGAGGGAATACCTCGTCTGTTTCGACCCTGTTCATCCATTCTCTCGACCTCTCACCGGAACTTTCGCCTCTTCCCTATTCCGTGGAACCCGGCACCCAATTCGAATGCTTGGGTGCTCGAATCTGATTTTTGCTTAGAGTATCTTCAGCTACTACACAATTGCGATTTGCCGTTGGATGATTATTTTGAAGATGGAATAGGCTGCTAATTTCATCTACGGGATTAATGGCCGGTTGCATGAACGACACATACAAATATTCAATAGATATATGGGACTCATAGCCATTGCAAACGTTTATTGAGCATTGTGAAAACATTGGATTAATTTATTGGTTTTATTAATGGTCTAGTAACTTATGGGATACAGTATTGAGTTCGGTAACTAGCCAAGATGGAGGACGCGTGAAGAGCCTCTTTCTGGTGTGACATTGTTTGCCCCAATTCGCCAAAATTTTCCCAAACCTCATACTAATTTTAAGTCGATAATATTTACAAAGCTTTATTTGATTTTAATGGCTTTTACATGATGAATTTGATTTTAAATTGTCTGAAAATATCAGATTTTGTAGAAATATTCCAGAAATTTAGTACTTAAATATTAGTAACAGTAAAATATTACAAGTGTAAAATCATTTTGATGGAATTTGTTCATATTATAGTTTTAATCTGCGGTATAAATGTTTACCAACTTTGCTGACTTATTTTAGTATTTACAGCGCTACAAAAACGCTCAACTTGCACAATTTCACTCGCGAGCAGAATTTTCTTCTGTGCCTTGTTGTATATCTATGCCTATGCACATATATCAGAAAGTATTTACAGTGGGGGTATAATATTTCGGATTTTTCTCAACAAAGGTTGAAACTAGTGTCGGAAGAAGCTCAAGATAATATGGAATGGTTGGCATGGGGCCTTTGAGTTGAGTTGGCATGGAATGACCCTGAAGAGAATCGTTATGGTTGAAAAAGCCTGGCGTTGGCATTGATTGGCCTGCTCGTCACAACAAGCTCTAAGGAGACCATAGTTTGACCTATCCGAAGGAAGGAGTACAACACCTGAAGTGCCATTTACAAGGCATCCAAGTTGGTATCGGAGTTCCTCCGGCTCTCCGCCTATTAGAAGTGGGGAAGTCGGGATGGCAAGTCGGTGCTTTGACCACCGCACTATTTACAACTCTGTCGTCTCTTGTCTACTATCGTATTGTGACATAGTTTTCGACGTTTGTTAAGGAAAATGGCAATTGTTTACGCATCACCACTTGTATGTGACTGCCGCCGGTTGGTGCTTTTTGGTTCTGAAGTCAGTTTTTTTTATAATTTTGGAGACTTTAAATCAGAAATTTAACTCCAAGGTGGCCGTTTTATATAATATCTGGATAAAATTCCATTTAAGACGTTTGTTTCAATTTTGAGTATGTTGAATTTTATTCAATTTCCTACGCAGAAAACACTTAGTTGAAAGTGGTTACCGTTTATTGCCGACAAACCCGACTATCTGTCACTGTCGCAAATGATCTCTTTTTTTGGTCAGAGAGCAACAAAAATGATATTTGTAATGAAGAGGAATACGTAATGATGGTGAGTTTCAGGAATAAAGGGCAGAAAGCAAAGTAGTGAAGAACGCCTTAAGCGTGTAAATTAGAAATCTTTGTTTTCGGTCACTTGTGTGAGGTTCACAGTGGAAAAATCATTTGCCTGGACTGGGAATCGAACCGAGATCCCTCGATTTCGCGCCGAGCGCTCAAACCAATTAAACTACCCATGCGTCTTCTTTCACTGTGGATCTCAGGGGTGAAGTCGTGGAATCTGAGTTCGATTCCCAGTCCAGGCGAATCATTTTTTCACTGTGAATTTCACGCAATTGTGTGAACACTAACCGGTGACTCCATCAAAGTAGTTCTTTGAAAATTTATTTTCGGAGGTTTTACGTGATAAGTGAAGCATTTTGAGTTGTATACGTTTTAAAATGTTTTCTAGAGCTCGTAGAAACCTTATGCTGACTATTTTAAGCGTGAGAACTATGGAATGGACGGAAGTAAAAAATGTGGGCAGAAAATGGATGCACCAAAATATTTAGGGTCTGAGAAGGTCAACAACCGATTGGAATGTGTTATAAGCTTGAAAAGATAAGTGAAGGAAGGAAAAGCACGGGTACTTTTTCATGGGAGTGAGGAGCCGAGAATGGAAAGAGCTAACAGAAAAATGTGATGTCGTGGGATAATATGTGATCCTGAAATTTTGTCGCTCAAAGTCCATATTTATATGAATTTTAAAATATTCATATATTGTATCATGTTCCTATATTTTATTATACTTTAAATTTCCGGTATTATTTTACTTTCTTATTTTATGTTGAATTTTATTAGTTGTTTTTTGTTCTTTGTCTTCATGATTTATTTTCATTTCTCCATTGACTTGCGTAGGTCGTCCAACTATCCCCATCTATATGTTGTGGATGGCGTTAGCATAAATGCGACAGATGAGGTGAAATACCTGGGAGTTACGATAACTTCGAACCTATCGTGGGGGACACATATAAGAAATATTTGTGGCAGAGCCCTGAAGAAGTTAGGATTTGTCAAGCGTGTTGTGGGAAGATTATCGGATGATAAAGTGAAAGAGAGGTGCTATTTCGCACTCGTCCGGCCACACCTTGAATATGCAGCGAGCATATGGGATCCGGCGGAGAAAGACCTAGTCCATGAACTTGATAAAATACAAAGGAAAGCTGCGCGATTCGTGAAAAACTGCTACGGCCGTACAGAAAGCGTTACACAGATTTTGAAAGATTTAGGGTGGGAGCCGCTAGAGACTCGGAGGCTACGCGCTAGGCTTAGATTGCTTGAGCAATTGAGAATGAATATCTTTCAGAGCGACACGGAGAACATCATATTAGAACCTCATTATATTTCCAGGTCCGACAGAATCGATAAGTTAAGGGAGATATTTTGCCGAACGGATAGGTATGGGAATTCGTTTTTCCCCCGAACAATTAAGGACTTTAATAAATGCTAGGCGGAACTTTGATTTTTTTTTTGTTGACGGCTGGTGTCCTAACACCCCCCGCCACACGCCTTTTGAGGCGGCTTGCGGGGTAGTATGTAGATGTAGATGAACTCAAATTGGGTGGAGTAAACATAAAATCTTCAAAAACAGTAAAATATATTGAGAAAACCCTAACTTCTGATATATTTGGTGGAAAAAACAATTAAAATACATACATTTAGCATCAAAGAAACTTGGATTTGTTAATCCTATATTAGGATAGTCCTCGGATGAAAAAGTCAAAGAGAGATGCTACTTTACTCTGGTTAGGCCCCCCCGCGAATACGCTGCGAGGATTTTGAACCCTGGTCATTAAGATGTAACCAAAATAATTATTTAAAAGCAAATAAAAACAGCAAATTCAGAACTGGTGTGTTTTAGAACGACGCAGGGAATATCATCATGACGCCTCACTACATCACTAGGTCTGGCAAAAGCGATAAAATAAGAGAGATACATTGCCAAACAGTTGGGTACAAAAACTTGTTCTTTTTGCGCACAATAAATGACCAAAATAAAAAATAGCTCCACTAAATACACTGCCATGATATACGTCACCATATTACCTCTACAAAACCTTATCCCTTACATCATTTCACGGCTGGTGTCCTAACACTCCCTGCCACATGCCCATGTGGCGGCCTGCAGGGTAGTATGTAGATTCAGGTGTAGATCTATTGAATTTTCTCTCGTCTACTGTCTGGCCCTAGATCATTACGGCCTGGGATTTATCTAATGCATTTATTCTTACCGCCATATATACGTCCCTCTAATTCTCTATTCTCATTCGTTCAGATTTCCCTTATTAAATAAATAGTCGTTCGAATCGATTATCGATGGTAAAATAAATATAAAAAAAGGATTTGGCTCGTGGGTTAGAATTAACTGGTTCGTTTGTCAAGGCGGTGGAAATGGGTGCAGAGCGTGTAAAGGCTTTTCCCTCCCCTGTTTCCGCCCGTTCCCACACAAAGGTCAAAAAGTGTGCGCGTCAGCGGGGCGTGTGGAGTTGGTGCTCAAGCCGTGAAATCGATTAGGTCACCTCGTCGCTCTCTCCGATGCTAATTGTCTTCAGCATCATCTCGTCCCGAGTCATCAAACGAGAAAAGGGCGAGATTTTGCTTGGTCAGCGACTTCAAGTGCCATTTGTTATGTTCAAACCATTGGGTTTTTCAAGTTTTTTATATCTCCCACAGTTCCTAATTTCATATAACCGTCAATTTTCTAAATAATAACTGTACTTATGCGTTGATATCTGACAGCTTCGCATTTTTATTAAGTCTAAAACTCGATATATGATAATTTCTCACGTAGAAGGTGGTCCCCAGCCAATTTCCTCCTTTGTCAACTTACAAAAATTGATTGTTCACTTTAATCATTCAAATAAAAGGCGAGACTTTAAGACACGGGTTGTTTGAGGTACAATTTGCCGAGTACACGAACTTGAAATAAACTTTTGTTGTCAATCTAAGATAATATGTCTTAAATTTATAAGATATATGCAATTATTTCACCTCACTTGCTTTTTTATTCGCACTTTTAATTGCTTGTAATTTCAAAGTCTTTTGATATGATTCTATTTTTCATTCGTCTAAAAAAGGTTTTTATGGCCAATTTATTTTCGAAATGCCCAGGAGGAAATCTTAATGCGAATGTGAAAGAACTCCGCCCTAAAATGCCACTTATTTGAATGCGTTCGTCCGTAGCAACCTTTTTTTTCAATATGGCGTAACCACATGCTTTTCCGAGGATAGGAGTTCATTTCCCCATCCGTGCATCTCCCTCTGTGAAATCCGTGAACATAGTTGGAATGAGCCAGGCGAGAAATGCGTGTGACGTTCGTAAAGACGCCACCAGTTGCAAAAGCCTATTGGGCTGGACACGGATTACGACCAAAAAACGCAGCGGATTAGATGTGCTGCAATAAAAGTTCCAAGCCGCTTTTTCGCGGCGGACAACGCTTTGTAGCCAGCTCCGGATTTGCAAGCTCTCACAACGAATGGAACTGAAAAGTTAAAAAAAAAACGGTAACCGTGCGCTTCGCATTTAGACATTCGTTCGTTCAGGCTTTACTCTCCTACTTTCCTTTTACAACCCATTCCAAAACTCGTGTCGCGTCTTTCGTCGGAGCTTTGAAGTCGTGCTTATTCACCGAAGCGAAGTGTTCAAGGGCCACTTCGAAATGCCTCCAAAATAAGCAGGCACACATTTGAAAGAGATTTTCGGGTTCTTGTGAATGAACTTCAAAGCGTGCATCAGCACAAACATCCAAAATTGGTTCTCTGAGAAAAGAGGAAGAGTTGCAATAGCAGGCATTTACACGATAACAAGTCTACCTGGTTTTTGAGCTCGGTTCCCAATAAAAATTGAACAATTTCGACGTTCTAATCGATGAATCCTCAGGGAGTATCAGTTTTGCTTCAATATTCTATGCCATTAGTGAGGGAGCCGCTGACCAAAAGTGAGTTTTCAGAATGAGAAGTTTCCCGATTGCAAATAATCTACATAATACCCGGCGAGCCACCTCATAGGCATGTGGCAGGGGGTGTTAGGTCACCAGCCATGTGAAGATGTAAGTTTTTGGGAGGTGAAATAGTGACACGGATCATAGGAGCACATTAAGTGGAGCTCAGTTTTTATTGTAATCGTTTATTGTGCGTTTATTGTAATCGTTTATCGAGTTTTTGTACCTATCTGTTCGGAAGTGTATTTCTCTTATTTCATCGCATCTGTCAGACATAGAGATGTAGTGAGGAGTCATGATAATATTTTCTGTGTCGCTCTGAAAAACATCAGTTCTGAACTTCTCAAGCAATCAAAGCCTAGCGTGTAGCCTCCGGGTCTCTAGGGGCTCCCACCATAATCCCTCTATAAGTCTCCCTATAATGTGAATGCAGCACTCATCCAGGTGTCTCTTAAATATCTTTGATGATAAGAAAATGAATATACTTTATTAATCAAAGCCTTGCTTAATACTGATTAATTTTTTTAGAATTTCTAGAATTATGGGAATATGCCACGTTTGAAATGTCTTCTTTTTCCTCTGGTTTAATTTTTAATCAGGCTGCTCCGTAACTGTAAATGGTATTCACTCCCTTGTTTCTTCTCAGTGGGTATTGGTTCAGTAAATTCAGAAAAATATCCGTGCCATTAAAACTTTGGGTTCTTTAAGCTATAGACTATGTGTGAACCTGTCAGCTATGCAACATAAATATGACCATGATAAAACTTAAATGTTTGACGAAAACGTGAGAAAGGCTCCTAAAAATCAACGTTTGTTATATTTACTGTAAATTTAAATATTTTATAATTAACTGAATTTCAATGAACTTTCAGAAGTATGCTAAAATATCAGAAGTTTACTCCTGAAATTTATCTACAGAATTTATGCTGTTCCAACATTTGCAGCTGTTTTGATGAAATAGCAAAACGTCAGTAGATACGTGCGCACTTTAAGTCTTGGGTCTTAATTTTCTCATGCAGTTAAAGCCATTGCAAGTGGATAGATCAGGTTTGTGCTACGCCTATAAAACTAGCCTCTCACGCCTAGATTCTTGATTTCCATACCGAATGTTGCGTACAATTTTAATGGAAACTCCGATCTGTGCTAGGGTGTCATGTTGATAGCATTGAAACAGAAGCTACAAGTCCGTCATAAAAGGTATGTTTTATTTGACCCTTAGGTGTTTATCATGAAGAACAGGCTGATGTCATACGCCAGATTTTCTCCACTTCCTCTCATTCTTTCCCACACGACGCTTTCCTTGTAAGACGCATGTGATATTGTCAATCGTTTCCTGATATAAATATGGCTACTTTTGTAAATTCAGAGAATATTCTCGGATTTGCATTATTAATTCCCGTTTATTAACAAATTAATGAAATGGAAAGGTTAAGTGAAGTGAAAAAGTGGGCAATGAGGAAATGCTGGCAAGGATGAATGAGAAAATGGAATATTTTAATATCAGTTATAATGAGGAAGGTTGACTGGATATGACACGTCCTAAAGAAAATTTGACAACTGATGAGAATATTAGATGGAATAATTGAGGGAAAGAGAGGGATAGAAATGCAAAGAAATAATATGCTGACAGCTATTATGAATGGAAGGAGTCATGAAGAGCAGAGGGAAGCAGCACAGGATAGGCGAGCATGAAGGATTGAAGGGAGCAATTCAATTGAAACCTGTTTCAGGACAGATCCATCTATGAAGAGTGAAAACATTTAGAAGATGTGGACAATATTATGAGAAATTTTTGCGTTTTCGATGAATTATAAGATAAAATTGAAAAAATGTATAATTTTCCACAAAAATTAATATCTTACATTGTTTCGTATTTTGAATTTTTATTTCATCATCTGGTAATTAGTAATCCGTCTAAAGTATAAAGGAGGCTCTTTAACGCTATTTTAAGAATGCTGGGTTTATTTCTAAAATTTTGTTAAGGCAAAGGAAATGCATTTGGCTGATTCACGAGTTTTCACAAATTTACTCCTGAAATTATGCTAAAAATAGATAAAACACACTGCTCTAACTTGTGCATCTGTTTTGCTGAAATAGCAACCTTGCCAGGTAGTACCTAATGATTATGTAATTCGTGGAAACCAGGGTTGCAATGAAAGTCATACCTATTTGAGGAAAATTTTTATACATGCATACCGGAGGAAGTTTTATGCATCCATACCGACGAAGTTCGTCGTTAATTTTCTCTAAATACCGTCTATAGACAATAATGAAATCCAAGTTGAATTTCCATTGCTTTACAGAGATGGTCACGTCAGTGTTTTGTGCGAGAATACATCGCGTGTCTTGTTTCGCTTGCCGCGGTCACGTCCGCTTTTATGCGGCCACATGGGGGCCTCGTGCGCGCGTCTCGTTACGCTTTCCTTTTAGGCTTTTAATCGCTCCCACCCTCTTTAGCTCTTTCACCCCCCTTGTGGCTATGAAAAGGCGAGAGTGAAAAAACGGAGGGGACAAACATGAAAACACTCTAGGAAATTCGGCTCTGGAGATACTTTATGGGAGAAAGGGCGAAAGAAACACACAGCCCAAGAACAAAAATAATAGGCATTATGTATTTGGTTAGGATTAGCAGTGTTCTTCAATATACGGCTGTGAAACTTTGACATGATTGAATAAGTGAAATAATCGATTAAATGCAGTAATTGTGAAGTGGGTACAAATGTTTTGCAGTCAAAATTGGATGAATAGATGTAGGAATGAGTGGAAGATATAAAAATTTGAAATGGATACTCTGGTTATGAATGTTCTCGAAATAAACATCCTTCTTTGGTTTAGTCATCTTAAGAGGAAGAAATAAACACAAATCGCACTACAATTATATGTTTGGGTATTGAGTAGTGTAAGAGTAGGAGAAATTGGGAATGTGTAAATTGATACTCATATGATAAGGTATATTAGTGAATCTACCAAGAACAGGAAGGCATGCCGAATGCAATGCAAGACTGTGAATATAGTGATAGAGACATGCTAGGATAGGGTAGTTTGGAGTGAGTTATCAAAGCAGTGGTAGGTTATATGTTATACCATCTAAAGTTACGTATTTTTTGACTGCAAATTGCTTCACGCACATTGTCCTATTATTTAGACCCATATTGATCCGTCTTCATTCCCTGGAGTTGTGACGCCCGGTCTCTGCGACCGACAATATAATCTTTCTAATGATGCAAGCATAGTATGAAATTCTGTAGATCTTACCCTTCATAAGCTTCTTATTTTATAATGGCCCTCCGTTATGTGTGCCATAACTTCACTTCGTTTAAGCGTATGGCTACTTATGACTACTTTAAATCCACCAGATCTTCCGTCAACTCTCGTGTCACCCAGTACAACCTAATGTGTTCTGCTATGTAAAAGATGATATATTGAATATGTTGATTAGTAGTTTATGGCTTATTAAGGAAATAAATACTTTTTTATGTGTCAATACCTTAAAACGGCTAGTTTGCTCAATTGATGTAAAATCATGCCCTACTTGACCCATGTTACTTTATAACGTATATTGAACAATAGCTTGAGTATCTTCTCTCTAACCTGTGACCTTTAAATAAATATTTTGAAATCCACATTTAAATGCTGCTAGTGGGGGGTCATTCAACAAAAAACTGATAACATCTTTTTAAAAACTCAAGGTCTTAATCGGTCCTCGAGACCGACGTCACCACTCATATCCCAGTAATTCACTGTAGGGTTAGGAGTATTCTCGTACGAATTCTCCTAAGGTAATCTCGGTCTACTTTATCCTATCTCACATTTACTCGCATATAATAAAAAATCCTACGGAGGAAACAAATTTCTCATAGAGTCAATTTTTAAAAGTATTCTACAAGTTAGGGTAGGTTTTGTTGAATATCAGAGACTCTCCTCCCGGTTCTCTACACTTTCAGGGGCCTATCTCCCTCCAGTATATCCTTTTTTGCCTCACAATACGATCCACGCCTCTTCATCCCGTCCATGAAACCTATTCTCTTTCTTCCTCTTCCCCGCTTGTTGCGTCTATACTGTCCGCTAAATCTGGAAAGCCATATATATAGCACAATGAGAGCGGAGGAAACATCCCTAACTCAGAGTAACTCAAAAGGGGTGGCGCTCAACTGTCCTTATCCGGTTCCCCTTCTCCACCCATCCGTGTCACCCTCATGTATCCCGTGTGCCTTACTTTTCACTCCATCCTTCCTCCCCTTTCTCATCTGTTCGTTCACCCCTCATTTCCTCATATTTTCCGACGCTACCCCATCGCTCCCTCCCCCTGCAATATTCATCAACCTTTTACTCTTCCGTGTGTACCCCTCTCCACCCCCTTTCCTCACTCCGTTCAATTTAAGCGTTACGCAAGCTCCTCCTCCTCAGCCGCTTAGTGTTGCCAACCGCCTGAGGAAGTTGTCGCGGCCGCTGTACCGTGTAAGACATCAATATAGGTTGGGAGTGAAATGTGGGAAGTCGGTGGAAAATGGTTGAAGGGGAATGGGAAAACGTCGCGCGAGAAATATTGATGGTTATCGATATATCGGTGCCGCCTGACGACAGGTTCGGCAGTATGTATGAGGATTGTGGAGTGCCTGGTAGCCAGCGGCAAAAGACACCTTTGAGAACTGAATAGGAATTGTTATATTTTATAGTTCCAGCACGATTCGCCGTCGCTGGTGGGTATTTCGCGGTTATGGGTATTTGGCCTGTTTTTGATTCCATCGCGTGTTTAAAATTTAAATTTTGGATATTTCTTTGGCTCTTCATTACCATTGAAATACGATATACCGATTTTGTATCTGGAGAAATAAGTCAGTGCCTCCTTTTCCCTTCATATTAATCTAAAAAAGAGAAATGTTTTCTTCTTTAAATTTAGATAGTTATGTAATCGTGGATAAGATATTTTTAATCAATATTATAAAGTGAAAAAAGTTAAGTATCGGAAGGAGATGCTGAAATTTGTCACTGTCTGTTTCTGTTCTGTCTCTGTCACTGTCAGCTGATTCTCTCGTCACGGCCCAGGGTCTTTTATTTTTTCTACACTCTACATTTTCAAAGGAATTTTTATAAATTACCACTGCATAATATCTCATGAAACAGTACCTGGAGAGAGCTGATCCGTTATTTGTTTTGCTCACTCCAGGAAGTCTAAAATACTCGAATTTTGGTATACTCTATTTTAAGCTCAACCAACTGGTGTTTTATAGGGGTTTTGAAGAAAGCAAGCCTTTTGAATCCACAATTTAGACAGGCTTCAACCTCTTCGTCCCAAAGGTATTTACCTAGAAAAGAAATTATTTGAATCTTTGATAAAGGGCCGAATTAGTAGGATTAAGCTGAATTTCCCTAGCATCCTCAAGTTCTTTATATAAAATCCAAAGCTGTTTGCGGAATCGAGTGGAATTTGTAAATTATGAAGAAACAAAACACGCAATTTTACATATAAGAGAGATTTTACTTCCAGGTGGGGTTTGGCGTTATTATATCATCATTCGGTCGGTAATCCTACACCATCACCTTTTTATAATTTTATTTTTTGTCAAAATTACTCTTTTTATTCCCTCATTATTAAGTTTTCGTTTGAACTTAGTAGCTTTATAAGTATTTTTTACTAAGGAAAAATTTTTAATGATGAATGAATAAAAACATGAGCTTAAGTAGTTGCTCTAGACTGATATTTTTCTCTACTCCTCTGGTTTTGTTTTGACTTAACCCATAAATTTTGCTGCTCTTACTTCGCAAAAGATTTGTAAGTACTCTTGTTTTTGATATGTTCAACGGTCGTTGAGATATCTGTCGAGGTAATGCTTCCCTTTTTCACTATCTCTGTGGAATAGAGTTCATTTCAAGCCGCAGTAGCACTCAGATAGTTTCTTTTCATGCATACCATGGCGTTTTTGAAGCTTCAAACACTCTCCTTTTCATACCGCGGCCACATATTTTTCCTCTCCGGTTGGTATGCGTGGTAGTCCGTCGTATTCCGCTTGGGGGAAAGATCTTCTTTTTCGAATTCCACTCCCCTTTGTAAATAACAACTCACATGGGCTCCCACAATCTATATAACGTATATATACATACTATATCGCGTGTGTGTATATATACGTACATATGTGTATGTGTGTCCCTCATATACCCATCTTCCGGCAGTTTTCCTCCCATTTTACGTCGGTAGTTTGGGCTTTTGTTTCCCTTTGCTCCCAATTTCGCCATCCGTCTTGTACACGTGCCCACTTTCTCTCCCGGAAAACATTTTGCGGAATAAAAATGAATGCGTAAAAAATAAATACAAAAAGAAAGAACAGTACGTAAGAATCGACCTTTTTTCACCTCCATTATCTCCATCTCCCTCTATATATTTTCCTCTTTCCATCCTCCGTTCTCTTTATCCTTCTTTGCTTCTTCTTTCTCGTCCTTTACCACACTTTTCTCTCTCTCTCTACACCCTCATATTCTCCTCTCTCGCTCTCCCTTTCGCAAAACCCTTGTCGTACATTACCCGCTGCTTTCAATCCTCTCTCCCTCTCTTTCTTTTTCTCCCTTCTCTACTCTCTCGCAAAACCTCTCCATCTCTCTTTCTCTCTCACTTTGTCGTCCCGTGGGCCAACCATGAGCGCGGTTTGAATTGCCTCTACCCAGAATTCCTCCTCTCCTTCCTTTCTCCGCCTCTTCCCACCGAACTTTCTCCTTCCCTTCCCCCATCTCTCCTTCATCGAAAGACTAAGAGGATGGAATGGGGATTCCGGAAAGCCTTCCAATGTCACTCCTTAACTTTAAAGGTGGTCTTGCTGCGAACGAGGGAACTCCGTTTCCAACTCCTACATCATCACTTGCTCTCCCGGAAACCGTGACTTCTTCCACGGTCGCCTGTCCCCCCCCGCCCAGCCTCTCTTATATCTTCCACCATTTGCTACTTCCCTTGGGCAGGAACCATCTCCCCAACCACCGGTGCGGAAAGGACCTTTGCTCGGTGAAAGATGCGGCGTAAAATCTACAAGGGTTCGGAGTTTCGTACAACGAGGATATGTGAAAGTATTACTGCCTAAGATGTAGTGCTTGTTGAGGTATCTCTTTCATGTTTAACCTAGAGTAGAATTCCCTTATTTGATGGAAATTTCAAAGGGAAAATGAACGATGTAACGGTGATACAAGTAAAAATTGATTTTGGGCATATGCAAAAATGGGTTATCTTCAGCTTCACCCATAAATGGTAAAATTTCGGATTCCGGCATTTGATTGCTTTCGACTCAAAATGGTGTGCAGAAATATTAGGGAAGGATTAGTGTTCGCAGAAGGTAATTCTCTAGAAATATGTCACTTGTAAACTAGAGTTGGACCGTTATAATTGATGGGAATATAGATCGATAAAGTAGGCAGCGATAGGATGTCGGTGTCTGTTTGCCCTGAATGGAGTACGTATTAGCGCTATGGAGTTCTTTGGCCGCCTCAGAAAAGATAAAATTTAAAAATTCAGCGCCGGATGGCAGCCAGATGCCACTGCGTTTCGTGGAGGCACGTCATTTTGTACATTAATGAATTAAAATGTGAGTTAATTAGTAAAAAACCTTTTTGTTTTAGCTTAAATGTCTAAGTGCTTGAAATAAATATTACGATGCGGCTAAAAGCATCAATTATTCGGTTAATGTAGTCTCTTCATAAAAACTGTCTCAAATCCTCGTCATATCCTTATTTATATATTTTTATTCGCTCTTTCCATGTATTTTGTTGCTATTCCTCTTCCAGACAGATAGTTAGTGGTTTCATTTTCATTTGCAAATGATCGCCTTGTTGAATGTGTCATGTGTCCGAATAATTAATCAAATATTTCTGCAGAAGTTCTGAAGCACGTAGACTATACTAGGCCATTGATGTATCTTTTTTGAAAATATTGCCTACTTTTTCGCTAAAAAAATCGTAGTCAGAAAATTTGGATATGGTTTATTTTGACCATTTCTCTTTAATTAGATGAAAGTACAAAAGAAGAAAGCTCGACCCAAAAGTATTACAGTTTTTTCGAACCTCTACTTCTATTTAGTAACAAGTGGAAGGTACCATTGAATACCAAAGGGTGTAAAAAACATTAAACTTATAAGAAAACCACAAAGCCTGAAGAAAACTGTCAGAGTGGTAATTTGAGGAGATATTAACCTTTCTTGTACGATGTGTTCGTCGTAATTGACACGCTGACCGTTTTCCATGAGCACGTAGAGATGAGTGACAGTTGTTCCTCATTCATGCACAGGAAACCCAAAAATGGGCCACGCAGACTCATTACTACTTAAATAGCACCCAGGTTAATAGATGGTCACCTCGTCTCTCAGGTGTTCTTGACCCGCCTTCTGAGTGAATTAACAGCTTGATCGCTTCCCTTGAGTACAAGAATATATTTGCATCCGATGAATGAACTGAGTTGCTCTATTCAACGTTGATATGTGCGTTGAGTATCTTAATCAGGGTCGGAGATTAACCAAAACAATTAATAAAATACGAAGGAAAGCAGCGTGCTTCGTTGAAAACTGCTACGAGCGTACATATAGTGTTACACAACTGATAGAGAGATTAAGGTGGGAGCCCCTAGAGACTCGGAGGCTACATGCTAGGCTTAGGTTGCTTGAGGAATTCAGAACTGATATTTTTCAGAGCGACACAGAGAATATTATCATGACCGAATTAATTTCTGAGTCGGCAAGTATAGTTATCAATGAAGCACTAATAGGAAGCGATGTTGGGAAATGAGAGTATCAGAGCAATAGAGGAAGGGAAATAATGTGATTTGAAAAAAGTATTTGTCGCACATTCACTACGGAAATTTGAGAGCATATTGAGAGCACAAATTGCTTTACCAGCATACTCTAAATTTTCATTCGTCTCAAAACCGCTTTACGGGGTACATTTTATTGTATCAGCAAGTGTGTCAAATAGTCTACTAGAAAATGTGTGGAATTAGAGCTGGTACTATTTTCATTTTTGTTATTCAAACAATCATACTATATGCCGCTTCACACGGTACAATTCTTCTCGTGAAAGAGTTCATACATACTTTTGTACGATAAAATGTACCAAGTACGCGGCCTTTATTGTTTTGTTTGGATTAAATATCTTCGTCCGCCTATACTGTTCAAGTGCTCTTTTGTTTACTCCATTGTTGTCGTAGTAATTGTACTATTTCTTTATTTTGATTTAACTTAAGTTATAGTAATCCTAACTTCAAAAATTAAGACGCGTATTTCCATCGATATGTTTCTTAGCTGGCTCATTACTCTAATCTGCCACCCTCTTCCAACTCTCCATATCCCATGGTCTCCATTCACTGCTTCATGTTGCAATCCAGCGGTTGACAACGTCAAAAGGAGCTTTTGCAGCAGTAGCCATGTTTATTTGACCCATAAATCCTCCATCTCTCGGACTGCGCCTTTGGTGTAAAGGGTAGCCATAATCATTGTTTTTGGTTACTAAATAAAAAAAAATAAGTCGATTCTTAGTGCAATTGCCAATTTTGATGCACGGATGTCCTTCATTGAGCAGAATTTCCCAGTCTTCTTTCGGATAAGAAGCATGTAGTGACGTCATTATAATTTCCGCCATCTTATAACAAATTGAAGTTCCCAAACAGATGGGTCTACATTTGAATCAGATTTATAGCTGGTTACCTGTACGTAGGTTCGGTTAGGATGAAATTTGTGCAGTTCTTAGCGTAACCCGAGAAACACCACGGAAAGGTGACCGACTTATTTTCCCATTTTTCTATAAGTATCCTTTCTTTTGTATTTCGGTTTTTTGGACTGTTTTTTTCGTTTTATGTTTGTAAACAGTGCTTATCATTACATCATATGTATCTACTCATTAGAAAATAGACTTAAACTGTACATCTACAGCTTTTCCCTCAGGAATGTTGATAAAAAGGTTGTTGCCGCTCGAAACGCGCGAGAAAGCCACGTGAAGTTGCCCATGCGCGAAACAGTGACTTTCCAAGTGAAGGCCAGCTACTTCAAAAGTCTACCCTTGTGACTTATTTATTGTCATAGAAATCGGATATGTCAAGCTCGAAAACCGGGGAAATGACGCAGGCAAGCAGGTCTTGCAGAATCTTGCTCCTTTCGCGTGTGCCGCTCCTTATGAGTTTCATTAGATCGCTGGTGGGCATGTATTTGAGCATCCAAGTCTAATATTTGTCGCTTTTCTTGCGAGGGCTCATTTTGTCGCAAAGAAGACATTCCTCTTGCTTTATAGGATTTTTCCGGAAAGTTTCTCTCTTTCTATTAGAACTCTTTTTTCTATTAGGCATGTTGATGGATATATTTTAAAGTCCAAGGAGGGGAGAGACAGTGGCGAGTGAGAGTATTGAATAGGCACCTCGATGATTGAGTGAATGTAAGTCATCTGCACTTTAACACTTTTGAACACATATGTAAATAACTCGTAACGTTTATGGTATGGGAATCGGTCTAACAAACAGTTTGCAATCGTAGTGAGAGGCAGACGGTTTCACTGCGTGTAGTACATCTGAGTATTTAACGATAATAAACAACGCTCTGTTTGTTGTAGCAATATAGGTATTATTACATTTACTATTCGCTGCGCGTAAGTTTCTTGCGCATTTGATTGCAAGTTTAGTCCATTTAATTCCTTTATGTGTATCGTTTACTCCGTAAGTGTTCTCTAATATACATGCAGTGCCCCTATAAGAGCTACTTGGAGAATTATCGATTGAATTGAATCGATTGAAGCATTGACTTTATCGATTACCCCCCGAAGATATCTATCATGGGGCCCTCACCATACAGATTTTCTTTCTACTTACTCTCATTGGTCTGCAGGAAAACGTGATATTTAAATGCTAGAGAAGTGAGTATCTTTTGAAAATCGAATCGGTGGTTGTCAAGGAAATATACTAATGTTCATTTCAGAGAAAAATGTGAGATTTTTCGAAAAAGCATAATTTTCAGACAAATTCGAAGCGTTAAAATCAATTAAAAGAATTAGAAACTTCATTTTTTCAGCCATCTGATAAAATAAATTTCAGCCCTCAATCTTGAGTGAAAGTACTTTTAAAAAGCAAATAAAAGAAACTACATCACCGAACACAATGACCTTAGTATTGACCACCAGGAAGGCCTTTGAAGGCTTTGAGGGCTTCTTAAAATAGCCTATGTTACGATTGGATATATTTTCTATCTATATGCCAAATTTTAGCTCAATCAGTTTTGTAGTTTTTGTGTGATGGAGCAACATACAGATAGACCGACACCATTATATTTTTATATATTAGTAAGGATATACTCGTCCTATAAAGGACCAATAATATTTCGGCTTATAAAAAGCATTTTGCCCCATTTCCTTATTTGGGTGTGACTTTTTTTCAACTCCACAGTTTATGTAGGATCCTGCGGACAAATCTTGTTTTTAATTTTTATTTCAGCCCATATTACGTATTACTTAAATTGAAGTTTAACTTCGATAGGGAACCGACTTGCTCTGAATTACCGAAGGAAATGGCATTCAATTCATGCAATTTACTTAGCTGTTTTGAAAGGAGCAAAGGAAGTTTTACGATCATATTGAAGACTGAGGAACTTAAAAACGTGCTTAATATCGCTTGCTCAGTATCGTATGATGGCTTTGTTGTCGCAATTCATACCCAAGGTCATTTTCTGAACTACAGTTTTCTAGCTTGAAACTTTATATCGTGATGAAATTTATCAATCATGAATAAAGGGCAAAGCGGCGTGCTTCTAAGTGCCTTCTTAATGAAATCGGTCAATTCCGAAAAATATTAAGTTTTTTGTCAGATCCACCTTGAAGGTCTCCGTGGCAGCAATTTCGCCCGGTAGGGAATGTGTCGCAGAGTGAGAAAAATTTAACTCTGTGTCTTCGACACAGATTTATTGGTACATCTTATAACTTTAGTTCCTTATTTAAAAGGATTATACTTATTATAAGGGAAATATATAACTTCAATCCCTGCTAAAAATGACTCGCAAATGTTGAAATCGGTCAGGAATGTACCAATAAATTGGCGTGGAATATACTTTATTTTATTTCACTCTACAACATGGATTATAAGTTACACAGTTAACTCGCGTATCATCTGAGATCTAAGAAATGTGTTATCAACGCACTCGTTGTCGTAATCGTATCTCGTAATCAATACTCGGCAAACTGATCTAATCAATTGAATCAATCTGAGAATGATTCCGAGTAAATTGTCCCGTCATCTCAATATTTGCATGCCAGCTGCGCTAATTAGGTCAGTAATGTTCTCGGTTGGTTGTAGGTTGATTAGCACCGGCAATGGATGTCATTCTTCAAAGGAAATGATTATACTTTTGAACTCATTGGTTGACTCGAACCCTGCTGTTTCTCATTCAATCAATGCATTCAAGCATACCCCAGGGTTGAAATTCGCCTTGAAAAAATCATATAACTTGACCGGGATTCGAACCCGGATCTCCCGATTTTCGGTCATGTGTGTTAGCCATTTACACCACCAAGCCTCTTCCTTCTGGGCGAATTGCGAGGGTATAACTGACCGACAAACCTGACCAGCCATTGGGATATCCGGGTTCGAATCCCGGTCAAGTCAAATGATTTGTTTCAAGGCGAATTTAAACCCTGGTGTATATGCACCCATGCGAGTGACCTCGTACCACAACATTTGTTAATGCAATGATTGGAGAAAAGCATTCAAACATTTTAATTTTCCTGAAGGATCATTTTTGAACGGTAATCTTTCCAGATTTATCGAATTGGTAAATTGTTATCCTCTATGTTTTCAGATTGAGTCACAAATATGTTTATTTCCAGACATGTGGATCATAGATGTTGAGACTAGATGAGTCTTAAGGCTCTCTAGTAACCTCGTTGGCTACGTAACTGAAAAAAATGCGCTCTTCTGTGTTTTTTTATCAAAAAGGCCGAATACTTGTCGAAAACTCGGTTGAGGAATGTGTGGTATATATAATATATTAAATGTCATGATGTGTAATGATTTGGGTATTCTATTTCCTATATTATAGTTATTTATTTTGTCATTCGGATTGTTAAAAGTAAAAAAAATAAAAATATGATTGATATTTAAAGAGTAATTAGGTCTGAGATATTTATATGAATTTAAAAGATGCCATCAATCGCTGCGCAAACTAATTACAATATTGAAGTGAACTCGTTGTTACGTTGTCAGAAACGAGATTAAATGACTTGATGTCGATTCTATCAGCGCGAGAGGTAATTGAATTTTGCTAACGAGTGAAATAAGTTGCGAAATTCTCCTCCGGAAGGTAAGGCTGATGAGGAGTCTTGAATGGCACAAATTGTTCTTGCTCCTCGAGAACTGATGTAATTGGTACATTTCTGCAGAGGAAGAAGAAGTAGCATCAACACCAAAGTACTACGGGTAATTCCATGAACTTTATTTCATCCAAAAGCTGAGAAAACTGATGGCGGGAATGATTTTCTTAAATTTTGCCAACAGTTTCTTCTTCTGATGAAGCTATCTATGATCAGTGGAGCCGGAATTTGTGTGTTCCAAGTGAAGTGAGGAAAATTATAGTTGTATCGATACAAAAAAATCAGTGTATGATTGAATTGTTTCATTTTACAAAAATCAGAAAAGTATTTTCCGTCATGAAGGATTTTAGGTTTTCCCGGTGATTAGAATGTAGAAAGGTATGATTTTACACTTTCCCGGCGAATTAAATTAGTGTAAATTTCTCTGCCTCGCCACCGGGTAAGAGTTTTATAGACAGCCGACGTTTCGGGCTCCGACTCGTCACCCATTAGCCTTGAGAATGGGTGACGAGTCGGAACCCGAAACGTCGGCTGTCTATAAAAATCTTACCCGGTGGCGAGCCCGAGAAATTTATACTAATGTAGAAAGGCTTCTCGGGACTCCATCCGGGTTGGAAGGTCCATGACCGACGTTTCGACTACTTACTCTGCAGCCGTTCTCAGGGGCGGAGAAGTCCTGAGGGCGGCTGCAGAGTAAGCAGCCGAAACGTCGGTCATGGACCTTCCAACCCGGATGGAAACCCGAGAAGCCTTCCTACATATTTTCCGTCAGTTTATCTCGAAACTACCACCCTGAAACTGAAAGCCAGTGATCATGCTTTCAACTCAACTGCTTGATAAACCCGCTGAAGTTGATTACAGAGTCCCGAGATGTGGGTGGCTCGCAAATCTGGAAAACTGTCGCATGATTCCTTAGAAATATCGCATGCAATAATACTACTCAATTATTTTGAATTACCTACAATTTATCGTATATGGACAATTTTTAAGATTCAAGGACACTGGATCAACGAAGCCTACAATAAAGTAAATATTTACACGCACGTACTCTATCTACCTTACACTCTACAATAATATGAATATTTTTTATCACGGCATTCTGAGAACAGGGAGTCAATTTTTTAATGTTTATTTTATAGTTCAATTTGATGGTGGGTTTCATTCGAGATTCACAGGCTAAGCTATCTCTGGATATTTTTCATGCAGCATTCATCACTTTCGAACCAAATGGAAACATTCAACTATACTTAACCGATGAAACCATGCAAGGACGTTATTATTTCCGCAGTCGACAGTCAACCAGGCGCTTCGAGAATAGATCCCCAGGTGTACACATCCTCCTTCCGTATACCCTCGCCGGACACTTGAATTATGATCATTGTGATGTTTTATCTCCCACGTTTAACAACAAATCTTGTGATCCTCCTTAATGCCGGAATCCTAGGCCAAAGTCTTATGAAATCACCTGAAACCCATATTTTAGTCCCTTCCCTCCTTCTCTTCCTCTCTCCGTGATTCCTCCGCGGTCAAACTGATGCCGGCAATTTCCCCACAGCCATCTCCCTCTCTCTCTCTCTCCTCTCCAATAAATATTTCCCTCTCGCAACCCTTCCAAGATCCATAACTCTCGAAATCCTCCTTGCTTGTCCCACTCCCCCATCTCCGCCCGAGCGACCCCCAAGCTCCCTGGGGAACCCTCAAAAGGGAGGAAACGAAGGGAAGGGGGACGTTAGATTTTCTGGGAAGACTCTTTGCGTGTTCCGGCATGGTTCCGAAACCTATCGATTCACGAGATTCATGGAATGGTCGCGTTTTTTATTACACATGCACATTTCACCTTGATTGCTTCGTCTTTCTCTCCCGCCCCTCCCCCTCCTCTATCCATCCGGTGGTCAGAATGGTGCGGTTCTGACCGGAAACCTCCACGAAAATAATCTAGAAAACGTTACCCACAAAAATATGGTTGCCTTGAAAGATAATTTAGGATATTCTATTGTAGGAATCCTCCTTGTATTATTTTACTGCCGGATAATATAAGGTGGGACAACCATAAATAGCAAGACATTTTTTTTTCAAATTTATTAGCATTTCCATTTTTAATTATTTATGGAACTACATTTTAATAAATAAAGTTCATATAGTTTCATCCTGGAGATATTTTTAGGTTTCAAATGACTATGAATTCATTGGTACATTGTCACTACTTTGAAGTAAAAAAGTTACTAGTACGTAATTAGGTATTTTTTTAATTGTTTTAATTTAATTGTGTTAATTTAATTAGGTTGTTTTAATAAATCGAGTGGTTTTGTAAAAGTTGACATCTTAAATTTTTTAATGATGGAATACCACCAAGTGAGACTGACGAAAGTGAGTGATATAGGTATAGCAAAGTTGGCCAATATATTGGCTCTCCGCAGTTTTCGCCTACCTACCTGTGAAAGGTTTAAAAAATTACTTTTTTGCTCACAATCAAATTATAAGAAAGCATGCAAATCAGTTTACGGTGCGAATTCAGTAATGTAATAAGCGCCAAAAACCGTTGAACAAAATTGGCGTTTATATGAAATTAGATACCTCAGAGCCTGTGTTTACACGGTGCTTATTTCAGTTTCTTAGTCCGAGCATCCTATGAACTACGGAATTTAAATATTATGAAATGAAGTTTATCCTGTAAAATAATAATAGTTTTGTCTCAGGACAGCTTCTTTTGTCCTCAAATACATTTTTTAATGCTATCAACAACTCTGAGTGATTCTTCCAGATTTTTATTTGGCCATCTTACTTTGGTAGATTCAAGCGCCACTACCGATATTCTCTCGGAAATCTGGACTCACCTGCTTGCCTGATTTCGGTTGTTGAGACCCAAAATCGAATGGAAAAAATGCTTTGCTCTTATTTCTCAATTCAGTTCTTATTAATCGAATACGATTGCGTTATTGGCTGCAATCACATCCCTAACGTGGCACGGTTTTAATCATGCTGATTTCAGATATCATGATCTCAAAAAGACAGAACTTAGAAAATTTCCATCCAGTATTATAATCAAAATATGATCTAGGATTTGACAATATTATGCCATTTTCAAGGTTTAATTTTCTAGGACATAGTATTGTCAAAATATAGGCCTTTAGTTAAAAAATGTGTTGAACTTTAATAAAGTTGCATATTTCTGAGATCATGTTATCTGTAACCAATTTCCACTAGGTATTGCCTGATTCCAGACACTTCATGCTGATTTCATTTCTATTATCAGAATTTAAATAAGCATAGTATTAATTGGGTTTAAAAACCAAACCACTCACCATTTCCCCCTCAAAAAAATCTTGAGTGATACAAGAAGGTCCCCTGATTTCGACCCCCAAACACATATTTTATCTCGACGCACATATTCTGTCGGTTGTACCCCCTCCTTTCCCCAAAATTAACCAACCAGCCCTCTCTCTTTTCCCTCCGCTCCATTTTCCCCCTCCAACTAACTTACCCCTTCCATCTCTCACCCTCTTGAAAACCCTCCTCTCCCGTTTTATGGAAGCGGGGTAAGCCGGACCCTGGCGCAATGCTGAGTTGAAATTGGTTGTGGAGGTGGATGGGTGGATGCGGTGGAATTCACTTCCCGAGTATTCTCGATCGTTCAATTTCGTCATCGTTATGGCGACGGATACGGCGAGCAGGCAAAAGGGCGGGTTTCATTCCCCTTTCCCCTTGCTGCCACTTTGCGGCTCGCGATCCTCTTTTTTTTTCCTCCTCCCTCTCTCTCTCTCTCTCCTTAATTCCCCTTCGAAAAGCCGGGTTCCGAGCGTGAAATGAACGGTTTAATTTCGAAGGAATGGCTATTCCTCGTTGTTGGGGGAGTGTTCTCTCCGGGAAAATATTTATTTTCGTCCAATTGATCGTTTTCCAACTTCCAGACGAGTCGGTGTTCCGCCCCCAACCCTCTCTTTCGGCAGATCGTTAGAACTTAGGGTTCGGTCCCATGTTGACGTTTTCATATTGATGATGAGAGCTTTTTGAATTAATGCTTAGATTGAGGTAGTTTCATAATACATTATATCCCCGCAGATTACTCCAAACTTTGTTATGTGTACATGTATGTACTGATTGGAGAGCTGGATGCAGAATGGTATTAATTTCTAGTGTATACTTCATTTCAAATTTGTGTACCCAAACCCAACATACCCATATACATTACATTACCCATATACATAGCCAATTTGGGTACATACCCAAAACTTCATTTCAACTTTGTGTGCTAAAACATGTGTTATAGATAACTTTGGACTATCTATATTAAACAAGTAATTTTGGGAATATTAAATTATGGCATTCATTTTTCAAAATCATACCTGTAAAGTAATTTTATATTCACTCCAGTAGGATACTATGTATATTTTCACTTGGATATAATTATGGTACAACTCAAAGAGGTCAATGAATAGGGCGCTTGCAATGGTGGCCAATACTTAAAGCTACATCGTGGGCGTGGCAAGTTCATATTTTTTGCTAACCCCGTTTGTACGTCAACCCGGATTTTCCTTAAGTACTTACTGACTGACACGCTAATCTTGCAATGTAACGATGTTGTACATTGATAGCTAACCATAAATCACCATGAATTGACTTCATTCAATGCATTCTCAATTAATTTTTTTTTTAAATTTCTGAAGTTAATAATTAACCGAAGTCCCTTTGAAAACTATGGTAAAATTGAGTAGAATCCATAGCGATGAGTAGCCAATGTATGTATAAAGAGTTATTTGTCTTAAGTTTGAAACAGATGGGGGATATTCTCGCTTTACATCCGCTCATTTATCTATTCCAGTGTTTTCCAAACTTTTTCGAGCCACCGCCACAAACCTTTACCCAGCGCCCCCAGCCATAAGCTTTAAAGTCATGGGCTATATGGACAAAGAAAGATGTTTATGAAAATAAAGCTAAAACAACTGATATTAACCTATTGTCAACTTAAAATCCAATTGAGAGACAGTTTACTTATCCCCGGACATGTATGTTCGGTGAGAACCCAGCCTTCAGCACCCCTTGAAGCCCCCTTAGCTAAAAGCACCGCCCTCCAGGGGGTGGTAGCGCATACTTTGGAAACCACTGATCTATTCCATCATGCTATCCAAAGGAACCTAAGAAAAGAGCAGGTATAATCAGTACGGTTGATCTTTTGGTGGTTAGAACACAGTTAGATGACGTACTGTCCTCTCCATCTACATCAATGATACTACTAGTTTTGACGCAATGGCATCATCATCATAATGCACGATTCTCAAGTCCGTTAGGATTGTATATTACCAAGTGAGACAATGGGTAGGGAGGTTAAAAAAATTGGGTGGAAATTTCGCCGAAGGTGGGGGATGGAAGTGGAATTACGGGTGGGGGAGGCAGGAGTGGGTATTTCCGAGGAAGGTGTAGAGAGGTGGGCGGCGGCTGTGGTAATGAAGGGGGTGGGGAAGGCTCAAGATTCAGGGATTAACCAAAGCGAGGTAAGCCTCGAGTAATGGGGAGTGGTTTTTTTAAACCCAAATCCGTTTATGATAGGTCCTTTTGCTGAGATTTTGTCCTAATTTCCAGCTCTTCTAACTAGTCTATTTTGTACCCTTTCCATATGACAGGGAAAGGAGAGCGCCGCCGACAAAGATAACACATTTGTATACATCAAATTCTCAGACTTCAGTTGGTGGAACCACATTGTGATGGTTTGTAGATATACTCACTTTGTAATGGTCTAAAATAGTTTTTATTATTCCGACCTACGTTTTGACCCGAAGTTTAGTCATTATCAAGGTGAAAAGGTGACAAGGGATTCGTGGAGTAATGTTGTCGCCTTGATAATGACTTAACTTCAGGTCAAAACCTTGGGCGGAATAAGAAAAACTACTGTGGACCATTACAAATTGAATTTATTTACAAACCATTAAACACAGTTGCGTAGAAAATAGTTGTACCAAAATAAACCCTAGTAGAAAAATTCATGGTGAATTTACCACAGTCACCATAGGTTTTCGAGTAGCTATGCCAGAAACCATCAAAAATAATTTCATATTGTTTAAAAAGTCGAAATTATAGTTGAGAAAATACAAATCATTGATTTTTTTGTCATTTTATCAGATTCTTCAGCATATCTCTGGTTTTGGTTAACTCGGTTTAAATAACATAGAAAAAATTAAAGTATTATGTCATCAACTTTTGTATCGAATGGTTGGTTTGATCAGGCAACAGGACATAGAAATGCTCCTTTATCTTACTTCTGAAGCGTTATTATGCTCACAATATCATGCTTGGATGCCAAAGTTGCAAAAACTTGGTGAATCTTGTATTTATGCTGACGAATAAACAGCAATTGATCACGTGGATCATGAATTTTCTTGTGAAGAAATAGAGATTCCGGTGTTTTTCGCTTTCCCAATTTTTGACTGGTTGTCTGGGAATAAAGATCCTCCCTCGAATAGTTTGATGCTTCAGTGAGCTGGAATTCCTTTTTTAAGAACCCGGCTGAAGTTGGAAGCATATTGCGAGAATTATCCCTAAACATCGGAGCAAGAATTCTGTTATACGGTCCATCAAGAATTCACATGGATGTATATGTCGTTTCCAACTTGAGTGCAAAAATCGATCAGGATTTTACTCCCCCTGTAAAAATAGGAAATAGGTTTACTCGTTCTAACTTCTCGAATACGAAAGGGACCACAGTCCTGAGACAAAATTAGGATGTTCTGCTCTTGAGGAGTCTCCGGAAATATCTTATTGCACCTCTCACACTAAATAAAAAATAGATGTTGAGAGAAAATTCACGAGGTTTTGGAAAATAGTTATTGTTTAGCCTTCCATTTAAAACGTTACTTGAAAGTTTGGTCATGGAAATATTCATTTTTGTTCCGCATCATGTGTGGATAAGAGACAGAAACTCCAGTGAAGCGTAAAACGATAATATTGGCATCAGTACAATTTTGAAGAACAAGGAAATATTTTCTGTTAATCGTTAATAAAATGCTTAGTGTTGTCGTAGTATCAAGATTGTCCAGTTGTCTGACACCGATTGAACTTTAGAATTGAATTTCCTTGTCTCTTTAGTTAAGTAAAACCGACACTATCCAATTTACCTACGTCATCGCCATCGATTTTTAAAAGACCCAAACGTTCTCTCTCAGTACTATCATTTATAGACGTAGGAATAATTATCAAATGCCGATGACATCAAATTCAAATGCGTGATGTTATGGGATGAAATACGTCGAAGTCTTGTAAGATATATGGCGAAGCGAATTGCTCAGGAATGGCGCCAGTCACTTACTCCCACGGGTTGCATTTGTCATATTGGACAAAGTCCTATCCGGACCAATTCCAATCCCCATTTCCCTCCTTGTCTTCTCTTGTTTTATGCGATCACGTCCTGGATGGGCAGCCAGGGGATAGGTGTGGATGGATCTCTGAACGAGACATGTGTGTGCCCGTGACGTGGTCCACTAAACGTTTTCATTGCTGTCGAGGGAGTCGTGCGTAGAATAGATAAAAAAATCGCTGGGCATAGTTTTTTTCCCTCTTATCACTTGCATTACTCCCATGGTTATATGCAAATGCTGATGTGAGCAAAAAATTGAATGTAAAAGGCGTGAGGCAAGTTGTAACTGATAAAAGAATTAGATGAATTTGTCGTGACAAAAGAATGAGTGACGTAAGAATACAAAAAATAATGCTGGAAAAAAGAGAAGGAAAAAGATTGAGAGAAAGTCGAAAAGAAAATATTGGATGGATGAAGTGAAAATTTATGTAGAAATGAAAGGAAAATCTTTGAAAGTAACCATGAAACAAAAACTGTGGAATTTTAGAACTCACTGGTGACGCTTAGTCAAGGCCTAGACCCTCGTGTTTGGAACATCAAAACGATATGAGTATGGACTTACAATATGCTGTAAAATGTGGAAGTATTACAAAGAATTTCAATAAATGAAAATGAGTTTATTGATCTAGGATGAGATGTCCTCCAAAATCTGGAATTAGATTATGTAATAATTAAATCATGAATACAACACTATACACACTAAATTGTTGTGAAGGATCCAAAAATGGAATCATAGAAGTTGATTCCCGATGATTGCATAAATATTTACATTTCTAAATTGATAATGCTATAAACATCGTATAATGGAGCTTCGAAATAGTTATAAATAGATTATCAGGAAAATATAATAAGGAACAAAAAGAATATAAAGACCATAACAACGATCAATTTAAGGCGGTTAGAAACAAAAAACAGTGAAAATCATGGTATGGTAAAAAATATTCAATTGATGAAGTGAGACATGAATTATGAGGCATTTAGTAAGCTATCTTTGACTACAGGTTTTTCAACGTGAGGGCTTGTTACCTCATCTGTGAGGGAATTCCAGATGTTGGGTCCTATCACCCGGAATGAGTCATGGAATCCGATGAGATGAATAATAAAAGAAATATACATGAGTTCTTTTAGTTATATTCGTGGTTTTAGGCCTTATTGAAGAAAACAAGAAATAAACGCAATAATAAGAGAAGAGCGACGATTGATAGAGAAAATCAAGAGAAGACAAATTTGATGAACGAGTCGAATTGGCTAGGACATTGTAAAAGGAATGAGTGCTTGGGGTAGACTGTGTTGAAGAGAATGATAGACGGGAAGAAAGGACGAGGAAGGTTGTGATGTACGATGCTGGACATTGCTAAGATTGGAGGAAACTTGGACGAAACAAAGAGACTGGCACGGGATAGACAGACATGGAGGTAACCATGTAGTAACATGCCACGCGGGAGAATTACCCAAGGTGACCAATACCTCATTAGTATCAATCAAAATTCCTGGTAATTGCGCCTATTTTTATCGAAGATATATGTCACCGTGTGAGGAATCCACTTCCGCCCTCTTATTCCTTGCTCTGGTAAAGGGGAGGGTTGTTTGTATCGTCTTACTATCCTGCAAGAGTGTAATAATTGGTAGCTAATAATGTTGGGACACCGTCCATGTTATTTCAAGGGATTAGGAAACCGGATGTTGGAAGATGAAAGCCATGACTTGTTTGGTGTTCCATACGATGGTGATATCCATCTGCTATCGCTGAAATATTACGCGAGAGAAAAGAAATCGCGCCTGGATATGTTCTAATTATTACTTCCCTAAGTTCTCTGCTCTTTCCTGACCTGTAAATCTGAGTGGGGAGACATTTTTTATCCACCGCTTCAACTTAGAACTTGAACCATCTGAAGTTTTATGGTTACCATAATTTCGCAGGTAATCTTGGTGTTTCTACCGTCTAAATGTTGTTGTGTGAATTTGACGCAATAGTATAGAGCGAATTTTTAGTTTATCGATCAAACAATAACACTTATTTTAAGGATTTGACGTGTCCTACTTTTTATCTCTCTTAGTTTGGTGCTCTGAACTTTGAGTATCAACAATAATAAAAATATGAGAATGCATTTGCCTTTTTTTTAAGATGAACGAAGAAGTGCTCGGTATATAGGGTAAGAAAAAGAATAATCTCGAGAAAATTAGAAGGCGGTAAATTAAACAGGTAAATAGAGGCGTGGGTGCAGTGAATGCCGTGATAGTCAGGTAGTTTGGTAAGCGGAGAAAGGGAAGAAAGAAAGTGGGCGGGATTTTGGACGTCTGCTGAGAAAAAGAAGATTATTCAGTTAATATTTATTTTAGGAATTACCTCTTGCACATAAACCATTTTAAATGTTAGTTTATCCGGTGTAATGATAATATAGCCGATCAACTTGAAAGTCCCTTCTCTGCCTTACACGCTTGGAAAAATAATTTAATGAATTTTCGCGGGTCGTGGATCTGTTATGTCCCTTAGATGGCTAATGAATGCGCACATCTCCACTCCCCGTGGGTCATCGGCATCGTCCAGCGTCCCATATACAGTCCACCAGGGTGCAATTCTGCCATATCCTTGCTCTCTCCTATCACCAAAGTTGCTATAAATGTGCTCGGGTGGACGTGCCCTGCCTCCAAACTCCTCGTCGATCAGCATATTTCAAAAAGGTGATACCAACATCTTTACGTACGTGCAAGCAGTACGTGCGAAATTGACCGTTGTTACGTGATGGTGAGGTAACCAAAGACATGTTGCGAAGTCAATTTTACTGCCGTCAGCTGGATGTTATGTGCAATGGGTTAGAAATTCGGATCCGGGTGTGAAGTCTCATAAAAAGTTTCGTATGTAATAAAAATCATTGAAATCTTTACCCAACATCCAGAATTAATGCAATTTCTAACTGAAGAATTGACGTAGCCAGCGGGAGCTCTTTCTCATCCATAAATTTAGAATTAATTTTAATAATAAGCGCTAAAGAAAAGAAGTCAAATTGATTTTTATGAATGGTAGATCTCATTTATATGTTAAAATAAACAGATTTTCAATTGACATGATTATCGATTACGAACAGAATATCGTGGATTAAATATTCTTTCATAGAGTTTCATTGTAAAAATCTATTCAAAATTGGTTCTCACACTACGGCGGCAAGTGCATTCTTAATTTTCTGAGCGTAGGCTAAATTAGTTCTGATTTTAAAATTACTTCGACCGCACCCCCCCCCTTAAATACTTATCGTGTACTCCTCCCAAAACTAAATCCTGACTATGTCACTGGACGAGAGATGGATCCTCAGTATTGAATATTGATTTAACAACTATCTCTGTGGCGATGACTCAATGTCCTTGTCTGCAAAACTGAAGGTCACGGGTTCGTATTCTACCGAGATAATTTATATCCGCATATTTTTTTTAGTTGGTCTGCTAGTAAAATGGCCGCACAGGGTGAATGCGGTGGCCAGCGATGAAGTTATGTCAATTATCGTTAAAGTCGCAAAATCTGCTCCTGACTGTTGTTATTATTGATATTTTTAATCCCCTGCGATTAAAATCAGAGTAATGGATCTAAAGAGTGATACAAATCCTGAAATAGACACATAATCAACATTAAGACTGGAAATACCTCTTAATTTTACTTTGCAAATCACTTATTAATTTTATTTCCTGGATGGGAATTATACGAGGTAACAGGGAAGGGTGAAATAAAAGGGAAGTTTGATTAGGAAAGCTGAGCATAAGTTTTAAATGACAGTTTATCCTGGCCTGTAGAATGCCACTAATGACAATTACTTCATTTTATCTATTTAAAAAGCACACAAATTTACCCAAAGTTTTCCGTTAGATTTCACTCGAGGGGTAACTTTTCGAAACTAAAATGTGGATTCCTTTTGAATTCGGTCGATCAAGGAAGTATGTATATTAATAGCAAAAGTGATTTTTCACCGAAAGACTTTACGGAAGAGAATTACAGGAACCCCTGATTGTTACAAAATAGAATTCCAAAATTCAGTTACACATTAGCAAGTTTAGCCATAGGTTTAGTTCTGAGATTCTAACCATAGGTTTAGTTCTATATGTTTTTGATAATAATGGCATATGACCTCCTATTTTAGATGCTTTGCCAGTATATCCGTTTTAAAAATACTTATGGGGCACAGCTCTCGAAGCTCTTTAGTTCTTAGACGCCGCGGCAGATTTATGCAGACCACGTTTCGAAATCCAACGGCTTCATGGCTCCAATTGATGCCCAATACCTGAATTTGACATCCCATTACTCGTGGAGTGTACTGGGAGCATTCTATTCAGCCCTTGCAAATTTTCGACTCCACTGATCGAGGCATAGAGAAAATGTGTCTTGCTAGGTGTGTCCATACGATGAGGCAAAAAATTCAACCATTCGGGGAAAACTACATAAAAACCATAATCTTCACAAGTTTATTGCGAGTGCCATTGGTGAAACATAGCTCTCACATTGTCATTGCAAGGTGTTAGCGCTGGATGTGTCAGGTGGGGCAAAAACGTTTACTATCCGAGGAAAACTACACAGAAACCATAACCTTCACAGGTATATTGCAAGTGCCATTGATGAAACATAGCGCTCATATTGTCGTTTCTAAGTGTAAAAACGTAATACGATGGGTTTTTTGACGGTTAAGTAATAAAAGTGGTTAAGAGTTTAGCTTTTTCCAGCTAGTTAAATAGTTTGGACTAAATTAAGGTTTCTAAACTAGCTGAATATTGGTTCATGTAAAAACTATTCATTTAGATATCCGGTGAGAAAATTTGGATACGGATATAGGAATCAAATTGATTAGATATATACCAGGTAAAATAAGTTGTGAAAAGCATGGAGCACCTTACACGTATTTGGTTGCAATGGTGATTATATTACAATTTAATCATTCGTATGAATAATGCTTTGCGTTTGGCCTCTAAACCCATTTTTAATTGTAATCACAGAAACTGGAATACGTTCATAATTGTGTAACATTCAAATAACTTCGAGCGTTTGGATAACGTTTTTAAGTGTGTTTATTATTCACTCAATATTGTCCAATTATTAAATATATATGGTTTCATTTTACCTTATTGTTTTCAAGGCAGTTATAGACGCTAGTTGCAAACATCCGTTTTGGATGTATTTTCAGAGAAAATATTCTTTCATCATTTTAAACTCACCCAACTTTGAGTGATTTATTTGTTTCGTAATTTACAAAGTCCCTCTTTTTCTTTCTATTTGAGGAGGAAAATATCATTACTCTGCGGTTTCAGTGACAAGTTTTGATTACAAATTAAATCCATTGCTTCTACGTATTGGATATCACCCCCAGGTTAGGCAAAAGGTCACATGCATATTTTCAATTTGTCTCGCATTTAATGGAACAGTAAATATTTCAACGACAGAATCAATGCAAACTTAACTAATATTGAATTGAATCGAAATAAATCGCTACAAAACTTCAGGTCAGGCGAGAATTTATGAAATTATATCGGAGATTGAAAAAATAAAGTTTTTATTTTTAAATCTCCGAACAAAATCATTTTGTTCATGATATTTATTTATTAAATGTACAACTGTGACCGTCCTACTTTTGCCTGCATCTCCTTCAGCTAACCAGGCGAACTAATGAACCCCAATTCATAATCCTCATTCCACGTTCAAAAACCGCGACTTTTTTTTGGACTCTGTCCAGCAATTACTCCGCCCTCTGGAAGACTATCATCGTGTAATCCAGGAAAAAACTCAATTAAAACCGATCATATTCCCAATTAAAATGGAAATACGGAAAGGTTTTTTTATAGCGGAGTGAAATGAGACGGAATCGTTGAAGGGAGGGAAATAGGAGAGGGGGCTGGGAGTGGGGTGTGGGACGTGGGAAGTGTAGGACGCTGGTGGAACGGGCAATGTCCTTGACATGCCACGCCCCGACCGACTAAAACCCTCGAATCCATTTTTTTTCAAACCCCTGATCTTGCAAGGTAATCCTATGCTACGTGTTATTCGCTCTCCGTGGCCCATCGCAAAGTTTCGCGCCATTACACGATGGGCAGTTTTATCCCCCTAAACTTTCAATCTCTTGCGCTGATCCCTCTTTTGCGTTTCCTTCGCACGGTAAGTAATCCAATTGTGGATGGCCATCCGGATCCTACAAAATCACAAGCCAATATGTTAAAATATTTTTCACCTAAAATTTCCTCGTGTCTGATAAAATGCTAATTTTTATCAAATCCTCATAGTTTGCACGAAAAAAATGGAGTTCCAGGAGTAGTTTTTTTTGTGATTCCCATTGTTATGAATGTAAATCTTTTTTCGTAAACAAACAAATAATCGGAGGAAAAAGAACATTTTTCTTCTTATTATTATTGTTTTTACAAAATTCCATGGTTAATAAAAAATATACTGCATGAGTGCGGGTTTGCATCTTAATTAATAGGTTTGGGGTCTCGTTAAAATATGAGTATTGTATCAACGACGGGAAGGAGAAGACGTAGAAATCTTTAGGAACCCCTTAGATTCAAACCTGTTTGCCACGAAGGGACGATGTCCGTAGGCCCCTGAGACTAAACTCGCGCGAAAGTCGGATACGTATCGTAGGGGACGGAGTATGCTAGGCGTGACGCGTATGAATGTGACCTGCAATAATACTTATAGCCATTGGATTAATTGAATCGCGTCATTTCCTTATACATTTTGAGCGCACCCAAAAATTTGACGAACAGTAGTCATTATGTTAGTGGAATGACATGGGTATTGTTGTTTACATATACATCAAATTAATTTTTTCTTGGGCTATTTTTAGTTCTTTTGTCCAGGCCACCCGAGACCAAAATCCGACACTGCTTATGTGCAGTTATTGGTGCTTGTTAATTTCAAGTGCAGGTGATGTACTGGTTTCGGTGGTCTTTATTGAAGATGTAATATGTCGGTCCGTTGTGGGAGGTAAGGGACATCTAAGGTGATTTGCGACACTGAGGATATTTTTTTTACGTTCTAGTAAGTACTAAATGTTTGAGAAAAGGAGAATATGCGGAGATAAACCTGGGATATGAGTTAGCCTTCTATTAACGAAAGGCCCCTAAGAGATTACTGCTTTACTCCTCGTCCGACTGAGTATATTAGTATACTTGAAATGTTCTCCGCCTAGAAGTAAAGGGATCCACATTCCACCGAAAAATCACCGCCGCTGCCGATCCCGGACCATCTGAATGCGTAGCGCCGTACCTTCACTCCGATCCTCTCTACACTGCACCAACCTCATTGCCGTGAAATGATGAATACTTCAAACGTAATTTAAATCCGCGGAACCTTGTCTCCTAGCCTGATTCCATTCTTTCCAAAGAAGACATGGAATGATTTGAGGATATACTGAAGGGAGCACAATTATGCCTAGCAAGAACGGGAAAATTGAAAGACTCAACGATCTGAGAAACGTTGCACTAAATGCGGTCTAGTTAACTTTGCAGCAGAGTAATCTCATTTAATCTCAACAATTCTCCCACTCTCACTCAATATTTAAATCATTCGCCACCTCATGCATAATCTAGAATTAAATAAGCCTGTATTTATATTCCGGGTAATCGAATATTTAATTGGTTATTCACGTTTGGCCCGGTGCCAGATTGGATCGAAGGTAGTCCGAGCGCGCTGGCGATTTCTCGGGCTCTGCATTCCTAGGCAGCCGGAGTGATGGACGGCAAACACTGGGTGCATGCACCATCTCCAAGCCGCCAATGCGGTCGGCAGAGGTACCTGAATTTATTTTTGCCTCCTGAACTCCATCGAAATTTCAGGCGAGTTCTAAAGGGTGGGAAGGGTATGGGTTAGGATCAATCGATGGCCACTGTATTCCCCTTCTCTTCGCCTCCATCTCTCTATGGGTTGCCCTACCATTTCCGCCGTCTCCTTTCTTCTCACCCAACGGTAATCACAACGCCACATTACATAATGGTATTGCCGTCTATCTTGCATTGTATCCATGAAAACCAGGTAAACTTTATTTCTCTCCCCACCTCGAAAAATTGAGAATTACTTCTGGAGTAATTCAGCTTATTCTACAGTAAAATTATCAGAGGAAATATACCTCCATACTTCCCCTAAAACCATTGCAATAAATTGAGGCAGAGAATGTTGGAACACAACCAAGGAAGGAGAAAGATTTGGGAATAGGAAAATGGAGAGAAAAAGGGTATATTGTATGTTTCATTGTGAGTGTGTCTTGTGATAGTCACCTTCTGTCTAAACACAATTGTTGTTTGTTATCTGCTTATGTTAAATATAGAATTTTGCCTGGAAAGAGGAATTCTTGTGACTATCAGTTAGAAAGCATATTTATCTTATTTTTCCTATCAATCGGAAGTATATTTATAGTATTTTGCCACCTCGCTAATTTCTAGAGATAGAGTTAGGGGTTTGATTTAATCTGTAAGCTCACCTGATCTGAATTTTCCTTGTAATCAAAGCCTGGCGTAGAGCTTCCGAGACTCGGAAGGCTCCCTGTGTACGCTTTTCATTATCCATGTGCCTTTATTTATTACTCCTAGCACTTATTTTTAAGAATCATGTGATTTCATTCGAATTTTTTTACTTCTTTATATTCTATTTTCTTCCCAATAAAACATTCGGAAGCTAAAATATTTAGCTTTGCAAAGCCATGTGTCCCACAGATTAAATACCAGAGGGTTTTAATTTTGTTTAATTAAACCATAAGTGTGTAACCTTCGTCGTCATTAACCATTTTCTGAATACTTATCCATTGTAAAAGTAGCCTTGTCAATTATTTTTTTCCCAGAATTCTCCTAAACGTCTACGGGGGTATAAAGGAAGGAATATTTCCTCTGCCTTGGTTATTTCCTTAGATCATGGGTTTTTCTCCCGTACTGACTTTTAGTAAGAATCGGATAATTTGCATGGGTTGGCATGCCGCCCCGCCTTTTTCTCAGTTTCCCTCACGCCCTCTTTCGTCTCTTCCCCCTCTTATCACTCCTTGCCCCCCATTCCTATCTCCCCTCCCCTCCATCTACCCTTCCCCCTTTAACACTTCTCCCGCCCACGGAATCTGTGCCGGGGTGAAGAGGTCACCCAAGGATGGGCCATTCGCACCGAGTTCCTTGAACTTCTTTCTCTCTCTCTCCACTTGACCTCGTGCGTAGGTGGGCGTACATGCACGTGTACGGCAGAGTTGTTCGATTAGATATATCCGTAATTCTGTCAATATGGGTCTGTATAACCATTTCCAACACTTGGTAACCATTATTTGCTTATTGATCATCTGCTACTATTGCATACACAAATAATCTGTTCAAATGCGGCGCAAGTCGTATTTTTGAATTCAAATACTGTACTAAATTAACAAAAAGTTGATCAACCGATACAAAACTTAGGGAGAGCACACCATAATAATACCATCAATAGCATCCTCGACTCAACCATTGCCACCAGGCTTAGTTTGCTTGAGAATTTCAGAAAAACATTTATTTCAAAGCGATGAAAAGAATTTCATTTTGACGCGTCACAACATTTCTAGGTCCGACAGAAGCGATAAAATAAGAGAGATACATTGCTGAACATATAGGTACGAAACTTCATTCATTCCTTGAAATAAGTGACAATAAAAATTGATCGCTACTTAAAACACTCCATTTATATACTTCACTATTTCACCTCCCATATCATTATCCTTTACACGTTTATGTGGATGGTGTCCTAAAACCTCACGCAACACTCCCAAGCCGTAACTCGCGGGGGAGTATGTAGATTGATTGCCTTGGCGTTCTGTCCTTCATAAATTTTAAAATACCTACCCGTTCTACAAGGACTTACTCTTTGCTCCATGTTCCTATTCTCAGATTATCACCCACCAAGTGCTCGCTTATATTTCCCCTCTCTTTTCTGCTCAATATCCTTCCTGAAAACCTTCTCTTTTAGCATCTTCTCTAACCAAGCCGCTTGTCATTCCCATTCAAAATAACTTTTAACTGTCTCCCACTGTTGGGGTAAGCATCTTCTTGTATTGTTTATGCATTTATGTCCTTCTGGTTTGTAATATGTTTACTTTAAAATGTCTTCGTGCTGTTTGTGGTCGTTTTTTCAAACAAATAAATGAATAAACACATTAAATAGGATATTTATATACGTGACGAAGACCGTGATTGAAGGAAAAGAGCGATATTTTTATTTATCGATCTTGTATCTTATGTCTATTTCTTATTCCAGCTGCCCGCTTGTGTGTCCTTTCACACCATGGTACTTCAGGATTCATTTATCTCTCCTGGCGATTCGTCGTTTTATAACTATCTATCTTCTAAACATATCTATATATAACTTCATTCTGTCTCTTTTACACCATATCAGCTTGTGGATTCAGGAATCCATAAGCTTATTTTCTTGTACTTCTTTGGTGCTTCCTGGCTCCGGTGGCGGCGTGGTCAAGTCCTTGCCTGCTAATTCATGGGTTCGAGACTTGCCTATTTAGGATTTTCATCTCCATGTGCATGGTTTTATGGGATCGTCAGCTGTTAAAATGTCTAATGTAAAAGGCTCGTGAGGCTTATTTCGGAACAATAAGAATAAAATGAATGAAAAACAAGTGAACTATTAGTAAAAAGACAACACCTACTTTAGACGCGGAAAAGTTAAGATTTAAAAAAAAAAATGATTCTCGGAACATTGTTAGTTGGTTAAAATTGTCCACATATATTTTTGAATGATGAATCGTTTTTTATAAAAACTTATTCGTACTCGTAAACATTTATGCCTAAAATAATCATGAGGAATTGAGCTTAGATATCTAAATACTGCAATGCTACATTACTGTATTGGAGCTGTGGGTTAATATTTATAAATACATTATTTGACTCATGATCTATTTCATGGGTATCATGTACTTTGAGGCACTGGTATATGTTGCATTGAAATAGTAATCACTTGGTAAGATTTTTCGCTGTTTTTTCCTGTTGCGGGAGTAGAACGTAAGTTTCCATATTTATTGTCTTGTACCAAATTATGAATGTTTGCTGGGGATATCCTGAATTGCTTAGGCATAAAATCATCAGTCAATAGTGTGAATTAGAGTTCGACCATAACCCATCAATTCTCTATTGCTCGTTGCCTTGAATTACGTCTATGTCCCTTTTGGTACTTTTTTTCGATAGGAAGTTGTCAATTGAAATTACGTGTCCCGGATAAATTATTCTATTTAAAATAGCCTACTGTTTCCTTTATTATATAGTGGATTTGAAATATAATTAAAAGGTGAGATCACGTATTTCACTCGCGATTCGCTCTCCAACCGCCTTGAAGGGAAGCCAGTTTTCTTAGGCTCACGGCTGCAACAAAACTATTTGACTTTGCTCTTCCCGAAGAGGTGTGTCATGATGGGTATGTATCTATGTATGCATATTAGATTATATGCCAGCATTGGTGATGCGCACTATCCAGTAACGCACAAATAATGCAACTAGGTTAGCGTTTCACATTTATTAGGCCTCACGTATCATTAAGTTACCCGCATTGCTAAATCGGCGACGTGCGATTAGTTCTGCATTTCAGGTCAAGCCCCGTTCATTACTGGATCACTCATTCTGAGTCTCTCACTAAAGTTCCCACTTGAATGAATCATGGCGCTCACAATTCGCCCCGCGTCGTCCCATTGGTAATAACCGCGAGGTTAGCCCGAGACCAATTCCAAATGAGGGCGCCGGAGCCCAATTCATGACCGAGTAATTAATTCCAGCGCTCAACTCTGACCTTAGATGTTAATGATTAAACCCTGTTTCGACACGTTCTATTGAAAAATTAAGCGGATGTCTCTCTCGTTCGTTTGTCCGTATTGATCGCCGCATGTGAGTCGTCTGTGATGATGAGAGTCCAAAGAGTGACTTTCCAATTTGGTCGGGGAGGGGGGAGAATGCTGATGCCGACAGAATGTAACAAGCAAGGCGTATCGTTACAAAATTCCATGGTTCTAATACGTTTTTCGCGGGATTAGCGTTGCTTTTTGAGGCTGTTAGTGAAATCTGTTGTCGAACTTTTTCGCCAAAATTTTTCAATCGGAAATGCTGGCGTGAATCAAGAAAGATAATACATCGACACCAAATTTCTGCGGGTGGTGGATTATCCACGAGCATCTTGGACATTTTCCCAGAACATATACATCTATCATCATCATTGGTCATTCAATCCTAAGATTGGTTGACTGCAGCCCTCCTCCCTACCCTATCCAATGTTAGTTCCCCTACCTCCTGGCATCTCTCCCTATGTACTTTCCTCTTTATTTGGTCCATGGCCTTGTTCCTGGGTCTTCTTCTGGGAACCTTTCCCTCTATTTTGCTTTCAATTGTGTTCTTCACAAATCAATTGTGTCTCAGTGTGTGTCTAATCCATCTGGTTCTTCTTTTCTCAATGGTGTTCCCAATTACGTGCTCTCTGTACTAGGAAAAAAACATCCTCTTGTTTATAAATATCCTTTAGTCCCATTATCCTATATATTCCTTTAGTCCCATTACAACAAGTATATCATGTGTTTTTTTAATTAACTCACCTTTATAGCATTGGTGTCAGTTACGTAGTATACTGTACGGAATATTTCATTATATAATGACTGGCTTTGACGCAATAAAAATATCTATCGATGCATCACCAAATGGTGGAAGCCATAATTTGCTTGTAGGATACACAGGAACTAAAGAAGAATGTGCCCACAACCCTTATTGTATATGAAAACAATAAGTCATTCCGGCCATGTTTAGCTTACTAATACTCGTGTACTCTGCGTGCTTGTGTCGATGTCAGAGGGCCTGAACAAACCTTGGCATTCGATCCCTTTCCTCCTTGTACGCCCCCAAACATACCTTTTCCTTCCCGGACGTCATACACCCCTACCGTCCCCTCTGTCATGTTCCTCCCCCGCACGCCTCCTGCCGGGCCACGCCCCCCTCATGCCTTCCATCCACCCCTTCCCTGCTCTTTCAACTTGTCCCTTCTCCCAATGCCTCCCCGCTCCCCTCTGCTGAGCGCACGCCGTAACATCGCTGCCGTACCCTCCCGTGGGACGGGAGAGGGTAAAACACAGTCCTCAGCCCTCTTCTGCTCTTTCCCCAATCAAACACACTCTCTCTCGCCGAGACAACGGTTATTTTCTCATCCCACTCACTCACTCGTCTTTCTCCCTACTTCTTTAACCGCTAAAACTTTCTTTTCGTGCAGACCGTGAAATATTGAAAAGACAAATAAATAATTGTCTCTCGTCTCTATCGCATCGAGGAGTGAACAGTTCTCTCTTGTAGTGAACTCATAAATTAATATGCGTAAACACGAATCCTGGCTGATGAATAACCCATTTATACGGGACACGAACCATCGACTTGTAGGATAACAAGCGAGGAATTGACCCTTCCAGCATCGAGGCCAATAACTCAATTGACCCATTGTCCAATTTGGCCGGAGAAAGTGTTGGTAGATTGAAAGATAATTTATGTATGAAGTGTTTTACAATAATAATAATAATAATAATAATACGTGATGAAATAAATTTTGAGAACCTCGTAAGGCTGACCGTGCTGGTGTTCCCATTAATCATACAATACAATTTCATTTTTCTCGTAATAAGCCTTACTTCATGCACTAACGTTTATTATTAAAATATATTTACACCTAACGCATGAGAAAAATATATGCAACAATCATGCAAATAAGAATAGTTAATATTATTAATATCCAGATATTTCTAATTTTTTTCACTTTCATTCCTTGAAGAATACAAACACATTTATTGACTAACTTATTCATATCTACGTATGCATACAAAGACACTCACAAGTATACTTAAACATATTTAAGTTGACGTTAAACCATAGGAAAACGAAGATAAGCAATATGTGGCCTGAAATGCTCATGTAACATCGCAATATTAAGCATTGTGCGAACTTGCGGCCTCGATTCACAGATACGCTCCTTTGTGCTTCGGGTTGCAAATATGGACATAGTTTCAAGATCATTCGAATGATTTGTATATATATTCTAGGGTTGCGCAAGTTAAGAATAACTTATTTCCTAGTGTAATGTAGGATATATGCATCCTCTCTGTTGATTAGACACTACTACTTATGAATACCTTGAGGAGCTGGAGTCAAAAGCCTAAGATAACTTTTGGGGAGTAAAGACCAAAATGAAATAAAATGCTGCTTATTTTATATATTCGATATACTGGTCACAAATTTCATCTTTGTTCATCTGTAAATTGCCCTATTTAAGAGAGATACTTGGATTTAGTACCGTAAAATAGGAGTTAAAGCCTTTAAAATATAATATCGCGCTATAAATTTATTCACCAAGAAGTGGTATTTTATTTATTGTTGTTGCTAATATTTTTTTCAAGACATGTCTATTATTTTATTGAAATATTCTGTACCTGGTAAAGTGTGACAAAATTAGGGATAACTCCAAAACAACATGGAATTCGTAGCCCTAAAAGAGTATTGAAAAAATATTCAAAACACAAAAAAATATTTTTTCTCATGCTCTTACTTCCATATCGGAGTATAAAAGAAACAGAGCAGCAAACTTATTTTTATTAATATTCTCAGCTTCATCGACCAACGTTTTTCCGCGAAAATACGCAATTTATAGATGAAAGGCTCTTAAGTTCGTGAGCATAGTTTCAAGATCATTCGAATGATTTATATATATTCTAGGGTTGCGTAAGTTATGAATAACTTATTTCCTAGTGTAATGTAGAATATTTGCATCCTCTCTGTTGATTAGAGTTATTTTCACCTCATCCTAACTGATCTAATCATCTAAATCACCGCTGCATAGACAAATCAATAAAACTCATTCATGATGCCTTACACCCGATTTGTGCAAAACTGATGTAATACAGCCAATTAGTGCGGAAAATAATTCGAAAATTTCATAAATCATTATTTCGGTGCCGAAATAAACCTTTGAAAAATGTTATCCTATTAAACTTACTTATAATCGCAGAAGTCCATAAATCAGTTTTTCTCACGTTACTGTCAAAAGCCGAAGTACAAACAATTGCATTTGTATAAGGTTTAGTTTTAGGTTTCGTTTTGGGCGCATCAGAAAACATTTTCCACATATTATCTACATCAATCTAATTGGCTGGTGGTTATAGTGGACAGTAAGCAGTGTAGGGAACATCACTCTCAAGGCAATTGTCAAAAGCACTCTAATCGTTGTGTAATAATAATATTGGAAAACACCTCGGTTACAGTGACTGCCAATGACAATGTTACGTAAATAATTTATTATTTGGTTCTTTGCGTCTATATTGTGTTCATTATTATTTATATGTAAATGATGCTGCCGTAGGTTGCCATGGCTGGAAAACGATCTCATTAAAAATAGGTTTGTTGATGAACGTAAATATTTGATATATTTACTTGATTTTCAAATGATTGAAGCGTGGCACAAGTTAAATCACTATTAGTTCTGGGATACCAGAGAAAAAATGGAATCCAGAATTTGCTTTGGCCTATACAGTCCCGGTAGAACCTCCTCAGGGAAACATGCGTGGGAATGGCTGACCTGGGAAATTAATCTTAGACGATATGTGAGGGTAGGGGAAGGTGCGTTGCTCAGTGACGCCGACAGTTTCGTCTGCGGTTTGCGGTAGAAAGGGAATGCGAATCCTGTCTGTAGTCAAGGGAACAGAGGTCGGCGTAACAGGGTAACACACAGCTCAGAAACGGAACATTTAAGGAGGGTTGGGTGTGCTGGGTCGAGGGCGGTGCCATACCTCCTCTTGTCGCTGAACAGGAGAGGTTGACTTCAAAAGGCGCTCATTAATTTGGACCAAAGACCCAGCCATATATCTTCCACTTGCTCCCGCGTAAATGCAATCCCTTCCAAACCGAAATCGTCCTGGCTTTCGATTCAGTGAGGTGTTTTCAACCCATTTGACCTATGACTTCTATGATGTCGAATGATCTGTAGCGGTTTATTTTCTGCGTGACATCAAAGTAGATTGATCGAAATATCACCTCACAAAAACACTCGGTAAATATAACCGCATGGGGATGAAGGAAAACTTATATTTCCAACAATATCAAATATCAGTCGTTTGCCATTCGGCATTAATTTTTACATACCAATTAATTTTAAAATATAAGCCGTATTAGGCGGGATTCGGAACGGCTCTGTGCTCCAGGGAAGGCATTGTTTAAAAAAACTACCGAGTTCTTTGGCATTGACTGCGTATGCAATTAAGCTTTTTCACCAAAACTTAGAACCATGTAGTTTGAGTGAGATCTCAATTATAAAAAAATTATTAATTTTTAACCTTGATATTTTTTACAGAATTACATTAAAAAACTCTGACTTTTAAGGCGATTATGGCATATCGCTTGAAGCATATGAGCTAAGTTGAAGCCTAATATATGTTTACTTAGTTAACTGATAGGAAAATTAATAATACAAAATGAAGTTATTAAGTCGTTAACTATATAACATTTCATCGTCATTATTCAGACTACATGATGCTCGGTTTTGGTTAAAGTGTTTAAATCCTAAGATCGGTTGACTGCTGCCCTCCACCCTATCCTATTTAATGTTAGTTCTCTTACTTCTCCGTATCCCCTCCTACGTACCCTCCTATTTATTTGTAAATTTATTCCTGGGTCAACCTCTGGCAACTTTTCCTTTCATTTTACTTTCAAATACATTCTTCAAAAACCCATTGTATCTCAGTGTGTGTCCAATTCATGTAACTTTTCTTTTCTGCATGGTCTTCCCTATGGTTCTTTCCCCATCGACTCTTCTGTTACAGAATATATTCTTACTGATTATAGCTAATAAAATTTGAAAGTAAAATTAGCTAAAACTGCGATAATTTCTTCTCGTTATGCCACGTTCATACCCTGGAGCTCGGATTGTGCGAAAATATTGATTCAGAGCAATCTGCTGTTGAGATATATTTGGGCTGACTAAGTGCTTCCTTTCCACTGGTATGCACGCATTTTCCTCCTATTGTTCCTTCCTCCTTTTCATCCGGACTGTAATGATTGTATTCCTCGCTCGCCTTTCCCCACTTACTCAGGTTTCCCTGCATTATAGAAGCTTTGCTGCGCGAAAAATCGTAGTCTAGCTCCTAACCAATTGTAAATCTTGCATTGGTGTCCCTATGATTATCCATCATCATAACCCGCTGTTTGCTAATCCCCATGATGTCCCCATGAGTTATTGAATCGCATGCGGCTCAATCCTTCTTCCCTCCTTCAATACTTCTTCTGCGAACATATTGGTTACCGTCCACGTGAAAAGTGATTATGTCTTGTCCTTCTTGACTGATGCACCACTCCCAGTATTCCCCACCCGGATATCCGATTGGAGGACTGTTTTACCCCCGGAATATTTTACTGGGAGGAATGCCATCATGTCATATATAGAATTCAGGGCTGCATCTTCTAGGGAGACTAATGTGGTGGTTTCCCCGTTGTCTTTCCCCGGCCAATGCCGTGAACTTCACTCTCGCCCGAAGCTGTGTATACCAGTCCGATCTTCTCGATCTGCGCTATCAATGCCTTCTGCTGAGACTGCTGCCTCTCAATAGTGGGGTAAAATTCGGGTAGCGAGAAAGTAGGATTGGGCAGACAGGAAATTTTATTTTTCTTTTTTTCTCGAACCTGGAACCCTCAGATCCGGAGTCGAACACCCTACCACTGGTCCAAACTGGACACTCAGAGTAATAACCTATGGCTGATTATATGTGATGAACTTATAAAGTCGCTCATTTTACCACGGAGGAAACTTACGAGTTTAAGGCTGATGTCTTGCGCCTAATATTCTCAGCTCATTTTCCGCTCACAGACCCCGCCATAAAGCCATTGTTTTTCTCTCATTTTCTAGCCGTATTGTCTCATTCATTCGACTCATACGTATCATCGCTAAAACAAACTCATGATCATGCAGATGAAATCTCCTACTGAGGTCTTTCAACCGTCGAAGTGGCTCACTTAGATGAGGAAAAATGCTCTATAGCTTTAAATGACCCAACACAACGATCGTTTGTAAAAACTTCCCAAACACTTTTACTTATTTCTCGTCCTAAAATATAATGATCGGGAATATAATGCCCAAATTTTAAAATCAGATTTTATTCATATGTGAGTTAATATGCGGCGTAGTAATAAATTACCCGATTTGTTCATTTTACTGATGAATATCCATGTCATGCCACATATTTAGTTGACGAGCTAAGTTGGCTTTAAAAGACTAAACCTACCCTAACAAGGTTTTTTTTTAGTGTTCTACTGACTAATTAATATGTCTCTGGAGGGTAATTATTCTAACTACCTAATTTCTGGCATATTTTTCCATTTACCTTCCGATACGTGACCTGACATTATATCTCTCTTGAATTCCTCATATTGTTTCCCTCTTCTTGTTTCGTCCAGAATTCCTATCTTCTTCCTTCATCTTTGACGCTTCCCCAGTTTCCTATTCCCTGTTCGCTCTTCAGCATTTCATCTCCTTTCAGTACGCCCTCCAACTATCTCCTCTGCCTCCTCTAAACCTCCGCTACTAGCTTCCTGTCCTCCACAACCATATCGAATACCTCCTCGTTCGTCCTTCTCTCCACCCAGCTCGCCCTCCCATTCTTCTCTGCGCCCACTTCTTAAACATTTCAAGTCTATGTTAATTCTTCCTTCGCAATGACCAAATCTCCGGCCCAGAAACGTTTCATATTAGAGTTCACCAGCTTTGTCTTTATGTATCAACTCAGATCCCCCTAATGAATTCCCTTATCCTTGAAAATGCTTCTTGGGTCCAGAAATTCCACAAATTATGTCTCTATTAATATACCTATTTTCCTCCAAAATACTGTCCAGATACGTGAAAACCCTAGCAAATAGGAGAAAGATAAATCCCTGATGGGAGAAGAAGAAATATGTTACCTATTACGTATCAACAAAAAGTGCTTTTCTCCTGGTAACGCCCTCTTTGCCCTGGTAACGAATGACAAAACGCTCCTCCGAGGCTCATTTACTCGCAGAGGGTTGTATTCATTAACAGAGCCTTCTCGTTTTCGGGTGCATTTTATCACCGCAGAGGGATCCGTTGGCGAAGAAAACAAAGATGCGGGGAACAAAATAAGCAAAATTTCCGAGGAATCTGGGCTTGGATAATGCTCATTATCACCTGTGTGTTGCCGTGGCAAAGTATGCGCATATGTATGATGTTCCGTATACTACGGCTTTGGAAGGAAGCTATTTTTAAATAGGTTAGAGCGATTTTCATTCATGTACAGATTTTCGTGAAAATTTGCAAGTGTTTATATATTAGTAATAGATATGGATATGTTTACATTGAACTGTAAGAGGGCTGTATTTGGTGAGAGCTGTCTCTATTCATGCTGAATAAAAGACGCTTGGTAATCTCTCGCAGATATTTTTTATGGCACGACGCGTTTTGGATCCATACTCCGATCCTCATCATTGGAGATTAGACGCCTTGAATGTTCGTCATCAAAACACCACTTTTGTGAGTTTTTCAGGCGCTACCCACCAATCTGGAGGCAACTCGTGAGACGCGCAAGTTACATTGATATCTACATTGAAACCGGTCGATGCTCAAGTAAAATGTCGCTTTTGAAAACGTAATTTTTAGGCCCGTGCTTCACGATGAATTATTTCGTAAATTTATCATGAAATCCATGCTCATGAAGAAAAGTTTCAGAACGTGCCTGCCTCTATATCACAAAAGCAGGGAAAATCATGAATTTAACGCTGACAACCTAATGGTATGGGCAAAAGTTTTTTAAGCAAATATTATGTCATCTGTAGTCTAAGTATTGTGACCAAACTGAGAGATGAGTTTTCTTGACTAATGCAACCATTTTATCAGAACCATGCTTTAAGACGAAAAATTCAAGTTTATGTTTAGATCTTCGAATACATTTTTCCGTCGTGGGAATACGTTACCTTGTATATTGGCTGCCAACTAGCCACCCAATTACTGAAAAAATATTTCACGCATGGCCCTCAAGTTATTTAGTTCTCTACGTACGGCTTTGTAATAATTTTCTTTCCATAGTGCGGGTAAGTAGCCTTAAATATTTGTGACCAACTAACCTCACTATGATTCTAATAGGATTCCGCGCACGACCCATACTGTTTTCAGTTTACTGCATAGAACTTAACTTAGAGAATTTTTTTTTCATCGTGGCACAAATTATCCTAAGATATAAACTGCCAATTACTTCAAACATTTTCAGCGCAAGGCCCTTACATGTTGACGATGGAACTAGGACTACTTTCTTTGATTTTGAACGCTAACAAAATACGCAATGTATTTTTGTTTTTCAATTGTTTTCTGTTCGTAGGAGATAATACCGAATGTATTATATGCTTATTTGCTGTAATGTTGGTGTTGTTTTTAGTGTGGAGCCATGATGAGAGAGATCATATTCACAGTTATAGACTAGTGTGAGTTTTAATAAGTGTTTCCCGCCCTCTTCTTTCCAATACTACGGTCTTCATTTCTCTACATAGAGCTTGGTATATTTTTCCTATGGTAGAGATTAGTAGCCTTGAATGTATGTCATCAAATAACCACCCAATTACTCTAATAAATTTCCACGCAAGACCCATAATGGTCCCACATTTACGCCGAGGTGCCTCGTTGTGCAGCCTAGTGATTAGGGAAGCTTGGAGGAAAGAGAAAGGGAGTGAGATTTTGCTTGCGGCCGAGAACAAGATCCGCGTCACTCCTCGGAGCCCATTATTTTGGCGGTCGTCTGAGAGATTTCCAGTCAGCCATTGCACATAACGAGTTTGCGCGATTAAGCTCCTCATCCGCTTCCGCACACACATCACACCCACCCACCTTTTCCTGCTCTCCTCGCACGCCCTTTCCCATTGCGAGGGTGAGCAGAGGGAGAGAGCGATGGGGCGGCTGGGTAATCACCGCCTCATCGACCGCACAAGCGAGAGAGTCGGAGAGTTGCAGAGGTGTCTTGACCCCTTCGCCCCTGCAGTAGACTCCTGACATCTCAAATGTCGAATAAAGTTCGATCCGTGTGGCGGAAGTCGACGCCGTTGCTTGGTTTCCGGTTTTTCGTGAGGGTCAAAAAGGGGGTGTAATACCTTCACTCAGACTGATGACTCCGGAGGAAAAAAAAGACTTTGAAAAAAACAAATGGAATTTTCCCTGGGACGTGTTTCTCGCGCGATGGGTGAGGGGATTAACCGCAAATGATTGCCTCAATCGAGGGTGAGATGAGGAAATTTGGTGGTTAATGATCAGTCAGGTGAATCGGTGCTGGATATCCGCATCAAATATTCACAGTCCAATTCACGTCTGAGTTACTGTCGGATACGTTTCCATCAAAATCAACCTCGGAACAGCTGGATATTCTTGAAACCGTTCACTTCTACATTGCCAAAATTAAATAAGACTTTTGCTTCAAATACTCTGAAATAATAGTAATAACTCTCTCTCAACTTTCTTGAGAGAAATTCAACATTCATGTGAAAACACACATGTGGAGTGTAGCACTCTTTGGATCGGAAGCTTGGACCGTCGGATAACTCTTCAGCATCCTCCTCCAGCATCAGGTTTTGAAGGATTATTGTGAGTTCTTCTCAGCTTATCCGATGGTCCAAGCTGAGAAGAACTCACAATAATCCTTCAAAACCTGATGCTGGAGGAGGATGCTGAAGAGTAAATGGACGGACAAAATAAAAAATGATGAAGTGCACAGAAAAGTAGAAACAGGAAAGGGCCATATGGAATACCATAGCTCATATCTCACCCTAAGACACAATAGGTTTGTAAGAACATAATTGAAGCTAAAATTGAGGGATAAGTCCCCAGAAGAAGGCCCAGGAATAAGTTCATGGACCAAATAAAAAGGAACTAGCATTAGATAGGGTAAGGTGGAGGGCTGCAATCAACCAGTCTTAGGATTGAACGAGTAATGATGACGAACTCCCTCTCCGTTTAGGTGGTAGAAGTCTATTGAGTCTGGGTTGCCTCCTTAACAGAGTTGCACCAGGTACAGTATGCTGAGTACTCATAACCAGAGACCCCCTACCCAGTCAAGTGAGAGCATGAGATTGAAGGAGTGAGGGAGTTTCTATTTCAGGCGGCAAAGAGGTCAACGGACGAAACTAGCATTAGCTTTGACCTGTCATCCGACGATAGAATAGAATAGAATGCATCATTATTATACTCAGAAACAGGTCCCTTGAGCAACATTAACATACAATAAAATTGCAGCGAGGTAATTAACAAATGATTGTGCTCAAATCAGAAAAACAAATGGAGCTTTACGACAATAAAAAAGAATGGCAAAAACAACTAACCACAGTGAAAGACAAAACTCCATATGAGTTAAAATTGAATTCAAAGATTGGTATAGATATAATACGAGATGCTCTAAGTGTAAAAATCCTTAAGTTAGAATATGAATCAGATTTGAAAAAAAAAACATTTTAAACGGTTAAAACAAAAAGCATGAATGTATCATGAAAAAGCATTTTTTAATATATTGAATGAGGAGCAGTAACTTTGTGATTCCACATTTAAATAAATTTGGAATCACAAAGTTACTGCTTCTCATTCAATATGCTAAACAAATTCCATAAAGTTACGCCTGAGACAACGGAGTTCATTTTTTTAATCTAGAAAAAATTGTTAATGAGAATTTAATACCTAAAAGGCTAAACTATTCGGGAAAAATTCTTTTTAAAAAAATTCATACAATTTAGATTGAAAGGTTGCCAACGAACGAGATCTCCTCATATCGACTGGAATAGAATTCCAGAGTTGTGAGGCGGCCACGACAAACAACTTGTGAAAGGTAGTGGTTCGGTGGGTCGGAAATAGAAGATTACAAGCTCTATTCTAGTAACCATTGTATGATTAGTAGTTCTTTTAGGAAATATCAATTAGCAAGGAAGGCTCGTTGCTGGCTAAAGTAGCGACGGTAGGGACAGTAGCGACGACGACATGTTCATCTAGTCATTGCAGAAAGCCTTGCCCAAGACGCCTATGTACTCAACGGTATCTGGCGAGATGTTGTAGAACATGATTTCAGTAAATTAAAGGAGTTATAGTAATTTCCACATGGTTTTGACCATGTGGACATTACTATAACTCCTTTAATTTACCCAAGACGCATACCAATAAGCATGGCTTCTATCGAAATAGGGAAAAACATGAGCTATTGAAGGAGCTAACGTTAGCCTTCCTCCGCTCCGCTGGTCTAAAATCCGAGACTAAGAGTTCTGCCCTCACGATCCAGGGTGGTGCCATTAACACATTTGTGTGCTGCCACATTATATTCAAGGCAGAGGTGCGGAAACGCGATACAGGGCGTGCTGGACCCAGGCGTAATCTTTTACTCAACTTCTCTCCAGTTTTAGTTATTACACCAAGTTAGCGTATATATCTCGGCAAACTGCGGACCTACGGCTGTTATATTTCAACCTGCGTCATCTATCTGGCATCAACAAAACAACTGTACTGCCCTGTGCACCTGGAGATATTGAATCCGTTGTGGAGAGCAATAAATCCACAATCCGGTGGAATTATTACTTTTGGCAGAGCTCATTTTGGAGTTAACAAAACCTGATATTTCTCTACTCAATCATCTATTGCGCTTCATATTCGTAATTGAGTTTTCAGCTCCTGCTAGAGTAAACATGGATGCAACAGAGATGAAAAATCGGACGAAATATCAAAACCTGCCTTGTAAACTTCTGCAAATATACCCTATGTACTTTGTTAAAATGATTTCCCTTATCACGGGTGTGATTGGTGGAGTTAAGAGTTTATTAGTAGAGAGTAGCAAGTAATTTCGACCACTGTGGCATAAGCAGACTCACTTGCAGCTAGCATGCAGAAGGCCGTCTTTCGAGAGTTACTCCGTCTACTCCTCACGCGCGACCTAACTACAGCGTAGTCACTCATTGGCATCGTAATCGGCTACAAAACTGCCAAACCCCTCTCAAAGCCTCAAATTATATGAAGGCAACGAAACCCGATGTTTATGGGGACTTGGAAGGGGAAATATACAAAAGTAATTAAATTCAATAGTAATAACACGTCACTATCCAGGTAAGATTGAGACTGGGGCAATATCTTCTTCTATTCAACTTCTTGTCAGATATGTATGCGAAATAAATATAGAAATACTCATACATTTGTGGAAAAAACGTTAGAAATGACGATTTGAAATGCTTGAGGGATAAAACCACTGAAGGAAAACACCCACGCATCGTAATTGCTTTACGCTTCGGCTCACTTAGGTATAATGACGTGACTCTTACCTAATAATGAATAAATGAGCCGAAAAGCGTGGTAATGATAACATTTTTCGCGGAAAAGTGCATTAACTCTCGCCTGAGACCGTCAAATTCCTCCGCATCCTGCCATGATAGATCAAGGAAGAAGTCATAGGACTTTCTAATAAAAGGCATGTAATCGTATTATTATTTTCCAAACGTCTGAACAGACGGAAAAATGTAGTGAAAAATAACCAAACATTCTGGAACATTATATTTTGGCTTATTTCAATGATATTGACTAGTATAAAAAATAACCATAGCGCAATTTCAGAAAGTTATTAGTTATTTTGAGGCTAATAAGTGATCATTGTTTCAAGAAAACTACTTTCAATGTTGTAATTTTCCATTCTCTGAAGATAACTTATGGAAGAAACTAAGCTTCCAGTTAAAATACAATGCATTAAACCACCCCTTCACAAAAAATAAACCATCACTGAGTAACATACAGAAAAAAATTCATTTTCTGAGCCAATGGACTAATTTGGATTAGCTTCGGTAATTAGAAGGGGAAAAAAGAAAATTTCTCCTGGGCTCTTAAAGAGGAGTTTCAAAGCCATTTCGCCCAAGTAATTCCAGGAAATATGTAGGGAGTGATGATAAATCCGGTTTCTGGCTACTACTTCGGATAATTATCTTCGTCAAGTGAATTACTGAATGATTCCCTCATGAGCCAAAGTTATCTCCCAAGTACGTTGTACGCGGAGTGATCTGGAGTTCAACAAATGAGGGAAAAGTGTGGTATAATAATTTCTGTAAGGAGAGTAAGCAAATGGGGAAAATTAGGATAAGTATTGATTTTTTTCTATTTTGGCCGTTTGTTTTTATTGAATACTTATTTTTCTATACAATAATATAAATCATGTGAATCGCTTTCGATGTATCAATTCATAAGTCATCCAAAAGCTCCATCTTTGTTTATAAAAGACAGTAAAAAATTGGAGTTTGGTTGTGTAAGGTATAGAACATTTAATCTCTTATCAATTAATTAAAATACTGGAATTGAGCTGAGTATTGTAATAAGCTCATGATCATCCTGCAAATATTTTCCATCCACAAAAGCACACATCGAATATGAAGCTCGGAATGCAATATACCATTGACTAAAGAATTATGAATTGACTAACTGCAGACCTTCATTGATAAATTGCATGTCTAGTCATTTAACAATTGCGTCTAAAGTATGTGAAGTTTAATGTTAACTTAATTAAATTTATTTTTCTGTATTCTCATAATTGAATAGCTTTGCCACTCTTCTTCACTCCAGCGATCTTGCATATCAAATTGAGTGCGAATCATAATGAATACGAGTGAAGACTATTTTACACGTAGATAAATTTGGCCTGATGATGTTGTAGTACATTGTAACCTAGGTCAAATAAAAGTGAAAAAAATGCCTTTATTCTTATTCGTTATGATGGATTCTTTCCACCACATCAATCCTGATAGTTCTCTGTTTGAGAGCGATTATTACGTTTTCAGAGTGAAATTTGAATGCATGCAAATGAATAAATGTTATTTTAGAGTAAACTTTCAAATATAACAACTTGAATTTCTTCACTTTTGCACTGGAAGTGACATTAGTATGATCATTACTTAACTAGGTCTTTCATAGAAATATATTAATATCATGCAACTGTGTAACATAACTACCCAGAAATATGAATGATATAAAATCAATTATAAACGTCAGGTAGATTGTACCATAGAGCGGCATGCGCGCTTTCAAATATTTAATTTACAAAAATCTTAGAAATATTTTCAGTAATTCTAATTTTTCTGACTGGCATTTATTATAAACCTTCACAGATTGCTCTTCGGGTAGTTATTCTTGCGGCGTATTGATGATAAAAATAAGAGGTTTTCCATTTAAAAACCGTAGTAATCCTAGACGTATCTGTGGAATTGAGACGTAAATAGTTACTATGTAACGACTTGCATCAGAACAAAACAAAGAGGTGGTGAAAAGGAGGGAAATTTTCGAGGATAAGCAATGCGATGAAATTGAATCCGCGAAGAAAAAGTGTAAGGACACAATTTTTCCATAATTATCCGCAATCATACCGGGATTCACTAATTAAAACTTCTTCCTGCAATTTATTTAGCTTTTCCGTGATACTGAAGAGAACGATACAACGTAGTGGGTCGTAGACGTAAAAAAGAACTTTTAGAATAATCATTGCCTTTTTTTCCTTCTCCCACATTTTATATTCCACTAACAACGTTGACAAATACTTATTAAACTTCTCCTAGATCCATGTGCTGTGCTTTTCTTCAGTGAGTTTGTCAAAATTCATTTCCTCACTTGACCTAGAATTGTGATAATCTAGAATGTGTTGTAGAATTTCCCTGATGTAGTCTACAACATTATAACCACGCATATCTTAGATGGATCAGAGGATTTTTTGTTTTCATTTTGACCGACTAAAGACCACGTGCCAATTTCAATTCATTCTCATTTGCTGATTTATTTACTTAAGATATACTTTCATCTTTTCACCATGCCTCTTTTTTCTTGCTTTAGACCACTTTAAGCCAGTTATGTTACTGCTTCTATTTTGGAATCCTAATTTTAACAATTTTCTTCTGAAAATATCTCTTTTTGCTGCATCATCTGAAATTATATTTTACATTTTTATATCTTTTTAACTTCTCAAAACCTTCTCAAAGTGTTTTTTCAGCCTATTGTCATTCATTATTCATCAGTGACCAAAAATGTTTGCCGAATGAGACGTATTTAACATGAGATTTACTGAATATAGGAGTGCGAGTAAAAATGAATGGATAAATGCAATAGAAGTGAAAGTTTCTGGGCTCGTGCCTTCCCGGAGTCACCGCTGATGCAGATCTTGGTGGTAGTAGAAAATTTCCATTCCAAGATAAATGCTGAAACAAATGGTGGCAATCTATAAGAAAACAAATGATTGATGCATTCTATTCTACAGAAAAAAAATGGCACGCTCGCATCTTGACATGCGCTGCTATTCTAGGCTTCACGGCTGTTTAAGTGATAATCTGAGATAGATCAGAAGCTGATACCAGAAGGATAAACAATCCATTTATAGAGATTTGTAGAAAAAAAATACACTCGCACCATATAATTGGTTGATAAGAGAAATGAAAGACATCGTATGTAAATTATTTAGAGAAATTATGTAAAGATAGGAAAGAGATAATTTTTTTAACCAATTTAAAAGAATTGACGGGGGTGAATGTATCATAAAAAGATCAGGAAATTTAAATTGTATGTAACAGATAACATATGAAAAACAAAAATGGAAATAATTCTCCAGCAAAAACAATTTTGAGAATGGAAATTATGCAGTATGCAAGGGTATATGTTAGAGTTAATTACTAACAGAGAACTAGTTTTCTGGGTATAACATAAAAAAAACTAAATTATTCTCACATTTTCTATATTTAAAGACATCGGCGTAATGTGAATACATAAAAAGTAATAAGTTATCTTTCCGAGTCTATGAAGAAAGGAGTTCGGCTTCGGGCATGCGTGTCACGTTTCGATCTGTTAGGATACGAAAAGACAAGTTTCACATTAGTGTGATGCTTCAATCAGGAGCTTAATTTACCCCTCAGGCTTATCATTCGTGTCCATTCGCAGCTTGTCCCGATGATTGCTCTCTGTTGCACCACAATCATCTGGGATTTGACAGTATAAGCCGATTTGGGTTGAAGGAGAAGTCTTGTAAGATAGCGAGAGAGGTAAATGTCGGGGCAATTTCGTGCGTTTGTGTGAATTTGGTATTACAAAATGAGTTTCTCTCGGAGAAATTTGGGATTGAATTAATCAGCCAAAGTTTGTTAGCTCGCAGATTGACATCCGTATCCACTCTTGACTTCATTGCTGTTTAAGTGATAACCAATATTTTGAGAATTGGCTGGTGTTAATGTCAACTGAGAGCAAGTAAATTATTACAGCGATGTTAAAATTTGATTATTTTGGAGGGATGTCCTCCATGGTAACCGATAAACCGCTCTCAGTACTAATTGCAATGTTGTTGAAGTTTATTTTACATACTTATTAAAATTTCAAATGATTGATGCATTCTATTCGACAAATAAAAATTTATGACACATTCTCCACAGTTCCTATTTTATTTTACGGGAGTATACTAGCACCATACACGTAGCTTATTAGAGAAATTAATGCACCCCTTTTATTGATATTGATGAGAAGGGAGAAGATTTTTAAAAGAGAACAAAAAAAGTTCTAGTGGCTTGTTATTTATTGCTAGTCAATTTTTTTTAAAGAAACCATTAGTCTCAGGGCAGTATTAGGATTGACGTTTCTTTACGTGACGGAAACGGAAGGTTTCCCATCACAATCCCATTGAGGAGGAGTCTGCAACGATAGACGGAAGTTTCAAAGATATTTTGTTATGCTTTTAGCTAACTGAGTTCTTAATGTTTGCATTGTAGCTTTAACACTAGAACCGCCACTGAGTATGTCCAAACCCAGTGAGCGTTTCTTTCTGCCGCCATTTCCTCACCGCTTGAGGTAAGTAGATGGTGTCTCCTGACTTTTCATGGCTAGTAACTAAGAACATATGCCGAAAATATGTTCGTTGGGAGGTGCACCCTTCCTTGAGAAAACTCCGGATTTACCTTAAACCTTGAAGGCTTAAGTGATCATAAAGTAATTTTTATGAATTTGAAAACAACAGTAGAGTCCACTATAAAACCTAAACGTAGTGTCTATTATTTGAAAAATGCAATTAGGTAGAATTTGGAGAGACGTTAGAAGCTTCATTCATGAAATTCGGGGCCACAATGAAGTACGAGGGCACTGAATTGTAATGGAGATAATTTTTGGAAATACTACTTAAAGTAATCGATAATTATATTTTAATAAATTCAAACGGGATAGTGAAGAACCTCGTTGGTATAACCACAAAATAAGGCGGGAGCTTAGGAAACAAAGGCAACTACACAATCTACATAAAATTCTATATAATTAAGTAACAAAACAACGGGGCTTGCAGCGAGAGAAATACACGTTTCTCAACGGTCAAAAACGAGGAACATAATGCGCGCTACTTTACAACATTAAAAAAAAATCCTCGGTGAATGACTAGATGAAAATCCCAAGTCATTCTGGCCTTACGTGAGAGAGCTCCAGGGCGAATCTTCGACAGTAGTCTTTATTGGGCACAAACGGCAAAGTGGTGTGCCGAATTTTCGGCACTTCGTCCATAATTTCACCGCGGACATTTTAGGAAGATTTCAAAGTGCGCACTGTCGGAAATTCTAGGAGGATAAGAGCAAACAAGGAAATAGAAAATATTATCCGAGGCGAAGACATAGTGAGATTTGTGAAGACCCAACGGTTAGCTTGGCTAGGTCATGTAAAAAGAATGAGTGAAGAAAGGATGCCTAAGAAGCTTCTACATGGAAATATGGATGGAAAGAGAAAAAGAGGAAGACCGAGGAAAAGATGGATGCAGGATGTGGAAGAAGACATAAAGGCTATGAGGATTGTCAGATGGTGGGAGAAAGTGCAGAACAGGAGAGAATGGACAGGCGTCTTGAGGGAGGCCAAAGCCCATACCGGGCTGTAGTGCCGAGGAAGTAAGTAGTAAGTACTGTCGGAAATATTGCGCGTTGTCGGCGATATTGCGCGACTAGAACAAGGTGCTCTACTTTTATAGTGAATTCACATCTGGCGTCCTCTTTTCGGAACTTTGTGGCAATAGTGCTCCTCTACGCCGCCGTCTCAACCAATGGCTGGACGAACAGTTCCCCTACTACCCCCAACTCCTGCATCGGTCAGCTGACTCCCTTCAATTGCCAGCCGCAACGACACAGCGCGGCGCTCGCCCTCTTGGCATCTGTCACCGGGGAAGGACGTATCAGCTTGGCAGTTGTGACTTATCTTCTTGTATAGACCTAGTTAACGGTATTCAGCCTACGGGTTTGCTTTCTATTGTAATTTTTGTGGTTATATAAATGCTGTTACTTGAAGTTAATCAAACTGGCTAAGGTTTTCGTCATTTTTCTCTCGTTTCCGCACACTGATCGCAGTTAATTCACTCGCGACGTCAAGTTTCAGTGGCTTGCGTTGCAGTGGTCACCAACAGTATTGACAAAGCCAAATTATTATGCCACTACTTCGAAAGAGTATTCACAAAGGATGACAAAATACACAATATAGACATTCCTGACTTTAACGTGCCGATGGCTGACATAACAATTCAATGTGATGGAATAATTAAACAACTGCGTTCGATTAAAAGTAAAAAGTCCCCAGGTCCAGAAGGAATATCTGCACACGTGCTCAAGGAGTTAGCGCCACAGATTGCACCATTCTTAGAAATTATATTCAGCAAATCATTATCCGAAGGCAAGGCGCCCCAAGAGTGGAAAATAGCCAACGTCACTCCGATATTTAGAAAAAGAAATAGAAGTGACTGGAAATTTCCGGCCTTGGTATATCGCTAACATCACTTTTATGCAAAACCCTCGAACACATAGCGGTTCGCAGCAATGAACGCTGACGTTTAGAATAAATTTGCAACAAAAACTCAAAATTGCTAAAGATTGCGCCTTTTTTTAAGTTTTGCGTTGTTATTACCGAGTTGGTGTTCTCCTCAAATTCCAAGTGATTAAATCCCTTTCCATCAGTCGTGGGCCCTATCACTAAGCTTAACCCTGCGTGTTCGCTATCAAAGGGGATTCAGAGCTCGTGCGAATTCATTCGAACCGCATCCTTACCAATCATTCGCCGACGCGAATTACTTTTCGGGGTAAAGCTGGGAGGGGAAGAGTGGATTAATGCCCACCTGATGCAATAACTATGGTAATCGGCAAGCCGGGAGCGTTCAATCAAAGTTCGCGACGTGGCCCAGGGAGGTTGAGTTTAGCGCCGCGGGAATTAAAAGGCCGATTCACGGCCTGCATCCCCAGAAGAGGAAGTTGATGCAAGGCACAGGAGGCAAAGTTGCATACAATGAAAAGCGACCGGGCGATACTCAGAAAAGAACTGTGCAGCAATACGCTGTGTTACTGAGGATGTTGTTCATTCATTGCGTTCATCAAATTTGTATTCTTATAACCTAATCATAGGAAGGTCCTCGGATGGAGATTAAAAAGAGACGTGCTACCTTGCTCTGGTTTGGCCAACTCTCGAATACACCGCGAGTCATTGAGACCATTGACAAAAAGATTTGACCAAAACAATACCATAAAATACAGAATCAGCTGCTCGCTTGTTTAAAAGCTTCTACCAAAAAACATATCATGTTTCCACATAATAAAATTCGGAATTCCGTAGATCTTTATCCTGAGGTATTTCTCTGCTCTTTGAGGGATCAGGTTGAAGGTCGCTAGAGACTCGGAAGCTACACTTTGGGTTTAGTAAGCCTGAGAAATTCAGAACGTGGGCGCTTCAAAGTGACGCAGAGAATTTCATTTTTACACCATGCTACATTTCTAAGTCCGACAGAATAGACAAAATAAGAAAAAAGTATTGTCCAACTAATATGTACAAAAAATGTTCTTTCCACGCACAATAAGTGTCGGGAATGAAATATAAGCTCTACTTAAAGCACTCCTATAATATAGGTACTTCACCATTTCAACTCCCAAAACCTTATCCTCTACCAGGTGTCCTATCACTCCTCGGCCACACACCTATGCGGAGGTTCGCTGGGTAGAATGTAGATGCAAATGAATATCATTCTGCGATCCGAGGCAGTTTTAGGAGTCAGTCGTTAAAGTGCAGGCCCCAATAAGCATTTAGCATTTTTTCTTTGTATTCTACGCACGTCCTACCCTTCTTCATCTCGCCTTTAGAACCTTTCCTCCCTCATCACCTTCCCAATCAACCTTCACTTTTACACTGGCTTAATCAATCCTTCACCCCCCATTTCCTCCAATAACCTCCTATTTCTGATCTTTCGAATCTCATTCATGAGTATACTTTCTTTGCTCACCATAACATACACTTCCTTGTTTGTTTTTCTTTCTATCTATCGCACATTCTCCATCCCCCTCCACAGCCATACCTCGGCCAATTTTTGCATTATTTTGTCTTTCTTTCTCAGTATCCACGTTTCTGCCCCAGACACTACCGAACTACTAATAATAACATTGGTTGAAAATAGATCTTTTTCTCATTATACTTCTATCATCCAGCCTTTTTTACATATCTGCATTATGCGATGACTGGTTTCATTTACAATTAAGTACGCTAAAAAAGGCTCACAATTTTTTGTGATAAATGACAGTTTGCTTTTCGTACTAAGAATTTTCTCTATATTTTTGCCGCTATTGCATTGTAGTAAATATATCACTATTTATTCAAAACTTCATTATATTTACTCGTTATTTGCTGGAAAGGGAAACTATTTATTGATGAAACGGGGTTCAGTTGAAATCCGTTGCCAGAGGGGGAAAATATTTATTGGGGTATACCCTATTCACAGAAAAAAAGTTGAATTTTTATGCAACACGACGAAAGGACTCATTGTTTTTATGCCCTATTTTGGATAAGCACTGCGGCTACAGCTACTGTTGTTTTGTTATTTAAACAAAAGATTGTATCTTAATGTGACTGGAGAAATGATCAATTGGCGGACTTGTGACAGTGTGGTTTACAAATACGTCTAAATTATTAAGTTATTTAGCACGTGGGGTTTCTGTACAAATTCATCCAAAATATAATTACTTCCCGATCGAAGGATAACCTTCAAATATGTCTGATATCACCCGAGGCACCTGGCTTTTAGGAATGAAGTTAGGAATATTATCGTTTCAGGCGCTACAACAGTCGGCTCCCTCTGTCCCCATAAGCTTTACATTTCGCTTGGTGGCATGCTTGCCCTCTATTGTCCGTACATACTCGAAGGCGTATCCTATCCTCGCGACTCGCTTGTCTCTTAAGGGATAGATATGACGCCTTGGGAGGTCCCGGACGTCCTCGGGAATCCTCTGGCTTCCGTCTGCGTGGGCGCTTGGGTGGTGCAATTTGCATAGCGCATGTATCCTCCTCTCTCCAAACACCGCCGCCATTTACATCCGTATGTGGGCCACGTCCTCCTGAGGCTTTCCACGTGCTAAGCTCACTTCCCATTCCATCTCTCCCTCCCTCTCTCTTGCACCTATGAACACATACGTAAGTACATAGTCGCCCAAGCTCCCGAATCCCACCGGCTCACGTATTATTATTTCCTCTCCGGACGATTCATAGCCATCATGCGCTACGAATATCGGCCGCTGCCAGATGAGCTTTTTGTTTAAGCCCTGTCGTGCATTGCGAACACGCAGAAGTGATACGGAATTCGATGACATTCTATGTACCTGTACAATGAAATTTATTTTATTTTTATTTTTGTATTTATCTTTTTTATAATTTTTTGAATTTTTGATAATATTAATTTAATATTTTAATATTTTTTTAAATTATTGTTGATTTTCTCACGTTTTCAATTAATTTTTCCGACGAATCACTCCAACAATATCCATTTCTGTTTTTTATTTTTTTGCTTTAAAGTTATATTATTGAACTTGTTTATCAATATAAACTTCTGGCCGTTGATGGCCCTTTTGCTTCATAATGTAATTATAAATTGGAATTTTCTGTGAAATTGCATATCATTTCTATCGCTACATGAATGTTCAAGAAATGGACAAAATCGTTCTGAGCAATTTACGTACTCAAAAATGCTAGCGCACAAAATTTGATTAAACGCGATGAGTAAGGGGCATGACGCGGAAACCTGTATGAATGGTATGTATATTATTTTAATAAATGATCATCTTCGACAAAATATAAACTATTTTCATGTATTTTAATGCGGAGACGATAAATTAAACGAAGACATTCATATAAAGTCCTACGTCTCTTTGAATCTCCCAGAAAGTGGGATCGCCCATAAGAAAGACTGCTTGAAATGCCTGAAAACAGTGTTGTGAAATGCTGCACCCTATTGATGGGAGACGTGAAGATGTAGAAGGCTGTGGCAAATGTAGGCTTTTAATACCGTCCTGGAAGCAGATTCTGGTAATCAAACCCATTGATATGTTCAGAATCGGGGAAGTGTATAGGTGGAGAGGAAAGTAGGAAACTATGGGGGCACTATTAGGAAGACATGTTCTGTATTGATAGATAGTGCATCACGACACTTACGTATTAAAATAAGAAAAATCACAGATACTTCACCTTTTAGTTGGCAAGTATGGCCAAGGAAAGTATTTTATAGCAAAGTTTTTGATGCGTAAATGATAGTCTGTTTTTCATAAATATGAAACGTATTAATACTTATAATTTTTTTCTCAAGTTAACTGAATCCGCTGGGATCAACTATCTCTATGTGCATCTATACGGATATTGAAACCGTGCACTATATGTGAACATCGAATGGTGAAATTTGGTTTTTAGTAGTAAATCTTCCTCGATGTCTTTACTGAATAGAAAATCTTCAGATGCAGTAAAACATCTTGGAATTACTTTAACTTCTGATATATCGTGTGAAACGCACATACAAAACATATGCGAAAAAGCATAAGAGAGGCTAGGTTTTGTTAAGTGTATAATATGATGGTCCCTGGATGAGAAAGTAAAAGAGAGATACCACTTTGCTCTGGTTAGGCCACACATAATATACGCTCGAGCACTTGGGACCCTGGTCATAAAGACTTAACCAAAATATAAATAAAATACAAAGATATGCTGAAAGCTTCGTTAAAAACTTCTACGAGCAAACATATAGTGTTTCACAACTTTTAGAGCGATCAAGGTGGGAGCCCCTAGAGACTCGGAGGCTACACGCTAGGCTTAGATTGCTTGAGAAATTTAGAACTGGTTTGTTTCAGAGCGACAAAGAGATAATTATCATAACGCCTCACTACATCTCTGGGCCTGACAGAAGTGATAAAGTAAGAGAGATACACTGCCGAACAGATGGGTACGAAAACTCGTTCTTTCCACGAGCAGTAAGCGACCACAATAATAACTGAGCTCAAATAAATACACTCCCATAAAACACGTCCGAATTTCTCCTCCAAAAACGTTTTTCCTTACATTTTTACAAGGCCGGTGTCCTAACACCCCATGCTACACGCCCATGTGGCGGCTCACAGGGTAGTACGTAGATGTAGATGTACTAATGCACCGACTCATTCTAGGTGTGCCGTTCCAGTTTCCACCACCCGACGTCGCAACCTCTGATGCTTCCTTCGGCCCCTATAATACTCCCTACCTTCTCTAACCCCTTCTCCCGCTCGGGTCCAAGACAATCTGAGTAATTAAGGTCAACCTCCTCCAGCCGGCTCTCTAATCAACCTTCCATCCTCTTACCCTCTCCCCATATCTCACTCACTTCCTCGAAATGATGCTCTCCGGAATAGATCCACATCTGCAAGCACCAACATGTGGCTTCATCAGTTCCTGCGCTCTGCAACCGACCCAACTCTCAGCGGACTTGGGCTTCAGTTCTCCGCAGGTTAACTTTGAGTGCCCGGGTTGGCCCAGGGGTAGCACGTTTGCGAGTATCAGGTTCGAGACCAAGTGATAGCAGTAACATTCCTGGCTGAGGATACCAACATTTACATGTTACCCGGTGTGCTGGAAGGCAACGGGGAAGCCACCACATTTACATCCCGAGAAGATGCAGCCTAGCATTCGATCTATATATGGAATGATGGTATTCCTCCTGGGAAGATTTTCCGGAGGTAATAATTCTCACCGTTTGGAGGCAATTAAGTTCACCGGGTAAGAACTCCTGGGAGGGGCTCATCAGTCCGAAAGGACGAACGCATGCACAAGGGGGAGTGTTTAGTTTGCATTATATCTCTGTTGAAACCTGCCTTGTTTGCACGTTACAATACTTGTAATCCCGTGCGTTTGAGTAAAACTGGTATAGTGTGAAAAGCATTATGTTGGTAGTACCCGTGAAAGTTCTAGTAAGCTCTCGGAGGAGGTTGACGACAGGGACCTCGGGAGTAAAGAAATCGGGATGTAAGAAAGAGGCTAGCGATGGTTTGAATATAAAGTGTAGCGTTGAATTTCGCGGGAATCTTGTCTCTAAGAATGTTGAAAGAAAAACTGGCACTGGATATTTTGTGTGGGTGTTGAGGAGAATGGAGAAAGTACGGACGGAAAGTAATACAAAATACGAAGTTCTTGGCATGGTAGGTGTGGAAAGGAGACTTTTGGATAAGACTAGAGGGAGGTAAAGTAGGTGGTTGGAAGAGGTATTGTGGGAAGAAAATAGTTCTTGAAGGCCGAAGTAGAAAATAGAATGTTGTAGTAAAGTAGAAACGAAGTAGAAAATGAGGTAAGCGAGGACGGGAAGGAAAAAAATACGTTTTATGTACGAGGCGAAGAGATTTAAGGTGTACGCTGACATGGAGAAAAAAATTATTGGCGGATTGGGGTCTGCACCAGTATTTAAGCTAGGGTATATATACTGTTTCTCACGTAAACCTGCCCGAACCGGCAGATAACCGCTGAGATAATAACGGTTTATACGCAGAATATCACGAGTGTAACTTCGTTTGTACATTTGAACATTGATATTGAAGATTCGGGGTCTGGTTTAGACCAGGGGTAGCGTATTCGATCTGATGCGAGGGTCGTAGGTTCGAGACTAAGCGGCGGAAAAATTTTTCCTGTCTTGACAAATAACTTTTGCACGCTACTCGATTTGACCCCACTACTGAGAGGCAGCAGTCTCAGCAGAAGGCATTGATGGCGCAGATCAAGGAGATCGAACAGGTATCAACAGCCACAGATATGGTCGAGAGTGACAGTTCACGGAATCGGCCGAGGCACTGAAAATGCCCTAGAAAATCCAGCCCTGCATTATAACTATATATGACATGATGACTCTCCTCCCTTTAAAATATTCTAGAAGTAAAAAAGTCCCCCAATTGGACCTCCGGGTGGGGACATCAGTCAGTAAGGACAAATACAAGACATTGAATATCCACCAATGTTAGTGCGATGACTTGGCACGGGGTGGTTTCCTTAATTCCACATCAGTATAGTATTGATATTTTTTAACGCCACTAATGTGGTAGAGAGCCAATACGATTTTTGGGGTCTTTCACTGACAGAAATTGTGCATGCCTTGAATGACTTTTTTTCTGGCTACAATCGTTGCTGATTTGATGTTGAGTGAATCCATCGCAAGTGATGAAATCACAACTTTGAGTCAAATGGTGCAGGGCATTGTATCAACTACCTCCGCTCGTCATACTGGTTTTTTGCCAATCGTTGAAGAGGTCAGCTCCCTTAGTGTTGCAATTATCCGTTTCAACTATGCTAGCATTCTGTGTGGATTCCAAGTACGAGTTAGGAAATGGCAAAGTTAGGCAAGACCTAAACTCTGGCTTTCACCTACTGTGATGTTTCTGAACTATAAGTGGTCTATAAAACAAGCAACGGACGATGTCTTTCCGCCTTATTGGAGAATCGTTTGCGAGGCATTTTTGAAACTATCTATGCGGAAGTCGAGAACGCTACCTTACCAAAATGCGCATGTGTACCTGAATTTATCTATCGGCCATCAATAGTGTCAGACTGTTTTTGTAGTGTTACCTAACGCTGTTCCGCGCTTAGTTATCGTCTTCTTGCAACTTTTTCGTAAGTGACCGAACAGTCTTAAAAGACGTTTCACGTACGATTTCATTCTTGGAGCCTCCAACTCTCTTTTCTGCCAATTCCTCATCTTCTGTTTTAAATCACTGGTGCTTTGCGAGTACCCCGATATGTACTTCGGAGCCGTATGCTCATTTGAATGTAACCGTACCACTCGCAAAAAAATTCTGGAAGAGTGCCAACTTCCATGAGTAATTTTCGAACTCTTGCCAGATTTCTTTTAAAAGTTTTGGGCACGAGAATCCCTTATGTGCGGGTCGTGAATGATAAGGGCAATCATTGCGTTTGTGCAGTAAAGTAAGTGCCAAGTGGACAAGTGCTGCTCACTTGACGCGAGATTTGAGAGGGTACGGTCACAGCAAGTTCAAGGGCGTTTGCTCCCGTTCGATTCTTCCGCTTCAGTTGTCTTTTATTCCTACTTTACTTCCTTCAACGAATATCTCTTTAACTTCTCGGATTTAATTTCGAACTTCGTTCGATTCCAAAAGACTCTCCGATTCTAGGTCACTGGGTGGTGCGAATTCCCTAGCTTCGTCTCCTGAATCAATTAGCCGGGGACAGATGAGTGAGGAAAGTTCCTTTCCTCGTAAGAAGGGCGTAACACATTCTAACAGGAGACTCAGTTATATTAGTGCCCATTACATCATTTGATACGTGATATTTTAATTTATGTGACTAGTTCACATTCATAAGTTGATATTTGTATGAATATATATTTCCGCGATATCATTATGTATTTATTATGCATTCATTTTATACGGAGAACGAGCAAAATAAGTTATGTTACTTGTGATATAATAGAAGCTACGATTATATGGATGTTTATTTTGATTCAATTATTTCTGCCCGTGACATTTTTTTTGTATTTTTTATAAAATATTCTAACGGTTAAGGTAGGATTTCTGAAATTTCAGAGAGTTTTCTTCCTGCTTTTTACACTTTCAGGGTCCTATCTTGATCTAGTATATCCCTTTTCGCCTTAGCATACGATCTTTCTTCATCCTGTCCATAAAACCTATTCTTTTTTCTTCCTCTTCCCCGCTTGCCCAACATCCTTCCCTCTATCACACTCTTCAGCAATCCTTCGCCCCCTTTTACATCCTCCAGCCACCTACCCAACCTATTTCGGATTTCATTTAGAAGTTTTCTTTCTTCGTCCACAATCTCAAACACTTCCTCGCTAGTTTTTTTTATAATTTATATATTGTTTTCTATCAGCCGACTGGTGTTATATGTACAAATTGATTGCATAGTCATGTGAAAATATTCCAAAAATTACTCCGAATTTAAAATTGTTAATGTTAGTGTATGAAATACGATGACATTATAATTTTTTTTCCTCCCAATTTTCATTATATTATCGGTTCATGTGGTTGTTTTTGTACTCTTGGAAATATATCTTAAATTGACTGTACGATTGACGGTAAAGGAAAGGAAATGTACAATCGATAGTGGTAGATACTATAAGGACAAAATATATATCATCACTTTTTTGTATGTGATTAGGCGTAAATTATTAATATTTTATTAGCCAAGTTAGTTAAAGTGATGACAGGAATGTCTATACTGTCTTTTTTAGCCACTTTCCCTTATATGTCTCTTTGCTTGGTTAATTTTTTAGCTACAAATTCGTCTTATCCTCTTCATCTCATCCATGAAGTCTGTTCTAAATCTTACCTTTTCTCGCTTATACAACATCCTCGCCTCGGCCATCTCATTGACCACTTAAGTCACCTCCTAATGTTCTTCACCACATTATTCTCTTCTTTCTCCAAGAAATGGTTAATCAATGCGAAAATCTATGTAAAGGTTTCATCTGCTCCCTCCTTGAAACTTAAACATGGTTTTAATATGAATTTTGAAACAGAAATGATCGTCGAACAAAACTGTAGTCTGATTCTAAAATGATAGCCGAGCAAAACTGTAGTCGGATTCTAAAATGATAGCCGAACAGAATTGTAGTCTGATTATAAATTCCATCGTAAAGTCAGTATTTTAATACAGCATTCACAACAATGTTCCAAATTATGATTGTAGATTCCAGTACACCGCTCAATGTCGTGTTTGCATTTCTACTTGCAGTAGCTTGAGCAAAATGATTCATGCCACATAATGAGAACAGCAATCGCTTTTTTGCATAATGTTTTTATTACCTGTACTACGTGTTTCGACTCACAGAGTCATCAACAGATACAAGACAATGAGAAACAGTAGACATCGCATTTATGTAGTTGCTTGTCATTGCCTTGTACCTGATGATGACTCTGAGAGTCAAAATGCGTAGTACAGGTAATAAAAAAGTGAGTTAGAGTGCGATTAGATAGAGTAGATTGTTGTTCTCATTGTGACGAACTGCCTCACCATTAAGCCTAAATCACTGAACCTTATTCATTGCAGAGTTCATTATGTATTTCAGTGGTTTGCGTACGGGTTGATGTAATGTTGATGTAAATGACTGGGAGAATAAGCAAAGTATGCAGTGAAAATGGGTTTGCAAATATTTCATCACTCACAGGAGGAAGCCCCGCATGAAATCGACGAGTGTTTTAGGTGTCCCAACACCCAATACCAATCTCAATGCCTAATGAAGCTCTATATACCTTACCACTGCTCTGTTTTTAAAATAATCAGGCAGTAAAATGCCATCGACGAAATTTCAACCTCTTAATTCAAAGCAAAAAGGTGCAATGTTTTATTTGATAATAGATGATAATGTGAAGATGATGCATAACTGCTCGGAAATATTTTTCGTTTACTTTATAATGAAGTAGTTAAGAAATTGTCTTCGGCCTGCTTAAATACCCTTCACCACTTTAAATAAAAAAAATTAGTTTTGGTCCGTTCAGACCCATTTTAAAATTGTGCCGTTTGTTAGCTACTAGAGGCTTATGACCCAAATTTTAGCTCAATGTCTCAGTTTTTACGGCAGTTATCGTGCGAAGAGACAAACAGACGGACATATCTAGATTGACTCGTGAGATGATGCTGATCATTTCTATATATACTTTTCCATACCTGCCACGCCTCCTTCAATGCGTTACATTTCTGCTGTGACAAAATCAATATACCCTACTTACGTAGTGCTTTAACCCTTTCGGTCCCACCCTATTTAAATCTCAAGATATTTCGCTGAAATTCGTTTCACGTAACTACTCACGTCTTATAACACCGACAGTATTCAAGGAAACCAATTCCTATACTCACATACACTTTTACACATTTTTTAAAAATAATGGACAAAAATGTATTTTATGTAATTTAAATGACAGTAATGTTTGTATTTGTCATTTATAATAAATATTAATGCATAATAAACGATATGTGAAAAGGAGAACACATATTTTTAATGCTAAGTCGACTGCAATTTTTTTTTAAACGGGTCGCTTGTGGGCCAAAATTTCCACAGTAGCTTCGGAATATGAAATGGAAATTTTTGCGCCCAGCGCACTCTTTTGAGGAGACATTCAACTAGACAGCTAGAAATATGTACCTGGAAAGTACCTCTGTATTTTTATTTCATTTACAAAAGAAGGGCTTGGGAACACAAGAAAAAGATGGAGAGGTACCTAAAAGTACCTCTGGTGCTGAAAGGGTTTAGGTATAATAAGAAATGAAGTATATTTCAAAATACGGAACTATGGTACTGAATCTGCTATAACTGTCTTAAGTATGAGAAATACCTATTCCATTACATGTATCGGAAGATGTTATATTTAGTATCTTTTGAATTAGAATTAGTAAAAATATTGAACTTACACCACCCAGGATGGGATTTGCTCGAAGAACCTGTGGGGTGGATGATTTTCCGCAAATGAAACAAGCATTTGCCGTTGTGCACCGTGTCTGTATTTCTAATCTTTGCAAAGTGTTAATTGACTTGAGGTTTGAGGACCGTATGCTGTCCTTAAAAGGCTCCTGCTTCAGATATACTTTGAATTTACATGGTGTATTATTCACTTTTGTTTAGCCTAGATTATTTTGCAGTAGTTAATTTAACCCTTAAACGGTTAAAATCCGTGATTTTTTCGCATTTTGATGAAAATTTTGATTTATTTTACGATTAAAAAATCTTTTGAAATGCTTCGGAGTAAATCTTTGGACTAAATATTTATTTTATAACACCTTCGAGAACAACCTTTTTCTTTAACACCAGAACGCCCAGGCGGGTCATTTTGACCCAAACGTTATTTTAAATTAATTTTTTTATTTCATTTTCAATGAAAGCAGGATTTCCTCTCGTGACTTTTATTCATTTTAACATTTCTTTATGTCCAAAAATTTTCACCTTCCTGGAGTAATCCGTACATTAGTTTTTTTAGAATTTACCTAGAACGCCCAGACGGGTCATTTTGACCCAGATATGTATTTGCACTTTGTATCACCACCAAAACTTCTTTTTTATTAGTGTTTATTAGTTATTCTGCTGCATATGTTGTCCATCCCACTTTGTCCTATATTCCTCATTCGGTTACCTTCCATGCCTGGATCACCTTTCAAAATTATTCTCATATTCCTTCCTTCCACTTCGTATCTCCACCCTTCTCATTTTTCCTCCGGTCGATTCATGGCATATTTAGTAATTAATTCGTTGGCAGTGCACAGTGTACCTTATTACTATTTTAGAGTGCAGAGAATACAATATTGCTCCTTACTGGCATATGGACTATTATCAGATTATCAGATTTATACATGTGCATCACTGAAATAATAAGAATCCCAAAGTTAGTTACTAGGTAGATTTTCGGGAAAATTCCTGCTTCGACCGAAAAATAATATTTTGAACTTTGTTATTGCAACCAAACCTTGAAAAATAATAGATATGTATTAAATAATGTGAAAATTCTTCGTAGTATATTGAGCTATGACACAATAAGCAAGAAAAATGAAATAAAATAGAAAAAACGATAAATTGACAAAATGTCGTAAGTTTATATATCAATAAATCATCGATATTGTCAAATTTATGAAAGTTATAAAGTGAAATAATCGATGAATGTGAAGAGAAAGAGTGGCAGTTTGTAGTAGAAACTGTAAAAATGTAAACTTAATAGCGCAAAGTGAGGATTAATTTCATTAATTACAGTGGGTCAAAATGACCCGCTTTGGGCGTTGAATGATGCTGAAAAGTCCGGGCGTCCTAGTGTTAAGTTGGCGAATATAAAGTTTTACGTGCTACTAAAATGTGGTGGCGAAATGCCGACCGTAAAATAGTGAATACAGAAATGACATCTTCGTTTGGTAGCATGTTTATCTGAATTAGATGCTACCTTCAGAGCTCCTTACCTGTAAAATGCTCGCCGTTCATCTCAAAAGATACTGCCTAGACGTCCGTAAAATTTTTCTTAGGCCGTCGCTAGAAGAGGGAAAGTAATAAAAATAGGAATCTTTTTCACTCTTTCCACCTTCTTCGCCTAAAACTTTAAAGGAAACGCCGTTGCTAGGGACTCCTTTCCTTTTTAATTAAGCTATTAAACTTTTTCACTTTTACGGAGTATGGAGACGACTCACAAATTACCACTGGGACATAAATTTCCGGCAAATAAGAATCGGGTCGCGGTTTTTCGGGGATGGGTGAAAGAAAGAAGTTTTTTTTTAACATTTTTTTTCCTTTCGTATTTCATTCCTTCTTTCCCTTTCTCTTTCTATCTCTCTCTCTCTCTCGCTCTCTCTCTCTGAGCCCAAAAAACTTTCCTCCATGGTCGCAAGAGAGTCGTAAAAAGATTATGTACCACCATTTACTTCTCTCTCTCTCTCTCTCTTTCATTTCCACCCCTCATACTGTCTTAGGTGCACGTGCCCTGGCCCCCTTAACCTCCAACCATCTCCCTCCCCCACTATTCCCATCATTTCTTCCTCTCTCTATCTTTCCCTCTCTCACCCAGAATCCGCCGCATTCACTGAGGAGGAAGAAATTTAATTAACACGTGCGTTTCTTTAAACTTTTGCCGCCGCTGCCCGCCGTTGTACTCGGCGTCGCGTTTTCCTCTTCCCCTTCTCCCTCGGATGGTAAATCCACTTCTCTCTCCCGGCTGCGCTCGCCATTTTGGAAAGAAAGAGGAAATAATGTCATATGCATCTGAGAAAAACTAGTTCCGCGAAGGTTTTAGAGAAGTTCTTAACTGCAAACGCATCTCCATGTACTTGAGATAAGGATTTTAATTTTCGCTGGGTGCTTTTACCAACCAACAACCTCACACCACTTTTTCTGAACACATCATCTTCCTGTTCACCCCCGCTCCCCCATTCTTCCCCCTCCCCGCCCTTCTTTCTCTTTCCAGCATATATATATACCGTGACCAAGGTTTGAGAAACTTGTGCCGACGCAGACGCGTCAAAACTAGTAGTACCAATAAAAGTAAATCTGTGGATTGAGACATAGTTGGCGTTATCATTTATTAAGTTCTTTCTATTCCTCCAGACATCGGGGGATTTCAATTCACAGCTTCCACCCGCGTCAGTCCTCCATTGAGTTTGCTTGAAGATGGTTGCTGGGTGGTATCTTTATTTCGATCCAAAAAGAGAAAAACCAAAAAGATAGGTGAATGTATCCCGGAATAATTTGGAACCAAAGGCAATAAAAACCTCGTTGTGGTACGGCGATGCGGAATGCGTTAACCAGAGTAGGGTCAATACGTGACGTGTCATGAATCGATCATTGCCATCGAGATCGATTATGGCGGTTAATGTCGAGCAATCGGGTCGATCGTGGTTGATAGCAACCGACGATAATGAAAAAATACTGGAAAAAAAATTTGTAAGAGGAAGGTAGCTTGTTATAAAGTAAAGAGTTGAGAATAGAAGTCCATCTACAAATTGAATCAAATTATATTTTTAAAATTGAAATTGAGAGTTTTTTAAATGAAAAATATGAGATTTGAACAGAGGTACGTTAGTTTGGTGCCTATTAAATAATTGTTTAAAGGAACCGTAAACACGCTCTTTTGAAACCTTTTACATCTGCGTAATTATCTCTCAAAAATGGACGGAGAAAATCTACCCATGCGAGGGTCAAACTGTGCCACCCTAGTCGTAATCCCTTTGTATATTTTCATAATTAACATGAGAAAGTCTAGAGTCATCATGGGCTAGAAGCCGGGATATTTTAACAACTAAAAGGAAATTAAAAATATACTTTATAATACGCGGGATTAGGTCTGATGCCTCCTCCTCGTCGATCTCTGCGATTTTTCACATCGTAAAGGGTGATGTCTCTTCTAATGGTCTCCATGACAGTTTCGCCCCCCATTTGGTCCTTTGCCCTTTGGTAATCTTTGCTCCCTTTTTCCTTCAAACTTCCTTAAGGGTCTCTTAAGTCGTCCTTTTCAAATGCTCCGTGGTATTTTTTCATTCTTTTTGAGGAGATTCGGCGATAACCAGAGATTTCCTTTCTTCATCCTGCTCACCTTAACTCTCTCCCCCGAACCTTTGCCCGAATTGTGCCTTAGGAGGAGAGGGTCCTCATCTCTCTCCTACTTTTCGGAGCCACCTTTTTTGCGAAAAAAGACTTTCCCTTCCTTTCACCCTGCTCATCCCCGTCCTCACCACCCTAGGGGTAACTTCGCAACTGCCTGGGCGACATTTGGAATCGTTTAGCCGCTTCCTAGATATCCGCGAATGGATCGTTGTGCGTCCAATGATAACTTCAACGAAGAGGGGGTCTTTTTTCCGGATGCTTGATCTTTTGTATTTTTTTTAAATTGAGTTGCGGGGAATGAGATGAATATGTGGATGAGGGGGAATCAGAGGTTTTGGATGGAAGTGAAGCTGCTGTAATGGACCGGTCATCTTGCCCATTTTTATCGCCTATCACTGCTCATTTCCCTGCATCGTCTTCTATGAGTCATGACCTCTGGATGCGGCTGTGTTATTTTGTATTATAGGCCATTTTGCAAACTGAATAGGGAAATTGATGGAGATGAAAATTTCCGGGTTTTTCTCGGGTAAATTTTTAAGGCGATTCTGGATTGACTAAGCAAGTTAAGATAAGTAATAAGTTACTCGTATTTACGTAATCAGTTTAAAAATCCTACTCCCACTGATTAAATGGGTTGAATACAAAAATGTAGGTATATACTAAATAAGCAGATTGTTCCACGAATGTATTTTTATTTAATTTTATCTTATCTTTATTTTACATTACCATCATCTTATTTAATTTTACATTTATATTTTTCACGGATGTATTTGACCACATTTGTTCAATGATGGGATTCAATCATTTTCAAGGAACTACATGCATTTTGACTTTAATTCCGGCAATACTTTGCTAGAAACTGTAAATAATTGGGGGAATAAAGCCTTTGTTTTATTTGTATTCAACTAATTAGTTCTGCATCCAGACAGCCTGAGCTTTTTAGGAGTTTAAAAGGATCATAGGCTTTCCCAGTACATAATATGAATGAAGAATTCTCGGGTTTGGCGTTCCCTGGCCAACGTATCGATGAGTTTCATTTGCTCATCGTCCTCAGGGCAAAGAACTGAGGGCCGAGTGTTGAATTTGGCCGGGTGTATACACTTATGCCTACTGTCCAGGTGACTCGTGATTGGCTGATATTGTTTCTATTTTTCTCAACTTTTTTTTCAACATATTATGGGCGCAAGATTTTGCTCACCGTGTGATCAGTATCCCAAATCTGATGGATTGGTAGATACAGCCATGAACAGGAATACTGTTCACAGGGTGAGCAAACTCTTCAGAGATAGATAAAATAAAAAAGACACGAAAACTGAAAACAACGTCACCCAATCACGAGCTCCCTGGACAGTGAGGATGAGTATACATACCCAGCCAATTTCAACACTCGGCACTCAGTTCTTGACCTGAGGGTGACGAGCGAGTAGCTCGGCGAAACGTTGGCCCGAGAAATCTCCATTTTACGGAGACTTGCCGCAGTTAATTGCCTGAGGTCGGAGGTTCGGCGTCGGCTGCAAAAGCAGGTAAATTAATGGAGTAATACGCCATAATCAATTACCACACAGTAGATTCCGCAAGGTGCAAGTATCATTCCCCAAATCAACTTCTTGTGCGGTGTTGGAAATGATTGTCCAAGTGGCTAAGAGGTAAGTGCATGCATCGTAAGTTTGATAACAGGGTTCTCCATGAAGCCCATACTGTCAACGTATTTAGAAGCGCTCCGTATTTAGGATATATCGAGATTTTGAGGATATCTGCTAGCGTTTGGGACCCCTGGACAGAAAGAAAAATTTTCGAAATGGAAAAAATACGATAGAATGCTGCACCCTTCGTAAAAAAAAGATTGAGAGTGAGCAGGACGAGTGGTACACATGATGGGAGGCGAGATTTGGATTCCCTAGGGACATGAAGCCCTCACACCAACTTAGGTTATTTGAAAATTCTAAATTATTCGAGTACAACGGTAACTATGAAGTTTTTATTGCTACATTGTAGTACAAGTCCGGAGCTAATATGAGTAGGAGGCAATCGAGGGGAACACAATGTCAAACGGATAGATCATAATTTCATTTCTTCATGCATCAATAGTGATCTCAACAAAATTAGAGTGACAAACTAAGACAACAAGTTTATATGAAATTAGTTGGCGTCATTTTTCACTTTCATCTCGTTTTTTCCTTTTATTTTTTTAATGACTAATTTCGTATCAATCGATGCCGCGCACTGCTGCGGCGAAACGTCTGATAATATGCGAAGCAATGGCTAGCTTATATACCACGGGAGATTTCTCCCTCATTATCTCTCCGTGGTGCTTAAGAAAATTCTCACACAATGTAGGGGGAGTATACCCACCCCAAGAACTTCCGTAGTTTTTCCATTAAAATATCATAAGTGTATAATCACACAAGATCTGTGCTAAGATTCGGTGCCGTTCAAGGTACTCTTTGCCAATTTTAAGTCTATAATTTTGTGGGTTGTAGGTAAGATATCATAGTGATGAACTGTCATTAGGTGTTACACCATATTGAATATACTCCATAAAATATTTGATGCACTAGAACTCCATTTACTGAAACATATTATGTACCATAGTTTTAATTTTCGCCGCCTTGAAGCGTATTATTTCTCAGGAGAAAATAATTTTATACATCCTTAACAGCTAAATAGTGTCTGGTAGTTACTGCACTGATTTTTTGGCATGGTCTATGGAAATTCGTAGATCTGTCCTATTTTTACATGCAATTGAATACATGTGCAGCCTTTTAGTGATAATAACTCAGGACTGATGTGGATGAACTGTTGAATTGTAAAAGGAATGCTTATGGGTATCAAGTTGATGTGGTGGCTTGAGTACTGGCTAACCATATGGCGGCCAGGGTTCAAACCCCTGCAGAGGAGGATATTTTTCAGAAAAACCTGTCCCTACTTGAGTGTCTTGTGGAGAACACTTCAAATACAGTACTCCATTTGTTGGATTAGACGTTAAACCGTGGTCCCTTCGGCGCCTTTTGTTAAGAGCAGACTAAAGCCGACGCCGGGTTTCCATCCACCCTTCCTCCCTTACACTTTCCCTGTGCCGCGAATGACCTTAGCTGTCGGTCGCCTCCCCAAAATCTGCAAACATTTCCTCGATAACTACCGCACCTATTCTCCTGAGAGTGGATATCTTTTTGGTATGAGAAATCCATTGGGCCAAGTTTAATTCTCGTAAAATCGCTCTGTTGGCTTAGAAAGCACTTAGAGATTCAATGACGACGAAAATGTTCGGTATTATTATGAAAACGAAACTATTATTACTGAGAGAATACTATGACCACTGGCTGTTATGAAAACAATTCTGAAAATGAAACCAGCGTACAGCACGACTGGTGTCTTAACACCCCCTACCTTACCCCCATGCGGCGAATCGCATGGTAGTATGCATATCTAGAAAGTGTCATACTGACGTGGAAGTTAATGTCGTATACTGTAAATTGAGCTGTATTTGTATATACGCATGCGCTATGCAATTATTTTATTAAAACTGGATATCTGATCTACTCGAATGTTGGCATTTTACGGTTTTGCGGTACGATATTTCGATAGGGATAGGTTCCATCATCGTTACCATCATCATTTGGTGTTCTGCCTGCTGGCAGGTCCCGTACACGAGTGCGGTCTCCATCCGCTTCTGTCCCGAGCCTCCTTCTTTGTTTCATCATAGCTGTTGTTCTTCACCTGATCTAACCATTTAATTTTTCTCCTTTCTCTCTTTTTCTCTCCTTTAATTGAACCATCAAGTGCCACAGTTATTATACTTATCCCTCTCATCACATGGGCCAACCAGTATTCTTTCCTTTTCCTTATTTCCTTTAGGAGCGATTTTCCTTCTTTTATTTTGCTCAAAACCTCCTATTTTCTCATCTTATCTACCATCTTACTTTTTCCATCCTTCTCCACACCCACATTTCATAAGTTTCTATTCTATTCCTTTCCCTCTTACCTAATGTCCACGCTTCACATCCATACATGAAAACGCTCCATGAATAACATTTAGCTAGTCTCTTTCTCAGCTCCAGATCCAGGCTTTTATTGCATAGCAAGTTTTTCTTTTGGCTGAGGGCTGAAGGCCTCTTTTGCCATTGCTATACTTGCTTTTATTTCTGAAATACATCTCCAGTTGTCTGTCACCATCGTTCCTAGGTACCGGTAGCTTTTCAATTTTCCTATTACACCTTCATTACTTTTCACACTCGTATTATTTTCACAGTTTACTGTCATCACCTTTGTCTTTCCTAGGTTTATCTTCATCCCATATTCCTTCATCCCTTCTTCCAAAACCTTTATCAGCCTTTGAAGTGATTGCATATCATCTGCTAATATTACCATGTCATCTGCGAATCTTATACTTCTAATCTTCCTACCTCCAATGCTGACTCCTTCCTCTCTCCCATCAAAAGATTTATGGATCATGTCCTCAACATATATATTTAACAAGGTTGGCGACAGACAGCATCCCTGCATTGCTGTTCTACCAAGATCTACCCAGTCTGTCATATTCTCATTTATTTTTAATGAAGCTTTTTGCCTCATATATGATTCTCTAATGAGTTTTCTCTCTTTCCTTACCAACGCCTTCTATTTTAGAATTTCGAACATTTTATTCCATTCAACCCGATCAAAAGCCTTTTCCAGATCAATAAACCAAAGTGCCATTCCTTTTCCTCTCTCTATATACCTTTCTCCAGTTATTCTTAACATGCCAATGGCGTCTCTTGTTCCTTTCCCTTTCAGGAAACCAAATTGTTCCTCCCCTGCATTTTCTTCCATTATGCTTATTTATCTCCTGTTCATTACTCTCAACATTATTTTGGCTTCGTGCGTAATTAGGCTTTTCGTTCCGTGTTCATCACATTTCCGTATACCAGGCTTCTTAGTAATTGGTACTATCACTGATCTTACAAAATCTTGAGGCCATTCACCAGTGTGATATATTTTTTTTACACATTTTAACAATTTCCTGCACACCCTCTTCATTTAAGCACTTGAAAAATTCAATAGGAATCTCATCCATTCTTGTTGCCTTCCCTTTTCTCATTTCTTCAATTGCTTTTTCTACTTCCTTTCTCAACACTGGTAAATCTCTTTCTTCCGGGGGCACCATTGGATAGGTTCCATTGCCCAAAAAATCTGTTTTATGCAGAAATGAGTGCCCAAATTCCCATGAGAAGCGCATTGACAGAGACATCGATTAAATTTGTTTGGCTCCGCATTTATTTATTTATTCGTTTATTTTGCTTCTTCAGATGACCCGTGGAAGACCTTTGAATGGACGCGACCATTATATTAGCAAAAATTCACAATTATATAATCGTTCTGTTACTGTTTTGTTTTTGAGAAAACCTATGTCAGCGAGATTAATGAGATTTTTGTCAATTAATGATGAAATGCATAAAAATTATATTACATAGTGCAGATGTCCATATTATTCAAAAGAAAATTATACATATAGTCTACAGAGCAAATCTCGGTCCCCAGGTACTTTATATCTGAATAAAGGAATTTTTGTATGCTTCTGATGCTGGAATTGTCAAAATTAAGTATATTTGCATTTTTCCTATTTTCCACTTGATATAATCCAATAAATCCTAAAATAGTTACTTTGGCTTCCATTTATTTTCTTAAACCATTCCCCCATTCCTTAAAGCGTTTATGCTCTTGGTATTTTAACTCTTGAACTAAGCGACTCACCCATAAGAACCTGGGGTTGGTTTAAGTTTTAAGGTTACTATTAAGAATAATGGCGTCAAAGGTATTTTTTCCCGCTTTCTATATTGTACGAGAAGATGTTAAGGGAGGGGAAAAAGAGAGTCGTATATTACAGCTCATTTATTTTTTTTATAAGGTCGTGGGAAGGAAATCGAATAGTGTGCGTGCGTAGTTCAAGTGTGCGAAGATACAGCCTAAAATGGGAGCGCTCAAGAGAGGAGTGAATGGTCCCCTTTCGAAACGTGGCCGTATAACAACGCTAGTCGCTCGCAACACCTTCTTTCCCAGGAGGGTGTAATGGGGAGCCCAGAGGATTCTCTTTTTTTTGTGTGCGTTGGAAGGATATCGTGAGGAACGCCTCATAAAAAAAGAAGAAAGGAATTACTCCTCCTTTAAGGACTCGGGGGGCCATTGTGGCCAAACGGGGGAGATAATTGCGATATCATTCACTTAGCGCTCCCAAACGTCTTTCACCTACCTCTGACCCCGCGCTTCTTGCGTCCTTTCTTATCTCCTCGCTCACTCCATCTCAATCCAGTGAATCCCTCTCGCCTCTCAAGCCCGTTTCTCGTCCCCTCCCTCTCCTTCTCTTGCTCACACTCCAACCTTCCCTTGTACGGAGATAAACCTGTTTATTGCTTTAAAATTAATGCATCATTAGTGTCCATTTCCACTTTCACCGTGTGTGGCGTGCAGCCTGTGCGTACATTGATGTATTTTTCATGGACTTTAACGCAAACATGCATGAGTTTCAGCCATAACTTATCCTCCTCATCGTTTCTTCCTCCTTATTGTTTTTTAATAACTCATCATTGGCGATGTTTATGCAAGAAAACCGATGAAATACCTACTATGATAACTGCAATGGTTTAGTTAGGTACATTAAAGAATGGTAGTTTTTTAAAATAATATTTCTCAAAATGTCTTCGAAGGAATACTGAATCAATAGGACACACATTCGGTGGGTAGGAGGAGATAACGTATAACAATGGAACGTTGAAGGTTAGGATGGAATGGTGGAGTTTTAGCTTGAGAGGATATGGAGGGATACAGAAATTGAGAATATGAGAGATGTAGAGAGGGACTTAGCATAAGGTAGAAATCTTTATGGAAGGTAAGCGACTGTGGTTATAAAATATTTCCTTTTAGTTGGTGATCATAAATCCATTAAAATGACCGAACTTATTAAAATAATGACTTTTGCCTTAGATAATATAAAAAATAAATAGAGTCAATAACAGTATCTCTCAGTGCATAGCCGCCCCTTGAGTTTTGTAACTGACTACCACTCCATTTACTGATATCTGTACGGTAATGTTGTCTCCAGCAAGTTTGCCTGATCTCATCGGAAAATATTCAGGCTGTGACACTCCCAACACTTGAGACGTGAGAAAGGTTTTTATGCCGCCTGTGAGTTGAAAATCTGATTTTTCGATCCCTCAGTGCCCTCATAATGCTCTTCTAAGCCTCGTATTGCAGCAGATGGAGAAGCACCCGTAGAATCCATTTACAGTTTTTTACTCAAGTCGCCCTACACAATCCACTGGGGAACATTCGCGAGTTGTGGGAAATTCGTTTTGGCGGAGCAGGAAATAAGATCCTTATGGAAGTATCTATTTTATTTTTCATCTCGGTGAGCTAACGTCAGCTTATTAAGCTGCTGTATGACAAGAATTGAATATCATCCTCCTCAAGTCATACTACCTCTCTCTCTCCCCCTAAAAAATAAAAAAAATCTGGTGTTTTACTCCAAGCTGAACTCCTAAGTCCTCTAATGGAGGAAATGGCATCCGAATCCTGCCATTTCTGGTGCGTATCAGATGCAAAGGAAGCTGGAAGAGACGGCGTTTTATTTTAAGCTCACTTTGTGAATTCATGCCCCCAGGACAGAGCGCTTTCATTTATTTTTATTTTAAACAACTGAGTATGCTTAAAGAGAACGGCTTAAAATGAGCCTGGTTTGTTCAGTCAGAAGCAATTAATTAAGAGACAGATTTTTATTTTCGCGTAAGCCAGAGGAAACTTAAAAGGTTTATATTAGTCCATCCCTTAGCGGATGATAAAGGAAAAGTTGATTAATTAAAATGTTCTGCCTTTCTCTCGCCGGCTGGCCTTTGCCTTTTCTCACTTTCAATCCCTCCTCTTTGGCAGCATCGCCACACGGTCGGCCCCTGGCAACTAAAGTGAGCGAGGGTACCGAGGGAGTAAGATACTGAGCCCGGACTTAGACCATTTATTAACTGCAATCAAAATAGAGATATTCTTGACCTAAGCTCGTTTTTGAATGTGATATACCAGTAAAGGTTAGTTTTCATGGAAAAGGGAATGTCTGTACTAATATGTTACAGCTAAATGTCCTGGTCCTTTAGGTACTAATCAATCCTATAGTTCGCCATACTTTTCTCTCATTATGTGTTCCCTTCCAGATTCTGGCATTTTGAACACTTTTGCTTGTCTTCTCTGTATCACTGCATCATTTTTTATTCACTTTACTTCGGTAAAGCTTCTAAAATATTCTCTTCTCCAATAATCGAATTCTAGTTTCAATCCGCGCGGCGTATTATAAAAATTTTCCCTTTTATATTTTTGTATATTACGAGGGTTTCCCGGACATTACATGTCCCACATTTTTCTCTAGAAAGCTATCACTTTTACAAAAAATGAAATTTACGCCCATAAAAGAATGTCTCTATATCCACTCTCTCTATTATTCCGAAAAATCTCCATCAAGATCTATTGCCATCCTCGAGCAGTTCACTAGGGCGTGTACATATGTACATCCAGTCGGTACCAGTCCTCGCTCTGATTTAAGAGTTAAATTTTCTCTGCAGTAATCATATCTCCATCATCCAACTTAGTAGTGTGGAAATCTACTTAAGCGTTACTATACAAACTGGACTGGATAAGGAAAGAAAAATGCAAAGCCATTTAGTATTATTACTTCGTATATTCCCATGAGCCGTTGGCCCATTTGGCAATTACAAATTAAAATTACAAATTAGCACAATAGTTGATAAAAATAATTACACAGCATGATTACATTTAAAAAGAAAGAAAAAAGCACTTATAAGCAATAACGTTGTGTGTGAACGGTTAACAGATCTAACTAAATAAGGTTATGCATTGAGTTTCATACAATAAAGCGTTAAAATTCAGTAGTCAACCAGAAAAATATATACAGAGCCTAACACAATACAAAGAATAGGAAATTCAATGATACAGAAATATTTAAGGACATTGTCAAATCTTAAGCATTAAGTTTTTCTCAATGTTATTACGTGTAAGAGTTTTGGCTTGTCTTATTTGAACAGGTAGCGAATTTCAAACTCGAGAGGCGGTTACTACGAAGAACTTATTCAAGTGGGAGGTGCGTTGCTGAGGGATGTGGAGGCCAATAACATGGTTTCTGGTGGATATGTTGTGCAGCTCTGATTTTCTTAGAAACCTGTGATAAAGGCAAAGTGTATTACCAGTGGTTAGGATGATGAAAGCCAAAGTTAATAAAAGATAGGTACAACACCCCTTATATTTTAGCCAGTTTAAGCGAGTATAAGAGTCGCTTACATGGTCTCATTTTTTTAGATCGCATATGAATCTAACAGCTGCATTCATAATGACCTGTAGTCTATTATTATTATCGTCATCAAGATTTGAGAACAAAGGATCGCAAGAGTCTAAATGTGGAATGACTAATATTTTCACCAGAATAGAGCATATTTACGCGCTTTCACTTCTATATTGTGCGCAAGACTGGCATTTGTGAGCCTAATATTTAAGTCCATATTCTGCGGAGTCCACAAAATTGGTCAGAGCACTCAGATATAAGATACGATTGCGTCGTGGTAACCTTTGATACAATTAGAGGTGTATCTCTTGATTGAAAAGGAATGGCACTTTGTTTTATTGATCTGGAAAAGGTTTTTGATCGGGTTGAATGGAATAAAATGTTCGAAATTCTAAAAGAGAAGGGGTTGGTATGGAAGCAGAGAAAACTCATTAGAGGATCATTTATGAGGCAAAAAGCTGCATTAAAAATAAATGAGGATATGACAAAATGGGTGGATCTTGGTAGAGGAGTAAGGCAGGGATGCTGTCTGTCGCCAACCTGTTAAATATATATGTTGAGGACATGAGCCATAAATCTTTTGATGGAATAGAGGAAGGAGTCAGCATTGGAGGTAGGAAGATAAGAATTATAAGATTCGCAGATGACATGGTAATATTAGCAGATGATATGCAATCACTTCAAAGGTTGATAAAGGTTTTGAAAGAAGGGATGAAGGAATATAGGATGAAGATAAACCTAGGAAAGACAAAGGTGATGCCAATAAACTGTGAAAATCATACGAGTGTGAAAATTAACGAAGGTGAAATAGGAAAATTGAAAAGCTACCGGTACCTAGGAACGATGGTGACAGACGACTGGAGACGTATTTCAGAAATAAAAGCAAGGATAGCAATGGCAAAAGAGGCCTTCAGCCAGAAGAAAAACTTGCTATGCAATAAAAGCCTGGATCTGGAGCTGAGAAAGAGACTAGCTAAATGTTATTCATGGAGCGTTTTCATGTATGGATGTGAAGCGTGGACATTAGGTAAGAGGGAAAGGAATAGAATAGAAGCTTATGAAATGTGGGTGTCGAGAAGGATGGAAAAAGTAAGATGGGTAGATAAGATGAGAAATTAAGAGGTTTTGAGCAAAGTAAAAGAAGGAAGATCGCTCCTAAAGGAAATAAGGAAAAGGAAAGAAAACTGATTGGGCCATGTGATGAGAGGGAAAATTATAATAACTGTGGCACTTGAGGGTTCTATTGAAGGAAAGAAAAAGAGAGGAAGGAGAAGAATTAAATTGGTGGATCAGGTGATGAACATCAGCTATGATGAAGCAAAGAAAGAAGCTCGGGAAAGAAGCGGATGGAGACAGTAGTGGTGTACGGGACCTGCCAGCAGGGAGAACACCAGATGATGATGATCTCTTGATTAACGTTTAAACACAATAATTTATATTATTATGAAGTTTATTTTTTATTTGGAACATTAATTTTTGGCCAACCCTCGTATATTAAGTTTACTGCCATTGATTCTCTCCTACCGATGAAAGCGATAATCTCTTGAACTAATTCAATCATATCCGTGAAACAAGAATTGTGAAAAGGTGAAATGGAATTTTTATTTTCGTCTCTAACCCTGTTTAGTATCTACTCGCATTACTCGGTATCCTACTCTCTATTCTTATGCTTCCTCGTCCTCTATATGTCGCCATCTCTTCTTTCCCTGTCAACCTCCATAAATAACCAACATACAGCCAAACCCTTTTCCATTCCTCCGATGGAAAGAAGGGAACGAGAGAAATACTAAAAAAAAACTTTCGTATGCTAAACCATTTTTACGCGGTGGTTCCTTTCCCTTATTTTTATATTTACCGACTCTTCCCGTTCGTTTCCTCAACCCAGAAAGCAAGCTCTTCCTCTCTCCTCTCCGCCCCCAATTCCGACAGGCATTCCCTCTCTCAGGGATGGTCGGCGAAATAAAAAAAAGAAGGCGGGAAAGCGAAAGGATTCTCTTTTCTTTTCCTCGTCCCGCCCTCTCACTCTTTCCCCCTCGCTCTCCCTCGACGCTCTAGTCTCCCACGGTTGCGGAGGTGGTGGTGAAGACACACTTGGGGCCCGTAAACCCAACGCTCTGAAGCCGCATCTCTTCCCTCCATTCACATTCCTACATCTCAAGTCGGGGATGTGACCTATAGAGTGGGCATCAATGAAATTTGACTATCCGATGTTTTGGCGGCGGTTCGACTCGAGATCCTTTTCAGGGATGCTTACTTTTGCGATAATATTAAAAATGAAGTCATCATACATAAAATCATGCTCTGGCAAATATTAGGAGATGATAATATGGAAAATTTCGCATGATATTAGCGGCTAGCCGAAAGGAAAATGGACTGGAGGTGTTCAGCAAGCCAACCTTCGAGTGTGATAATACGAAAAGTCATGAATGAGTTTAGTGGTAAGCTGGAAGAATAATATCCTGGATATTTACAGCGAGTCAGCTTTTAAATTGTAAATTGATGACGCTTTTTGGCTTGAATTTTATTTCCTACATCTACCTGGGATGTATTCTCCAGTTTATCCTCTGACCTGAGCAGTCTTAAACAAACGTACTTGATTTATTTTTAAGGAAAATATCGAATAGTTTTCTCCTCGACTGCCTAAAATTTACCAACGCGGCTATGTCAAACTGAATGCCTTTTGATTTCTCTCTTAACATTTGCTTGTATTGTACAATATTCAAATTTGTATTTTGCATCAGTTTGGCAGTCATTTTGTCACTTCTATCAGATATAAAGTGGTAGGTTAACATTTTATCCTCGGTTTTATCATGAAACTTGAACGTCTTTAAAAGTATACTTGTCCTTGCGTGTAGTCTCCGAGCCTTTAGTATTGGCCTTTTTCGCCAATCCATCTATTGTGCAAAACTTTCTATCCACTCGTTGCAGTTTTCATTGAAACTTTGAGCTTTTCTTCGTGCTTTGGCAATATTTTTTTCGTTGCATTTTTCCATCCCCAAAACCTCGACGTGTTCTCGATATGTGGAGTAGCTAGTGCAAAATAAGTATTTCTCACTAGTTATTTATCCAAACCAGTCGATCATTCCTTTTTTGTGTCCCATACCCTCGTTGATTTAAAGTAATGATGCCTCTCAAATATTTGACTCGATTTCACACACTAATTATAAGTACTCCCATTTATTGAAATTACATCATGGTAATTTATTCAACCTGAAGTATATTTATATTTTTCACTAAGATTTGGATCTGGTCTCCACTGAAGGCAACTAGACTCCTGAAAAAGTTCGATGCATACATACTTTTTTACAATGAGACTTTGTTTACGTGACTGAATCTTTATTTTCCTATTGTTAAAAATATTCAAAATGGTCAATGTGGTGTTCAAATGCGAAGTTTCATCAGGGGTAAATCATTCGCCTCAACTGGGGTTCAAATCTTGCTCCCTCGATATCGCACCTAGTACCTGAGCCTGTTAAGTTACCGAGACGTTCTCCTCCCATGAGGATTTTTGTGAGCATTTAAAGGAATAAGATGACCAGTAATGACGGACTTCAATTGTAACAAAACAGTTAAAAGCTTAAGATTTACAACACAGCCTGCAAGGTTGACAAAAACCCTGAACATATTGAGGTATTCGCTCATTTGACCAATTTGAGGACACCGGAACTAGTCACGGTATTTACTTTATGGGATCACCTGAAAAAGCTTATATTTCCGGAGGAAAAACCAGTCATTGAATCGTGATACTAAAGTGTAAACTTAAAACTGCTATATTACATTGTACATTTTCCGGCAGTATTGAGCATCCAGATCCTTTAAAAGTCTATAGAAATTCATAGGGCTTGGAGACGCATCGGCAGCTTCACTGGTTAAATCATTCTAAGAGATACCGAGGGATTAAGGATAGAATCCTAGTTAAGGCGAATGAGTTGTCTTCTTTTGCAATGATATACAGTTGTTGGTGATTCTGAATAAGTAATGACATGACTTTTCCTGTTATCCTCAGGATGAAGTCCAATTTTCGGAGCCCATAAATCTGTTTTTGATTGACTGTTTTGGAGCGTTTAATATCAACTCAGGCCAGATTTTGCTATCCGACAAAGAAAAATTCAAAAAAGTCTCTTGTCATTAGAGATGTGACATGGATGTGTTTGGCCCTGTGAGCGATGTAAAGGGTTTCTTCTTAGCATGCGTCCATCGTTTTGATGTGAACTTTCTTCCCCTTTTGTAATAATATGTATTTAATTTTTCGGAATTCGATTGGGATGGAGTATAAAATATTATTTTCAATAAGCTATTGGTAAAATTTTCTTAGCTATAAAATGAATGAATTTAGAATCAATTAAATTAAAAAATCATCAGTAAAATATGTGCAACCGTGACTTTTGTTTATTTCCATGTCATTTACTTTTGAAACAATATTCGTCATGATCTACTAAATCCCCTGGTAGTAGATGGAGAATTCATTTTTAAAATTAATTTTTAGCAGGAAAGGTAGCAAATCCGTCAGTATTTTGACACAAAAAGTCAACGTACGATGGATGCGTTTATCGCCGACAATGATCCGAGTGGGTTTTGCGAGCTGTAAATTAATCTCCAAAGCGTCAAGGATTCGGTGTACTTGCTACTGCACAGCATTGCCACATTATGTTATCCATCTCTCTTGGTCCCAATGCCGCTATTCAAACGTCCTGGGATTTATCCATTCCGCCCTCAAGCCGTCTCCTCAGCACTTCCGTTTATCACCCCCGTGCGACCACTCCCGCTCCCCCCCCCGCAATCTGCCACGGCTCCAACGTTAGCGTGCACCTCTCCCGCACCCCACCGCTCAAAACGCCACCTATCTTGCCCTTCCCGCCTGAATTCTTCTCCTGTGCGGTCTTTCCTACTTGGAAACCGGCTCTCTCTATATGCCCCTCTCGCTTTCCTTTCTCAACACTCATCCAAGCGTGCCTTGAATCTCCTCTCCCCCCTCCTCAACCCTCCCTTGCAATTCCTCTGGTCCTTTTGTATTTTTCTCCTTACCCCATCCGTCTCGAATACCGATAGCTCACCCCAAACGACGACAAGAATGCGACTTAATGTAAGGCGAGGTTATATTTCTCCCCGAAAGTACTCATCTTGGTTGACTTAAAAAAATCTTTCATTCACAACGACTTCAGATTCACTACGGGTTCAGCAAAATTTTCTAACATTTTCATGGCACAATTGAATATTCGGCTTGGCAAGAATATCATCATCTGAACGCATTCTTGAAGATTTTTTTGATCTCAGTCACTTCATTCACACCTACTTCTGTGGAAAAAATATGATACTCCAGATGGAAGTTTTGATTTGATCATTGGTTTCTTAAGGGTATTTAATAAAGTACACTTTAGGAATGAAAGAAAAACATGTTCTTACGTTTTCCTCTTCTTGCGCGTAGGCATTTTTCTCATTGAAAATTACTTCTTTCATGAGTGAAACAATACAATAATACTCATATCCCTCTGATTTGCATCACTCAGGCTCAATGGTACTTGGGCCATAACCACCTCAATATCAATTCACAACTTGAAATAAAATATAGATGCAGTTGGCATTACTTCTGTTCACAAGGACTCTGCATCTGTTCACAAGGACTAGGAAATATTTTTCCAAATACTAATAAGAATTTAAGTTTCTCACAGAAAGGGAAAATTTTATAAGTGACAGGAAATATACTTGTTCCTCCTTAATATAGAACTTGTATGTAATTTACAGATAAAAGTATGCCAGTTTTAAATCTATGACCCGATCAGTAGGTCTAGCTCCAATCACGATGGAATAGTGCACGTTCAACCTGCTTTTTGCTTTATCTTATACCTTAAAAGTAAAATATATTTGTATTTGGCTATTTGGATGCTGCATTAAATCACCTGGTATTTGTATTTTATTATTTTAGATGCGAGAAGAGCAAATGTAAATTTTTCTGCCAAATGTATATCTCTCCGATAGTAATCATCTTCGTTGGCATTTCTTTCACACCTACTCCTGCGGAAAAAATATGATGCTTTAGATGGAAGTCATGATTTTCTCATTGTAATCTTAAGGGTATTTTATGAATAACACACAAGAAATTAAAGAAATTAATATTCTTACGCTTTCCTCTAGACACACGTGGGCTATTCATTTCTTCAGCGTTTTTCTCGTTGCAAAAAAGAAAATTCTCTGTGTCGCTCTGAAGCTGCTTGCTGATTATGATATTAAACCTGGTACGAGTTTCTAAAACTTATTAGATTTGCAGAAATTAATATTTATATACCGGTTCATAAAGTGTAACTTTAGAGTTAATGCCGAACATACCTCATTTTCCTCTATAACTTTTTTATTTGTGTGTGATTTCTAACGAATGACAAAGGCGGTAATGCAAGTATATTTTCTATTTCAGATTAACCGCGTTACCAGTTTCTACGATACCATCATTTTGCCTAGAAAATTGCTGGAAAACTAACTCGGTAAGTGTTTTTTGTTTAGAGCCGTTATACATACATGCTATATAGCTGTTATCATCTTTTTTCACGCACGTCCACTTCAAGGTAATTTCCCTGACTAACGAGGGAAAAGAAAATTTTGCCAGCCCCAAATTAACATTTTCTCTCAAAATATTTACTGATAATTGCGTTTGCGTTCTCTCCCTTGGACTACCATCATGAAGCGATGGAAGGGTTTGTGGGGTCCAATGACTCCTAAAGATAGACTATCCGTAGCAATCATTGTTCAATTATTTATAATCAACACGTTCTGTGGGTGTATTGAAGTGCTTCCAGGTAACATGAGGTCAATTTCGTTTCTCTTTTAAGATTTTATTACTTGCCCCCAGCCAACGGCGTCATTTTCTTTTGGGCATCAAGCTCATTTTAAGGATACGAAGCAAGTGGTATCACCTGTATGGTTACCTAGGATGTATTTTTGTTCTCTAAAGCCTGAAGCTTTTCCCCGAGGGCGTTCTCAACGGCGTAAGTCGATTTTCAGCACTTCTGGAACGAGCCTGTGAGACGCGGATGGTATGTCTAAGGGTGGAGTGATGCAGTAAGCGTGGTTGTGATTTAATGCATGGAGTCATGTATTGGGCGATATTTTTCTTTCTCGTTTGTTTTTCTATAACCCGACCATGAATTCCATTTTTCTTACGGTGGTAGTTCAAGTTACTGTCATGCCTTAACCGATATTCATCCGCGATATATATATATATATATACATTCAATCCAACCTTACCAAGTTAACTGTTTTTTCCCTGCCTGGAGTCTTAACAGGTTATTGGCTTTAGAACATATCAACTGTAGCGCATCTTTCATGGTGATCAATAAAGAATTTTTTTCTCTCATGCTCGTGCTCGCAATCGCGCACCATGGCTGGACCAATATATCTCGCGCCTTGGGTTAATGGGTTGGATGGATTCCTCTCTTACTCGTTATACTGCGTTGTTTGTTTACTTGTTCCAGATGTGATATCACATCCATACATAGATTTATATTTCCTCCAAGTATTTTGTTAACATCATGCCGACTAAGGAAGACGTCGATTGTTTTGATTTCCGCCAATATATACTCTTGGAAGTATGAATTGCAGCGACGTAGAGGTGTGAGGAAATGAGACCAAGGGAGGTCATCTCTGTTAGAAGAGTTAATTTTATTCATTTGAGTAATCCACCATCTGATTGGCAGGTTTTTGAAAATTTATTATCCTAACCTCGCAATGTCGGTCACATCTTACGGTTTTCCCTCCGATGGATGACCCACCATTAGTTCTCTCTTGAATTTCTTCTCCCCACCAGAACTCTCCCAAGTGCACGTAGTCTGTAGATGGAGATCGAACTTGACACCTGTAAGATGAAACGGAAATAAAAGCCAATGTATAAGAGGTTTTAACGGTGAACGTTGGTTTTCCATCTTAAACTCGCATTGCGGGGAGAAAAAAGTACATAATTAACCCATTTTTTAGCTTAAAGTTATTGAATTGTATAAATTCAAACGGAAAATGATTAGTTGATATATTAAGCTACCTCAGTAAAAATTTATTTGGAGAAAATTAGAAATATGAGTAGAGAAGATATCTACATACACATATTACCCTGCAAGCAACAACATGGGCCTTTGTCAAGGGGTGTTAGGACACCAGCCGCGTAGAGGATAAGGTTTTGGGGGTCAAATGGTGAAGTGTATTATGGGTGAGTTTTAATTAACTGGAGCTCTCTTTCAATTATTGTCACTTATCGCAACCATATTATTTTTATGCGTGGAAAGAACAAATTTTTCTACCTATTTGCTTGGAAATAAAATAATATATCTCTTATATTATCGCTTCGGTCGGTCCTAGAAAGGTAGTGGGGCGTCAAAATGATATTATCTGTATCGCTCTGTAACTCACGTCTTCTGAATTTCTCAAGCAATCTAAGCCTAGCGATCAGTTTCCGACTCTCTACCGCCTCCCAACCTAATCCCTCTAAAAGCTTTGCAGAGTTAAATGTTCGCCCGTGGTAGTTTTTAACGAAGAGCGCTGATTTTTTTTGTATTTCATTTATAATTTTAGTTAAATCTTTTTGTCCAGGGTTCAAAAATGCTTGCTGCGTATAAAAACCTGAAACCGGTTCCCGTAACACTCTGGTTTACGGCGGTGAAATTTTTCTCTATGTAAGGGATATTTTTATCATTTTGTTTTATTTTTAGTGAAGTGCAGAGTATGAATGAACCTTTCAAAAGTATGCCTGACGATAAATAGTGCTTAGAGTGTTCCCTTTTCTGCTGACTGGGATCTCCGTTAAATTCGTCGATCGCCTTTCATGATGGGTAGACCACATCTAGGCTTGGAAATCGCCAAAAGAGCGTACGCGCTGTGGGTAATTATGATTTGCTCAGTATCGTAAAGGCAAAATATTCCACTTAGACGCCAACTGCTTGCTGAAAGAACTGAGGTCGCGTGCCAGACAGTAATAACGGCCGCCATTGCTTCATGGCTATGCAAGTGTCCGTGGAGATTTTATGATCTTAGTGCCCTGGTTGATTTATTAAATTCTGTATTTTTTCGAGAAGCCCAGTCTTTTAATGTGGCGGTGCGAGAGTGGTAATTCCGTTCAAGTTGATGCAAGTGTGATTAATCGTCCTTATCGGTTGAGTTTATCAGGATTTATTCGGTATTATATATCCCGGAAGAACCGCTGTAAAGCTAGCACTTCCATCAGTCCCATAGTTTCAGGACTGCCATGAACACTTATTTCTGATCACCGCGCAATAAATTTTAGGCTGTATATTTTCTATTATCCTGATGAAGGCTGTAGTTTGATAAATGATTTTGAGTAGACCCTCTCACACGGTGGTTAAAGCCTAGTAACTCACTGAAAAAACTCTCCGAGAAAATCTGCCACATGAGAAATCGCCCAGTTTGCAGGATAAATGCATAACAAAAAACAAGGTTTATGACAGATTAAACTAATGTATACTAATGTCAGGTCTGGCCTGTCTTACAGTGCGACCAATCCCTCGGGCGCAGGACATTGAACTCGGCTGGTGTGACGGTGCCTAAAAGTCAAGCAAACTTTACTTTTAAATTTAAAGTTGATAAAACAATATCCATGTCAAATGAGTGCCACCACAGTATCCTACTAAATTGCATGCAAACAAAATAAAAAGCAATCACTTTTCCCCCAGCCAACAAAAATTTTCTGTCCTAATCGTTGCAAAAATATTCAAGTAAAAAACTAAATGAAGTCAAACTGTAGTCACATAGACTTTTTTGGGGTTAATGTTTTTATATCTTTTAGAATCTTACTTTTTGTCTCGAGAACATTTTTAGTACTTTGATTTGATTTTAGCATACACGCCAAAGTGATATGCTTCGATGACACGATGTATTTTTATGTGGCTCAGGTTTATACTGGATATTACAGTGGATGTGAATGATGTTTTCTTTAAAGATCATCATTGTGTAAGAGATTTAGATTTTCATTGGAAAAAATAATTCCATTCTTTGATAAAATTACTCTTCTCTTAGCATAGTTTAGTGAATTCTACCATTCAAAACCAAATTGGTCACTGTTAGATGCCATTGAAAACGAACATCATTTTAGTTTCCATGCCGTGTTCTTGTCAATCAAGAAAGTACTTCAATGGTCAAAAAATCAGAAAATGATGAATCCTTTTCTTCTGTAGTAGGCAGGTGGAACCAATTTTTAAAATGTAAGTTATGATAGGTCAGCGTTGGACGCGGGGTCAATAATGTATCCAATTGGTCCCTTTGCGCATCTACTTTTGGTGCCATAATCGCATTGTTGAAAATGAAAAAACAAAATTTCCAGTTTCATTTTAGATTAGTTTTGAAATTAGCAAAAAACTGGCCAGTTTTCTAATAATCTTGAATATTTGAGAGTGATAATTGGAGCAAATGTTTTCAAATAATGTTAAAGTCCAAGTTGCTTCACTAAATTTGAATTAAATGTGTGGCTAGTAAATAGCCAAATTCTTTCATAAAAGCAACCAGTGTAACTATTGTCTGTCAAGATTCTATTTTATTCCAGCTATGAACTGAAATGTACTTCGTGAAAGTGCAATTTTATATTTTAATGGGTTATTCATTTTCTTTTCCCTTTTTTTGCCTTGGTGAATTCACTTGAATCTACAAAGCAAATGGTTGTGGGCTTTACTTTGTGGAAGTTATCAATGATGGACAAAATAAAAATGACTTTGTTAACTCCACTATAGGTTTCTTGGCACGACCCGGTTTCGACACTGCATGTCATCTTCAGATCTGACATACCTGAAGAATACACGAAGGTCTGACATACCTGAAGATGACACGAAGTACTAAAACCCGGGTCGTGCCCATAAACCTATAGTGGAGTTAACAAAGTCATTTTTAGTTCTGATGAAGGCTTCCGCGGGGCTTAGATAGAGGTTGATTCCTTTCTTCGGGTTTTCCGCCGCGTTGGTTCATGTTGAGGACAATATTTCGCCGGCTGTCCTGATGGCTTCCTCAGATCCATTTGGACACATAGACCTGAGGAAGACAGCAGGACAGCCGGCGAAATATTGTCCTCAACATGAACCAACGCGGCGGAAAACCCGAAAAAAGGAATCAACCACCAAAGTCATTTTTATTTTGTTCATTTGAATCTAATCTACTCGGGATGTGCAATGGCCATTATTTTCCCTCCATCACTGTGCGTCTTGAATCTCTATTGTATGTTCCACCAATGCAGAATAACGTTAAAGAAACATCCTGTTTACTGAATATAAAAGCATGTAAACTTTTTTTACTTTGGTAAATTCTTGCGTGTGACTTCCAAATCTCGAGTAATGCTCATCTCATTCATTCCAATAGCATTTTTAAACTCTTGTTTGTTTGAAATTCTAGGAAAGTTAATGTGTTGATTTCTCCGCAGTTCTGATGACTGACAGCTGATTCCGTGAACTTCACACTCGCACAAAGCTGTGGCTCTCAATCTGCGCCATCAATGCTGACACTGTCGCCTCAGTCGGTTTGTCAGTCCAGTGTCAGTTAGAAAATGTTAGATTCCGAAGGAAGGAAGTTATTTCTGTCTCTCTGTATCGAAACTGCGACCCTTGGGACGGGATTCGAATACGCTACCACCCTATATCCGTTGTCTCATCGGCGAAGAACTATAAATATTTCGTATGAGTCTTCATCATGGTGTGCCTGCGGTCATATTAAGATTTGGCTAAATTTGGCTAAATCGACACGCATCACACATTTCTACGGTAAACATTTTATCACATCGTATTCACTTATTCAATTTTTTTCTTCTGGGAACGCTGAATTGTATAATCCATTTTTCTGTCACTGGTATCTTTGGTTCATATTGGTGAAAGATACAATAGCGGTAACCACAATTAAATGAATACTTGGTATGTAAATAAGGACAGTGTTAAAAATGAAGTGGTGATCGGTGGATTTGAGTGAAGAACCAGCGTTTTTCAGTAAAAGGTTTTCAAATGTAAGGAAAGTGATTTTTACCATCTACGCCAACAACAGTCTACTATGGGGTTGTATAATTATCTTGAAAAACCAATTGATTAACAACTACTTGAAAACAAGAGAGATATTGTTCTTAAATTTCGACCGTAAAGTTGGTTCTACTTTCAAATATTAGTGGCATATACTTCATTCTATAACATCATTCAGTTTATTATTTAATAACTTGGTAGGCTTTTTGCAATCAGTATTTTCAATTTATCGACAAAATGCTTATAATTTTCATCTACACGATTGCTTATTGTGATGCGAGAGTGAAAGCCTCTCTACCTCCATTGAGACACATTAGAGGTGATACATACTCTGCTCGGTACTTGTTGTACCGGATTAGTGGGAGAACCAGTCGCGATAGTAGATATCTACCCAATTTGTCCGTCAATAAGAAGATTTGATATGGCTCTTAATACCCCCATGGAAATAGATAAGGTGAGGGTTGATAAGCGAAGCGGCATTGTTTGCCTCAAGTTTGAGAGCTTATTGTGTGCTCTGTCCTCGTTTTTCAAAGCATTTTTGACACATAATTTTATTTAAAACAAAAAAGATCGAAATGTTTTACGTATTACTTTCAATGTAGCGTACGTTCAGTTTTGTTTGCAACCTTTTCATTATCATGTGGATGCTCGTCATGAATACTCTTCCCTGAAAGGTGGTGACCTTGTTGTGTGAAAACTATCTCTTGGGCATCATGGGAGTTTTTAGGAATCTTAGTCACTTTATTTTAAGCTAAATGAAGTTATGTTGAAGTCTAGTTTACATAAACTTCATTACCTAATTAACTAGAATCAAACCACACCAGAAATACGGCGCTGTGTCTGTAGGAGAATGCCCCTTTTTATTATTTTTTGACAGGACATCAAGCTAAAAGTTAACAAATTTAGTTACTTATACACAATTTTAAAGTAAACAAGTTAAATTAATGCCCTTTTTAATTATATTTTGACTGGACAGAAAGCTTAAAGTTAACAAATTTAGTTACTTACTTAAATGACATGATATGATATCATTGATATATAATTACTAACTTGGGCGATGACCAGTTTTGGTTCCAAACTGGAAGATCAACTCGGAATGAAATTGCGGTGATGAGAATAATTATAGAATGAAACAAAGAATAACCAGGATGTTTTTGATTAATTTTTGGATTTAAAATTCGCTTATGACAGAGTAAAATGAGAAAAAATAAACGGAGATACTCGGGAAAATGGGAATAGATTGGCAAGACAGGAGACTAATCCGACAATTATATATGGCGCAAAGGGCTCAGATGAGGGTGGCTGACGTTAAAACAGGGTGGGAAAGCATAGGTCGTGGAGTAAGGTAAGGGTGCCCGTAGTCATATTTGTTTTTTACATTTATGCCAAAAAATTGGTGATACAGGTATGGAAAGAACTCGATGTGATAATCAAAGTGGGATAAAGTCGGTCATATTCTGGGATGATCAGGCGTTGTTTAGTCGATCTTAGAAAGGGATACGAGCTTTAGTAGATGCTTTAGAAACAGCGTGAATATTTGAAATGAAGACAAATAATAAGAACACAAAAGTAATGAGATTCTCCATGACCGAGCATATTAAGGTGGTGATTGAAGTTAGAGGGCACAAAATTCAGCAAGTAGAGCATTTTAATTACTTAGGCAGTAAATTCAGAGAAAACAGGCATAGTAGCAATGATATAAGGAAGAGAATAGTGATCGCTAATAAGGCGTTTAGTAATAGAAGGGGGCTGATGACGAGGTCCTTGAGTAAGGATGTGAAGAAGCCGCAGGTTGAATTGTAGCGTAGTGCTGTACGGAGCAGAAACGAGGGCCCTCAGAAAGGAGGACGAGAGAAGGCTAAACGAAATCTGGGAGAGGCTGGGTAGGTTGCTAGACGAAGTAATATGGGGCTTGGTTGCTCAAGAGGGTGACCGAGGGAAGGATGTCGGGCACGAGGGGAAGTGGAAGAAAGAGAAACAGTTTCATGGACGGGATAAATGAGGGTAGATCCTATACTGTGGCAAAATAAAATAAATACTAGAGGTACGTATGACGTACGTCGGCCCCGGTGGCGGCGGGGTAAAGTCCTCGCATGCTAACCCGAAGGTCGCGGGTTCGAGTCCCGCCTGGGTTGAATATTATCTGCCCAGGACATGGGTGTTTGTGTGTCGTCCGTTGTTACTGTTATTCTCCCGACGTAAATTGGCACATTGTGCTGTATTCGGGATAGTGAAGATAAATATATAAATAAATAAATAAATTTAAAGTGTAGAAAATTGGGAAGAGTTTCTCTGACTGTCATTAAAACCTAAACTAAGTGATGGAATATTAAAAAACTACATGATATATATCTACAGCTTCTATCCATCAGGCTTTCATGCTAGTTATCACATGATTGTCGTTAAGTTCCAAGTTTTTGATGAAAGGGAAAACGATTCGGATATCGGGTTTGCATTTTTCGTTTATGTTCCGTCTCACTCAGTTTTTTGTTTCCTATTTTTATTGTCTTTCGGCCAGGTTTTCAAATGTATATCTTGTCAACCGCTAGATAGCGTAGCCTGTGTTAGTTTTAAATTCCTTCACATTGCGCCAGCAATACCGTAGTGTAGTTGCCGCAATGTAGAGGAACCTGAAGCTCACGTTCTTAATTTTTCAGGGCATTCACTGGAATTACTTTAACTGGTACGGGAAAATATTGGCCCGGCATTTGCCCAAGGACGGTGGAAAACCCGTAAAACCACCGTCAGGCTACCAAACTTATCAAAGCAATCAGGAAAAAACAGAGAAACAAAACCAAACACAAAAATAAACAACCTTTAAACTTTCAAGTACTTTCTGCCGCGCTTATATTTCGTCGTTTCCCGCGATTTTCATGGCGCTGCTATCTTGGTTGAAATGCGAATCACTCTGCTCCAGGCGTTATCACACTGTATTCGCATATTCGCGTTAACACCTTCGTTATTGCATTTTCGCACCTCAGCCAATCAGAGAGGAACACCATGAAAATCGCAGGAAAACGACGACATATAAGCACGGAAAAAATGCTTCTCGACACTTTGATCTGAATACGCTGGAAGGACAGATATCGATACTGTTGTCCCAAAAACAAAATACCGGAAAGAAAAAATGCAGAGATCATCATTTCAGCTCCGCGGACCTGAGAAATAACAGTTTTAATAATATCCAGTTAAATGTTTTCTCCGAATTAAAGTCGAAATGAATACGTTCTCACATTGATAGCACTCACGTCAACTAACAGACAGCCTGATAAAGTATTTAAGAACCGAGCTTTTAGTTTACATCAATTTAACGAAAAGGAAATGTTACATGTGGAATAACGTTAACCAGGCATTATATATCATAGTTTGCTCGGCACTCTAAGCTTATTAGGTTGGCAATCACCCCTTTGGGCCAACGCCCATCCAGGGCTTCACAGACCTTGTTCGTGTGTGGATAGTGCAATATGATTGGTACGTTAATTTGGACCTTAATCTAACCTCCCAAATTCGGCGACATTATCTCACTCTCTGTCCCAATGATGGCTCCCCATCAGGTTACTTTCTATAATTCCTCATACCCTCTGTACCTCATCTTTACATTCATTGGTCGTTCAACCCTAAGATTGGTTGACTGCAGCCCTCCACCCTTCCTTGTATAATTCCAGTTCCCTTACATCCTAGTATTTCTTCCTTTGTACTTACCTCTTCATTTTGTCCATGCATTTATCCCTGAGTCTTCCTTAGTGGAATTTTTCCTCTATTTTACCTTCAACTGCGTTCTTCGTGAACTCATTGTGACTCAATGTGACCAATCCATCTGGTTCATGTTTCTGCATGGTGTTCCATACATACCTGTCTTCTTATTTCGTCCAAAATTCCTATCCTCTTCATTTCTCATCCACACATGCCTGTCGTTCTACCCTCAGTTACACTCTTTAACATGTTTTTACCTCTCAGAGAATCCTCCATCCATCCCATTGGTCTTTTTCCAATCTCTGCGGCAGTGTTGTCTTCTTCAACGATATCTGTTACCTCCTTTTTCGTCTCCCACGCCAAACAACCTACTATATCCATTCTTCTTCAAGTTAGTATCTCAAATGCCTAAAGTCCAATTACATACCCCATCGTAATGAACAAGTTTCCCACTCAGAGAGTTTATTGGGAAAAATAAAAAAAAATTATCGCACGGTCACTTTAATCCGGAGTTTGCATAAAGCTAATTTTTCCGTCTGCTGTGGTTCCACAGGGTCAGCTATTTTTGAGGCTCAGGCAAGAGTTCTCGAGTCGTGTTTTGAGATCTTTTCGTGTTGGTTCGTCACGGACCTCGCCCTCTAGCAAATGCGTGCCCAAGTTTATACGGTCGTCAGTTACGTGACCACGTATTCCTCCCGAGGGCCCCATTTTGGAAAGGAAATTTACCGTAAGCCTCGCATACTGTTTCGATATATTTTGAGAGGACAATTCAACAAAGGTGGCTTGACTTACTTCAGGTAAAGCCATTTTGAGCATCCACGTTGAGAGTCCCCGGCATTCCGATCTTTCCGTGTAAGATCGCGGGACGGGTCGCATATTAAGTGACAAATTGTTGTTTTTCCTTATTTACAGTGTAATAATTGAAAGGCACGTAAAACCCTTGGTTTTTTGTAAATTGGATAATGTGAAGTAAACGACAATGGATTCAATAATGTGGACATTTTTCTATAGATGGTCGCCTGCGCCGCTTTTATTAATACGGTGAAACCTGAATTAAGCGGTCATCGCCGGACCTATGAGACGATGGTAACTTGAAGAGGTGAATACTCAAAGGAGTGAATATTTTAATTGCTTAAAAGCGGATTGGTTTCCGAAAAATTCGGCCGCTTAGAGAAGTGATCGTTTAAGAAAGGTGACCACGGAGGCCGGTTTCATTGTAAAGCAGAGACCATTGTCCTAGCTTCCCTCTCCTATCTGTTTTTTCCTTGTTTTTTATTAATATGATAAATACCCGGGTGATTTTAGTTGCTCTTATTGTCTGATTTCCCTTAACTATTAAAGTGGATGGAGAGGGGAGATATTACGACTCTCAAACTCTTGTTTGACAAAAGATATGACGGCCATATTGGCTATCCCTTCTCGTTCCTTACTTTTCTTTGGATGGTGCAACTGAATGGACGAAGTAATTGATATAAAGCAAAAATAGCTAGCTAGAATAGCTAAAATGTTTCAATATAAGGCAGGAAGTTCTTGAAAAATATACTGGCAACTTAGTGCTCTGGATTCAACTCGATTTCATGATATTTTTTACCAGAAATGCGGATTATTTTCGAATTTGCGGATTATTTGAAATATTTAATTAAAAGAAAACAACTGAGTGATAAATAAATTTTATATTGAAGGAGAAAATTCAAGCTGATTTATTGTGAATTATTGGTGGAAAACAATAAAATTGTAAAATATCTGCGTCAGCCAGTACATGCTGAAGGATAATCTGGATTATCAATTGTGGCGGATATTTTCACCCAAACGATACATGTTTTAGCATTGGCCACGATAGCAATCACCCTCTCCATGTACTTCAATGTCCTATAGGCAATATTTTATGCCCAGCAAACTTGTAGGTAAATATGCTAAGCCCTATTATGCTATTGGCTTATCAGGGAATTTCAATATGGCGGATTTGGATTCTCCTTCTCCCACGGCTGGGTATACGTAGCGTCACATTTCATCTACATCTACATAATACCCTGCGAGACACTACGAGGGTGTGTGGCAGGGGGTAAAGATCACCAAACATGCACTGTTGCCATGCAAGTAGGATATTTAAGGGAGACATGCTAGAGAAGAGGGACACATGCAGCTAGATGGTTAGTATCTACATTATAAGAAAGGGATTATTGGTTGTTATTACATGAATCATACACTACAGACTACTCTATCTATATTTCACCTACCTATCCCTTTGCTACGCTGCCTATTGTTCTCTCTTATGGTTCGCGGGAAAAATGACATTTTAAATCTATCGGTACGACAATCTATCTCTCTAATCTTGTTAATATGATCAAACCTAGCATAATACGCAGGGGTTCTCAATATATATCTAACGTCATCTGTGAACAAATCGGTTTCGAATTTACTTAAAAGGTTTAACCTAAATTTTAACCTGCGTTCTGATAGTAATTCCCATCCTAGTTCTTCTATTAGACTCGTAACACTTATACAATTATCATTACAGCCGTTAACAAACCTAGCGGATCTCCTTTGCACACGCTATTCTGTACGTTAATAACCCTATGAGAAATTCCTCAAGGGCTAAGGGTTTCTTTTCGTATCTTTCCTACTATGATTTGAAGAGATAATTCACTTAATGTTTGGAGCTTTCCATTAGCAACAGACGTTGATGGGAACATAACAGTACAGTATAGAGCGCTTTATCACAGATGACTTGAATTCGGTGCGCAGACGAAGCGTTCCGTGACCAACCGGTGTATATCCTTTTATATTTATATTTTATCATTCCTATCTAATGAAAAGTGTGTGTTAATAATAGATTTATTCAGATTAAATTGTTAGTATAGGAGAGGTTACCTCCGTCAGAGTGATTACGGAGCTTTAGTTGAATTCGTCGCGGCAGAAATTTTAATGAATTTGGTCTCCTTATAATACATACATACATACCCATCACGCCGTTCCCTTCCGGGGTAGGCACAGTCAAAATGTTTCACTCGTTACTACATAATTGTACACCTAACTCTGCTTCAATAATTTCCTCCATTCTGACCTATCCTTGCAAACCTCTTTTGCCTCATTTCCCCTCATACACTGTTTCATACACGCCCTCCTGTTTTTAAGACTCCTAATATTCCTCCTCCTAAGAATTTCCTCAACCACAACTTTCTGGGCCTTCCTCTACCTCTCACACCATTCATTCTACTCTCATATATCTGTTTCGTTATTCGACTTTCATCCATTCTCTCAACATGGCCAAACCAACGAAGCACACTCCTTTCATACACGCCCATTACTGGAGCATTCAACCCACATTCATTCATGACCCACTCATTCCTGACCCTAACCATCCTACGTTTTCCGCAAACACTCCTCAGATAACTCATACCCACGGCATTTCATCTACTCTTATGTCTATCCTGACGTACGCATGTTTCACTACCATATAGCAAAGTGGGAAGAAGTACACTTTTGTACACAAGTGTACTTCTATAAAGTTATCTTATATTTCGAGGGATAAAATAATTTGCTACTTATTACACTACTTGATGAATTACCTGAAATTAGAACTCGCGTCCCAATGGATCTTGCATGGGTGTACGTTCTATGAAATTTCGAAAAAATTTGGATGTTCTCACTCAAAGATGGCGAAGAAAACCGTAGTTGTCAAGGGCTTTCCTACGGCGTGGAATATTTTCGTCACATTCTCACCTATGCAAACGTAATTAAATCCTAAGAGCTGCATTATTAGAATCAAATTCTTTCTTCATTAATATGACGTCTAAAGTTATTTCATACTTCTCACACCCTCAAAATTTGAAATTGGAATGGAAATATGATCCTTGTTTTCACAATGCCCAACTGAAGAAATGAAAGAAACGGTTTATGGATTCTGGTAAATCTCTCAAGAAATATATTGATGAGCCGCTAATATTATAGAGGTATTTCTTTATTGTGTGGCCTCATTTGCCGATTTTAATGTGAAGTTATATCGAGCGCAGTCCACTATAAAATCATCCAGCTAGGTATGTGAAATTAAACTCGCTAAAAAGAAGTGGAAAAATGCGTCAACATCTTCTGATGCTTCCTATCAGAAACTAGTTCCAAATCAGTTTACTATACGCAGTAAAAGCATGAACTTCTAAACGCGTGCTATTACCCTCATTAGAGAGCGCAGCATTCTGTTGTCAGTGTTGGACTCACGAAAAATATTGTTGCCTAACTTGCACGCCGCGGCACGGCACGCCGTGTCCTCACTATACATAATGGAGGAAACCATTTCCTTCGCCGGTTAAAGTTAACTAAATTGCTTCAGAGAATGGCATTTGCATATTGGAAGACTCACAGGTGTGCAATCAGAACACTGCAAAGCACCATGTCAACTTTCCGGCAACCAGTGACAGCAATTCACCTTCGGCCCTATGGAGGTATATTTCATGAGAAATAAAGCTTCATAGCAGCATATCAAGCGGAGATTAGCCCAAGCAAAGAAGGCGTTCATGGTGAAAAGACGAATTATGAGCTCAAAGTATATAGGGCCACACACTAGGAAACAGTATGTGAAAACACTCGAGTGGAGCGTAGAATTCTATGAATCGGAAGCAAGGACCATTGGAAAATCTGACAAGAAAATACTAGAAGCCTTCAAAACCTGGTTCTGGAGGAGGATGCACGAGCTCAATGTCGACTACGCTCAAGGGCGGACTAAGATATAAATGATTAAGAGTTCAGAAGAGTAAAATATAAAAGGACCATATGGAACACCATACAGAAAAGATAAACGAGATGGATTAGACACATCTTGAGACACAATGGATTTGTGAGGAATGTAATTGAAGGGAAAAGTCCCCACAAGGAGACCCAGGAATAAGGTCATTGATCCAATAAAGAGGACGGTACATAGGAAGAGATACCAGGGGGCAAGAGATCTAGCATTAAATACGGAAGGTGGAGGGCTGAAGTCAACCAATCTAAGGATTGAACGACCAAAGATGTTAATCGATGTTTATGTTCAGGAAAAATGTCTCAAGATGGGCGTGGACAATTCACTAGCCGCAGCAATTTCCAATCGTTAAATTCCTTGTATTCATTCACTCTGGTATTTCCGATCGTCTAATTTTGACGAAAAAGTTCAACAACAGATTTCACTTACAGCCTCAAAGTGACTCTCGTCCAGCGAAAAGAGTATTAGAACTATGAAATTCTGCGGAGGTACGCTTTGATTATTACATTGTGACGACCAATGATGAGCAGCTTATACTGACATCAGAACCTCATGGAGGACGGTATGTAGTATTTGAGATTGATGTACGCAATTCAGCGTGAGTATTAGAGAAGGTTTTGTGAGTAAGTCAGCGGTCCGCCGCAGAGGACTACCACGACATCGATCTCCTTGGCGTTGAGGTGTGGAGGATGGGTCCACAAAGAGAGTGGGAGAGAAATAGTGTGATGTAAAGAAGGTCCATGAGAGATGGAGAGGGAGAGAGAGTGATGTAGGGAAAGAAGATGAGAGAGAGAGAGGAAGAGTTAGGGGGTGAGATGGCGCGGGATGGGCGGGCAAACAGGGAGTACGTGTTCCCGCGACGCGACATCGATTCCGTTTCTCCGCCACCCTTTTTGCGTCCACTCTCCTTTATTCCCCTCTCTCTCGCACTTCTTTGCGCCTTTCTCTCTCTCTCTATCACCCTCTCTCTCTGTGTTTTTACGGCTCTCTCCCATCTTCCGTCTCCCTTCTCTCCGTGCCGCCATTGCTTCGTGTCGAGATCTATGTTCTTCGCCACACCCTTTACTTGGCGTCCTCCCGCCTTATGTCCGCCCCCGCATTCTTATCTCGTGAACGACGCCGGCTAAAAAGACTTTCCTGACATCGAAAAATGGTAATTGTGTAGTTTAATAATTACATATGAAATATTTGAAAATCCATTTAATATTACATTTGAAAGAATGCAGTTTTCAGAATCTAGTAATTGACAAACCCATATCCAAATACTCATATATATTCTTTTTTCCCTGTTGAAATCCAAATCAGCCTCTGTTCTTAGACCCACTAGAGCTGACTCCTCCTACCTCCTCATACAAATACTTATCTTAAATCGTATCTCATCTCTGGTTCTAATCTCAGGAATTCCCTGCCATTATCTATAAAAAATTCTTCCTCTCTGTCTGTTTTTAAGGAAAAAACTATTTAATTATTACTATAATGAGCATATATGACTGTAATTAAAGTTTGTATCCTATTGTAGAATTGAATGTTTCCAAAATAATCTGAGAAATTATTTTTTGTTTGTTATCTCTTTGATTGATATTATATTTTCCATCTTATATTTCGTGTCAATTATCTGTGGCGGTAATTTTTTGTTCATCTTTGTGAGATGTTGGTCAGGTATATTTTTTGTTCTTTTTTTCATTAATAGTTGAATTTGATATATATTGTCTTTTTTGCTCTTACGCGGAAACTCAGAGCATAATAAAACTTTTTCTATTTTTTATTCTCTATGACAGTAGTGTGCTTTGCTAGTTTGGCCGAATAATTATAGAATTGAGTCGAATAATGAAACACATTTATTATGGTTTGTGGAATACTTTTGTACCAAGATAGTTGACTAAGAGAGTCAATCTAGGGTGTGGTGAAAGAGTCTAATAAGAAAAGGCATGAGAGGAATCTTAAAGAACTGGTGGGCGTGTATGAAGGGATGAACAAGCGTTATATAAGTGAGTTAAGTACGCAATGAATGGGTATTAACGAGGAAATTCGTATGACTTCTCTAACTAAACATTTTGATCGCTTCAGTTTTCACCCAGTGAAACTTGAGATCTTCCATTTATATACATATGACTTTTTAAATAAATATATAGTCCATTTGTATAACTTCCGATTATATTGAAGTTATTTTGGCGGTATTTGCATAAAAAGAAGCCATTATAGGTGTATGGTATGGTGCGTCACCTAAGAGAGTCGTATTTGATAGTAATATGAGGTCCTTACGAATTGATCATGTCAGGAATTGAACGGTGGGCAGGCAATAAATGAATTGGAATGAATTATTCTCCCTTATCCACGTATGACCAAGAATAACTCACCTTGGTTATTAATTTATTTGCAGAGAATATTTGAAATTTTATATTTACAGTGATAAACAGACATGCAAAAATCAGCATAATATACCAGTGCGTTACTAACCTACAGCCATGTCTCGCATGTACATGATATGACGAATGATATGACGATGCGATGCCTGGGTCCAAAGCGTGTACCCTCATGAGGGAGAACGAGAACAGGCTGCAGGTATTTGAGATGTGGGTGTGAAGAAGGATGGAGAAGGTAAGGTGAATGGAAAGGAAGACGAGCAAGGGGGCGTTAGGAATAGTGGGCGAGTAAAGGAAACTTCCGAATGAAACTCTGGGTAGGCAGGTTAGATGACTATGGAAAGTAATATAGGATGGGTTGGCGATGGGTTACTCAAGGGTGTGACAGAGAGAAGGATATTGGGCAAACTAAGAAGGGTAAGAAGGTGAATAGGATTTATGGACGAGATGAAGACGGGTAGATCGTATTCTTGGACAAAAACACAATACTAGAGGTAGGTAGGATCCTGTAAGTGTAGGAAATAGGAAGGAAATTCTCAGACTTTCAACAAGATCTGCCTTAACTTAATGATAACTTAAAATACATATGCTAGAAATTAGAACGCTAGATGTAGTACAGAGCAAACACTTACCAATGAGTTGGTAGAATACTAAAAAAGGGTTCATACTTGTTCTCGCATTCTTGTTTGTGCATTTCATCTCGGTTCTCCTTCGCATTATTCCTATTTCTCGTGTTTCTCTCCCACCTTTCCTTCGTTTCTCTTGTTTTTTCTGCGACTAAGTCATGTGGAAAAAGGAAGAAAGAACTGTTTTTAGCATCATTCATTTTATGCTCCTTCCACTAACCACCTCCACATTTCCTATTTTGTGGAGGCAAGTCCAACACCGATGAATGTTTCAAATTAAGTTTCGGCGTTGAATATTGAACGCAGACGCGGACCGCGGGGAAGGGGAGGTGGCTTTTTGCTTTGATACATTTTAAGTGGGCGCCCGTCCCTGTGGTCCGGCTCCGAAATTTAATCTGATGTTTTCCGCGAACTGCCCTCAGGCGGCGGCAGATGTGAAACCACGAAGAGCGAGTTGGCCCGAGCATATGTGATGTGGCATTGTATTTTTTCCCCAATAGTTTTTTGCATTTATGGCATTGCTCGCACGAACTCGTTCGTGCTGACGTATTTCCGGCACAAATTTTCGTTTGGTTGTCACTCGGGTGTGAAACGGGAATGTACAGCGGGGACGGTTTGGCAGCGGGAAGTGTGCTTCCATTGCACTAAATTAGGAGAGTGAAACATGCTGGGTAAGGCGGCTATCATTTCTTTACCTGATGTTTTTGTTCTCTAGAGGATTTCGGCTACTTTAGGTGATATTGCGTTTACGTATAACAGTAAAGCAAAGTCCTTTTTCGTACAAATTTGTGTGGAACTAACTTTCACTTGTCAGAAATTCATTCATTCATTGGTTGTTCAACCCTAAGATTGGTTGACTGCAGCCTTCCATCCTTCTCTTTCAAACGTTAGTTCTCTTACCTCCTGGCATCTATTTTTCTATCTACTTTCCTTTTCACTTGGTTCATGAAGTTATTCCTGGGTCTTACACTCGGGACTTATCCCTCCATTTTACCTTATTTTATTATATTCTTCACAAACCCATTGTGTCTCCGGGTGTGTCCATTCCATCTTGTTCTTCTTTTCTGCATCGTCTTCTTTTCTATTCTACTGTTCTGTATGTTTCATCATCTCTTATTTTGTCTGTCCTTTTGATCTTCAGCATCCTCCTCTAGCATCAAGTTTCGATGACTTCTAGTCTTTTCTGGTTAGCTTTTCCAAATGTCCGTGCTTCCGATCCATAAGTGCCACGCTTCACACGAATGTTATCATATACTGATTCCTGGTTTGCAGTCCTATCTTTTTTGAGCACAGCAAAATACAGGCATATAAACATTTTCAATAATATGTATAGGTAAATGCAAACAAATAAATTTTACCGATTTTCATTCTTAGTATTTGAATGTCATTTTAACACGTAGTGTTAATGAGCATGGTATGTATTTGGAAATAATTTAATTATACTTACACAAATTTTCTCCTAAACGCGAAAAAATATATTTTGTATCATTATAACAGTTCCGAATAAATTTAAATAAAGATAAAAAAGGTATTCCGAATAAAAATACGCACATGCATAAGATTTTCACTTAAATTGAGGATCGCGAGCCGTCAATCCAAACGATGAAAATGCTTTCATTGAGAAGAAAACTTTAAGCGATAACTCTTGCTTCATTAATATAACAACACATAAAGTTTTTCCCTTAGGGCAAATAGATGTACTTATTAAGGTGTGATCTAGGATTTGGTTTCAATTTACGTGATAAGTTATTAATATTTACTCACTTAAAGTCACAATTCACGCTACAACATCCTTAAAATGAAATTATGTTGAGTTATAAACCTAAGGGGTGTCCAGAATAACTCAGGCATGAAACAACTAGTAAATAGTGTGAATCAGAATGTAACCATTAGCCATCAAAAAAGTGTCTCTAGTAGGTCAAGGTAAGGTCATTTGTTTTCTACCTTGATGTATACTTATGCTTCTTTGTGTTCATTATGTATTCATAAGTTGGCTATTAGAATAACATATTATGGATATATGTATTACTGTTCTTACAAATAAGCTATTGTTTTCTTTGTTATAATTTGGCCTTGAAATACAATGTAAGATCATGAATTTTAAGCGTATTGCTTTAAAAACCCAATACATATAAGCGAATACTAAAACATTTAAAATTTGAAATCAAATTCCTTATTAAAACGAGCTAGGTATTTCATTCATTGGTCATTAATTTAATTGTTTTTTTTCGTCATCGATGTGGTCTAATATCAATTTTGCGCATTTATAGCTTAAATCAGCTTTTTAATTCCCTCGGTTAAATTTTTCATTCACCTCAACTCATTTGGCGACATGAAGAATTTCCATTTCATTCATCAATTTTCAAATGTTTGTGTTTTTAGATCCGTAGAAATTTGCTTTCTTCATCTTTTAGATAAGAGACTTCTCTCCTGTTCATGGCTACTTTTCTATTTACTGAGTCAATTTCCTCTTGGATCATTGATCTCACTCCGTCGCTCGCTGCCATCTCAAATTGTGATGCTTTTTTAATTTTTATGTGGCTATAAAATTTATTTCTTCTCCATCTCTTTTAGTCTATATTTTTTTTCAAATGCTCATTTCCGCGAAAATTTCATTTTCAAGTTTATATTTTTTTTAAATTTTAATTTCCATTAACATCTCTCCATAAAACTGAGTTTTGCTCTTTCCTAAGGAAAGTTTAGGGAGTAACTTTGGAAGTTTTTAAAGTTTTGATCGCCTGGGGCAAGATCGCCTGGGGCAAGGGCTTCAACCAAAGAAGTACCTGCGTGCAATGCGGTACGGAGCATAACTAAATTTTTTGAATTATATTATTCCCATTTCTACTTTGCGGGATACTTGCTATGAACTGCCGTAACGTTGTAAGGTTCTCTTACCACTGTGTTATTACAAATAAGAAGATACTTTGCACCTTTTAATTTTTAGCGTAATAAGCTTGAAGTTCTAAAGTAGTGTTCCCTAAATGCTGAAAAATGTTAGAAACTCTTGTGAATAATTCCACTCATTGAAAAAGACATGAAAGGAAGCACACAGAAGGAAATGATTAATGTGCCAGAATGAAATTACTCTTATGTAATGTGAAGGCACAAGATTAATGATACCTCATCCAAGTTCTGGTGAATGGTCGCAGCAGCATGTCAACATTACCCAATTACTGTCCATTTTGCTACAGATTATATGGTAATACAAGACAATTTTAATTGCATATGTGGCTTTGTTTCAATACCATTAAATTTCCTGGAAAAATGTTCTTACTTCACCAGTTTTTTGCGAAACAAAGTACTTGATAAGACAGTAAAATATAAGAATTTTGGTTTTAATTTGTTTTCTAATGCGGATTAACGTAGTTTCAGTTTTATACGAGGGTAAGTCAATAAATAACTTGCAAGACTGGCTGGAAATATTTATAATTAAAGTAATGTCCTAAAATTTTTTTCACTTTTCTACACATTCACCCTGTATATTCATAAATTTATCTCATCTCTTTACAAATCCCTGATAGCCGGCTGAAAAGAAGTCTTTTACTTTCTGTCGCAGCCAATAGGTAACCTCTTGGACTACGGCATCATCATTTTCAAAAATGCCGGCAACCCAAATGTATTTTTAAGGAGCCATAACAGTTGAAAATCACCTGAGGGATAAGTTGAGACTGTTTGGTGGATGTTCCCAGCGTTCCCAATGAAATGTGAAATGTTTACGACTGATGCTGATGATTAAATGCTGACGCTTGCGACTAATTTATTGACTTACCCTTTTATTTTAACAACATTAAGCGGAGATATAACATGCTGATGTAGTTAGATATGTTTGAGGTGATGTTAAATAACTAGAAGATTAAAAATTGGACTACATTCTACCTTATTCACATCATTCATCGATTCACCACTTTTAAATATTTCTGTTGTTACGGTTCCACACCGTCACTATGGTGAAGGCATGAATAACAGGCCTTGCCCAAATGCATTATCGAGAGTCCATAAGCGCTTGCTCAACTCCAACTCTAACCTCCATTTCCTCTTCATTCAACCCCTCCCTTCCATACAACCCTCTTTCCATCTCCAAATAAGCACAGGCCGATATTTCTGCCGTCGCTCAGGAGATAAACGATATCCCCCAAGGTTTTTTTTGTTGGGGCGTTATATGTCTGTTGGAAGAGTGACCAGAGAAATAACGGAGATGATTTCTCAGCGTCGATACATGGGAAATCCATTTTCTTTGTATCCATTAGAGGTGGGATATATACGCACAAAGCCTGAGCGTGTGTAGCGGCTCATGTTGGGTTTCGTTATTGAAACTGTTATGGCATTTATCTGAGGCCATTCGGAGGAAACGGTTGAGCGAAAACCAGCCCTATATGGATTCACCATTTTGAGATGAAGCTTGAATGCGAGTAAGGTTTGGTTAAAGTGTTTTCCTTGCTCTTATTCTCGCTATCGCTTTTCATTTCCACTAATGGACGATAGAATTTTCAAATCAATTTGTCGTAATGTTTGAGGTATTGTTTTTACTCAATCTAAAACCTTAGGAGTTTATAATTCGGTTTAGCCCTTTTTAGTCCAAATTAAAGCCTTGAAGGATAAAAAAAATTCTTTTTCATTTTTAAGTCTTAAATTACCTAACAGCATAAAAAAATCGATGTATCCATTAATTTTTGTTGATTGATTGAGATTTGTTGGTGGGTCCGTATGGACCCAATGGGAACCTGGGACATATACTATAACATGTACAGCAATTTTGGTTATTCATGAAATAATGCACAAAATGTATGTAGCCACGCAATTAGTCAAATCTGTTTCTTGACATTACCTCTGCAATTTTCTCAATCCTGCTATGTTGAGTCCATTAGAAGCGATAGGATGGGACCTTTATTACTCCACTCTTGATATGAATATAAAAAAATTGCGCTAATTCAGAAGAATGTGTGTTTACGCTATTGCCTGTTTGCTGTGTATCGTATACATTTATCTCATTTGCGATATTTGCTATTATATCATCAGAAAAAAAACATTTTGAAGTATTTCACTGAAGGCATTTCTTCAGGAGATTCTGAAAAAACAACGCTTCACTCTGTATCAACGTTGGATAAATCAAGATCACTACATTTCCATTTTACTGCCGCCTTCGATTTTTTATTCTGTAACATATCCAACCTTTGTTTTAATGGAACATCATCTAGATCAGCCTCGTCGTCATTTGGAGCACTTGCGGTACTTTTGGTGATATTATCCAAATAAGGTTCAAAAACATGTTCCGTTAGAAGTATTTTCAGTTCCGTTAGAAGTATTGTGGAAGTATTTTCACTCACAGTAACAGAATTCTCAATTCTGCCTTTCCCGAATTCCAAAACACGATTTTAAATGTCTTCATCATCTGAAAATTCATGTGGTTCATCGTCATCAGAGATATCACCTTTGAGTATAATATCTCTAATTTCATCTCTTGATAATATAGGCATCTCTAAATTTATCCACTTTTATTAATTTACCAATAATACGTACACAAGTCTATTAATGCATATTTTATACTGTATAAATGTCGATGTGCAGTGTGGGTAGGTTTAGTCACCATCTACCACTGGGTCCATATGGAACCCAATACGTGTAACCACTCAGCACTAAGAGTAACTTAAGAATTTTAATGCTAAATGGTGATTCATGAACTAAAAGGCTTATGCTAATAGAAGATATTTTTTTTAGGAAATTAGGAAATTCTAGAGTATACCTTTGATTTACTGCAGAGAAGCAGACAAAACACAAGCCGTGGTGAGCAGAGCACATTCAGTTGGAAACACAATATCGCAGTGCTGCATTTGAGCAAAGTCCGAATTAAGCTGTCATCCATTGGAGGGTTATAGCACTAGAATCATAACGGTCCAATTCGAACCAGTGGTCTTTCGTGAACGTCTGGAAAATACCAGCTATTTGTAATAGGTCCATATGGACCCATTTGGCTCGAAAGGGTTAAGTGGCAAAATTTGTTGGCATAATTCCATAACTTTGCGTATTGAACCTTTGATACAAGTTCTTATCAAGTTTGGACATCATTTCTGCATAGCTGCTTATTTGCTGCATAATTGTCCTGGCTTTGGTCTCTCCCAGAGTTCTCCCAATATACCACAAACGATTTCTGAATATGCTATTTACTTACATAATATACATAAATACTAATAAAAATGTTCAGCAATTTTTTTTACCAGTTTGGGGCGATTATATTATCGTAAGCTGAATATATTTTCTCAATCCATACGAGTCCTCTAAGAAAACTGCCTAGCCGGTACGTTTATATTCATATGCAATCAACCAATGTGTTGCCTATGAAATTGATGTTTCAATATTTACCCATTTTAGACACCTGTGTTAACATATAAACTTGATATCTTTGCCCACCCTAAAACTGAAAATTTTGATTAAAATAAAAAATACATTCTTTGCTATTATCAATCTTCAATAAAATTTAAATTCCCTTTGCTACAAATATTTAATGACAAGTGCTGGGTACGTAGGAGAAAACATGGAGTAGAAACGAGTCACTTTTCTTAAGATAATATTTTACTTTCCATAGTGTGTTCCAGCCGTATGAATCTCAATCACGTAAACACCTCCCGCCAAATTTTGTTCACTATAAGGTAGACATACATCAGGAATCTAACTTTCACTCTCCACTCTAAAACGAAACATTTTTTTCGCTTAATTGATGTGGTGGCTAGAGTGCTGACTTTTCATCTCAAAAGTATAGGTTCGAGTCTTGGGGGTGTCTATTTACTAGAAATTCCATCCCTGTTTCGCTATAATTGGAAGAGCAATTCAAACACAAAATTCGTCGGTGTAATTGGACGCTAAATTTTGGTTTCTATGATGCCTTTCGTTGAGAGCTGGCTTTCTCCTTGCCACATGTTACCTTTACCTTACCTATCTGTCCTCAGTGATGTGAATAACAACCTCAGTTGTTGGTCTACTCGACTCTTAAGTGAAAGTAGCAAATTAGTCGTATTTATCTCAATCTAGCGGTGTTCTGTGAGATTGTACATATAAATTTGGAAATAAAAGTACGGTGCTTTGCTCAAGCGACGCCATCGCAGGTGAATTTCAGGCATCCCGTACTAGTTCAACAATACCTTACCCCGATGCATCCCAGCGGGCGACGCGACGCGGCGCCCAATTCCTTCCCGGAAGGCTCTCCCCGCAACGGCGACTCCATTGTTGCACCTGTTCCGTCGCCTATGGCCTCCCTCGGGAAAGCGTCAACGCGCAAATGTTTGTTCGCCGTCACATCACAATGGGATTATGCGGAATCCACGGGTGACGTGCACCGTCCCATGCTTCCTCCAAGTCCCCTCTCTCATCATTTGTCTGCCGTGAACCGCCAAAGTAAACCAACCCTCAGTTTCTCTCTGTTCCGCGCTTGTATTGAGAACTTAGAATTACGAACGCCGGAGGGAAGTCGACCATTCTACCTCCCGTCTTGCACGCTGAGTATCGTTAATTCACCAGTGGTTAATTTTAAGTGCAGGTGTTGTGTCAGGGGCACATGACCCTGCACACAGTGGGAGTGCCCGTTGAATCTCCATCGCTATGAGCGCAATTCGGAATGATTAAAAAAACTATGCCGGATTGATTTATTTCCCTCCTTCTCTAAGTCATTTTCGGATAGGCCATTTTGTCGCCCCATAGTTATCGCATTCAGACCCAAGTCCTCTATCTCCTTACAAAATGCTTCTCATTTTCTTGGTGTACACTCTGTCTTAATTCATTCCCCCTTAAGGCCTTCCACTTCTCCGCCTACCAAAATGCCTGCTATCTGTTACAACCCAGAGAACATCACTATTGACAGCTCATGAGTGCGGCGTCTCCATTGTTGCACCTGCTTGTGCAATGAAGGAGCTCAAAGCTTTTGCTTTTGCGGTATAACATTCTCCCCGTGGTCTGAACATTGCAGAATGACTTTACAATGAAAATACAAATTTGCCTTTACCTCTCGGGCTCTGACGCCCTGCGCACGACTTGGGCTGCTTGTTGTATAGCATGCCCGGCAGTCTGGAGCACCAAGCGCACGACTTGATAGCCTTTAGCTCCTAATACCCTCCAATAGCTTTCTCTCTTCATACGCCTAGCCGTGCACTTCCTCGTTCATCTTCCTTTCCTTCCCACAAACCATTACTATCCTCATCCATATCAAAACACATGCGAGTTATCCCATCCTCTTTCCTCAAGAATCATTTCTTCTCAACCATATAACGCTTCACATCATCTAAAAGTATTTGATAATCATTCCTTTGATTAATGTTGCTCAATGTCTCTTTTATTAATGCATATCTTAATTTAAGTCTCTTCAATTTTAGAAGTTGTTCATTTTTTTGAGACCGTTGAATCGTTTTAACTTTAGATAAGAGTAAACATTTTCATTTCAATTTTATGTTCTTACTTTCAATTTACCTTCATCTTTGCTTCTTACGACGTATTACCTATAGCATTTGAGTTCTAGTTTGATCCTTACATCACCATCTAGAAACAGCGTTATAGGCTACGGTGATAAAAGCATATAAATTCTGATTAATCTCATTCTATCGCACCAGGATTCATATTTATAGTAATATCAGTCTCCATACGTTGCGTGCTTATTTTACTTCGGTCAGAAATAGTGAACTCTTCTCAGCGTTATAAGGTCGGGCTTTAACTCTCGGGCTGTGGCGCTTTGCGCACGACTTGGGTTCCTTGTGTTATATAGTAGGTATGCCCGGCAGTCTGGAGTATGTAGCTCATTCACAGGGGGAGGGCACGCCGTGGTAGCTTAACTGCCTAAAGCACTCGGCCGGGAAGTGAGGGATCCGGGTTCCTGTCCCAGTAAAAGCGGATTACTTTTCCCTTGTGGAATTACGTACATTTATGCATTGCGGGTGACCCCGTAAAGCTATCCGTGGCTTGTCCCGGTGTACTCAAAATCGATTTACTTTCTCCATTCAAAGAAGTAATGAAGTTATCCTTTCTGTTAAATTAAAATACGATATTTCTTTACCTTTGTGCCCGAGAATTCCTCTGAAACATACTATAAATATTTAAGTTGATTAAGTTCCTTAAATGAAGCGGTTAGAAGTAATGAAGCTTTAGCAGCATGAGTGGATGCTTACCTTATTGCTGGTTTAATTTACCCACCTCCTTAAATTCCACTATGGACGTTTTGAGGGATGAAATAAAGACTGACGAGTTTAAAAAAATTGATATCTTTTTATTGGCTCTACTAAACCATTTGAATTAGCTCTCAGTATGAATCACTAAATTTGAGTTTATCTCATTCTATGCGTTCAAAATGTAGGCAATAGAAAAAAGCACTGAGATTCATTAAGAGTTTTATGCTCTCTCTGAACTGGTACTACTGGTTTAAGCATGTTGATTCACCGTGGTCTGAATAAAATATTATAAAACGCAAACATTCAATTATTAGATGATGAGCTCATTGCGTCTATTTAGGCTCTCCTGGCTTTTTCAGTGCCTTCAAAATGATATTTATTGTTTGAGTGGGATGAAAATGTTTCATAGAAATAGTTTTCTTTATAGTAATTGCAAAGCAGAAGTTTTTGCCGTTGAGATTCATTTCCTTTTTTATTGAAATCTAGGGGATGGTTCACATCCGCCACTCGAAACTTTCGTGATAACTTCGAGCTGCAATACTTTATTTTAAAGCTTTTGGCCGCAGTTTGCCGCTGTAGAGTCATTCTGCTCGACCTCTATTCAGCATTTGCTCGACACCGGAATGTTCATTGGATTTCAGGCGTAAAAAATATACAGTTTTCAACGTCGTTTTGCATTAATTCGCCCGTTGGATTTTTTGACGCAATAAGTGGATCTTATTCATTCGACGCAACTAATCCTACGAGAGGAATTCTCGTTTTTATTTTCCACGTTTGAATGCTTACAGACGTCAAAATGTTTCCACTTTTATATCACTTGTAAAATTGAATCTCGGTTTAACCGATGTAAAATCTATAAAAACATGTGTATATATATATATATATATATATATATATATATATATATATATATATATATATATATATATATATATATATATATATATATTCTTTATGCTAGAGAGTTATATTTTTAGCATCAATCTCCAAATCCTTTAGATTTAGTTTCGTGGCTAATATTGCACATATTTTAGGAAAACCACATAATAATATAGGGTTGAAATCAATGTTCTTTGACGAAGTATACGTGCTTCCAGTAATGCATCCCTTATATCCAAAGCTTTTAATTGCAAAGAGCGTTGAATTCAATGCATTAAATATTTCTTTATCATAAAAATTGGAAAAATAACTGGATGTTGAGTAAAAACATAGAATCCATTCACAATAGAGAAAAAACATCCCGTTTGCTTGGAAAATGCATGTATTAAATAATATGCCCAATTTGTTGTTTCTTCGGCCTATTCAGGCTTTCTCAGAGCCTTCAACAAGGTACTTTTTGTTTTTTTGCTGAATGGGTTTGATTGAAATATTGCTCTTTTATGATAACTCCTAAGCAAAAGTTATTGCTGCTGAGATTCATTTGCTTGGTGGAGAATAGCGTTGGGGTTTTCACATGCAAAATTCTCATAAATGCACTACGAGCATTACTTATAAACTCACGCTCGAGAGCGTGCGATAATAAAAATAACCCACTCTGATAAAAATACCGCACGCCCCTTTGTATCACTATAACCTTAATTTTGTGAGTTATCTAGAAAACGCTATATTTGACAGCAGAAACGTCATCATATAAGGTATATTTCTGAAATTACATCTTGTACATAAAAATTTCTACATTCTACTATAAAATCGGTGTGTACAACTCTTGCGGTGCAGTTGCGAATAGTGCTACTCGGCCCTCCCACACGTTCGAGCCCTAAACAGCAGATAACTAGTACCATGAAAGAAGGAGTTTACAGGATAAAATTTTCCTGTGTGTAATCTTGTGCCAGACCGGGAGAGAGATTGCATGCAGAGTGAAGGAACACCAAAAGGTGGCAGAGAAGAAAATATTCCACCTATCAGCTGTCGCCAAGCATGCTTAGTCTGGACCTGGTAACTCCATTGACTTCCAAGAAACCGAAGTCCTTAGCGAGGAAAATCGATACGTCACACGATTAGTCAGGGAAGCTATTGAAATAAAAAAATACCCCGACAACGCGAACATAGAAGATGGATACAAACTAGCAATCACTTGGAAGAGAGTTCTAACGCACATCGGTGAGGGCAAAATAAAAACATGTGGCCAATATTGTTTAAGGCGCCAAAACGGGCAGCCAATCAGATGTGACCGCCTCCACTTTGTAAACCCAGCCAGAAGAAACGCGCTCATATCTGCGATATGAAGACGCCCACCTCCAGCATGGGAGGGAAAACGTAGACGGAAAAACTACGACGCGGCTGAATTCCGGTAGAAAAAAATGGAACCAGAAGCTAATTAGCTGGCTGAAATTTCGTATTTTGGATACAAACCAAGGTCTTTGATGACAGAAGCTCGGAAATGTGCCGCATCTTTGAATCCATATTTCCATTAATCAAACGTCATGTACTCTCTGGTGCTGAAATCAAATAGGGGCAATATTACTCTTATCAGTTTTTTCGTGAGCAGGAGTTCTATCAGCTATTTCCTCTTCTTCATCCCACTAGCATCACTCACTTGCGGTGGACTTATGTCACCATATTTCATCCTGGTCGCTTGTTTATTTGGTCAGTCAAACGAAATTTTAGTTCAAGTATGACATTGGAGGTAGTTTGTTCAGGGGCAGGATTTAATAGTGTGGAGTAAAATTTGTGAGAAATAAAAGGGTCGGAGTTATCTTGGACGTCATGCGATCCACAGATTTACGTCTCATATGGCAGAGGAAATACCATATAAGAAAGTACAAAATCCGAAGATTCTAGAGAAAGTGAGAGGAATTCGCCCATTAGGAAAAAAAATTCAGCGTTCCTTTTCCCACAAGAAAATGAAATTTACTTCCGACCCAGGTTTCAATGTTAGTACATCAAGATGACGTTATAAAATTGAAACCCCAGCCGGAAGTAAAAACTTTATTTTGGTGGAAAATTGAAGGTTTTATTTTTTCATTTAGTAACATAGGTTCTTTAAGGTAAGATAGATTCTTGCGATGAAAGAATAGAAATATTTTTTTACCGCTTCAGCTTGATCTCACCCACACTGGATGTATCTTTCCTTCTTGCTTCCTTCCCTTCAGATTGATCCCCTATCTAATATATTGCTATTAGATTGCTTCCCTACAGCTTTATCCCCTATCTAATATCGCGTTTACGATATTTATGTTTTATCTCACCTACGACATTCTTTACCGCCCACATCATTAAAAGTATACCGCTCATCAGGCCTAGAATTCGGAAAGCACCCGTTCTTCTTTCGCTTGGATTGGATTTTTGTGGAGGCGACCGACAGCTAAGGTCATTTGCGCCATAGGGGATAGGTAAGGGAAGAAGGGTGGATAGAATCCCGGCGTCTGCATTAGCCTGCTCTTAACAAAAGGCGCCAAGGGGACCACGGTTTAGCGTCTCATCCAACGGACGGAGTACTGTGCTTCAAGTGTCCTCCAGAAGACACTCAATTTGAGATCGGGTTTCCTCTGAATGAGAATGAGAATTTGAGCCCTGGCCGCCCGTATGGTTAGCCAGTACTCTAGCCACCACACCAACCCGATCCCCTTCTCCTTCCGCACGGCTTTCTTAAAATATTTTGTGACTCTCCATCCAGGACTTACCACTTTCCCTTATCATTAACTTTCCCTTATTCCTTGCCATATTTCCGCCCCTTCCAAGTCTTCCTTCTTAATCAGCTCCCCTCATCGATTCCCCTGACCCTCTACCCCCAACTAATAATCCGCCCCATGGCTCCTCCTGCTTCTCTTTATTCCCCTGTTTCTCTCCCCTTCCCCCAAATCCAATCAGAGGAATCCGTGAGCTCAGCGTTTTTGGACTCGACATGATTACAGTAAGATATATCTTGGAACCAACGCCTTTCATGGGCTCTTCTCAAGTCTCGTAACCAGTCTCAAACGATTCTATCAATTTCCCAACTCTTTTCTCCGTTGCCTCTTCCTCGCTTACACGGCGAGATCGTTAGGTAAGCCGTACTTTTGGAAGCTGGTGTCTCGGATTCGGTTTAATTTCGTGGATAACCTTCTTGTGAGGTAAATGACATGTAGAGTATTAATTATGCTATTTACTGTATTGATCTGAATCCAATGAACAAAATTATTTAGTAAATAACAATTAATTACATTAAAAAAAAAGATTAATGGTCGTTCTCATGCGCTCAGACCTGTGGTAAGCTGGTTGTGTATGAACAGTTGACGGTAGAGGAAGGGCTTGAGCATGGTAAAAAACTATGGGGATTACCAGCATGGGTTACCGAGGGGTGGGCGAGACAAAAAAGCCTCAGCACATAAGAGAAGGGTAGAGCTGCTTACCAGTTCATGCGACTGTTGTGGAGAGACCGGTCATCTCTCGGTCATGATATTAAGCAGACCGACTGATCACCAGCTATGGCCGTAATCTGGCTAGCAGGCCAATCAAAATAAGAGCAAAGGTCTAATTCCATAGCCTTGGGAATCCTGAACACTCCTCTTTATCGCATATAATAAAGTGGTGTTTTGCAATAATAAAAGAATAATCCGAATATTCTCTGGGCAGTGGAACCTCTTAGAAAATCCACTGGTGGCAAAAGCAACTGGTCTAGCCTTTCTCTCCTTCTCATACATTCAGCGAATACCCACCTGTGCTATACGAAGCGCTAAGAATGTGTTTTTGGTTACTTGTTGGTTTACAAGAGAGCAGAATGATGGTAGAATGCCGGAAAGTATGTTTTGAACTTATAAAAAACCTCAAGCTTAACGGGAGAGGTTACAAAAATACAACTGGAAATTCGAGTGTTGTGAGAGGGGTTAAGTAAAATGGGGTGGACAGAGCGGACCATGCCGTTGACAAAAACGCTGCCTACTCGGTAGCCCATCAAAGAACGCGTACGCCACCCCTCTTGGTTATCACGATTGCAAAAATTATATTAAACCTACGTGCTTGAAAAACGTTTTTCTCTCATGCAGGGATATTCGTCGCTAGAAGGATGTCGGAATGGAAGGAGAGTGTTATTATCTTACCCTCGAAGAGGCCCCATTCGGAGGAAGGATTCAGTGCATTTCACGCATGCGGTGGAGGGGAGTTCCACTTGTTGTGTGAATTGGGATCAAAGTAGAGCAGGAGGATAGTCAACACGAAGATCAGAAAAGGAAAATAGACCCTTGAACTCTTTAAGGTTATTTTCTAGGTTCGTTGCTCTTCCGAATCCATGCCATGTGGTATAATATTTATAGACGCGTGTAATTCAGCCTGTTCACTGCAAATGATTTGCATGGTAACTTTTGCATATCCGAATACAATTTTTCTGCATTAAGTTCATCTAAACAGTGCGGCATTTGGCAGGGGGTATTAAAATACCAATAATGAAGAAGGGAGGGCCACCTACACTCCTACCCCCACCATCTCCCCCAACTTTCCTCCATACATTCCTCTCTTAACTCATCCTCTGCCCCTCTTCATTAACTACATGTAGCATGAATTATAGCTTAAAATCAGGTTCCTGAAGATGATGCCTGTGTGCAGAAGGTCACTGGTTGTTCAATCGTAAGATTGGTTGACTGAAGCCCTCCATCCTTCCCTATCTAATGCTAGTTCTCTCACCTCCTGGTATCTCTTTCCATGTGCTCTCCCCTTTATTTTGTCCAAAAACTTTTCCTTATTCCTGGGCCTTTCTCTGGAAACTTTTCCCACCATTTTGCCTTCAATTATGTTCTTTACAAACCCATTTTGTGTCAGGGTGTGTCCAATCAATCTTGTTCATCTTTTCTGTATGGTGTTCTATATGGTACTTTCCTCTTCTACTCTTCTTTGCTCTTCATCATTTCTTATTTATTCCTTCCATTTTACCTTCAGCATCTTCCTCCAGTACCAGGATTTGAAGGCTTCTATCTGCTCTGATCAGCTATTTAAATCCTTCTCCTTCCAATCCATTTAAGGAAACGCTCCACACAAATTCTTTCGCACATTCTTTCCTGGTTTGTAGTCCTTTTTTCTTTAAACACAGCAGGTGTCTTTTTCCCATTAACTCCTTTTCAGCTTGGGCTATTCTCTGCTTGATGTCCGTTGTACTTCTTCCATCCCACGTGATGGTACTTCCAAGATAGGAGAAGGAATCCACTCGCTCTAATTTTTCGGAAGGCAGTTGCACCAAAATAGGAAATTCTGTGCAAAAGTAACTAGTTTTTTTACGTTAATGATGAATGGAGGAGATTTAGGCATGTTTTTATGAGAAGGAAAAGACGAGGAGTAACGCAAATGTTCACGGAGGCTCTTTAACCGTTTGAGTGCGGCATGACTTGATTTCACGTCATGGCTGTCTTCACGCTAGTGCTAATGACGTGATATCACGTCACGTCAGTGTTCCAGCTTTTACTAGGGGGCCTAGTGAACACTTACGGTACCCTTTACGTGATACCACCTCATCGGCACAAGCGCAAAGACAACTGTGACGTTATATCACGTCATGTCGCACTCAAAGGGTTGAATTTTTTCTGTCTTTTTGTCATAGTTAGTTGTGCACGGGTTGAAGACCGTTTCGAACCAATCAGTGTGGCAATTTTATTATCTACCGTTATTGTTTCTTAAATAAATATTTTGAAGTAACTACACGGAATTATCTCATATTGGATAAGGTAGTAAGAAATATCTATGTCTCATTTCACCAAAGTTTATTAATACTATACCACTAGCACCATCCGTTTGGGTATCATCAACTACAAAGGTACGAGATTTTTGTGCCTGATGGTGCACCTGCGAGTGGAATCTGGGGTATTATGCTAATAAACTGTTGTGAAATTGGAGAAAGTTATATTTTTACCATGCCATTTCCATTCATCACTCAAATAACCTTTAAGGATATACTTAGGGGTCGAAGTAATATCCTCGGTATTGCCCTGAAACTCGCATCATATTAATCTTATAGGTATTTTTAGTCGTGTCGAACCTTCAAGTCTCTAATGTTGTACTCAGGAATAAGAAATACTGAAAAAAGGATAAAAGAGGATGTTTTAGTTCACTCTTACCTGAGGACTGTTTCCTTCTCTGGGGACTGTGACCAAAATTTTTATGGATCTTTCATCATTTTTTCAATCAATTGATGAGTTATTCCAACTATATTTGCAGCTGTGGTCTTACTTGCATGGTCATTCCAACGATTCCCTTCTTTTGCTCATCGAGTCTGAAATGTAATAGGTCTGAATTGTAGAGGAAATTAAAATATTCTAGTAATGGTCCACTAAAGAGATGTATTCTTTACGACCCGGGTTTGGTCACATAATGACATCTTCATCTGAAGTTGTCATTATGTGACGAAACCCGGGTCGTAAAGAATAAATCTACTCAGGGGACCATTACTAGACTATTTTAATTTCCAATATGGAGAGGTTCCGCAAAGTCAAGCCTGAGGTTATTAGTTATATCTGACTAATACAGCCATTTTTTCATTATCTAGTGAGGTTCGCGATGAATAAAAAACAAGTCTTTATCTTCCGAAGAACTATTTTCTGGCACCACACGTTTCGCCACACTGTGGCTATTGATGTGCCGGTGAATAAGCCACAGTGTGGTCAATAAATCTGTGGAATGTTATGAAGTGTGTTATATTCATCATGAAAATTGACTACTTTCACCAAGTCCAGCCTGATGCGGCTACATTTATCTTGTACGGCCTTTCGTGAAACTCTACGGAGTGCTCTCGTCTCAGTCGTCTCCATCAGTCGCTTCTTATTTAAGATTTCTGGTCTTGTTTCGGCCGTTTCCTTTCGTTTTCCATAATTATGTTACCCTTCCTCTTCTGTGTCCCTAGCTTTGTTCTTCCCGATGCCATTCCCGTCTCATTCTTGCTCCTTGAGGATCACAGCCGCCGTTCTTGTCCAGCCACCCCACTTCTCCTCCAAGAAGGTGAACATCCACCGTCGCCGTCCCATGCCTCCCGAGTGGATTTGAATGACTGGAATTGTCCCCCGTCCTTTTCCCAATTTCACGGTCTCTCAAGCCTCTCTCCATTGTCGTCTCTCATTTTTTTTCTGCACAAAGTTTCATTAACTTTTTAAAGTAACCCGTGGGCATGTCCCCGTTCCCCCGACTCTCCCTCTATTCTTCCCCTTAATTTTTCTCTCCCTCCCCTTCCCAACTTTTGAACTTTTTTCTTCTTTTGGTCCCTCATTTGTATTTATAATTTATCGCGCAAACATTTGTTCATTTCCAAAAAGGTTTTCTTTTGTCCTCCTCTTATTGAATGCATAAATTTTCATGACGTAAACTTCCCGTGCGGGTTTGGAGATGTCTCTTTATTCATTCCTCAGAGGAAAATATAATAAAAAAATAACTCTCCTCTACTTTATCATTTCCACGCTGCTTCCCATGATATACTTCTTGCGTTATGCTGTGTCTACTCCGGTTGTTATTATTTCCTCTTACTATTGTGCAGTTATCCTGAAATCATTTCCTCTTATGTGTTCCATTCTTAAGTTTTACATTAGAAATCCCCGGGTTTATGCATGTATTTTCAAAGTTTGTCAATCATTTACTCATACATAATTTCAATTCAGAGATAATTTAAGATAATTACTTAATGTTTTAAAGGTAAATGAGTGAAATCTGGGTAAAATGCATTACATAAAAACCACGGGCAATGGTGTCGAGAGAAATTACTCACCGAGGACAAAAGAAACCAATTGCTTGACCAGACCACATTGTTTCAATCCTAGAATAAAATTCACGCTTGAGGGTTTTTTTCATACACAAAGTGAAATTCGAGTGATACCCTAAAAATTACAGAAGAGTTTACAGGAAGCGGATAATCACAAAAAATTAAGAAATATATGTCCAACAATAATTCTACACTTGATTCAATTTTTTTTATCTCGATAGTTTTCTTTCACAGGCTCAAGTCTTATGGATATTCGATATCAGTCATGTATCCATTTTTTGAACTTACTACATGATTTTCCAAAACAAATCCTCCAAGTCCAAGGGATGAAATTCTCAATGATAAAATATCATTTAATTTTACCGGGATTCAAACTCGGATCTCCCAATTGCTTACCATGTGAGTAAGCCAGTTATGCCAGATCTGAATTGGAATCTTTCTCTAGTTGAAAGATTTTTTGCATTGCGAATGTCATCCCTTGATTTAAATGCACCGATGAGAGTAACTTTGTACCATCATTTGCACCCATGGTGATTGGAATAGGGCTCAAAGAGTCAAATCAACCGCTACATAAACGCTTTTGTCAAAATTTTATCGAGAGAAGAGGATCAAGTGCTAGCCGAAAGAAAACCTTTGATACTTAGAGTAAAATTGTAGCGAAATCGGAAAGACACTCACCGCAACACAAATATCACTTGAACTCCGAAAGCAGCCAACCACTCAGCCCAGCAAGTGTCTTTTTACTGCACCATGGCATCGCCTCCTGAGTTTAACGGCCACTCTCGGTAGGAGACCCGACTTCATTTTTCACAGCGTTCGAGGACGATAGAAAGAGGAGGTAGGAAGAACGTTGGCTTCTCGGAGTTGAAATAAGACGGTGGATTCCCTCCATCCCTCTTCCTTGCTCCGCTCCTTCGCTCCAATTTTCTCCCTCCCTTCAAAGGAACGACTTAGCCCCCGGGGCAGCACTCTTCACCAACACACACACGCTCGTAGAAAACGTTAGACAGGGAAGAGGGTGTGGGAGGAGTAGATATATACCGATCGCTAAGACGGATGAAGGGACAAACCAGGTCTAATAGGATCTGGGCAGAGGGGATCTCTCCGAGCGAACGTGTCCCTTGTAGCGAGAGAGATATGACAGCCGAGACCTTATGACTTGGCTGGGAGGAGAGAGAGAGAGGAACCGTGGATGATTGGTGACTAGAAGATGGAGAGGCAGAGAATGGAATGGTTCTTGTCCGGGGAGACACAAATTGAGTAATTGCGTTACCAAACGTCGTACGCGAAAGACCATCCAGTGTGGCGATGATTTCAAATGCTCTGTAAGGCTAATCGATTCCGCTTTTTTCAAATTTTAGATATAAGAAGAATAAAAAGCCTCGGGTAGGGAAAGCTGGCGCACTAGTAAATTCAGGCAAATTTCACCTTCCTACCCTGCCTACTTTCGATAAAATTTTCAAACTTTTCCGTGAATCATGTGGAAACCAATAGTGACTCTAGCTGGTTGATTGGTGCACAAAATTAATCCCACGGTATGGAAAATGTAACGCTAACCTATTTAATTAGTATCTAAAAGTGATTACTTTCCTACACAAACATGCCTACCTTCTAAACGTATCAGAAAGTATCCCCTCGCTGCGCTGGATTTTTATTCCTGCGGACAAAGGGGTGAAGAACGTAAAAAAATTCATCAACATAGTTCATAAACACGATGAATAGATACACTCGTCTAACATAGAGCGTTAGGCTACCAATGACGATACATACTCGTCGCTCGCAGTGGGAGGTATCGCCTGCTCCACACTCTGGCGTTCCATTAGGTTCTGTGTGAATTTTAATTTAACGATTCAGTGTACGAAAATTTATCAGGTTTTCACTAATTCGAGCTGCTGATTTTCCTCTCGCCCTATATTACTTCACTATTGTTTGACTGTGTTATCACTTCGTATGAACCTTAGTCACTTTAGCGTCATTGTAAAAAATGCACCGGAAAAACAGACCTTTATGGGAAAAGTTTCATTGTTTTTTGAAATAATTTATAATTTTCAATTACTTATAATTATAGTCTGACTTTAGAAATTACAACATTGGTTTTTGTCAATCCCCATGCATTTTTATTTTTTTAGGGAGGGTTTGTAACGCCACGCCTTTTTTGAGTGGGAAAGTGGATCTACGAACGAATCATTCCGTGATCGAGAGCAAAAATCGAGGAGAACGAATCTTTTAGGGAAAAGAGAAGCACCGTAATTGACGGGAAATGAATATGAACGTGTCGTAAATAAATTAGTGTCCATAACAACTGATTTCGGTATTTCCACCGGAATTGAGGCCGTGAGCGAAATTTCAGAGCTCAAGCCATCGAGTACTTTCAATGAAATCTCAAACCCACTTATTGTGAGCAACCTCATGCACTTCCCGACTTATACTTAGCTGCAGTGGAATTCATACGGCGAATATAGGACTAGAAAGTGAGTACGGATGCGATTTAATATCCAATTATAGGCCGAGAGGGGGGAAGGACAGCATAAAGGAAAATGGATTCCAACGGTGCGAGCATTCTCTCCACGTTAGACAATCGATTCCGAATGAGATTGACTCGTGTGAGTAGAGACTTAAGTGCGTTGAGGTTTGCGGGTATGCTTCTGTGGGAGAATGCGTGGAAAGGAAGAGTAGGGGTCCATTTGAGTGATGGGCCTTTGTCTCCTTCATTTAGAACTCCACCCCGAGGAACCTTAAGTTCGTACCGCTCAATAGTAGAGCCAGAGCAAGTTGGAGGCTGCTTGCAAGTGCTATAGCTTCCTAACATCGCGTACGACCAAACTGAAACAGCTTTCTGGCAAACAACCGTGATCACAATCACAGAAATGATTTCATCTTATCAGACCATAAAATTGCATATTCTCTCACATTGTTTTTGCATTCAATTTCAAAAGGATACTTTAAGTAAGAAATATTTAAGGTTATTGCCCGAAAACGGGGCAGGAAAAATATTTTAATATTCAGTTTTTCGAGAACTAAATAGGGTTTCCAGTGGCATAACACTAGGAAAATTGGTGGTTAGAGTACTCGCCTTCCACACGGGCTGCCAGGGTTCAAATCCCTGCCTGCAGTGATGGATGTTTTTCAGAGGAACCCGATCCCTACTTGAGTGTCTTGTAGAGGGCACTTCAAGTGGAGTACTCCGTCTGTCAGATGAGACGTTAAACCGTGGTCCCCTTAGCGCCTTTCGTTAAGAGCAGGCTAATGCCGACGCCGGGTTTCTATCCACCCTTCCTCCCTTACCTATCCCCTATGGCGCAAATGACCTTAGCCGTCGGTCGCCTCCCAAAATATCCAATCTACTTACTCTGGATTGGGACTTTCTGCATCTGCCTCACATCCTGCCTTGTCGATTAGGTAAATGATTCGAGATACCACGACTGTATTTTGTAAGGGAGCTGAAATTTATGTGCATGATAGATGTTTTCGTCATGGCCATTCCCCATTCCAAAACCTGTGCTTTAAATGCAGTGCCACCGATTTCACTCCACTTATAATCGGAACTACATGCATTAACATTCACTTCATCTCGATTCTTTAATCGTTTCAAAACTTTAGAGTCAACGATATTACTGCACTATCTTATTTACCTCTTTCGATTTCAATGCAACTCAGTAATCTATCCCCACCGCTAAAATTACCGTTGAACGGCTACCCATCTATCCGAACACTTTTATTTAGGTACTAAAAAAAGGCCAAATTCGCATAACGTGAAATAAATGATTTTTCACAAACATTTAAATTAACATTATAATGGAAAATCGTCTTTAAATGTTGCCACAGAATCTACCTCTGGCAAATGGCTAATTTCCTCAATGCAGGGGATTACATGAAATGATTGTCATTAATTAATTCCAGAAAGAATATCTTTACAGACATAATGCCATCAATGCGAGATACAAGTCCTCCCAAGAGAGCGCTTCAAATGTTACTTTATCAGATGCCCTTCCTCCATTAACTTTCCTAGACCTGAAGTCCTTTTAACCAACGATTAATTTTTATAGCTCCCAATAGAAGTAGCTTTAAAGACGACGTTTCAACCATTTAACATTTTTATTGACATGCAGTGACGACCACTCAAATTGTTCTGGGCACTTGGAGATATTGCGAATAAAAAACATTCTATAAAATTAGTTACAGCACCAGCCGTGTTTTGGAGAAAAGTTTTCATAGGCCGTGGGAATTTCATCTACAAAAGTCATTAGAATAGGGAATGAGAAGTTGAACTGTAACTCAAGTGATATTCAAAAAGTCATCGACTCACAGTAAAACTCAAATTTACTATGACTTCAATATACTGACACATGTCCTAAAATACGGCATTGTACGCGCGGTTTAAAAAATAATATATCATACTATCTTGATCCTACACTGTTCTACACAATTAGTCCCACGTGGCTAACAAATATTCGTGCAAGACATTGTTAAAGCTGCAAACTCTTCGAACTCTCAAACATCTAGGTAGATGTTATTCTCCTCACGAATTGAGGCCAGTCCGAGTACTTTCTAAGGCGTTAAATCAACAGATGCCTTCTCCACACATACGAGAATTAAATTCAATGAATTTATTAGCGTAAATCCAGGCAGTTTGCCTTCGCCCTTGCTGAACATATCCGTGTTATGGTATACTTTGGCTGATGTTTTTAATCTTTCTGACGGCCATCTTGGGAAATGATGTCAGTGACAACAGCGCCGCCATCGGTCATTGAAGTCTCGGATAGGAGACGTAACTGTACAGGCACTAACAAAAACTTTGTAAGTTTCACGTAGAATATTTATTTGACGACCGGTTTCGTCGAATAGCATCATCATGTCAAATGAAACCTAATGGTGTTGGCTATTTGATGAAACCGGTCGTGCAATAAATAGTCTACGTCAAACTTACAAAGATTTTATTAATTCGTAAACATTAAGGAAAACTTTTTCAAAGTTATGGCTGAGATTATTGAAATTGTGGCTATTTGTTAAAAAAGGAAGCGATTGTGGAGCCGTCAGAGAGTGGGATAGTGACGCTATAACATGCGATCATAAAACATTTTTCTGGCTGAAGTATTAGCAGAAATGTTCAAAACAGAAATGATTGGGGGGTCCAAAGGTGTAATTCATTAACTCTGCCGTTACTCTATGGATATTGGTAATATTCTTCATAACGAAAGAGGTAACTCTATCTCATTCAACAGTCTTATTTCTCTAACTGATCCTGGTTTCGACATATTCTGCCATTTTCAAGGCATATGTTTTTTGAGTGATCCGCTCTTGTATATTACTAACGAATCAGAGGTGAGAGTGGAATAACGGGAAGATGCTCACTGGCTGTAAGAGAGGGATTGGGGCGATGAAGATGGCCATGGAAGGTTTGCATGAGCAATTTAGGAGGGGATTGAAGAAAGGTGAATCTCGGTAACGTTTGAGACTACCGAGTGGGTTTTAAGGCTATGTGAAGGAGAGGAAAATATGTTACTTGAAAACAGCATTATGTTCCAACATCCGGGTCGGTTAGAGAAATGAAGAGTGGAATAAAGTCAACAAGATCCAAAGAGGCTCTACGGAGGTGTTTTTGGAGCATCTGCCCAACTGTAATCCTCTCTATCCACTGGTGCACTAGCCTATCTTACTTAATGCGAGAAGGCTGTTCTGATATTGCTTTTAAGCTTACAAATGAATTTTTCTATTTGGACATAACACTTATATGCTTGTAACACGGCAGTTGGTACTACTTAAAATAATTGTGGCCTGTTTTATTATTCATAGAAAATAGTAATCAAAATTCATTTTGCTGAATACCTAATATGTGCCTACTCTTGAGCTCAAAGTAGAATATTTATTTATGAATACGCAAATAATATGTGTTAGATTTTTGGGGGCTTTGACGCATAGTGCTGTAAGCCAATAATATTATTTTATGGCCCTCATGAAATATTTTTTAAAATTATGAATCGCAGGTGATTCCGATATTGACCATGAAATTTCAATGCTCTAAAACATTTTTAAATTTCCCCAATCAGCTTGATGATTCTTTTATTATTCCAAACGCACATTGTGATTTTCCATTAGATTACATAGTTTCTGCCAGCACAAAAAAAGTAAATAACATACTAGTCGTAAAACCTATAATTTTCAAGGTAATGCAACACAAAGTCTTCACATTGGAAATACTAGTCTTTCCTAAGCGTCAATATCAAAAATTCTCGGCTGATTCATTGGGCCTAGGAAGTGTGATGTTTTTTTGTTTAGACGTGGCTACCTCCAGTCAAGGATATTCGCAATATTTTTGCCAGAGAGGTGAAAATGTTCCCTTCGAAAAGAATTATGAACCTTATTTTGTTTACGCGAAACACGCATAGGAGCGATCATATCGGCCTCGCACCCGTCTCTTTCCGCGATAGGGCGCGCGTGCGCTGGCCTCTAAAAGGAAAACAGTTAGCACGAAACAAAAAACAGACAAAGGTCACCGAAATGTTGCTGCTCGGAGTAGGACTTGAATAATCCCTTGGTGTGTGAACATCAAAATTTTACGTGACGCTGGTTTTGAACGTAAATATTTCGCTCACCGATGAAGGTTGTTATTTACCTACATCTCTACGTACTGGTTGGTGTGTGCCATAGGAAAACTCAGTTCAACTCTTGATGCGGCGTCAAGTTATATTGCAATTATAACTAGCGTACGGCAGTCTTGTTCAAATAGAATCCTATTTGCTCCAGTGATAAATATTTCCTTCACCCACTCATCTTACCCATATCAGCATATTCTCCGCTGATAATGTAATCCATTCATGGTAAATGGTTTTTTGAATATCTTTTTTCATCTTTTATGACCTCAAGGTTTCATTAACTTTTACAAAAGATATAAATCTGGGAAATTTTTGTTGAAAATGACAATTAAGTTGCCGAAATTGATTCGTTTTTAAAGGTAACGTCAAATCGAATTGGTATAGAACATTTTGGTGGAACTAGCTTTCCACAAAACTGAGGTCATTGTGGGTAGATAAAGCATTAGATGCTCTATAGGGACAATCCGGCATGTTCTTTTACTCCTTTGCACACTGGTTGCTGCAAGCAAGTGCTATCATGTTACGCTACTCCTCTAAAAAGTGTTTTTTTTTCATTATTTTTAATTTTGAAAAATTTCTTACCAAAAATCACCTGATTTCATCAACTTAGAGGTGGCAGGGCGTACAACAACGTACACCAAGCGGACAATAGTGTGGAGCCGTCAGAGAGTGGGATAGTGACGCTATAACATGCGATCATAAAACATTTTTCTGGCTGAAGTATTAGCAGAAATGTTCAAAACAGAAATGATTGGGGGATAAGAAGGTTTTCAAGGTAAAAATATAACAGCTGTGCTAAAAGACGATAGACTACAAACTGAGAAATAATACGTGAAACCAATTATATGAAGTGTGGCACTTGATAGATCGGAATTATGGACCATTTTAAAAGCTGACCTGAACGGACTAGAATCCTTAAAAACTTTGTGATCGAGGAGAATGCTGAAAATAAAATGGACGGATAAAATGAGAAATGAAGTTGTTCTCAGAAGAGCAGTAGAGGAAAGGACTATATGGAACACCATATAGAAAAGAAGAACTAGATGGATTGGACACACTCTGAGGCACATTGGGTTTGCGAAGAACATAATTGAAGGTGAAATGATAGTCCCCAGAGGAAGACCTAGGAATAAGTTCATGAACCAAATAAAGGGGAAAGTACATAGAAAAAGATACCAGGGGGTAAGGAACTGTCATTAGAGAGGGATGGCTAAAGTAAACCAATCCTAGGATTAAGCGTCGATGAGCAATGATGATGAGGGAATTAGATGTAAAAATAATCATCCCGTTTCCTTCTGATGCAGTCGACTACTTTTCTTAAGATTCTTTCCCCTCTCCCCACCAACCTCCCTCTCCCCTTCCCCCTTTCTCATTTGCGCGCACCACTCTTCCCCTCTTCCATATCTCCACGTGTCCCTTCTCTCATTATTCTCGCTCTCGTCCTCCCTCCCTCCTCTCCTCAAGTGCCTTGCCCCCTCTCATTTGCTGCCCCCCCGAAAAAAAATCCTTTTTCTTCCTTTCGCTCTCCTCTCATACTCTATTTTTCTTTTTCTTCGCTGCTCCTCTCTTCGCACTTCACACCAAAACCCACTCCTTCAAGGCTCGAGTTGACTTGTTTCATTCTTTCGCTTCCTTTCGTCCTATTTCTCTTCATTCGCCCCTCCTTCTTCTTGTCCTCCTTTCCAGGAGGCATTGTGACTCGCTTGTTATCCCCCTCCCAACTTCAGCATCTTTCCTTTTTTCCACCGAAATCGGTTTCACCTTAAGAATTTCTCTCTTCTCAGCGTTCCAATCAACGTTTCTTTCCATTCATGCGTCTTGAAATTTTACTTAAATGACTTATTAATGTAAAATGATTACTTTTTTCAATTTAATGCAGAAGTAATATATATGAGCGCGTGGTTTAATGATTAAGTTTGGCAAACTGTCATAATTTTGCTGTTAATTTGATCCGGACAACAATGATGCCAGCCTTACATATTTAATGAAAAATCATCAACTCTGAAAGTTTGATGTGAGAGATGTGCACACGTAAAAATGTACGCGTAAATGTTTATTCGTGCTCACTGCTCCAATGTCAGAAAGCTATGTTTGGTTTATCATTGTTTGATTGTTTTCTATTGGAGTCCAATTTTTTGATAAGCCATCCTTGAGCATCCACGTCCTAGGTCATTAGTTGCGTTACCCTTCTGTTTCTTCTTTTTTTTACTTTTCCTGGGTCACCGTTCTATGATATGTATGCTTCATATGTTTTCTAATGCGAAGGCCTCGCTTTCTCCTTTGCTGGGAGAGACTCCATCCCTTGTGAGACGAAAACCGATATTTCCTGTGTTTTAGCTGTCTTTATATTGATGTTGAGTTTGTAACATAGTGGGCATGTTCCTCTTACTTTCATCAGTGGTGTTTATAACGTGAAGTTATTACTTTAGAAGTACCCTTACCTGAGTCAGGTGCCCATGTGTGTCCCCTGCTCTGAGGATTAGACGCTGCGCGGACTATCTTTTCTCTTGCCTTTCTACCTACCTACATCCTACCCTACGAGCCACAATATAGCCATGTTGCAAGGTGTTTTAGAACACCAGCTGTTAAAGAGTGTGAAGGATTCAGTCATTGGGAGGTAAAAAAATGTCGTGTCTTTTTGTAGTGTTTTGAGTGGAGCTCAGTTTTATTATGAGCACTTATTGTGCGTGGAAAGAATACATTTTTGTACCTATTTCTTCGGAAATGTATAGATCTTATTTAATCCTTTCTGTCGAAACAATATATTTAGTTTGTCGTCAACATGATATTCTTTGTGTCACACTGAACAAACCCGTCCTGAATTTTTTAAGTTATTTAAGCCTAGCGTGAATCCGGCATGGGGACTATTCAAGAAGCAAGTATCACCGTTGGTTATCTGCCTGGTAGCTCCGCGGTCATTGAAACGTCCAAGTACCGCTATTATGTCAAGATACTATTCGAAGGATTTATGGATAACATGAAGAACGGAATGAAATTTTAGCTGAGGCTTTGCAGTGATTTCTCACATGGAAGTATAGGGATTTTGATGCTCAAGGGTAAACTTCGAGTGATGATTGTCTCGTGATGGTACTTTGACACATATTCAGCTCAATGTGTTTCTACTGGAAGTGGCTCTCCGTAACGGGCTGAATGCTGTCCTTACAATGAGGAAACAAACGCAGAGGAGCACTGATGGTCGCATAGATTGGTTAGATGTTTGCCTCGCACACTAGGGTTTTGAGAGAAAAAATTTCACAAAATATCTTCCTCGGAGTAAAAAAAAAATTTAACCGATAAAATTGTTTTGCTTATCTACAACAGTTGCGCTAGATTCAGTTTAGAGATGCCGGCTGCTCGATTAAATTAAATCACTTACAATGTGAGCGGTGCTTGTGTTTAACGGAAACACAACCTATATGTATCACTGCTAGAATAAGAGGAAAATGGAAACCAAATCACGCCAAGGAATCTCAGGTATTTTATACAAAAAGCTTCACCAGACTGAGAAACCCATATGTCAACTCCTAAGTTGGTAGTATTCCGACAGATAATAGCTTTTGGCATCCTTTACGCCGCGTCAAATAATCCCGATAATCTCCAAAATTACTGAATACATCCCTCCGCCGACATCTCTTTGGAACAAAATTCATTCATACTCCTGATCCTAGATTAACATCAGCCTATACATAAACTAAACTTTTTTCCCTGCCTCATCACCTCTGCAATCTTTCGTCTAGTTCATTCCTTTTCTGACCTCCTACCTCTTGACCTGCTGACGAAGACGACGCGACGCGGACTTCTCCCACGTTTTTATATAAACGCGTAGGTAAGGCTAACTACCAATCGAGTCCACGCTTACATTTAATACAGGTCAAGCTCATTCTCCGAAATTCTATAGTTAACACGCCGTGTGAATAGGTAAGGATATATTTCGACCCGTCCTAGACACGAACAATCGCCCTGTCCAAGTACAAAATCAAGTTGTGTGAGAAGAGGGCTTAATATTCTGATTCATTATATAATTAACCACGCCTGACCAATCTTGAAATTTTAAACCAGAAATACTGACAAAAACCATTTTAAGCAAGGAATCTCGCGTTAGAAATTTCAAACTAATCTTTTTCCTAAAATTCCGTGCAAGTTTGGTTCGATTTATCTCGTAACTAGGAGTGTTGCACAAGAAATTTTTACAATCCGCCGGGTTTGCCGGATCAATGTGCAGACCACAACGCTAACCAGGCTTCATAATTGTTGTGGAAATATTGGTGGATACAAGGAAACTAGATCTTAGGCTCTTGCGGACATCAAAGATGGCAACGCAAAGGAGTGCTGGTGAAGTATACTGTCGCTTTGGTGTGGCTTCTTTGAAGCCCTCTTCTCCCTTCCGTTGCCATCTTGGATGGACCGCAAGGACCTAAGATCTAGTTCCCTTGTATCCGCTAAAATTGCCACAAGAATGACGAAGCCTGAATAGTGTAGTGGTCAGCCCGTTGGTCCGGCAAATCTGAAGTCCGTGATTTCATTCCCAGCCCAGACAGGCAGATTTTTCTCATGGCTACTTCATCGTATTTTACCTGCTATGTTAGATCATTTTCCGATAAGTTTAATTAAAAGAAATATCGTGCACGAATTGTTGCGAAATGTTTCTTCGGGGGAAATTCAACCGGGTGTTTTTCCTCACCCGCACAACTCTGAAACGCTCTCGTTTCCTGCTCCCTCCTTCTTTCGTCCCTCTCTCCGTCTTGACCTGGCGCGGCCAACGCAACCATCCCTTCATGTCTCATTCTTCTCCCTCACTAGCTCCTTCCCTTTCTTCCGAAACCACTCTGACCTCTCCCTCACTCACCCATTCCCTCCTCCCATTGCATCTCCTCCTCGTCCTCTCTCTCTTTCTTGCTCTTTCGTCCAACCCCTCCCCAGACAGGGCCACCTCCCATTCTCCACCCGACCCCGAGGTCTATACTGGATAGGTTCCCTTTCTCTCGTCTTCCTTCTCCGAGATTGATTGCTTAGCGTCGACGGTCTCGAGGGGCGAGATGAGAGAATATGCGTGGGTAGGGTCGGGGGGAGAGCTAAGGGTTTGGGGTGAAAAAAAAAAGATATATATAAAATGAAGTTTCGTGAGGAAAGGCTACTGAGGGTTTAAGAGAAGGGTTGGGCATGATGAAGATAGGGGAGTGGTTTAGGACGCGGGTGAATGGGAGATAATGCGGGTTAGGGAGTACAGACTTTTGGTGCCGGACAGTATGAAGACTAATGTGGTACATATACCATTCTCGTCATTCCTTTTAGGAATATTTCCAGTGGAAGACGCACAGCCTTTGGGGAGTAACCTAGAAAATTGGCTCAATTTTTTTAACTTTGCATGAAACTCCTGGCCCATATAGTTTGCTTCTATTACATTTGTACATTGCTACAAGGTAATTAACACCGCAAATTTAGTTAGCTGTTTGGGAAGGCGACCGACTACTTAGGTCATTCCTGCTAATATAACAGTGATAATCAAAATTCATGCACAGTCATGCATTCATACATTCCTGAGTCACTTAGTAATGTTCATTGCTCGAAAAGTAAAAAATGGTTTTGAGGTTTTCAATAATGCTCTACGAAGTCAACTGAATTAATACTGTACGAAGTCACTGGCTTCATTTTCTTGATACGATGCTAGCTGAAGGGTACTGGAAGTGCTGAACAACATGGCAAATATTACTCTAATGCCCTCACCGTCTTTTGGATAGGAAGGAATCCCTGATTATCTGTGAAAACATTTCCATCTGTGTTGACCTAATTTATAAAATTGATGAAAAATGTGTTGGACAATAATTATGTATTATTGGATTGATTAAATCAGCCAAGAGACTGGTGTATTTTCAGGTGTACGTTAACTCTTCATTATTAATCAGTTGTGATTGAAAAATCATTTAGCCATTCTAATATTTTGGTATTAATCCGCTTTGGAAGTAAAATCATTCAAGTATTCCATTGTTCACCGATTTTATTCCTATCGGTTACGGTTCTGCTTGTACCATCTAAAATTATTACTAAAAATAATTAACAGCCTCCAACTTAGTGACTTTTGGTCCCTACAATGCCAAACTCCGCTTACTGATATTTTGGCATAAGAAGTACCGGGATTCGCGAAATACATATTAGTACCTTTCGAAGTTAATGTGACCCTGTAGAAATAACTTGTTTTCTAAAGGAGATTTTGCGTTTTTAATGGAAACAAATATGAATTATTTCCATGATGTCTTTTATTAAATTTTATCATTATTTTTTAAGAATAGCGGCTTGTTTCAATGAACTATAATTTGATATTTTAAAAAGAGAATATGTGGCGCTCCGCCGGAGGACTTGGACCCGGAACTTCTTTGCATATATACTTCGTATTTTGAGTATATATGAACTGTTGACACCATTTATCAGAAAATCTAATGACTGCTAAGATGAATGTTTTAGCTAAAAACAATAAACTTCATTCGGTAACGAAAAAGCTCGAATTAAACAGGGGCGAGATAGCCTAGGGTCAAAATACCCATCTGGTTCTAATAGATAGAAGGTATTTTACATAAAAAACGTTTCCTACTATGATGTTCTAATTTTCACTTCGTATTTTCATCCTAGAAAAATTAAATTCAAGAGTTATGCAAGAGATAGGATGATTCAGTCGGAAGTAATGAATGCATTGTTAAACATGTAATGTAATTGTAATCTTGTGCTTATGCAACAAAGAAATTTACGGATAAGTTTCCTTGATTAACGAACCGCAAATGTGACAGTTTTACATTAATTAAATTTTGGTTTACGAAATATTCCACTAAAATTCTTTCTCCCTCGGTAGGTACACTTTATTTCACGTTTCTGTTATTGTTTTCTCCCTCTGGATACTCTTTGTGTCGCAAGAACGGAGGTAACACGAGTTAAATTCTCTAGAGCAGACATTTAAATACCTCTCATGAATAATTTGGTGCAAGTTCCAAAGTTGCTCCAATTTTAATTACTGAAAAACTTTGGTAAAGGCCTCAGCAATTATAGAATTATGTTTGAATTGCATGTCAGCCGCTCTCCAGATCGAGGGATTTTTAATGGCGTTGCGGGGTCAGATCGACGTCGGTGGGAAGCAAAAAGGGTGGGATCATTCGAAATTCTCGTCGTCTAATGCCAACCATTATGAGGAATCAGCACGGATTAAATGAAAACTGTCGTGAAGTGGAAATACGAGGGAGTGAGGAGGAGAGGAGGAGGCATTGTGAAATCTTGCGATGGAGATTAGAAGGGCGAAGGTAATTAAAATTTTGGGTACGCTTTAGGGAAAGTCGCGAAGATTCAGCTTAAATTCCCTCCACAAAAATATATTGAAAATGTTTCAGTACAAATTCTTGCTATACCAAATTATTTAAAATATTTTGTCCATCAAGTCAATTTTTGAACTTAATTTATCCATTAGTTTGTCTAGCTTCCATCGCTATTAAACTGGTTGCGTTTTAATTTTCATCCGCAAAGTCACCGATTAAGGGAAAAAAATAGTTTCTAACAGCATCTTAATAAAAGCTAAGAATTTCACGAAAAAAAGCTTCTAAAACTTTTATTAATTTTATTTCTTTAATAGTCTTGGAACCATATAATTTATATACAGAGGGGTTCACAAATATTGCGAATAGAAAACATTTATGACTTGATCTTTTTTTTAATCAGTTTTTTATTGTATTAAGGGAAGAAAATCGAAGAGAATTGACTTGAGAAGGAAACTACACTGAATTGAACGAAGATGAAATTGCATAGTGACAAAGAGTCATTCATGATATGCATTCTGATTCTTATGTTAACCTACCGTAACCGCAAATAACCACTTAACTGGTTGCTTATTGGGTTAGTGGTAAAAATTAAATGAAAAAGAAAATTATTTGGGCGAAAAATTGTTTTTTTGGTCAATCTCACTCGAAAATCCTCAGAGCTACTTTAGAGATATCTTGAACTACTTTAGAGCTACTTCAGAGCTACCTCAGAGCTATTTTAGAGATATTAAACCATATCTTATGATAATTTTGTTTCAACAGCAACAAAATTAAAGAAAAGTCAACAGATAGGGTCATGTGGTGTAATATGTGGGTCAAGAGCAGGGCATTGTAATGCATAACAAGGTTGAAGTGGATAAAAATTGCAAGAGAAGGCCAATAAAAACTATTCATACGAGAGGAAGATTGGATGGAAACGAATGATAAAGGGGGAAAATCAATTAGGAACCATGAAGCCTTTTTATTATCAGATTGAAGATGATTGTCCTGAAGCGCTATGATTTCTCCGTAGCTGAATTAGTGAACAAATAGAATGGGGTATTAAAGCATCAAACTTTTGTTGGTCGAGTCTTCTTGACGAAACTGATATATCGCATCACCTGCTCTCGTGGTAATATAAGCTGTGGATATAGACTCGAAAATTATTGTGAGGTCTTTTTGAAGTAAACTTTTACCTGTATTATTATTAAATGAGAAAAACTTTTATGGAAACCCAGTATTTTACTTTTTCCCCTAGTCTTAATATTTACAGAACCTTATGCTATTAGAGGCAACATGAAAAATGATTTGAACAAATGTATCCGTCAAATTGGTGTGCGAGAATTTAATATTTTTTCGATTCTTGACTCTGCTTAAAGTTAAAATTTCCTCTTTTTCTGAGTAAATAAACATAGAGAATGATATAATACAGAATAAAACTTTTGCTATTTGTCCTATATATGGTATTATATAGCGCTGTAGCTTGCTGGCGTGAAAATATTGATTGTAGTGTTCCATCATGGAAATTCGAGTGAATAACTTTAAGGCTTTTTTAGTGGTCAAAGTTTTTTGTCATGTTTTGCAAGACCTATGGAATGGTAATTAATTAAATTTTGCGAATGATACACGTAAATTACTATCTTTTGGTCAATATGAGCAATAGTCCAGTGCTACTTTTTCTGCGCTACTTTATATAATATTAAATACAAACTGAATTGTGGATATTGGCATGTGTGTCAGGGAAAGATTACGTATGGTTTAAATTAATCGATTTTTACTCTGATTATAGTGATCGTGTTCCAGTTTTGAACACTCTCAATTCTCTTAGAGTCATCAATAAATACATATAAATCGTCTTTTGATTCTCAGGCAGAAAGTGCTACGGGGTGATATATTGACTTGTGTGGCGTGCAGCTCTGTTTTAATATTGATATCAAAAGAATATTGGTTTTGTGTTGCATTTATATAAAAAACGAGATATTTGAAAACGGATAGTAATATATGAGATGGCAAATCTATTGATACTCTATAATTTTACCAAGCAATGCTGTAATTTTCAGAAGGGTAGCGTTTTACTCACAAGTTGCCCCCGGTATTTCTGAAAAATTCCAGTAAAAATGGACGACACTAATAGTCAATGTCTTTTTACGGGTAGATAGATTTTAATCATCTGGTGAAGGAATATGGAGAAGGTGCGGTTGATAGAAAGGGAACTAACTAGAGAGTCCATGGAATGATGGGTGGGGGAATGAAACCGCTGGAGAAGATAAGGAGGCAGGGTAGGTAGCTGGAAGTGGAGAAGGAACTATAGCGAATCCATGACACGCGAGTCAAAGGTGACAGGCTAAGATATTTTGATGGAAAGGTATTATTTACGGATTCTCATCAACAAGAGCAATAAAAGTACGCTGTAGCATTGTTTAGTCCATCAAAAATTATATTTGGAACATTATCTACGTCTACACAATTACCCGCAAGCCGCCGCATGAGCGTGTGGCAGGGAGTGTAAGGACACCAGCCGTGTAAAGGTGTAAGTTTTTTTGGAGATGAAATGGTGATATGAATTATAGGAGTGTATTTAGTGAGCTGAATTTTTATTGTGATCGATTATTGTTCGCGGAAAGAACGAATTCTTGTACCTATCTGTTCGGCAGTGTATCTCTCTTATTTTATCGCGTCTATTAGACCTAGAGATGTAGTGAGGAGTCCTGATAAAATTCTCTATGTCGCTGTGAAAAATATCAGTTCTGAATTTATCAAGCAACCTAAACCTAGCGTGTAGCCTCCGAGTCTCTAGGGGCTTCCACCTTACAGTCAAATTTAAAAAAGGATAAACTTACCCTTTTTGAAGAATGAAAATGAATCAAAAATATTACTCTTCTCCGACTAGACTATCAAATATCTTAGAATGAATATGTTTAGATGTGATAAATAGCACCCGAGTAAAACCAGGTCCTTTATTTGCAAATTTTGACCCAGCGAGCTCTAAAGGTTTGCCATCACTCCTCTAGGCCTTGATATATGGGAGGATTTTGGGATATTGTAAAACGGGCTAAGAGAATGGGCTAAATGGATAATGAGAAGAGAAGAGTATGGGCGCTGAGATGGTGAAAAAAGACCTTCAGATACAGTAAATTACCTTGGAACTACCTCACGTTCAGATACTTCGTGGGGATAACACATACAAAACATATGTGGTACATCATTGATGAAACTAGGTTTTCGGAGGTCCTCGAATGATAACGTAAAAGAGAGAAGACATTTCGCTCTGGTTATGCCGTACCTCGAGTGCACCGCGAGAATTTGAAACCCTGGTCATAAAGATTTAACCAAAAAAATAAATAAATACAAAGAAAAGCAGCACGATTTGTTAAAAACTGGTACGAGCGTACATATAGTAACTCACAACTTTGAGAGGGATTTAGGTGGGAGCCCCTAGAGACTAGGAGGCTACACGCAAGGCTTAGGTTGCTTGAGAAAGTCAGACCTGGTGTGTTTCAGAACGACACAGAGAATATTATCACGACGCCATAGTACCTATCTAGGTCTGACAGAAGCGATAAAATAAGAGGGATACATAACCAAACAGATAGGTACAAAAACTCGTTCTTTCCGCGCACAATAAGCAGCCAAAATAAATTCTGAGCTCCACTAAATACAGTCCCATAGTACACGTCACCATTTCACCTCCCAAAACCTTATCCCTTATATCTTTACACGGCTGATGTCCTAATACCCTCTGCCATACGCTCATACGGTGGCTCGCAGGGTAGTATGTAAATGTAGGTCGTGATAGATGAGAGGATTTTGGGATATCGTAAAACGCTATAGAGGGGATTAGGTTTTACGGACGATAAAAGAGTGAGATGGTGAAAGAAGTAGTGTAGATGATTTTAAGAGGCCGGTGTCTGAATAAATATTGACTTTCGTCCATTTTAATCCACGTCGAGCGGCAGGTGACGCTAATGGTAATAATTAGGTAATCCTGACTCGAAAGGATGAGATGGGTAGGACGGACTAACGGAGCCATTATACAGGGTCAGGGTGTCCCATAAATGTCACGCCACAGTGACACTGGACCTAGGGCAGCCTAAGAGGAACCGAAACAGCCTAATATGACCTCAGTAAAAGTTGCACGGTTTTCGAGATATTGCCAAATTAAAGCTTTTTCAAAAGTTTCACTTTTTTTACATTTCTAGTCCCAGAATTCAATCGGATAATTTAACGTTCTCATTAGGGCCGCTCTTTTAATCTTCCAACTGTGACTCATGTGCCAACTTCTACCTGGAACAGAATCCCGAGAGGGAGGGGGGTCATGGGGTTCGAACAAACAAAAGAAACGCGAAAGCCGCTATACCTGTCTAACTTTATCGGCTTTCAAAAAATGGGATGGAAAGAGTACTTTGTTTGTTAATTTGTGGCAGTAGCCCCATCAGAGAGCCAAATTGAGAGCTGTTCAAGTAAATTCTGGGACTAGAAATGTAAAAGAAGTTAAATTTTTGAAAAAGCTTTAATTTGGCAATATCTCGAAAACCGTGCAACTTTTACTGAGGTCATATTAGGCTGGTTCGGTTCCTCTTAGGCTGCCCTAGCTCCAGTGTCACTGTGGCGTGACATTTATGGGCCACCCTGTATAGCACGGTGGGATAGTGTCCCCTGCAAATAACGATAGTTAAACTGACTCATATCTTAATAATCCCCGTAATGATTTGGTTATAGAAATACTCGGTAATGTCGACGCCTACAACGAAAACGAAACAATAATTAAATGGGCGGAATTCAAGGGAAGGTTAAATTACCCAAGGCGCGACGCGGTTAGAAAATGAGAGGAATGAGGTTAAAAATACAAACGAGGGGGAAGAGAAGAAGAGGCAAAGGTGCGACGGACGTTGAAGAGGCGAGATGAGGACAAAGAATGGAATGGAGAGAACGAGAGGGGGGAGTGGCCATGTATTATTTTTTGGCCCGGAGCGGGGGGGATAGTGAGGGGGGACACGCCGGGCGAGTCCAGAGAGTTCCCTCTCCCACCACCCGCGCCCCCCCGCAAAGTGCCTCTCTACTAACCCCTTTCGCATCCATTCTCTTTCTCTCTCTCCTCGGGGTGTACGTGGCCGAGGGTCGCCCGAAAAACCCCCGAGGCTTCTGTCCCAATCTCATCACTTTCCCAACCGCTCCGCGTAAATATGTGCAACGATTCCATTTTCCTCTGCGGCTTCACAACCGATATAATAATAATAAAGGGCTCGCTGATTCAGAGCATCAAGTGTATTCCTGCTTGCGTGGCACAGGCGGAATCACTCGCAGCCCGCATGCAGAAGGCATGGGGTGGCTCCGTCTGCTTCGTGCGCACGACCCGAACGCAGCGTAGCCACTGATCCGATGGGTTTCGGAAGTGGCTACGAACTTTGCACCCCCCCTCTCCAGTTCTCGGCCATTATGACGGCAACGAAACCCGATGTTTGCCGGGGACTCGGAAGGGGAAAGTTACAGAAGTAAGAAAAAATATTAATAATAATAGTTTATTGCTTCCCTTTAGAACAGTATTTTTCAAAACATTTTAAACAATAGATGGAAGCTTTAGATTACTCCAAAGATAAATACCTGTGTGGGGGTAACCAAAAGTTTCCTTGCAAAATAGAAATTTAACAAAAGAATATATGTACCAGGTTTACATCAGTGCTACACTACATAATATCACTATTTATAAAGCTGTTTTTGGTTAAAGAAACAATTTCATGAGAACTTTTGAAAATTATTTCAATATCATCCAATTTGAAGAACAATATTTTGACTTGTCTTAAAAACAACACGACCTTTTTTTCCATGCTGTGGAAGTAGGTGAAAGATTTTAGGTGCTAGATAAACAAAACTTCTCTGGAATGTGGTAATATATGGCCTCGGGGCCAACATCATCGTCTGGTGTTCTGCCTGCTGGCAGGTCCCGTACGCCACTGCTGTCTCCATCCGCTTCTGTCCCGAGCTTCTTTCTTTGCTTCATCATAGCTGATGTTCTTCACCTGATCCACCAATTTAATTCTTCTCCTTCCTCTCTTTTTCTTTCCCTCAATTGAACCCTCAAGTGCCACAGTTATTATACTTTCCCCTCTCATCACATGGCCCAAACAGTTTTCTTTCCTTTTCCTTATTTCCTTTAGGAGCGATCTTCCTTCTTTTACTTTGTTCCAAACCTCTTCATTTCTCATCTTATCTACCCATCTTACTTTTTCCATCCTTCTCTAGACCCACATTTCATAAGCTTCTATTCTATTCCTTTCCCTCTTACCTAATGTCCACGTTTCACATCCATACAAGAAAACGCTCCATGAATAACATTTAGCTAGTCTCTTTCTCAGCTCCAGATCCAGGCTTTTATTGCATAGCAAGTTTTTCTTCTGGCTGAAGGCCTCTTTTGCCATTGCTATCCTTGCTTTTATTTCTGCAATACTTCTCCAGTCGTCTGTCACCATCGTTCCTAGGTACCGGTAGCTTTTAACTTTTACTATTGCACCTTCATTTATTTTCACACTCGTATAATTTTCACAGTTTACAGGCATCACCTTTGTCTTTCCTAGGTTTATCTTCATCCCATATTCCTCCATTTCTTCTTCCAAAACCTTTATCAACCTTTGAAGTGATTGCATATCATCTGCTAATATCATCTGATTAACATAATATCAATAATAACATCAATAATGACATCATCTCGGGGCCATACATCACCACATTCCTCATAATATATATATCATACAGTAGAGCATCGATAATCCTGATAAATTGTTATCGGACCCTGTCCGGATTAAATAAAAGTCCTGAGTTTTGAACAGAACCAAAAAAAGGTTGTTTGATGCCTTAAATATCTAGAAACTGGTAAAAACTGTAAAAACAGTATTTAACTTTAGTACTATAGTTAAATAATTAAGGCAGCAAACAAAACCATTAATTAATATAAATTTATTACGTAGTATTTTATGAATTATTACATTTCAGCGTTCGACGACCCTTCTGAGTCTCGCATCAACGCTTTTGGCAAATATGCACCTTGTATTCACTTCAACTTATCATTCGCCGGATGTGAATCCGGATTATCGACGGTCCGGATTTTTTACGTCCAAATTATTGACGCTCTACTGTAGATGCGTTGAAAAGATTTTTACAGCTATATCCCGCGGTCAAATTTATTTGACGGAAAGTTGGAACAAACGGGTTAGTGCATCGCACAAGAACTAATTTTAAGATCCACGTCGGGTGAGTTCATTGTGTGACATATAGTTTTGAAAAAAAAATGAATCGGTCTCGGTATCAGTCTATGAAGCAATATAATTTCTGGAATGAAATCACCTACTAATCAAGTTCTACCTGTCACACTGTATTCATAATTGCTCAATTTTTAGTCAAACGTTTATTAATAAATTCGGTACTATTCGGTATATGTAGTTTTTGTACCATTTTAATTTCAATAAAAAATAAATTTCAACTTAAATTTTATTTAAAAAAAATGTTTGCTGAAACCTGGATCATTTCAGTAAACTTAGCGTACTCATTTACAAAATTATTTTGTGATAATGTTTGTGTATGTTTGATAAGCTTCGCAAACTTTTGTGGGTAACTCAAACTTTGTGGGTAACTCAAAAATATGAAATAATTCTAATAAATTGAAATTAAATTCTGGAGTAAAAACAATATACTTTGTGAGAATTTTATGACCGAGAAAATTCGGCAATTTTGGTCGTTCGATCCTAAGATTGGTCGCCTGCAGCCCTCCATCCTTCCTAATACTAGTTCCCTAACCTCCTGGTATCTCCCCCTATGTACTTTCCTCTTTATTGGGTCCATGAACTTATTCCTGCGTCGTACTCTGGGGACTTTTCCCTTTATTTTGCCTTAAATTATGTTCTTCAAACACTCATTGTGTCTCAGTTGGTGTCCAGTCCATCTGGTTCTTATTTTCTGTATGGTGTCTCATATGGTCCTTTTCTTATCTACTCTTCTGTAGACTTCATCATGCCTTATCAGTCTATATAGCAATACAATTCCTGGAATGAAATAGCCTTTTGATCAAATTATTTCGGTCACGCTGTATTCTTAGTAAATCAATTTTCAGTCAAACTTTTCCTCACTAATTTGGTCATATTTTTTAATGAATTGTGACCGTACGAATTTGAGAATATTGTATTATTTTCTTCGTGTAAAAGTTTGGCAAAACGGGTGAGTACATTGCGTGACATATAATAGGAAAAAATTATAGGTCTCGGTATCAGTCTATGAAGCAATATTATTTCTGGAATAAAATCACCTTCTACTCAAGTTCTAACTGTCACACTGTATTCTTCATTGCTCAATTATCAGCCAAAATTTTAGTAATAAATTCGGTCATATACTTTGTTCGAATTTTTTGACCGTAAAAATTCGGCAATGTTTTATTCTTTTCTCCATGAAATCATGACATATCTGGAGCACTTAATCCTCATTCTATGGACCTGGGTTTGAATAACTGTTACTAAGGAGTGTCTTATTTGGTATACTTACTTGAGTTTACCGTAGAGAGCACTTCAAAAGCAGTAAGTACGTCTGTTGGTTTGCACGTCAAACTATGTACCAATTTTTTTATGGCCCTAGACTAATGTCAACGACGGGTTTCTCGGCACCATTTATCCATTTATCAAGTTTTTCTACCCTTACCAACCTACTTGCCTATTCAATAAGCCATCATGTTACGCATTTCGTCTGTATTTTTTCTAATTTAGAACCATGATAGCCCTACACTATTACTCGGATCACATTCCAATAGTTTAAATTAGACTATTTGACAGAACAGAGGTAGGAAAATAGCTATAACCGTAGGGACGTAAGATGAATTGACTCGGCCAAGGAAGGGTTTTTAAAGAGAAGGTAATTGATAAGGTGGGGTCAGATTATAGACCTTCGTGAAACACTGATGAAAACTGTAAAATGGGGTGTCGTCCAGTATGGTTCGGAAACTCGGTCATTTCAGAGAATAGATGCATGTAAACTGGAGGTATTAGGGATGTGGGTTTGAATATTGATGGAAAGGGTGAGTTGGATGGCGAGGATGATGAACGACGGGTTATTGGATATGGTTGGAGTGGAAAGGAAGCTAGTGGCGGAGATTCAGATAAGGCAGAAAAGGTGAATGAAGGTCGTGTTGAGTGAAGAGAACATGGTAAAGAAGGATGAAGATGGGGAAAACGCTGAGAAAATTGTGAAGGAGGAAGTAGGTTGGCAGATCCGATGCGGAAAGAGGCAAAGGAAAGGTGAGAGATATTAAAAAAAGAGACTTGATGGTGAGCTAGTGACGTGCCGGAAATTGGAAAGAGTCGCAAAACTGGTAAAATTTTAATTAGAATAGTCCAAAAATCGTTAAAAACTTCGTGTGAAGCGTGGCTCTTTATTGAATGAAAGCGTGGACCATTAGAAAAACTGACCAGTAAAGACTAGAAGCCTTCGAAACCTGGTGCTGGAGGAGGGAACTGAAGATAAAATGGAAGGACATAATAATACATGATGAATTACTCAAAATAGAGGGAAAATTTCCCTGAGAAAGACCCAAGAATAAGTTCATGGATCAAATAAAGAAGAAAGTACATGGGAAGAGATACCAGGAGGTAAGGGAACTAGCATTAGATAGGGAAGGGTGGAGGGCTGCAGTCAAACAATTTTAGGAGTGAACGACCTATAAATGAAGTTCAAAAGTATTACAAACAGCTTGTTGAATATTTTATGAATAAAATGATACTGTGGCAATGGACTCGTAAGGATAACCATGCAATTAACCATAGCTCTCCTTAACACCGAGTTTTCAGTATCCATCTGAAGATTTCAAGAGTAAATCTCGCAACAATGTGTCACAAATTTATCTAATGCGCGGAAATTTAATTTAATTTTTTCTAGGGAAGAAGCTCTAGAAAACAGCATTATAACGTTCAACAACTCGTGAAAGACTTCAAATATATTTTGAGCTCAAATGTCCTTGATTTCTGTGATCGAGTGGGAAGCAGTGCTCCCATCATGGCAGGTCGTTGCCCACGTGAATCAAAACATCAACATTTCTCCTTCTGTCTACCACAACAACCTTCTACGCCGTCTTTCCACTGACTTCAACTCATTTCTTGGTTACTCTTCTCTTCATACTCTCCTTCCCTTGCGACATAAGGGAGCCGTAGATTAAGTAACAGTTGGTAGCGGAGTCCTGACGCACGATGCCTGATTTTCACGGTGATGCCTGTTTTGTATTGCTAGAAAATGAAATTGATATGACGGTCGCGCTTAGTTAAAAAAAACGTTTTGGAGTAATACAGTGCTTTATACTTGGTTCATATTCATATTTAAGAAAAACAAATGAGGATTTGCAAAACTCCACTACTAGTAATCATGTTTTTGGTAAATTTACGGCAAAGTTGATTCATTTTTTATGGCTGCTTGCACAATTTTATGGCTTCAATTATCCCCGTGTTCTACCATTAGCATAAGGTTCCATCTGTTCTAATCTTAACACGTAAGATTATGTATATAGGTAACAAATCAATATGTAGAAAAACGAAATGAATTATTGTGTCTTTTTTATTCAGACACAATGCGCAATACTTGGTGTAAACTAACGTTTTCTATTTCTTTCGCAGGTAAGTTCCTGTGCTGCTGAAATTTCCAACGGCCATGTCCATGAAAATAAGGCTGTTGGAAGCCGTTTAAAATTCAAAATAAATGTTGAATCGCAGTAAGTATTCAAAAAAACTTCCAAACTTACATTAGGGCTGTTAAATTTGACCGTGTTTAGTTAACATTAATAAATTACACTTTCCATATTCCGCATCCTATTTGAGTAACCCGGCCACTTACGCATTCTAGCGTCGTAACCGATATGATGCTAAATGAAGAGTGAAAGATACAAATTTATATACTTTGAATTTAATAACATTGACAGAACACCTGGTAAATATTCAACTATCGGCTTATTTAAGAGCCCGAGTCAGCTGTGTAGCTCAGGGTGGGCGAAGGGGGTGGTACACCATTTGTTCTGGCCGTCGATATAGGCTTTCGAAAACAATTGACATAGGCTCAAGCACTGGTTAAAAATTTAGAATTTCACCTATAGATACTTAGAGTTTACAATTCCAATAAAATAAAATTAAAAATCAAGAATTCTTCCCGTTACGTATTTAAATAAATACTAGGTTGTGAAAAGAAATGGATTTTGATATCGTCATTGATTTTTAAATTTGATTTTATCGATGAAAAAGAAAGAAAAATAATTTTTCAATTTTGAATTATATGTTTTACGTTGAAATAAGCCCTCAGAGTGACCAATGGGCAATTTATTACCCCAATGCTGGGGCACCATATTAAATCCAACTACGTATTAAATTAATATTTGTTGGACCTTCCCACTCTCCATCCACCCACCCATAAGATTATGATGATACTTTCTAAAAGGGCGTTCACCTCTTGAGATGTTTCAGCATAAACCCTTCCACGTAAAAAATAGTTATTAATTTTATTGCCTCTTAAACGCATTAATGCACTTTTAAAAACTCAAAACATAGAGTGAATCTTTAGGCAAGCGCTATGGAGTTTTTCCGCAGGTGGGTTCTCGCTGAGAAATGTAGCTGTATTAGTCAACATGAAACTTACAGTTTGGGAGTGGATTTGATATGCAATAAATAGCAAGAGTTGTCTATGGTCGCACTTGTGAATTTTAGTTTTTGTTAAACCTCGGTTTAAGCGTCAAACTTGGACAATGTAAGATATAAACTGATCTGCGGCAAAAAGCTAATGTTTATAAATTTATATTTTGAACAAGCTTGGTGACTATACAGAAATAATTGGGCCCTTACTCTTGTACATCCACAAAAATGCTACATACCGGTAGATCACAAAACGATTCACCAACACACGTGGTTTCAATTGTCGTCATTTATTTGTGCTGAAGGAAGTTCTCCGATCTACACACTATTTTCAAGACCTTGGAATACATCTACAACTATGAAATACCGTGCAAGCCACCACTAGGGTGTGTGGTACGGGGTGACTCCACACCAGGCATACAGAACTCATCCCTATTCAATTTAGAACCGTGTTCTTTCCCTGGACATAAGATGCAGGCCAAAAGCAGTCAGAATAACAATGTTCGGCCAGACCAGTAGCTAGAAGAGTGCTAAAAAGAGTGAATAAAGAATATCCTAATATTCAAAAGCTACATGAAAAGGCAATTCGAGCTATCTCGAAGGAATAGCCACAGCTTCAAGTGCTTAAAAGGAAAGGATTTACAAGATTCATTTTTTTTGCCTTTCTCCTCCTCTCCATTCCTTCTTACCTTCGCGCCACCTTACCTCCATTCCCCTCGCCTGTCCCTCAGCTCACCGCACTCCTCTTTCTTCCCTTTACTTCCCCCTCTTGCCGCCGTTACCGCCACGCCATCCCAGCCACCAACACGCCCTTAAACCACACCTCTTTCCGCCGCGACCACCTTCTCTCCTACCCCGCCCCCTCCAACTCACTCCCATACCCCCTTGAGTTATGCCCCCCCCCTCCTGCAGCACTCGTCTTATTGCTTCCTCTCCGTCCTGTCAAGGTTTTGAAAAGAATCAGGGGGGAGGAGGAGGATGGGGACGGGAAAGAGAGAGTAGGTAGTGTGTGAGCGGGTTTTTCGGTTTAGTGCCTCCGTCGTCGCCTCGACGTGAATCTTCTCCAGCCCTCCTTTAACGTTCCTACTCCTCGACCCTTCTTCCTTCCTTCATTCTCATGCGGGGGTGAAGGAGGGCTTCGCCGGGAAGACGTGCACTACTCCCCGTTGACCTCGGTTGACGACGAATGCATTGACTGTCGCTCAATCAATATTTATGCCTCGTAGAATACCCTTCCTTCTTTTTCGGTCACGGGGGCAAAAAAAAGTAAGATTTTTTTTAGCTTTGAGATCAGGGAGATGCATGCTCTACGTAAATTTGGATGGGTTGACTCTACTACTGCGTTGAATAAGGCTATAAGTAAAACCTCCTGACATACTCTATCAGTCAACGAAGCAGCCGTTCAGCTATTTTCCCACGTTTTGAAGTGCTGACTGTGGTCACGCAACATGTTTAGTTATTTGGACCTAGGATAGAAGCCAGGCTAGATTAAGACCTAGGAGCCAGTTTATAAGGGCTAACAGAAATAGCTAAATACTTCGCATAAATTGAAAGGGAATAAGTATGAGGGCACGAATTTTTAGATTTAATAAGAATGTCAAGTATCGTAAATTTACTGCTAATATTTATTCGAATATATTTGTGCCTTGCTTGGTATTATCCAATACAATGTGTAAAACAATGATGCGTGTTAGATTTTCTTAGGATGAAGGATTTGGAGATGGTTATACGATGAATGAAAACCTCGGTTAGCAAGGCGTATGATAGCCAAGTCGATTACTGCGCCTTACTTTTGCAAACTACGTGCAACATCCATTTATGCTCATACAGTCCCAATTTCTTGAATGGATAATAAATTAATGATAGGCTCAATGCACTCTCTAAATAAGTGTTTATAATATAATTATTTTGGATTATTCCAAATTTTGCAAAATATTTCGTGATGACCGAACTATGAAGGTCAAAATAAACGATGTAAATTTTTAAGCTAATAAAAATTTAGAGCATTCTCTCGAATCTCTGTATCAGCCGCTTCAAATCTGAGAACTTTGCAGGAAAAATTTATAATTACGACGATTGTTGCTCTGGGATGCCGGCTCTCTGTAAGCCTCCTAATATTATCTTAATAAACATATCAGGATGATGATTCGAGCAAAAATTTAAACTGACGACAACATGAAGACCAAAATCCCGTTTTAAATTGCTAAAAAAGGGAAAGATTTCACTATCATCGTTAGAACAGTCTGCACTTAGTAACTTAGGTAATTGCAGAGAAGAAAATTTGCTGCATTTCAAGTTCCACATACCGGATTTTCTTCCTTCAATGAACAGAATAACATTTTGCATCCGCTAAATTATAACAATCATTTCGCTCATGGTTGTAAGTGAATCATCTGCTTTCAAATAAGTAATACACGTAACAATCAATATTGTCATAGGTAAGGTTTCCTCGATTGCCAATTATTCGTGGCAAAATATATTTCGTTTGTAATTTCTTATAAATATTGCAGATGTGATTTGTTATGACCGATTTTTATCGTTCGTTTTCGGCATAATACAGGTTTTAATCCATGTTACTTTTGATGATTTCCTTTAGCTTAACAAAATAGCTAGCTATATTTATATATATAGTGGCAATTCAAGCCCTCTTTGAGCTGCGCAGGGATAAAGCCAAAACCATGCGACCAAATTAATATTCTTCTACTATGTTTTGCTATTTATGAAGTAAGCATTCGAGTGCTATAATATCTTACAACCACTTGTTCACGAAACCGTTTTAACATGGTGTCATGAAACTGAATATTTGCCACAGACTTAATATTTTTTAATGAATCTAATCCATTAGCTAATACTCGTTTTAAATCGTAAATAAGTATCACTAACACGACATGTAATTGTAAGAATGGTAAATCGGAGAATCTTGGGCAATTCCTCGCTTGCGCGAATCACGAAATTCTTTTCCAGCGTTGTGGCAGCCCTGATTGACCCCAGGAGTCGAAATATCGATTTTCCCCGCAATCGTTTTTATTTAATTTGTGCCGCCAAGTTTGAGAAAGCCTGTTGAGCCTCTCTTTAGCTTTTGCTAGTCGGACACATGGAACGCGATTACTTTGGCCGCTTCAGAAGTTTTTGGGAAGTCGCTCGGAATAGAACTGGATAATTGGATGTGACAAAGAGTCTCTCTTTTTCCGGAAAACCTCTTCCTTGCTCGTCTCTCATCCATACATATGTATCTTCTACACATGTGGAGGACATACGCACGAGAGTAAGTATATATCCCTTTTTCTTCCTCGTCTGCCGATTCGATCTCTTATCCAACCCATCCCATGCTGCCTATATTCCTCCTTTCTCTCAGCGCCACATTCAAACATCTAGCATCAGATTTTGATGCATATATAGCATATTGAAAGGTATTTTCCAAGCTATTAGCTTGTTACTGCATAATTTATATATCGTCTTTCGTCTACTCTTAGGATTTTATCATATTACATCGCACATCAAATTGAATCACCATTGGTCATTTGATACTAAGATTGGTCAACAGAAGCCCTCCACCTTTCACTCTCTAATGCTAATTCCTTTATCCCCGTTAGTTCTTCCTGTGTACTCTCCTCTTTATTTGATCCATGAAATTATTACGAGTTATTTCTCTGGGGACCTTTCCGGCTATTTTTCTTTCAGTTATATTCTTCAAAAATCAATTGTCCCTCTAAGTGCTTGTCCCCATCATTGTAAATGCTTGTAAAATTGTTCCCATCTGGTTCTTCTTTTCAGATTAATTTTCTACATGGTCCTATCCTTTTCTACTTTACCGTAAACGTCGTAATTTCTTATGATTTCATCCATTAATCGTCAGCATCCTCCTCCAGCACCAGGTTTCGAAGGCCTCGAAGATTCTTTTTGGCCAGCTTTTCCAATGGTCCATGATTTTGATCCCTATTGTGCCACGCTTCACACGAGTGTTTTTACATGAATATTTTCTAGTTTTTAGGCGTATAGTCTTTGAACACAGCAGTTGTCTTTTTATCTCGAGCACTTTAGCTTGAGTTATTCTTCACTTTATGTCCGAAGTACATCTACCGTCTCACAGTACTGCCGAGATACTATCACGTGGGCATCCAAAGCATTGAATTGAGTCATTGACATAGTATTGTAACTCTAAAAACTATATCCCATGGTCTACGAGCATTGAATATCATTGTATTATATTGAAGTTATTTTTTCTATATTATTTGGATGTTACTTGTTTGATGGAATTTCACAATTACTGTGCCACTTGGGGAGAGGAGGAAATAACCAAGAAGAATAGGAAGAACCCTTCCCCCCCCCCCCAGAGTTCGAGACAACCCTTGCGAAGCATTACTTCTGTTACTGCGCAGGAAGCGATTTTCTCCATTACTTGGCGCTTTCCCACGCATATCGCGTTTATGGAATTGTATCGCAAGTCGCGTTGCATCGCGTATTGAATAATGTCGCATCGTAATGCTAGATCGGATTGTCGGATAGCCCTGGTAGTAATTGTAGTGATCACATATTTGTGGAATATCGCCATCCGCGAATGAAGTATCGTAATATTGTTTAGTTCAAAGATTAAGGGCGAGATGGCACTGAGGATTATTGAAACAATTATAATTCGTAATCCGCCATATTTGATGGATCAGTCATTTTGTAAATACGCCCGGAAGCGTGGGTATTAGTTGCGGAATTGCCGCGATACTGTATTAATTTATCATTAAATATTCATAACAGAAAATTATTTTCCAATAAGCTGTGCAACGTGCATGAAATCCATGACCAAAGTTTGCGTGATATTGATGTTAGTAGAGTCATGTCTCGTTATAAAAGACATCACTTCCTTGCAACAAGACTACAATGATTTATCTATATGAACGCAATAACTTTTATGAAAACTTCTTTTTTGTTCTTTCATCCATTCTCATTTTGAATACATGAATTGACGCGCGATACCCTTATTGTTTGTACCATTTTGACATGAAAAAAGATCCTCACTGCATGGTAACTTGGACAGAGTTCAATTTTTTATTCAGAGATAAACCTAATTACACGAAGTCAACAGTTTCTGTCGAGATGTTGTGAAACTGCATTACCAAAAATGAAAAAAATACTTGATGTTGTACTTTCCTCTCTTTTAATTCTCAAACATTACGATACATGTTTCGGCACTATATTTGCCCGTTTTCTGTTCCACACTGCACCTCAAGATGGCCAAATGAAGTGCTGAAACACGTGTCGTAAAGTGTGAGAATTAAAAAAGCGGACAGAAAAACATCGAGTATTTTTTTCATTTTTTATTACTTGCCACGGGTTTTGATTGATTTTATTATCTCCAGATAGCTTTGTAGATTTGGAGGGCAAACATGGAAACCCAAGTCAGTTAAATAATTGAACCTATTGGTGTAAAATTGCACTTACTCCAAGCTATAGTAGAAAGTTTTAATGGAATACCCCGAAGCAGAATGTGTTTTATCTTTCTGCAACGGTCGAAGCTAAGTCGAAAAGCCTCCTGCGAGTGCGGGCGTTTTAGTAATAAATAAATCAGTGGTTTTATAGGTGAATAAGTAAGCAATTCACACATTATCAATTCTTTGTTTTTATTAAGCTTAGTAAATACTTCAATTTCTATAAAATACTTTATAAAATAAAGATTTATTTCATAGATTTTTTCAGAGTATACGATATCTTTCAGCAACATTCATTTTTGTTCTGCGACAATGTCTCTGCTTTGAGGATGCAATATACCCCGATTATACTTTTTTTTGGATTCACATTCGTGCGTCAAGCCCACCTCATCCATACTGTCTTCTTTAATCTATGGCTCAGACCGACCTTCTGCTTGCTTCCGTGCTCAGCCATGACCAAGTTCCTCCCGCCCTCTGCCCCTCTTGCCAGTCCTTCGCGGAGTTCAGCCCCTCCTTCCTCCCAAGGCTGGCTCAAGAGCGGTTCTGCACTCACCTCCTGCGTCTCCTCAACCCTCTACAGAGAGAGAGAGAGAGTGAGAAGAGCAAGGCAGCAGCCTCCTCACTTGAAATCTCTTCATCTTCTTCGTTTCCCGTCCTACTTCAGACCTTCGCCCTCCCTCACTTTCGCCCTCGTCCTTCGTTCCTCACCTCTCGCACTCTCCTCTTATCTCGCATCTCGCCACCTCCCAACTCTTTTCTTACATACCCCCTGCCGCTCACCTCCCTCCTCCTCGCCATCTCAACGAACTTCTTTCCTTCCCGCAATGCTCAACGCATGATACTACTTATTCAAGTAAGATCTTTTCGCATCGTTAGGATCGATTGATGCGACGTAGTTTGGACGACATCATGCGCTGTCTAGTTTCGGAATGCTGGGTGAATTTGATAATTGGAGGCCGATTTGGCGCGGTGGGAGCGTGTTTGAATTCAATACCACGAGGGCCGCAGTTTCGAGACCAAGAGAGGTCTCAACCACGAGGCTCGAGATCACGGGGCTGTAACTATAACGTTCGAGACCACGAGGTCGCGACCACGGGTTTCTAGACGACGAGGTCGCGACCAGGAGTTTCGAGACGACGAGGTCGCGACCAGGAGTTTCGAGACGACGAGGTCGCGACCAGGAGTTTCAAGACCACGAGGTCGCGACCACGAGTTTCAAGACCACGAGGTCGCGAGCAGGAGTTTCAAGACGACGAGGTCGCGACCACGAGTTTCGAGATGACGAGGTCGCGACCAGGAGGTCACGACCACGAAGTTAGAGACCACGAAATTACGACCACAATTTTCAAGACTACGCGGTCGCGAACACGAAGTTTGAGACCATGTGACGGCTGTAAAGTTTTCTGACTGCTGGAAATCCACATTTACAAGCTACACGAACTGAGACGTCCCAGCAGAAAGCATAAATGACGCAGAGAAAGAAGGTCGGTCCGAGATCAACTCATACGTCCACAGCTTCCGGTGGAAATGAAGTTCACGGAATCGGCCGAGGTATTGTTATGTGGGAGGCAACGGGAAACCACCACATTTTAGATTAAATGCCCTGAATTCAAAATTGAATCCAACAGCAATGCGAGGAAACTGATGAGCGGAGAAAATATTGTTTTTAGCATGTCCTACTGATGCATGCACACGGGCTATGTGCGCCCAGGTTTGCCGGAGACAAGGCGACTTAGATTTTGAAAATGGTAATCGTTCCAGGGTAAATTCCGCTAAAAACAATGTTAGTTTCTTAAACAACTTGTTTACCGCAACCAATCAAAAGTATAAACAAATATACAAAGGGAAGGGAATAGCTATTTGACGCTACTCTGCCGTTTTTAGACGCTAAGTCCTCGGAAATTTCATCCATTGTTCTTATGGTCATTTTCGAGTTCTCTGCCGCTTTTGTCAACTATATAATGTCATGCGCTGGACAGACACGTTTCTTTCACGAAAACGTCCTTTAATAAGCAGTTCTATGGCTCTGTGCTAAGGAATTGCTCAGTAATTCTATTTGAATATTGGTCGTCACCTAACACCAAATAATGTTCCATATATATCACAACTTATATGATGTTTTTTCTTCAAGTTATTTGGGACTAAAGATAAAAGGTTAGTTAAATATTTTAATGGTATTTAACATTTTTATTTCAATATAATTGAAAGTGATTTGCCGTTCCAGCAAAACTTGCGAGGCTCAACATCTTTATTTTAGTCATGACAGAAACAAAGTAGCGTAAGGAATTTCAATGGAAAAGCAATTTAATGTTAAAGAAATTGAAATATTTATTATTGGCCTGGTATAACTGCAAATTATAAGTCTTTAAAGAAATCTACATGCCACTGCGTGGCTTTTTTAAGGATTAATCTCCCACGTTCCGGAAAGAGAACCTATAACAGAAAAATTGCGGGGAGAATCCGTTTATTATCAGATTTATCTTGAACTTGTTTTAAATTTATGAAAACTATGCAAAAATGGGAAGTAAATAATAAACGAGGGTATGAGAATCAACTGCATTGAGTGGACATATTTTTTATCCAAATTTCCCACCCCTCTGAACTGAGCTATTTTTATGAAATTTAAAACCTAGCAACGGAACAGGGCATTAGACCCAGCAAACAGTTTGTGCAGAAGTAATAGATCTCTGTATACGTATGTTTAATCAATTAAAAGCGACTATCCCCCTGGTGACTTGGTATTCAATTAATTTGCCCCCATCTGACTCCTTCATAGGAACCAAATGAATAATTGACTACCGAATAATTCTATAATGGTCATCGACCAAAAAAGGTACTCAATACTGCAGAAGGGATCATCAAATTGATTTTCCTATGATTTATCTTAATGTGTGTTAAGATTTAAAAGTATCCAAGCGTTAATTACTGTAACTAAAGAAGCGTTTAACTGTGAGAGGGAGCTGATGACGGGGGCTTTTTGATTAGATTTCAACACGAAGGTTGCTAAGAGTACAATATAAAGTGCATCATTGTATGGAACATAAACGTGGTATTTCACGAAAATAATACAGAAATAGACTTCAGGCAATCAAGATGTAGATTTAGTGTAGGAATGGAGAAGGTGCGGTGAGCGGAAAGGAAAAGAAACAGGGGAGCATTTGGTTTGTTTGGTGAGGAGAAGAAACTTCAGGAGGGGATTAAAAGGAGGCAAACTAGTTGGTTGAGGAAGTAATGAGTGTTCAAAGGAATGCCAAAGCCTCTGATATGAGATAGAACGTTGAGTTAGAGGGAAAGGGGAAGGAACAAAATATGTTTATGGACGGTATGATACGAGGTAGGACGTGCACTGAGAAGGAGAGGGAAATCGCGTTAGGAGATACGAACCTGCGCATGTATGACTCAGAAGGATATTAGCTTATTTCCATCTGGCCCACCGGTAATTACCCAAATAATTATAGTCATCAAGCAAACTCAACGTAAACTTAAAGCAATTTGAAGATGGTCTGCTTTAAATGAGTTTTCCATGATCATCTTTGCTCTATATTTTGTTAATGCAAAGCATTGTACGTCATAATAGAAGTGCAAAAAAAATGGAGATCGTTTCTTCAAAATAGGAAATGTCTGAAATTTTACGACTCATCAATTACAGGAAAGACCAAAGAAGGTGTCCTTCCTCCGTAGAGTTCATGTCACGGGAATTCCCTTGGGTCGATGGTGATACGCGAATCTATTTCGAAACTTGCCCTGTCACCTCAAAATAAAATAAAAAATATACATTGATCAAACTGATTGATTTTTCCCGTAGATAGTGCCTCGGATAGAGATTTCAGATACCTGGATTTTTATGGGTCGCCTACGCAAATCAAGTCACACGATGGCATCCTCGGTAGGAAATCAATACAAAGATTAAAGTTGGAAAGTTTTTATGACCGGAGTAAAAAATGTTGGACCTCAGGATCACCGTAGGAAGAGGCGTGGAAAGTTGAAGCTTAAGCAAACAGATCGTCAAATCCGCTGGCGATCATATGGTAATTTCGTTTCCCGTCTCCTTTTCAGGTTCACTCTATCGCGTTCCTTAAACCAAAAGAGATGATATTTTACGTGAATGGCGTTTAAAGGTTAATTCGACGTTGATTGGAAGATAAATCTGATGAATTGCGTCTTATTCGGCAATTTATGGAGGATTTCCATTGTGATAATTTTTCAAAATTTAATTTTTTAGTTTCGTGGCATCATCTCTGCACTCATGAAGCTTCAAAAGTGATGAAAGCGATTTATATTACAGGTTTGGTGGAATGGCTACGGATAAATAAAATAAACAAAAATAATGAGATTCTCTAGGACAAAGTAAGCGAGGCTGGTGATTCAAGTTGGAGGACACAAACTCGAGCAAATAGAGCATTTTAATTACATTGGTAGTACACTAGAGGAAAATGGACAAAGTAGCAAAGACATACGGAAGAGAATAGAGATAGCTAAGGAGGCGTTTAGCAATAGAAGGAAGCTAATGACGGTGGCATTGGGTAAGGATGTGAAGAAAAGGCTGGTGAAGAGCTTGGTATGGAGCGTAGCGTTGCATGGTGCAGAAACGTGGACCCTGAGAAATGAGGACGGGAATATGCTGCAGGCATGTAAGATATGGGTGTAGAGAAGGATGGAAAAGGTTAGGTGGACTGAGACGAAGACTTAAGAGGAAGAAGTACTTGAGATGGTAGACGAGGAAAGGAAACTTCTTAGTGAAATTCGAGATCGGCAAAGTAGGTGGCTGGAGGATGTAATAAGGGGCAAGGGGCTGCTCAAGAATGTGATAGAGAGAGAAATGCTGGGCAGGCGGGGAAGAGAAAGAAGGAGAATAGGTTTCATGGACAGGATAAAGAAGGGTAGATCGTATGCTGAGGCACAAGGGGTATACTATAGGGAGATAGATCCCTGAAAGTGTAGAAAACCGGGAGGAGATTTTCTGACACTCAGCAAAACTGGTTGTGTACCAACCTTCACCGGTAGAATTCCAGTTTATCTGTGAAGATTTTTACTGTCAAAATGCTAATCCTCTTGGAATTAGGAATATTGTTTTATGAATACGTTAATGTTGAAACTCACCCCTCAGATTTCCCGGTAAGAATCAGGTTTCACTTCCTTTATAGTGCTCGATGATTCTTGAGGGGTCGTGAAGTGTTTGTAGCCGCGTCCGACACCCTTCGGATAAGTGACTACGATGTGGTGTGGTGATGCGTGCGGAGTAGACGGAGTGATCCAAGAATGACGGCCCTCTGTATGCAAGCTACGAGTGATTCCGACAGTGCCACGCAGGACGGAATACACTTGATGCTCTCTACCAGCGAGCCCTTAACTCCACCAAGCACACGCATGGTTGGACACCATTCACATCGATCACACTACCAGCTTCACCGAGTGTTCAGTATTTCTGCCCAAGCTCATAAAGTATATCTTGATATTTTTTCCATTATTCCACCTATTTTGCATCCGTGTTTGCTTCAGCCGGAGTCGAAAACTAAATCACGGGCATGCAGCGTGAGAGATGGTTGAGAACGATATTAGACTTGGTGGTCACCAATGACTAATTCCACTTGGTGGTGGAGAATGAGGAATTCCACCAGATTGTATACATCTCCGTCAGTGAAGTCTGATCCCTTATCGATGTCCCTGAATGCTGAAACATCGGTGAAATAGGGACTTAAAAATGGAGCTCACGTTGAGTAGAAAGAGATGAAGCTATAAATAAGACGAATCCGTGGTTGTTTTGTGATTTCATGGGCTCTTGCTTTTTCTGAGTCTCTTCTGAGATACCACGAGCCCTTTTTGCGGGATGGATGTGGGTGGTTCTTTGATAAGTTCCTAGCACTCCAGTAGATTGACGTTAACGCGTCTCGGAAATGGAGGAAACATACGGGTCTTATTCATTTACGGAATGGGGCTTCAGTTAAGTTCATTGCTTTCATTTGTTAATATTAGAGGCATGTTTACACAAGCAGTTTGTAGAATATTTTTCTTGCAATACCGTTAAAATGAAAGAATTTTCACACCTCCACAATGACGGACATAATGATGCAAATAAAATATATACAATGAAAATATGTTTTTTTTATTTTTGTCTCATTCCAAGCATTGTAATGTCTTGCGTTTATGGTGGTGGAATTCGTATTTTCAAGCGAAAATCGTAAGTTTTTATACATATATATCCAAATCCTGTTTCACTCAACATGGGTCAAGGAGTTCACTAAGCGTCGCAATTGCCCTCTATCGTTTCATAGCTCTTGTCGACAACTTCATCCCAAAGGTACCCTCTTTCCTCCACGTCCCTACTCACTTTGTCAATCCAAGGTCTCCTCGACCTTCCTCTCGGTCTTTTACCTTCCTCTCTTGTGCTTAGCATTACTTTTGGCATTCTTGTTTCTTCCATTCTTTTCACATGTTCTAACCATCTAATCCTATTTTCCACTATTTTTTGTTTATTCCTTTTAAGTTTTTTAGTAAGTTATTATCGTATTTTTTATTCAGCATGGTACCTGATATTTATTTGGAAACAATACATTAATATGGAATGTATATTTTCACGTTTTAGAGAAATTGGTGTATTTGTAATTGAATTACTTCGATATATATGTCAAGTACTATAAGCTTAAGTGTTAAAATAGCATTAAATTGCCAAGGAGCCAAATCAATAACAATGCTTTTTTTTGTTTTTATGCATACGCGTGGCAAGTTCGTAAACCAATGCAAAGTTTCCCACACATCTGGATGTAAGCAAAAATCGCTTCAACCACCGTAAGTGTTTGCGTTGTTCATCATTCATTTCTTTTATTCACAATGCCTTTTTCAATCAGAGAGAGGGAATTTGTCACTTCTTCCGATGCTTCTGGAGAAGCCGTATATGAGAATTCCTCTCATATACGTTGCTACAGAAGCGGTCGGACACCGACAGGTCGTCAACCGTCGCGTCTGTGGCCTTCGAATGTGACGGCGACTCCAAGCACACTTTCACTTGTCCCCCTCGAGCGTCCTTTTTTTTAAGGTCACACTTGAGTGCTACACCCCAGTTCCTCTAATTCACCCCTATGGAGAGTGTGTCAGCGTGTTTTCTTATGCTGTCCGAACTTGATCATGTATTTAAGGAGAGTGCTAAAACAAAACTATAGAACATGAGCAGATCTAAAATGTGAGTAATAAAATTAGAGATAACATATTTAATAGCTCTAGATGTATCAGATTAGCATGCTTAAGTGAACTCACTACGCAGACTGTTAACTTTTAGTGCTGGCAGTGGTAAGCTGTACAGTGTCTGAATTTCCTTGAAATTATATCGTTTTCCTTTCGGCCACGTATTTCATCCAATATTTTCTGTGGGTGCTTATCATTTCAGTCCCTAATAGATACATTTCTTGCGTTCTAAATGGTGCGCGGAATTAAGGAACCATTTTTCCAAAATATTTCGGAGTTAATTTCTCTTATTTAATTTAATTGCTTATATCAGTTTTATAGAAAATGGGCGCGGTCAAACAATGTTATATCCTACGCAAACTAATTAAAACTCGCCAAAACTGTTTTTCAAATCAATATAAATCTAGCGCGTCGCGTCAGAATCCACAACGGCTAGTCCTTTTTTGTGAGCATGCAATTTACTTTTTCCTTCTTTTATTAGTTCAATGGCTAACAATATTCTCGTTTTTCATCCTGGTGACCACATAAACAAATATTTATTAGTCATAAATAGTTTATTAATTCAGCATGTATGAGGAAATGAGTTTACCCAAATAAATTTTCGCCTTAGAAGATGAAGCGGATACCACCACACCGCCAAGCTTTTCATTTAGCTGAATTTCCAGGCTGTCGGTGACCATACTATCCGAGACCAATCGAAAAAATTGAAGAGCGATATACTTATTTGTCTATCTTTTACGGCTTATCTAAACGCGAGGCGGACTTGAATCTGTTTCATTTGGTCACCCGGAGATCACCCAATACTACCGTCAGTAGCCAGTTATCGCTAAACATAATTGAGAGCACCTCAAATCATCAACCCTTCACAACATTGTAAGATGTTCTGATTTGAACTTGGACGAGTACTGTATGTCAGGTGAGGATTCACCCCATGCCACACAAACTGGTGGTGGTTTGCACGGTATTTCATTGATGTAGATTGAACTGGGAAGGGTTTAGTGTAAATTTTCCAGAATCATCTATCTGATGACTGAATTAAGGTCTCTCGGGTATACCACCGAGTCAGCATCTCCATATCTCCCGACGTTTAGGAAAACTCCTAGTTCTCCATCTTAAGATTCTCTGAATGCCGTCATCTTTTGCCAGTACATTTACTCCACAACTTGGGCTAAGTGCCATCTGATTCGCTTAGGCGTATGTTTGTTTTCCCGCCTTCTCTTACGCATTTAATGATTTTAATGGTAGGTCTCCAGGTATACCTCTATACCTCCAATGAAAACCAGCGTCACGGTTGAAATTGTTTGGTTGTTAGCGGATCTCGATGGCTTCCATGACCAAGCGGTCCCAACAACCATGCGTGTGGTTAAGAAGTTTGGCCCTCTACCATTGTTAGGCATGGTTCTCATTGATACTGTGCTCTGCTACTGCTGAATTCTGCAGTTGAGCCAGAATCGGAAACACCTTTGGTGCTCCTTTAACATGGTCTCAATTGTGCGGCCAGCCTTTCCAACGTTGATGACAGTCGGAAACGAATTGAATGTTTTTAAATATTGATTTTAATGCATCAAACGTAGTTATACGAGCTTCTTAGGTCTCCCTTTTTCCTCTAATGCAACTGCCTCTTTTCCTAACCTCCCTTTTGCGGCTGCACTCTCCGACAGATGACCTCGTAGCCCCCTCTCCCCCATTTTACTCCAGCACCCTCCTCAGGCCACACCCGTCACCTCTCATGCTCATCCAACACCACCACTTACTCTCTCCACCTCTCCCTTTCTCCCTCGTCCTTCTTCACTTTTTCATTTTCTCATCTTCCATCTCCTCTTCCTTTCCATCCCCACATATTTTCCTTCTACTTCTAGCTTGCATCCCTGATTCTCATACATCATACGCCTTAACCCTACCTCTTTCTTTCTATCTCTCCCCCTAAGTCCCTCTATGCCACCAGTTTTTTGCAATCTTTCCATCTTCCCTCCTTCTTGTATCTTGATCTCCCCTAACCAACTCAAAAAAAACAAGTTCACAGTTTTTTCTTTCTTTTGCTGCTCTTCTGTTCTGTCTTCTTCTCTTGCTCTCTCTCCTCTGCTTCCACGCCTTTCCAAGTCCTCCCCATTTTTTTCAGAATTTGCCACGCCCTCCTTTTCCACTCTCTTTAGTATTTCACAGTATTTTTCTTTTGGTCTCTTGAATGTTTTATTATCGCCTGTCCTTAACCATGAAACACCGATGATTTTTTTTAAATTTCACCGTTACAAGTGCGTTCTTCTTGTCTCTACACACATGAATTGTTGCTGTATTTTCTCTTTCCTAGTTCTACCCATTCCTCAGATCTTCTGTCTTTAGCATATATCCATAGGGGAGATGAAGTTGCGGAAATGGCTTAATAATATTGCCCTACAGTTCAAACCTGGAGAGAGAAGAAGAGACCCACGTGGTTGTCATTTATGTGCTTTTCGGGTGTTTTATTTTAATTCCCATAGACATCATCAAAGAAGGCATCCGCTCGGAAGGTAGTTAAAAGGTGGTAACTAATCGCTTCCAACCTACCTCCATCCTACCGGCTTATTCAACATTCTTTGAAAACTGGTGTTATTATGTTTGGGGAGACTATCATCACTGGTGGCCTAACTTTTTCATCTTTTGAGCAGAGTTGTTTTACCCTAAAGATTGGCTAATGGAGATGGCAGAAAAAATACAAAACTTTTTTTGAACCTACATTCATTCATTATTATGGTTAGAATAGAAACCAGTCTGGACACCGTTTATGCTAATGTGTAGATAATTACCGATATTTCTATAACATCTTTCTGACTGTTATACCGTGATTACGAGCAGTAATCAGGATTTATTTTACTCGGTTCGTATTTGAAAAAGAACACATTGACGATATTGTGAGGATGTTATTTCTTTTTTCGAGATTCTTTACATTTTTGTTTCTCTCGTTTCCCCTCTCTCCCTGTCCTCTTTTTCTTTGTCCTCCTCCTCTCTCGTTGACCTCAATCTCATTCCTCACTCTTTCCGTCTCTTCCCTCCATTCACTTTATTTTTCGTCCTATTTTGTTTCGCCGGAAAATTTCGGTGCAACTTTTGCTTTCCCTTTCTTTCTCTGAGGCGACCTTTTTTTTGAGACGGGGAGTTTTTGGAAAACTTTTTGTTGACACATCGTCCCGTTTTTCCACATTCAGAGTCTTCCCTTATACGTAATTGTCTGTTTTTTAAACGGGACATATTTTATTACCGTTGTTGCTCGCCTCAGAGTTTTTCTGCAAGGGTGAATTTAATCCTCTTTCCTCTCATCCTTTTGTGTGCCAGCATTATCAAACGCTTTCCAATGAACCTTGTTATTTATTTGAAACTGGAAAGTGTACCCGTAATTTGGCGTTGCTAATGATCATTCTTTTATTTACATAGTTACGAACACAACTTCCTATAATCGTAGTGATGGTGTGTTTTTTGGAGTTTTCTTTTTTTGCCAATCAGTGAAAATGATGATTCAGATTTTAGATTGATATATCTGCCACCCATGTGTTACTCCAATAATCTATGGGGAAATATTTAAGTAATATTTCTCCTTAATTATATCGCCAAAGAATTAACGTTCATTGCGATGGAATCTTTTACCATTCATAAAAATATTTGATATTATCCAGTGCTGGTTTATGTTAATTTCATGCTAGAGAATATTTGACTCCACACTATGAACAACTGGTTGAAAATGTGCATTATCTATGGCCTTTAAATGATGGTGGCATATTTATTTTCTAACAGCTGTATTTGAATAGAAATGCGATATATCATGACCAAAGCCCGTTTCTTTCCACACATTTGAATTAATAATAATAATTTTATTCCACCTTAACTAAACACACGAATACACTTAGTACAAATACATCCATTGAAGGGAAAATATAGATTGCCCCGTGGATAACCTGTGTTGGGGTCCTTATCAACTTACCTATGTTAGAGGGCAGCGGCTGGTGCTAATACATTTTAATTTTTACCTAGTGTTTAAGGAGCAATTTTCATCATAATGTTCTAAAATAGTAAAAATGTAAGAGTTAGCTAGTAAAAAATGTGACAATATAGAAGTAACATGTAACAGTACAAAGACCAAAGAAAGTTTCAAAGTTTTATTCAAAGATCTGATTCATATTCAGCATAGCCCAGCATGAACTATTTTGCCCGCTGGGGATTGTATTCCCAGATGAAACTAACACTTCTGTTAATTCATGTTATGAATTTTTCTGGAAAATCTCGCGCTTTAAAATTCACTTAAATATTATCAACTATTTTTTGTGTGAGGGACCAATTTCCTGGAAAAGTTCCGTCTTTATGTGCCTAGGGCAATCAAGAGAGAAAGAAAGAAAAGTTGAACTAGTCGATCTTGCAGGACTCATCCACGGCGAAAAGAAGAACGCTCCCGGGTGGCAACTAACAGAACTTAAAATGACAGGGTGATAGAGGAACTCAGTGGAAAGACTGAGCGAGGGGATTTCACAATTATAAGGAAAAATAAAAGAGAGTAAATGGCAACAACCCCCTTGTAGAACAAAACTCGGGGTTGAATAACTAGTTTAAGAACTTTACTCTTCGTGGAAAGCAACATTTGCAACAGACCTCAGTTCTTAGAACCAACTTCCAACTTAGAATTAATCCATTTCTCCCCCCCTCCCACCACCTCCTCCTATGCCTCCCCCCCTATATCCATGTGGCAAAACACTAACGCGCTGAGTGTGTGATGCTCTGTAGGAGGAACCGCGAACTTTATCGCAATCAACTTGCTAACACTGCATCGTTCATGGTTACGACCACCAAGATAACTTGCATGAGTACCACAGGTGACCATGTGAATAATACCAAAAATTCTTCAAAATCGTGAAAAAAAAATTTCCTGCCGTATATGGCTTTAATTCATTAGATTGGACTTCTGGTATTCTCCCTCTCGCAGCGTGAAATGTGCCGCATCATCTAGTACAGATAAACACCTTCCTCGATTCGTTCGTGACTTTCCTCATTTTGTTTTTCTGTCTGTACTCTATCCAGTCGTTCCATTCTCCTTTTCTCGAATCTTCGCTGAGTAGGAATGATGAACACGATTAAAATAAGTCCCGACTCTGCTCCATAACTTTTGTCTCTCTCTCTCTCTTTCTCTTTCTCCACTCTCAGTCCTTCCGAAATATATATATCCTGGTCCTTACTTCACCCCAGGAATCGCCTCCTCATCTTCCATCATAATTTGCGCTGCCCTTCCCCCCCATCGCATCCGCACTCCTTACATTTTCTTCTTTCACTTCCTCACTCAGCTCAGAATTCGTTTCCCCTTCACTTCTTCACCCTTCTCCCGCCGAATGAGAATCCCTCCCCTCAACCCCTGCCGTAACCCCCAGAGCGTTTGCTGCTCCCCTCTCCTTCAATCCCCCTCCCCTTTATCACCCCTTTCCGTGCTCTTTCTTTTTTTTCTTCTTGTCTTAATTTCAACTCCAAACACTTCTGACCTCCCGTACCTCCTCAACTGCTTCCTCTCCACTCGTCCCTCTCTGTTCCTCCCCTTCCCCTTCTTCTCTTTCGATGCTTGTTTCTTTCCTTTCCTTCGTGGTGACCCTCGCTCTCTCCCCCATTATCCCGTCCCTTGATAATATTTCACCTTCTTTGCTTCCACTGAAGAAGGTTCCACTGCGACTGGGTGATTCAATACAGGCACTTATGTCCATCTTACAACATTGTAATTGTCAAAAAAACTAGGTATTCCTTTTACAGATAATGTGATAAAAGTATTTTATCAGTTAAAGGAAGGTTTTATTAAAATACGAAGAATATTTTGAATAAGAACAAAAATGCAGCTGAGGAACAAATGTGTTTTTGGAAAAAAAAACAAAATTACATAACAACAGCTTTGATAAATTCAGGATAATGATCGCATTTTTATGAAAAACTAATTTGTGGTGTTTGTTGGTGAAGGTAAATTTCTTCACTCTAGTTCATGTTGGTAATATCTCACCCCCTATCAAACTCCCGGTGGTGGCTTGCAGAGTGATGAGTACATGTAGATGAAGTAAAAAATTCTCCAGATTATCTTCACTTGCAAGGGCCTATCTAATAGTGCTTTTTCCTTCTTTGCTGCAGCGTAAGTCCAACTCTGCTTCAATCCTGTATCTTTAGAAGAGAAAAAAAAATAATTGCACTCTTCCAAACTTTTTATGATGGCACCCTGATGATGGAACAATGAGCAAAAACCATGGTGGGGCGTAAATAAAGCGTGGAATTGTTTGAGTGCATTTTTCTTCTAGAAATGTAAGTTAGGAGTTGTCACAATGCTTGTGCCGGCTCTATTTTGTACCTTTTTTATCCTGTCCATAAAACCTATTCTCTTTCTTACCCTTTCCCGCTTGCCCAACATCCTTCCTTCTATTAGTCCCGAGAAAACCCATCGCCCTTAATATCTCTAAACGTTAATAGATATATGTTAACAGATATTTTGGCATAGAAGAAGATGAGAAATTCAATAGCTCGAATTGCTGAAATTCGAATATTTACTCTAAAGGAAGAAATTTCTCTTTCTCTCTCTGCAAAGTGCGTAATCAACATTTCCTGGGCTCAAAAAGTCTTCAACTCGAAGCATTTCAGGAGTCACCTATGTATGTAAATTCAATGAAGTTAGCCTGCATTTTTTTTGTTACGGGGCCATATTTGTTGAATTTTATTCACGATGATTATATCTCACTCAATCTACCTAAAACATAATCCTTTTCCCTCCTGTAAAACTTCCTTCCTCAAATTCTTTTGTCCAACTCTAAATATCTCCAAATATTCCTACATCCCGCCAACCTCCGCGCTAACGGCAATCCCTTCTTCGTTGTACTCTTTCCATCTCTCGACGCACACAAGTCCTCGCTTGTCATTATCCTATCCCAATTTGAAGAGATCAATGACTTGGGTGCGCGCACTTGGCCCCTGAGTAATGAGGAGTTGAGGAATCCCCTTCCTTTCCGTATTTTTTTGTGCTCTCTCATCCTCGGGCTTCAAGCCTGTTTCCGTTCTTCTTCGCCCAGCTCTCCCTTTCGTAATCCTCTCCCTGACCCTCTCTCTAATCCCTCTTGTCGTTTTCCTCCTCCATATTTTTATCCTCCTTTGACCATATAGAAATTACTTCTTGATGAAGAATTGACCTCTTTTTCTTATAGGCTTTCAGTATGTTTCTTTGCCAATTCATTATCCTCGCCTTCTTTCAATTTCTTTCCGAGTAGTACAGCATTTTCTTTTCCTTGTGGGCGCTCATCTCTTAAAATCTTATCTATTCCCCTTTCAATCACTTCACATCTTTATTAAAGCCGTTTTTCATGTAATAATTGGTATTATTTTACATCCCTCTATTATATAGCTATTAATTATGCGATATTTCCCAGCTCTTGAAAGTATTTGCCTGAATTTATTGATTTATACTGTATCTAATGCCATATCAGTCACTCTACCATGAATCCCTTAAGCGATTATTCGTCTAATCGTAGCTTTAGATACCCTAACTTTTGTACCTTATGTACGTATTTATTTTCCACTCAAAACTGCGCCGTAGAAAATTTAAACCATTACTTGCTCCAAATTTTAACCAATTTGGTCATATCTTTGCGATTCCATGTTATTCTGTTTACGGGATTTATAATTGTGTTTTCTGTATTTCTCAGTTTGTTGCACGTACTTCGGTCAGTCATTTCCTCTGATTGAACGCTATTTTTTAACCCTGATAGTTTTATTTTCTCTCTCTGTTTACTCCGTTCTTTCCCAGTCTTTTTCATTTCTTCGTAAATTAAAACATTTTTTGGTTAAAACATAGTTTGTCACGGAAAGAAATGGAATATTTCTTAGCCAAAATCACGATACTAGGAGACCTTCCAATGAGCAATTATTTTTTTTCGGTAAAAATTCCTGTTTTTTTGGTATTGAGATGTTATTTACTATATTCATTCCTTTGTTTGTCATTAAAGTGCTGTCCTCCCCTTGTTGTAATCCAAGCTATTTTAAAAAATTCTTTTCTTCCTTTCATACACACATTCGTTCCTCAGCTGCTTTTTTCAGTCTGTGGCTATGTCACTTTTCCGCAGGCAGTGTCGCTTTTCCACAAAGAACTTTATAGCCTGGAACTATAACTTGTATTTGTTTGTGAAACCGCCGGCGCCTATTCTTCCAGGTCTAATGTAGGTTTTTGATGCTCAGATAATTTTTTTTCCAACTTCCGAATTTTTTAACTGCATATTTTCCCTATTTTAATGTGTTTCTACATGTTGCGAAACAAATATTCTTATACCCCTCTGCTCGTTTTTCATTATAATCAATTTTTTCGCAGTAATAAAGTAAATATGTAAAGTTTTCAATGCCATGCGGTTTAATAATGATAGAAATTGGAGAATCAGTTTCTATTTCATCTCATTTTCTCGTTCCATGTCATCTCTCATCAGTTTCCGTGTCTCATACAGCATGTTTAATTTTTTATTTCTTGCCCTACGTGACTTTTTGCTTTATGGCTCTCTGATCTTCTACGTAAGTAAATACTCGTCTGAAATGAAGTAAATAAAAATATGTGGAAGAATTTTGGAATCTTTATTAGAGAGCCGATAAAAATAAAAGTGATCAGGGCAAATTTTGTATTAAAAGAATAATGGAAACTGGCGTGTATAGTAACAAGTGGATTCTACCCCAAGGTCATCAGAATTTTCGATCATAACCTTTAGTTGACAGTTTTTGAGGCATGTTTTTCCTTTGGTGAAGAATTGGAGTGGAATGTAATTTAGATGATGAAGAAGAAATACTCAAGAAATACTCCCCTTATTTAATCATTGACGTTCCAGTAATAAGTTTCATTTCCTACGTTTTCTTCCCGACACCGACATTTCAAGAAAAATCTCACTCTCTCTCGCTCTCTCTCTCCAAACATAATTTGTTGAAGCATGCACTTACTCTGATGAAGTTACCTTAGGCGTACATTTATTTTCCGTGAATTATCCAAATATTTATTTATTCTATTAATAGATGCGCTCCCGCCAATATTTTGGAGAAGTTCCGTGAAATTTGCGGAAAATTATGAGTTGTGAGAGTATTACTTAATTTTTTGCAGACCAACTGACTCACGACTGCTCGACTTTATCAATTTTTATCTCCTTCATTTTCCAACAATTATGTTGATACTATGATGCAGCTTTTAATAGGCTTAATTTAAGTGAGATTTTTTTCAATTTGTGTGAAGAATTCATTAATCTCTCTGTTTTTAGTTTTTATGTTAATAATTTTTCTGTTGCCTAAGTACTCCTCCTGAAAGTGCTGGGCTTCTTCCTCTTGCGCACATCTGATACGCATCGTTTCTCTTCTTATATTCTTTACTCGAATTTCTATACGGAATACCTATTGCATCATATAGAAATATTTCACACGTATTTTTTCTCTAACTTTTTTATTTTCCCTATTGCATTTCTTCATTCATAGGAAACTTATTTGACGGCAGTATACTTCTTACCTCAAGAATACATATATCTAGTTTCACTCACATTTTTTAGCAGAAAAGATTCATTAGTGTGATTGGTTTTTGATGATAAAAAGTAGCTTAACTCATTTCATTAACATAAAAATATATTTCGGTGCATTCCAATCATATCTCGACTGCTCACCAAACTTTAATCAATATTATTTGAAATGGTTAATCCGGTTGTAAATTCTTTTCACGAAATAGAGAGATTTTTTAAAAGTGCTCACATATAATACTGTGGCTGAAAAGGCAGGTTATATTTTCAAAAACAAAGCGTAACTTTATGGGGTGCAAAAGTCTCAATTTAGAGGAAAGGGGGTGAATCAAAATAGAGACAGGAGTTGGATTCAAAGTTGGAGAAAGAAAGAAAATGCGCAAAGAACCGCTAAAAATGGGGAAATGCTTGAAGTGAATGATTTGGAGAGAACGATACTAAATTATCAAAGGCAGAGTATTGAATTTTGTAGGCGATAAGGGCAAGAAATTTATAAATGTATTGATATTTGTTTGGGTGTCACAATTTTGGTGAAGTACAAGAAAGCAACGAAGTATTTGAGGTAAAAAAGAAGTCAGTGTAATGGAGCATGATTATTCTTTAGAGTTAAGATATGAATGTACTTTCAAATCTGCCAAAACTGGCCTTAATGGTTGGATCACCTCTACCATATAATAAATACTTGTTTTGGACGTTTGAAATATGGGGTTATAGAAGGATGGAGAGGGTGGGCTTGGTGGCAAAAAGGATGAAAGAGGAGGCATTAAATATGGTTGGACAGGATAGGAAGTTACTGGTGGTGATTTGGAGGAAGCAAAAGAGAAGACGTGGTGAAAGAGAAAACTTATAGAGGAGAGAATACTTTGAAGGCATGGAGGAGAAAGGAAGACGGAAATTCTCGACAAAATAAGAAGAGACAGACGATATGAGGAATTCAAGAGGGATTTTACTGCGGATCCCCAATAGGAGAGAAAACGGAGAGATATGCAAGAATTTTTCCTGATGAAATATTTTGTACATCAAATTCCGCACTGTATTTCACTAACCGACCTAGATTTTGGTATTTTATGACATTTTTAGGTTGAAACCATGAAACGTGAAAGGTAAAATCTTGAAAATATGCCGAAAATTGAGTCGTTTAGTGAAATTAAGAGTCGACTCTGATACTTTAACCTCTCTTATTATGAAGAATGTTCTCAATTTCCACCTAGTAACGCCTAATTTTATGCCTGATGTGCAGAATTAGGGCATTGGAATTAGTTTAGCCCAAAACCTACCATTCAGCTGGCAGAATACTGCTAAACAAATCCATGTCCTTGGGCGGTTCTGTTCGAACCGCACCGGATTTTCTCGATCACGCAACTAGGGTGTCGTGTGGTATAACAACAAGCGGTTGGAGATTTAGATGCGTTTTACCCATAAAGGGGGATAACTTAAGCGTCTGAGATGTTGTTTAATTTTTCTCTAATCGGGGTATAAAAATTCATTGACAATATTACCGCTAGTAAACTCGACCGGGAAGGTTGCGTGAAATTATTACGATTGGTTCAAATACATCTACTTCTACGTCTTACCCTGCGGGTTGCCATATGGGCATGTAGCAGGGGTGTTAGGACACCAGCCGTGTAAAGCTGTAAGGGATAAGGTTTTTTGAGGAGAAATGGTGACCTGAATTATGTGAGTGCATTTAGTGGAGCTCAACTTTTATTGAGATCGCTTATTTTGCGTGGAAACAATGACTTTTTGAGACTAATACACCTAAATATTATACTTTAATACACCTAAATCTCGGAACATTCATTGTTGCACGACATGATTTCCTTGTTACGTGCTCGGAATTATCTGGAACAGTTCAAACACAACCCCCCTGGATGGTTAAAAAACCACCCCGGTGGGAATCGAAGCCGTGATCTTTAGGAGTAGTGAGCGAGGACTTAACATCTTCTGCCACCCGGGCTGATTAACGCCAGGTGCATGACTGCCAATTCGACAATAGAACGCCAGGTGACTGAACCTAACGCGTTCGAATTTCACCCAGCATCCTAAAAGCATTCTCGGGGCGCGGCACCCTTGACTCCCGGCGACCGATTCCACGGGCAATGCATCTCGGGCCCGCCGGCTGGAATCCACTTCCGCCTACGACAAAATTCTTACTGCGAGTTCTCTTTCTCTCTCGCTCATTACGTCTCTCATTCTCGTGGCTTTACATCAGGGTGGGGTGGCCCGCGAAGCCCTTGGCGCGAACCCTTTTAGCTCGAGTGCACCCTTTTTCCAAGTCCCCCTCACCGCCCCTCTCATTAAAGGAGGCTGCCATTTCGATCCTGCCCTCCAACCTTCCACACTCTGCATCAAGTGACCCGGTTTAGGAATCGCGATGCCGAATGACGTGATAAATTAGTCAGGTCAATCATGAAGCGTTCTTTGCAGAAATGGGCTTCTCTCGTTAGCACGTCGAGTTCAATTATTTCCAGAGTCGATCGAATTTTTTCATAGAACCGTCGGTGTGCCTATTTGACCATACAGAACATTCGTTAAATTTTGTATAAAAAACTTTGGCTTGAAGTGTGTGTGCCAACCACAAAAACATGTGTGGACGTTTGCTCTACAGTGGTTCTTTGGGTGGCGTCGTTTGAATCAAAATAAGAATCATAAAAGTAAGAATAATTCATTGATCAACAGTTTTGGTACATTATTGTGTACAAATACCAATGAGCTTTAGGCACACTTTCAAAACCATATTCAATAATGACAAAGATGGTTCTATTTTAGCCCTATTGTAAACATGAAAAGCAGAGACAGTAAGAATAATTCACCTGGCTTACATTTGTATAAAACACTAATCTTTACAAGTTACAGCAAAGGGCACATACACCTACATTGCATATCTAGCGTAAAAAATCAAGTATGTTATGTGCCAATATCCATTTCTCTGAAAATTTAAAAATTTCTTCCTTTTTTAACTCTTCATGGATTCAGGTAAGGCGTTAAATTCTTTAGGTCCCAAACATTAAAAAAATCTCTTTAAAATGTGAGATTTGGTTTTGAAGCCACGTAATTACCTCCTTTTTAAATAATATGTATGGTATCTTCCAGAAATCGTGAATAAAGTGCCACTCCTCAGTTAAAAAAATTAAGAACCTTAAAAATAAATATATATTTTATGGGAGATTTTTAAGTCAAACGAATTTCTTTTAGTCATGAAATTGTGGCGTGGAATAATACGCGTATTTTCAGCTTTTTGAGCAATGTTAGTAATAATTAGGGTAGTGAGACCTATGGGATCACTAGCGGATTTTTAAAAAAGTGGGCAGTTGTTTATATGCAGAATACATATTTGTAGCGTGAAATTAAGCCTAATGACCTTTGTCTTCACCAATATGAATGAGCTATTAAAACGTTGCTTCAGTCGCATGAAGAGACGATTATTAACTTCGTGCGGAAGAATGACTTGCTATTTATATTGTAATTTTGAACCTATGGGGAACCCGTCTAACATTTGAAAAAAATACCAACTAAGTAAAATAATTCCAAAAATTTTAGAAACTGCACTTTATCTTAATAAGTCTGATATATTGGTCACGAGTCTCATTGTCGTTTCTCTGAATTGGAGTTTTGATTGAGGCTAAACGAAGTGTAACTTGAGGATACCGAGTGCTTTAAAATAAGAATTTGATATCCCCAAGTAAATCTTCGTTCTTGACGTTGCAGTTCTCGCTGTTGCCGTTCTAAGGTTTAAAAGAAATCAATGCATTGCATACAAAAAGACAGTGATTAATTTCTCTGATTTGGTCGTTTGCACGAAGGTGGTGTCCATTTTTAAGGCCGTGGTCGTAAGCAAGCCTCAGTCCCAATTTCTTCTCATCAGTCTACATTGTATTGTGTATAAGTGCATTAATTTGTAATTTTTTATTCCTTTAATAATGGTTATGTGTGATTGTTGTCGATATTTTATTGCATACTACGCATATTACACACGTTGCATAAGTAACTATGGATCAGTAACGTTAGATAGCTCATGAATAAATTTATACAGCATAAAAAACAATGCTCTGGGGTCATATTGGAAAATATAGCTTCTAAAATTATTTTTGTGATATATTAACTTTTTGTAAATTTGAAGCATGTCAAAATAGTATAACAATGAATGAAAAAATACATACTAGCAACTTTAACGTAGTTTATCTAAAAATGACGTATGTTGACGATAAAGGACGATCAAGTGTGGAATCCCAACTCTCTCTTTCGCGTATTTCTTGTCACTATCTTAAGCACACACCAACGTAGAAGGGCAGTTCTCGCTGTTACTGTCCTAAGGACGTACTTAATCTATCAAAAACAGTGATTTAGAGTCCCTGACAAGATTTGATAAATGAATATCGTGTTTTTTCTCTCATGAGAGCAATCAAAAAATAACAAAAGAGCCAGCGCACCCCTTATGGATAAAAGTGATTGCGACCCAGGTTCATGAACAGCGCATCGAATGCTTAACGATTTTTTTCTATAATTTGGTCGTTCGCACGAAAGTAGCGTCCATTTTTATGGTAGTGGTTGTAAGTAGGCGTGCAAGTACCAAAGGCGCCTGCGCTAGGTTCTAATGCGATTGTGAAGTGTCTCGGCCATCAAATGACATGGCAACAAGGGTTTCGTGTTATGTCCTGATATCGAAAGTCGGCTATGATATGCCTTAAAATCGGTGACGGTTACGACCACACATCAAGAAGCTATCTCGAGTTTTAAGGAGGCTGATTCGTAAAATGAACGCTGCGTATGTCATATTTCCAAACTTTTGATACTTGGAAGGGAAGGCGCTGGCATTACTCAATCCATCTAAAATGTTTTCGTTGATAACAACCACTACAGTAAGGTGTATCTAAGTTCAAAAATACACATAGGAAAGTAGAATTTTACCACGAGAATGCGTAGTTTTCTTTGAAAAACTGACTCAATAAGATATCATTTAAAAGTTTTCCAAGGCAGAGTTGGATTCATTAAATGAGTCGAGTAATTTGATAACTTCTATTTTCGTATTAAATTATCCGTTGTGCCTTGCACCAAGAACTGGCTGAGTGTAAATAGACTGATTTTGTTTTCACTGTTGAAACAACACTCGCGTGATAACCGGATGGGGTTTGTTGTTAATGACAAATTCAATTTTAACTTTTTAGACCATTAGGTCATCTAATACGCAATATTTATTGCCAAATAACCTCCGTTTGTGCTGTAATTTTATTCATACTGTAGTTCTTTGTAATTGCAGTCTCTTTATGGCCATTACATTGCAATTATCCTCCTGAAGTAATTCACTATGACTTAATCCATATTGAAAATAAGTATTGTAAATTTCATTAAACCTCGTACCTGAAGATGCAGCAAGCTGAGATGCACGTTGTATGATTACATTAAATAACTGTGAAAAGGTACAATTTTTAATATGGATTTGAATATAAAATACCTCCACGAAGTGACGCCTGAAGGTGTAAGATTTATTCACTACGACTAAGGTTTTGCTATCGTTCATATTTCCCTTGACATGGTAAAAAGTGGCATCTAAACTCATGTTATAATAATTATGTACACCTAAAACTACGACTGAAATTAAGATCTTGTAATCAGAACAATTGTCATCCGAAAACCCTCCTCAATATGAGTGTACTCTGAGCCAAAAAGAGTTAAAATTATTTGTAAACAACAATTTAAAAAGAAAGAAATTAATTTAAATAATGAAACACACCCAGTGAAAATGCTTTGTTTTGGAGACTCGTAACTATAACCTTCGTCTATCTATCATAAACAATATCATAAATAATATTTAATTGTTTGTTAGCGGTTTACATGTGAATTTTGCTAGTGAAAGCAAGCTTTAGTCCCAATCTGTTCACATCAATTTACTATGTTAATTGCATTAGTATTATTAAACGGCTTGACATAATACCCGAATCCTCGCTATCTCGAATTCCTCGAGAGAATAGGTCTTTTTGTATTTCATTTGTCGCCTGACGATCTCCCTTGGTTGGAGGAAGCCCTGCGACATGTTGAGAATCCCCCGTCTGCGATATCCAAGCCTCTGGGAACGTCTCTTGGGAGAAGTCGCTCGCGTCCCCACGGTAATGTCGTGCCCTTGACAAAAGCGGGACAGTCAAACTTCCCCCCTCGGGGTATTCAAAAGGGCACGCACGTGTGGACCTTACGGAAATCGCCTTGACCGCATCCCCGTCCGCAAGAACCCGAACGATGCACGACTCGAAACGGTGCGGGAGACCGCAGAGACACGCTGACGGAATGTACTTGCCCCCTTGCTTGCCTGTGTGCTTAATCGCCTTCTTGTGGATTATTCCTATGCAGTCGAAAGTTTCAGACATATCTAAATTTGTGTACGCATTTCTTGCTATAAACTGAACTAGTATTTAAAATGATAATAATAAAGTCCACTATTGATATGAAGTTCAAGACTAAATCATTTTCTTGGATTGAGAACCAAGTGTAGTTGACGGTGGTGAGGTTATGTTCAAGCCAGGGAATCCAGGATCGTCCAAGCCAAGTAATCCAGATCCTAGGATCGTGAGTCGGGAGTTTCGATTCAAGCTCGGTCGACAAATCGGTCGTTGATGTTAATGAACCGGCATCTCGTTGCTGATTGGTTTGGAACTACATTAAATTAATTGCATTCCCTGAGACTCGTGTTGTTTCTTATGATGTTTCATGCAACCTTACCTAAGGTTGAATGAATTTTTATTCTTATCACTTTGGGTTAGTCACTATTTACACATTTTGGAAGAATTGTGAAATAAAGGTACTGTTTAATATCTACCCAAAGTTTTGTGACTGTTTTTTGTGGTGAAGAGCATCAAAAAATATTTTAACACTCATGGTGGATCAAGGAATGGAAAAGAAAATTGAAACTATTAATTTAAAAGATAAATATCTCGATGTCAAGGATTTAGGGGCTATATTGTCGGGTAAATGTGTTATAGCAATGGGTTAACAAAATAATTGTCTCTTGTTTAGAATGTGATTCCAGTAGAAAACAACATGTTATGTTAAATATTGCTTATCCTCTCTTCCCCTTACATATTTCATTTTCCAACCTAAATTTGTCAAATGCAACATCAAAATAATTTCGTCAATTTTTCAATCGCAACCCAAAGCATTTCCTCTCAGTCCCAGAATAACTAACGTTGGAAGTACTATGCCGTTTACATCACCCCAGCTGATAGATTTTTAACTTGGAATGCGGCGAGAATTGGTACGGAATGGAATAATTGTGTAATCTATGATGCGATATTTTGCAGGGACCATAACCGATAGTGACCGATTCATTCGTTTCTTGCTCAAAGATTTCTGTGCAGACTATATGCGTAGACTAGGTGCATTAGTCATAAAAGAAATTCTTGATTTTTATGGCAAATTTCTGCGCTGGAAAAGCTTTTTATCGAAATGCAAAAGTGAAATAAAATCACTGGGAGTGGCTATTGGACTGATTTTCATGATTTTTATAATTATTTTACCTAAAAATGGGCATTTTCTGCAGTGGGTAGACATTCAATGTCTTACTTCCTTGAACTTGTAAAGGTCTTCTCGTTTGTCTCCACAAAAAACTGCGGTCTCTTCCACTCAAGCGATAATAGTCGTCAATCCAATCTCTGCAAGCTTTTCCAGTGACGTCGCGTTGTTGTCCACGTACTTACTGGCGAAAGAGCATATCGCTTATACGTTTATTTGCGGATTCTCTTTCCCCCTCCAGAGGGGCCAAGTCATTTGACATTGAGACTAGACCCTTTTTATCCCTCCTCCCAACATACAGGAATGTTTTTACTCTTCTCAACAGCTCTGGTGTCCTCTACCACATCGAGATTCGTCTAGATCCTCCGTTGGTTCACCTTTTAGTCAATATCCACGAGAACTCTGCAGGTTTTGTTTTTGTGACCAGTTGGTCATCAACAGGTCAAGGAATCTTCGCAGTTTTCCGTCGATAAATATTTAAAACGACCAGTTTCCAATTTTTTATGTCATTATCAAGATAGACTTAAAAGGTATATTCTGATGTACTGAGGATATTTCTAGAGGAACCTAATTAACTTTAAGAAATGATATAAGACATGATTTTAACCCTTCGTTCGTCATGACAAATTTGATGACGCAGCTGGTCGCGACTGTCAGACGCCATTTGGAAGTTTAACACTTTGCGTGCTGGACTTAAAATAGTTGACCCTCTCAGAAAAACTGAGAATTTTACATACTTACCTGGATGGTGAAAGAAGAACCGCTTAAATATATGTCAATGAACTTTTATTTACGATTAAAAGATATTTTGGAACTTTGTGGTTGTGTATATATCTGCCAGAAAGACTGCAGCAATATCATTTCGTACAGCTGCCGTATAATAATGATATATCAGGCCCCAGCCCCGGTGGCGGCGGGGTAAAGTCCTCGCCTGCCAACCCGAGGGTCGCGGGTTCGAGTCCCGCCTGGGTAAAATATTTTCTGCCCAGGACATGGGTGTTTGTGTCTCGTATGTTGTTACTGTTATTCACCCGACGTAAATTGGCACATTGTGCTGTATTCGGGGTAGTGAGGATAAATAATAATAATAAAAATAATATATCATGGACGTCGTAGTACGCCCATCGTTCTTCTCAGAAAATAGAGGATGCACCATTACTTCCGTAGCACTCAAAGAGTTAAATAATACATAGAAATGGACAGAATGTTTTAAACTTTCGTCATTTGTTCACAATAAAGTTACATATTGTATATGTGGTACAGGAAAATGCATTATTTTTATTTGGATTTTTATTTTAATAAGACACTTGGTGCATCTCCCTTTTGCACACGTTCGTGTTCTTCTAGTGTCAAAATTTGCTTAACATGATTAATTTTCAGAGTTATGTAAATGTTGTGAATGTAAATGATGTGAGTGTAAAAATTTCAATGTATCAGAAAATATAATTTAAAACATAATTATTAAATTTACATTTTGTTATTTGATATTTTCCAACAAAACATAATTCATTCGGGCAGCAAAATTTCAATACGTTTCTCAGTCTTCAATTTTTTTGGGATCGTTTTGAAGAACCATCTGCATTGATTGGTATTGCCAGTTTTTATCAAGTTCATAAGGATTATACGTAACCTGAAATTGTTAATTAGATTGCTAACCCCATAAAATCTTCTTCACCTTCATCACTGCCAGCTGTGTGCGATACTTCTGAATCGGTCGATTCCTATAAAATGTCCTGAACATGGTGACGATTCTTTTGTAACATGATTATATTTCGCCTTTTTTTTTTTCTTTTCATTCAACCGGAGTAACAGCAAAATAAAACACAGCGCTAAGCAGCAAGTTAACAATAAACCAGCAAACAAAGTCCACAAGTGAGTATTGTTACACTTCATTGATCGTCGACCTCATACATTCAAACAAATTGCTAAAGAATCTGATTGAACTAATTAACTCTTTTAACTTAAAAAAGCATGGCACAACAAGTAAACTTATGAGGACGAGATATGAATCTCATCAAAATATGCTCTCTGATTGCAACGCCAGCCGATACAATCATTTCCAATTGCAATTGGCCAATTGCAATCAATTCCAATCGATCTTTTAGGTTTTATATTTTTCCTGGGAGACTGTTGAATAATATTCTCCTTGAGCTTCCGATTGGGTGATTTGCTACATCATAATCCCAGCCGGCGTTTCGATGAAATATTTCATCATTGAAACGTTGGCTGAGATGGAGCATCTAAGCCGAACGGAAACCCGAGAAGAATCTACCTCAATGCAATTGTTTATGTCGCAAAAGTGTCTGGTTATGGTTAACCTACTGCTCATCCAACTAACGTTTTCTAGAATTGACTTCTGCTACTCAAGCCAGATATTGGTTCACGTAAGAACGAAATGCTGACAGTAACATTTAAAGTCAGTTGCGTTTCTAAGTGGTATCTGTCAGTACCTTTAGAGAAGTTTTCAATAAAAAGTTTCCGATCTTGTTTCCACAAAATAAATCTTTAATCCCTCTCACCGTGATATGTCATCCTCAAACGGGGCCTAGCGCGGTTGTTTCCTCGCTTCATTTTCTTTGAAGTTTGTCCAGTACAGTACGGTTTTTGAGTTAATCGAAAAATATGGTCACAAAAAACACATTCACCATTCAAATTTTACAAACTGTGGATAAAAAGAGACGTTTTTTTGTAACCAATGCTTTATAAAATGGCAAAACTTGAGTTGTGATGGCTGTCATTGTAGGTGTATCATGGTTTGTAAAATGAGATGCTATTTGTTGCAAGTTCATGCGCAGCAAAAACTTTCTACGTGGATTTCAACAAAACTGATGGCCATGTGGGCTCAATTTGCTTGAACCACTGAATCCTGGAATGCTATTTAACGTGTTAAGACTCAACCTGTCAGTCCTTGAACGCCTTCGTAAATAAAATGGCTCCGATTACTCACACACGCCTTGGCAAATTGTCAATTCCTGGATTGAATGGAAGACATACGATCAGTTTGAGAAAGAGATCGTCCATCTGGAAAGCCTGGCAAAGTTTGCAAAAAGCGTGGGTCGAAACATTCGTTTATCCTCTCTGATCACTGTCTCACCCATCAATAATGAATAAATTTGTTCATGAGGCACAGGTAATAAATTTATATGATTGTGAAACTAGCCATAGCTTTTGGATAGTTCCACAGTATGTCGCTTGTTATTCTTTCATTTGGTTTTCAAATTTGTTCCCCGTCCTTCATGACACATTGGTTGCACAAATTAAAGGATGATATTTCTATGCAAATTAGTCGAAATTCGCAGCCCCGATTTTTCTTAAGCAAAGGTGCTTTATCATTTTCTGCTTGATGATCTTAAAGGTATGGCAGTAGTAAGGAAAAAGGTACTTGCATGGTTACTTGATGAAATTAAACATTTTTGATTGGTTATGTTTTATATATTTGGCATGAATACCTGTGTATTCAAAAATGTGGAATGCCTAAATCTGGCTATGTTTAATGTTCTCAAGTTGTAATATTATAAATTGTTGTAACTTGTTTTTTTTGTATACCTACACCATTTTTTTATTTTCCGCATTGTATGTATATGTGTTGGATCCTTCTGACAAGCCATATGGCTTAGAGGGACCGTGTTTGTTTACTTCTTCTTCTTCTTCGGTTATCAGCCCATGGGTTGGTTGGCAATAGCACGCCATTCCACTCTTTGCTCAGCTTTTCTCTTCATTTCACCATATGAGGCGCATCCAGAGTCATTGATGATCTGCTTCATATAGCTTAATCTAGGACGTCCTCTACGATTTGTCCCCTCAATACAACCTTCAGCTATTAATTTTATAAAATCATTGCATCGTAGAATGTGACCTATTAGTTTAAGTCTCCTTGTCTGTATCTGTCTCCAGTGACTTCTATTTTCTTTTACTCTTCTCAGCACTTCCTCATTGGTGATTCTGTCTCGCCAGCTGATTTTCTGCATCCTTCGATAGCACCACATTTCTAGGGCCTCTAACCTGCTCTTTTCATGTTTCCCTATAGTCCAGCTTTCACGCCCGTAAAGGGCCACACTCCAAACATAAGCTTTCATAACCCTCTTTCTTACTTCCAAACTAACATTTTTACAAGTCAGTAGAGTCTTTTTATCATTGAAAGCTATTTTTGCTAGTTGTATTCTATTCACAATTTCTCGTTTACTCCTTCCATCTTCTGTTATCTTGCTTCCCAAGTAGCTGTATTCTGTAACTTGTCCTAGTTCTTCATCATTTATTCTTATCCTTACAGGTTCACAGCAGTCTTGAGCACCGCATACCATCACTTTAGTCTTTTGCTTGTTTATCCTCATTCCATATTGGTCTCTAAGAATTCTTTCCATCTCGTTAAGTATAATTTTTAAATCTTCTTTCTTTTCTGTAACTATGGAAATATCATCAGCATATCGTAACATATCTATTTTCTTCCCATTTACTTTGATTCCTACATCAACATTTTCCCTTACTTTATCGATTGCTTCTTGAATGTATGCATTGAAAATTATTGGTGATAGAGGACAGCCTTGTCTAACTCCTCTCCTTATTATAGCTGTATCTTCTTTATTCTTATTTCTAATTAAGGCTGTTTCATTTTGGTATGTTTTAAATATTATTCTTCTATTGTTGTATTTAAGTCCAACTTTTTCCAAAATCCTAAACATTTTTGGCCATACAACATTATCAAATGCTTTCTCAAGATGAATGAATGCAACATAAGTTTGTTTATTTTTAGATATTTGTTTTTCAATGAGAAGTCTTAAAGAGAGTATTGCCTCTCTAGTCCCCACTCCTCTTCTAAACCCAAATTGGTCCTCACTTAGTGTTTTCCAGCTTTCGTTCAACTCGTTTAAGGATTATCCTTATAAGTATTTTTGAGGCGTGTGATAATAGACTGAGTGTGCGATATTGCTCACATTTCGTAGCAGATGATTTCTTTGGTATTGGTATCATAACACATTTTTGAAAGTCTTCAGGAACTTCACCCGTCTTGTATATTTTTCTTATAAGTTGTAGTAAAGAAGCTTTCAATTTGTCACCAGCTTTTTTAATCAGCTCAGAGGGAATGTCATCACAGCCTACTGCTTTCCTATCTGGCAAATCTTGCAATGCTTTCTCAAATTCTTCCTGTAAAATATCTTCTCCTAGTTCTCCCTCTTCTATTTCTTCACTTGATTTCATTACATTATCTAATATTGGTCCTCCTTGGTAAAGCTCTTCAATATATTTATTTTCGGCAATTTGTTTACTTATTATTAATAAATAAAAAATAAATAAAAATAAATCTAAATAGACTGAATGCCTTCGAAACCTCGTAATGAAGTAAGTTACTTAAGATCAAATGGACGGATAACACAGGAAATGAAATAGTATACAGAAGAGGAGGAAATGACAGAGCCCTATGGAACACAATACAGAAAAGAAGAAAAGGATAAATAGGACACATACTGAGACACGACGAGTTGGGGAAGAACATGATTGAAGCAAAATAGACGGAAAATTCCCAAGAGAAAGGCCATGAGATAAAGCCACGGGACAAATAAAGGAGAAAATACCGATGATCTGGCAGGAAATATGCAAACTATCGGTAAATAGGGAACGATGGAGGGCTGCAGTCAACCAAACTCGGGATTGAACGACCAGTGTTGATTACTGGGGCGAGAATGAAAACTGGTGGATGAAAATCCGAAAGAGCAGAAATAGGAGAGCGAGTTATATGATGGGTAAGCTCTTGAAAGTCATGGTCGGATATCCGCGGCCGGGTTCTCTCCGCTTCAGACCCGTGCATTTCGTGCTCCCTGCTCGTCTCCCGCGCGCGGTGAAGCTATCTTTTGTGCCCGCCCTGCCTTCTCCCACCAAACCCCCGCGGCTCAAAATAGACCTTGCCCTGGGGGAGAACGTAGAGCGACCGCGGGAAGAGAGGGAGGTTGAGTGGTCGGGGAGAGAGGTGCAAGCGGGCGTCGGAAAGAGAGGGAAAAAGAGTTCGGTGCACGGTGCGAGGCAAGCAGGTGCGGGCGGATAGAAAACTGCGTACATGATGGCGGTGGAGGGATTTCCCATTCCCCACTTCTCCAGTAGTGGTGTGGGGGGGGGGGGGCGGGCTCACCATTGGGAATTCCCGATCCAACATGACCATCCCATGTTGCTACGCCCCTCCCCTCCGCCCTCCACCCGCGCATCCCAAACTCTCCTCCTCCTCCAACCCTATTACTCTCATTCCCATCGGTCGCGTAGACACGAGGGCTTCAAATGTGTACCAACGGGGTCATCATCCTTTAACGCATGCATGTGCACGCTACCTATCCATCGCCCTCGCTTCCTGAACCCATATGTCTCTCTGCGTCTCTCAATCTTCCTCTCCCTTATACATCTTTCCTTTTTGTCTCCCATATCCATTCTTCTTGCTCCCTCCTCTGGCAATTCCTCGTCTGGATATCGTAAAAAAATAAAACATGGTCTTCTAAAATTTTTTACTTTTTTTACATTTACATACTAAGTCATACTATCTTTTACTATGTCTAAATTCAACAAAGTACAATCGTCTAAAATCACGTATATTTGCAGAGCTAGTATGACGTTAAAGGCGAATCTGTTCAAGTAACTTTCCATCAGGTACAGAGTGTACTTGACAAACGGCATCTGAAGCTGATTTTGTAATATAATAATAACCGCTAAGGTATTTTAATAAAATATGTAGAAAATACGAAGTCATTTTTCTTTCACTTTACATACCACCCTGCGAGTGGACGAATGGACATATAACAAGAGGGTTAAGAAGGCAGTCGTGTTAAGGCTATATGGATAAGATTTTATAAGTTCTAAGGATAAGGTTTTGTAAGGCATGATGGTAAAGGGTATTATGGGTGTGCTTTGAGTGGAGCTCAGTATAGCTCAGAGCTTAATCATAGTTACTTATTCTGCGTGGAAAGAACGAATTTTGTACCTATCTGTATGGAAATGTATTTATCCTATTTTGCAAGTTCTGTCAAACTTAGAAATGTAGTGTGGAGTCAAAATGATATTCTCTGTGTCGATCTGAAACGCACCTGGCCAAAATTTCTCAATCTAACTTAGACGAGCGTGTAGCCTCCGAGTCTCTAGTGGCTCCCTACCTCATCCCTCTAATGACTGAGGAACACTATATCTTCGCTGGGGTATCTGTGTTCTATTCCATCGCTAAATATTTTTACCGAGGGAAAATGTTAACACACCACGGCAAAAACACACTTAATAGCCACCCTTGTTTCAATGAACTAGCACGATCTTCTTCTTCTTGCAGTTATCAATCCTTAGATTTGCTTTAATATAGACCTTCATTCCCATCTTTTCTGAGTTTTCCTCTTCATTTCTTCGTGGGATGTTGCCCCGGCATCCTTCCTCACTTGCGCCAGATATTGTTCCCTTGGCCTCCCTCTGTATCCTATCCCCTCCACCATTCCCTCTAACACACACTTTACTAGACTCTCGTGTCTCAATATACACCCCACCAATTCTGCTCTTCCTTTCACAATACTCTTCCATGGTTCATTCTCCTTCTCTCTCACTCTCTTGAACACCTTCATTATTAACTCTGTCCGTCCAACTGATTCCCAGCATTCTTCGATAACACCACAATTCTAAAGCATCCATTCTTCTTCTTCTTCCTTTGAAATGGTCTAGGTTTCACATCCGTATAGAGCAACGCTCAATTCAACAACTTTTATATTTTTTTTCCTATGTCTATGCTGATTTTTCTTGCAGTGAAAAGTTTTTTCTTTTCGCTGAAAGCTCTTTTAGTCATGGATATTCTATTTATAATTTCTCTTTTGCTTTTTGCGTCACTTGTTATTATTGCTCCCAGGTTTTTGAATTTCTTAAACATTTGTATGCTTTTGCCCTGTATACTTATTTTACAATTGACATATCCCTCTTTACTGCAAACCATTCCCTTTGTTTTTTATTTTTCATTCTCATATTCCTTTCCCATTATGTCTTCCATATTTTTCACTATACTCTGTGGGTTTTCTTCACTTTCTGCTAAGATCACTATGTCGTCCGCAAATCTTAGCATGTCCACTTTAATACCTTGTATCGTTATCCCTCCGCTTACCCTTTGGCGTATCTTTTGAATTGCTTCTTCGTCACCACCTTCATGTGATTAAAATAGAACGCTTCCTAAAACAATAAGTGGAAAGGTGGGAGGAGGAAAAAACTTGGAAGACTAGGGGAATGCTCATTTCACCATTGCACATCACATGGGGAATTGGCAAATGAGAGGCATTCATTAATAATATTTGCATAAGGGTCACGCCTTGAGTTCATTTTCATTGTTCATAATCAGCCAGTTTCAGCTTCACGTAGCAGCAGACAACCTTTTGTCACCCAATTATCTTTTTACACGTAACTGGCACCGAGATAAATACAGGTCTGATTCGTTCAGCATTTATCCCAAATACAAGCCTTTGTTTCTGTCTTTTTGAGTGCTTACATTTTCCTTTGCCAATTATTTTAGGGCAAAATCAGAAAACGTTCTTGTAACATGTCATGATAAGTCAATTTTTTAATACAAGGGTTGTCATACATTCCATATTTTTCATTTTTTCCATGATAAAACTTTTCACATCATTGAGACATTTTCCCCTATGTTCTGGTTTGGCAAACTGCTTCAGAGGTCTTGTCTCCAGGAAAACACATCTAATATTTTATTTATGAATTTTGGTGTTCCCTCTCATTTCCTTATTTCACAATCACATCCACAATTATTATTCCACATTTCACAATCGATGCTTACTCTTCTCCATAAAAGCCCCTGGGTTATTTCTCGTACATTTTGCACACATCCGTACTGCGCATGCGTTAGCAATAAGTACCTTCAATCGACATTCCATGGGCAGCGTTACGCCGCCTGTCAGTTCTTTTGTTTTATCGATTCCAGTGGATAACTCCCTCCTCCTTCTCCGCTGGAGGATTTTCCGCAAAGCTCTGTGGCTTACGATCTGGGGAGATATTGCCCACCTCACTCCACGTGATATAGGCGCGCTGCCCGCCTAGTTAGGTATTTCCTTCCGGCATTCATGCCCGGATAAGTCTCATTGAATGCGGCCCTTCAAACGATTATTCGTGCATAAATCCATATGGTTTTGAACTGTTTTCCAAAGGAACTTCGCGGCAAATTTGGCGTACTCGGTAAAATACAACAAATTCTGGGCTTTTAATATTGCTTCAAATGAGTCTCTCCGCATAAATTGGACCGAGTGAAAAGCATAATACTTTAGTAGTTAAATTTGCCGAAACTAATTTGACACTTCAAATCTGTAAAGAGCAGTGCTACTAATAGAGGACATTTTAATCCATACCGAATGCTGTAAATACAAAATTCTTCCACCTTTTGAAGGAAAATATTTACTTTTCTTTCAAATTTGATACGCGAGTGAACTAAAACTTTACAATCATGCTTTGGTCGTTTGCGATGTCGTTTGCTTTTTGTTCTCCTATAATATCATAATCTGTTATGTGGAATGAATTCATCCGTCAGTCTTTCCTTAATATTTATTGTCCATGATCACTGAACTAAGTGTAGAGAAGGTGAGCTGGGTGGCAAGAAGGACAAACGAAGAGGAATTGGATATGGTTGGAGAGGCGAGGAAGCTGGTGGCAGAGGTTTGGAGGAGGCGGAAGAAGTGGATGGAGGATTTTTAAAAAGAGAGGGAATACAGAAGAGGGTAATAGAGGGGAGAACAATCGGAAAGGGTGGGAGAGTAAGGAAGAGGATAGTAATTTTTTAGAAAATTAAAAGAGAAAGACGGTTAGAGGAATTTAAGGGGAATCTAATGGCGCATCTTATCTAGGAGGGAAAGCAGAACGATATTCCAGAAATTAGGATGTTAGAATAAGTACGGTCCTAAAACCTACCAATAAGCTGGTGGAATTCTGAAACGAAATAGTCAATGAACCTACGCATATCAACAGTTACCACGCGGAGGAAGTGAAAAATACTTTATCTCGTAGAACTTGTTACTATAAGGCTGTAGATTTATTCGAATTCAGCTTTTTCTCCGCGTGTATTCTGAACCGTGTCAGCCCATTTATAAATTTCCACATCTGATATTTTAAAATGAAATGCAGCATGTTCTTTAGGCTGTTTATATGATGTTACTATTTTATTCTAGCATACAACACTCCATAGAATACTCCAAAGTCAATGTTGCTAATGAAATTATTAACATATTGCCCATCAAGAATTAGATACACCTAATTAAGTTATCCCTTTGAAGAAAAAATAATTCACTGCAAAATCATAGTGACACAACAGTCAAGCAATATTGAAAAGCTTTGTATAAAAGAGCTTATCCTTAATCTCCCTCTTAGAAAAGAGAAAGCATACCTCATAGCTGCTGAGATGCTAAGGGAATTTAGAATAAGTGGAATAGACATCTGAGGCAAAGCAAGGGCAAACGTAATATAAGAAGAATTCAGCAAGTTTGAAATGCAGTCAAGTCTACTATCAAAAGATCTATGCCAAAGGAAGTTCAAAAGACGACTATTTTCACATCTGCGTTAATTGGTAAGGTTCAGAAAAAGGTCCCTTAAATGAAAAAAATGTACCACATTTCATAAATAAATGTAATAGCATCAAGGGAATATTTTTGCCTGCCAGTAAACCGACACATTTTTTTCAAGTCCACGGTGGCCGTTGTACAAAAATTAAAATATTATATATTGCATATCCCAAAGAAAATTTTAAAGTGACTCAGGCTGAGTGTACGATTTCTCAAAGATATTTGGAAGAGGATTTTATTGACGTGAGTCCAAACGGCTGTCCGAAAAAGACATGATTACTGTTGGGGTAAAAATCTTTAATGAGAAGAAATAACAGGGGTCTTATTAGTGTAAGAAAAAACAAAGGAAAAAAAAACAGGTTATAAGGTTTAAGGTATTTTGATCAAAACGTTAGTTTGCCTAATTACTAGTGAATTTGTTCTCATTTTTAAGAAAAATAACTTCTCTTCCAAAAATGTCAAAATATTTGCCCCTTACAGAACTACTTTCCGAGATTTTTGACGAAAAATACCAGCCATTTTACATGGGTAATAGTACGCAGGTGCACCTATAGAGACTATATTTAAAAATGAGGTATTTCTAACACCTATATTATGTTAAAAATTGTCAATATGCAGCTTGTATGCTTTCTCAACTATTTTTGTAAATAAGTCTTAGTGCCTATGTAGTTATTTTTTCAGAATTGCAAAAAAAACCTTCCAATAAGTAGTTCTAAACGTGCCGTGAGAACAAAGTGAGTCAAATGAGAAGCCTATGTCGATATTTTAATTTAATTACTTAGAATTTCAATCATATATAAGTTTAGTATTTATCAGTAATAATGAGATATTTACTTCATGCGTCCTACAGCTATAAAGTTAAGACGTTTAATTCGAATGTTGTAACGATTTTAACTAGATTAAACTATATCGCTTAAAATACAATAGGAGTAGAGAAATAATTTCTTGACTTTGACGGATTTAAAAGGTAATAATGCGATTTGTCTTAAATTTAATTTGTATTAATATACGCCCAACCGTTATACTCATCCTACGGTACCACTAGGGATCAAGGCTACTATTTTGGCAAAATCTTCATTTCTTTGTCAAATATAGCTTCTACCATGTTGAAAGAGTGTTTCCCCCTTAAGTTACAAGTGTGCATGAAGCTGCTTAGTTGGTCGACGATCACATTCCGAGCTCTAAAGTCCTCTTTTCACTTTTTTCCTCGCGCCCCGTGTCCTGACAACCCCGCGTGCCCCAGTGTGACAAGTTGAGAGGAGGTAGGTCTCGGGAAAGTAGGACGCCCGCTAGTTTCTTCTCGTATTCTTTTGTCTGTTTCTTTGCGTTTATATTTTTTTTCGAAAGCGACGACGACTACCACCACATCCTACTCCTTCATCCCTTCGCTCGCATCCAGTTTGCCGTTGCTTCGGTTTTAATGCCGGTGACGGGCGTTCCCACTCTCTTTCCCCAGCTCTTGGAAAGCGGATAATTGCTGCAAAATAGCGCCGGAACACCTGGATTGCGAGACGAAGCAAGTAATTGGTGGCTGTATGGTCATCTAAAACGTAGAAGGGAGTCCCTCGAGAATTTCAAAAAATGGAAAATAGGATAAAAAAACTGGCCACGATTTGCCTCCGTCGGGTTTGTGGTGTCTTTCGATGTAGGTCAGCATATATTTTTTTTTTATTTTTCGGTCATTCGAGTCGACGGCGATAGATTGCGCTCGCAACAAATTTGGAGATAACAGGGAGAGGGGAAAGATAACAAAAAGTTTCAGCTATTATTAGTCTTAATTTGCGATTCAGATTCACCTACCAAGTCATTTCACTTTGGTTTGTCGTTGAACAATATCTCCCATGATCGATTTTCGATTCTCATTTTTAATAGGCCTGTGTATGAGTCCTGTTCCCTCCACCTTTACCTTATGCTGTTGACCATTATATTTCAAATAATTTTCTGTGTCGAAAATGCTTCTGCCTGAGTTCTTAATTTCGGCTGTATTAATGTTTCATTTTTGACAAATATATTTGAAATGTCGCCTTCTCCGATGTTGTGAACTCATTCTTTACCACCTTGTATTTGAACTGATCCCAAGATTGTAAAAAATGTGAAACCTTTCCTTGACTTTTTACGTGACAGATAAGCTTTATTTTCATATTACCTACGTTCATATGAATCTCTGCAGGCATTCACCTCTTCGATTATCACCCATTTGCTCTCCACAACACCATCATTGGGAAAACTGTGAATGACTGAACACGAGCAAAAAAAATTTCTGGAAAAGAATGGGCTAAAGAGAAAATACAAATGAGGTGGATTCTAATTGATTATCCTCCGAAGTATCGTAGGTCTTTAGAAAACGTTGGTCTGCTTTGAGAGTGAAAGGTAAACAAGATTCTCATCCGAAGTAAAAGTGGTGCATTTTTCCACCAATATTTGTATTGACCTTATAAAATTTTAGTTGAAAATTCATTTTGTTTTTATTTTAGTTAGCTATTCATTGTGTTTTTATTTTAGTTAGCAATGAATTTTCAGCAATTTCAGCCAGATTAAATTGAAAAGGATTCTCGAAACTTAAAAAAAATGGTAAAGATCCATTGTTATCGCTGTGAAGCTCTTTTTCATTAAAAAATTTTGACATGTTGCTTTGCTCTAAACATATATTCGCAACCTTGATTTTCCAATTGAGGCACGTTCCGCCAGAAAAGTGATAATTTTTCTGTGAATTTAGGTCTGTTATCTGGAAATGAAATCCGGAAAAGAAATCATTTATGCGTTGAATTACGGCGTAGGAATTGCAAACTAGAGTCTTTAAATGAACTACCTCGTAAATTAATTTTTTTTCTTTCAGAGAAATAGGAATTTTTTTGGCTTTAAATTGCATTAAAATGTATTATCACCTGAAAAGGGGATATATGTATGCAAGATGGGTTTTGGCGATAGTCAAACAAAAAGTTCAACTGAGGGTCTCAAGTAGTAAGACTCGCCCACTGATTGACTGTATTCTTGGAAACCCGACTATTGTCCTATTTACTTTGGCACTCCATAACGCATTGAATGAATAAGAGAAGGGATTGAATTCGAAAGAAAGTTAAAATTCTGTCTTCCTTTACCCAGTCTATATCCTGGTGGTTGCAGAGGTTATTTTTCTTGGAATCCTTGCCCCTGCTTAAGGCTATTTACTTGCATTCTCTTATTCTGTTTTTCCCCATTGTGATTGATGAAGCGTCGAGCCATGAAGGTTTTTTACCCATCTAGCCAGCAGTGTATCTCTCCTTTGCAGTCTCTTCTATCAACTCTAGAGATATAGTACGGGGTTTAAATTTCATATTGAATTTTACCTAAAGCATTTTATTTACGATATTGGGATTAAACACTGCATCACCGCGACTTCAGATGCAGATGTCATAACTGCGGAATTCCACTGAGGAAAAGAGCCACTGGGGATAGAGATGCCTCGGAAGCGTATTTGGCTTTAGCATAAGCTTTAGCATTTTGGCGTGATAGTGAGCGATTCATGTTAGAGTTCTAATCAAAGTGTATTATTTGCTCTTTGCGAAATCCCGAACCGAAAACTCACTTGATATACATTTTCCAGGAAACTAAGCCTAACTTGTGGATTCCGGGTCTCTGATAATGAACCATGTGAGGAGTCACTCATAAAGGGATCAGGTTGGTTTGATGACTTCAAAATCGGCTTGTCTCTTCAAATCTCGGCAGTGTCATGGAATTTTAATGGGAGTTCCAGCCTAATTACGGGCACAATGCTGACAGTGTTTCATACAATATGCGTTTTGTTATTTTGCGTTCTATAGCTGTGACCTCCAACCTTTTTTAACATGAGTATCGTCTGATAGCCCTGTTCCCATAGACGTACTCCTTCGTATCCAAATCAGTTGCTCCCTCTGAGCAAATGACTCTCTACCATTATAACTTGAGGGATTGAGTTGGTGTGGTGGCTACAGTACTCGCCTACCACACGGTCGGCCAGGGTTCAAATCCCTGTAAAGGTGGATGTTTTTCAGAGGGAACCTGATCCCTACTTGATTGCATTTTGGAGGGAACCTCAAGTACAGTACTCCGTCTGTCGGATGAGACGCTAAACCGTGGTCCCCTTGGCTCCTTTCTTTAAGAGCAGGCTAATGCCGACGCCGGATTTCCATCCGCCCTTTCTCCCTTACCTATCCCCTCTGGCGCAAATAACCTTCGATCATCTCCTCAAATTTTCATCCATCCATCTGTTATAACTTAGCTTTTCTCATGTGCAACTTATACTTCACCGTGTGTGCAAAAGCTGTAAATGTGGTGCAGGTTGGAAACCGTTGTATAAAGCCAGCATTGGTTGTTGCCCGTGCAAATTATTATGCGTAATATACTCGTTAAGGCAGGTTAAAATGGACGAAGGTTAACAGGCTGCACATCTTCGCACTCGCACCCTCCCTCCCACGCTTCTCCATCTCTTCTCATACAATGTATTTCTCATCTCAGCGCACGCCACACTCTTCCCATTCTTCTACTGAGCCAGCAAATGACAAAGATTGCGGCTGAAAATTACTGACATTGCAATTTTTGAGTTCTGGGAGAAAAACATCTAAATTGGAAATGATTTTCTTTAATATTATGAGTATATGAGCACCAAAATATACGACAGTTTATTACCTTATGTTCCTAAATTTTACAGCACTAACATCCCTTTATTGCTATTGAAACAGTTCAAACAAATGTTTTTGAGAATGTTTTTACCATATCGTGATCTAAGACTTCTGTTTCCCTTTTATTCTTGAAATCTTTTCCAAACACCTACTCTGCCTCCTCTTAGGCTTCTCAAAAAGTTTCCTTTTCCCGCCAACCATTCGTTTGTCTACCTTTACCTCCGACGCACTTTCTCCATTTTCCTCAGGCATCAAATCGTGCTTATGAAACGTCTATAAAACCTTTCTCTGATCTCTCTCTCTCTCGCACGTTTCCTATTCCGCCATAACTTCGCTTATAAGTATCCCATTCCGTCCCAACCGATGCGCAACCCGACGGCCAAGGACCTTAAGTAGTAAGGACCCTCCGCTGTGGCCTCCTACCTTAATCCGTTCTACCCAAGATGACGTCCCATCCTCTCTCATGCATCCCATTAGACCCTTGGCCCTGTCGTTACCATCCGTACAGCACCAGCTTCCATATACCCTGACCCTCATTTGCTACTGGCTCGCCCACAATCTAGAGAACTGTAACCGGGTGTTCATTATATGTGAGCAATATTCCTGAGCAAAAGCAATGAGGGGAGTCTGCAAAAATATGCAAATCAGAATAATGTGCATAACTGAACAAAGGCGTAAAAAATTATTACCGTTTTTTCTTGAAGTTCACAGCGCAAACATATCCCTTGATTACCTACTATTTAAAACAACTTCAAACGATTGCCTTTGAGAGCGTTCTTACCTATCGCGTTATTGTCGTGTTAATGGTGCAGGTCTCCTTCAAATAATATATGCAGTAAGTAGAACATGTTTTAATTAAATAAAATACCGAAGCAGTCTATAATCGGGTAGCCATATAAAATCCCACATTTTGGTGCTCATAATCTTAAAGAAAATGATTTCAGTTGTTTTGCTCCCAGAACTAAAAAATTGCTACGTGAGTAATTTTCGGCGGTAATTTTTCTTTTTGATTTGCTGGCATTCTTACCGCAGTTCTTCATAGGTGCTGTGGCAATGTGCTGGAAGCTGCGTGCCAGCGTATTATGGTCCTTCTGTGGTATTGTTATTTCAGTCACTCAATCTATTAACCTTGCGTTAAGATGATTTTTAACCTGCGACCGTGAAATAGAAACCTGTCTACCTGATATCGGAACAAGTTTCAAATTAGGTACCTTGAATAAACAATTATCACTACTCCGTTTTGTTTAAAGTAAGCTTGAAGTAATTAAAGAAATCTTCAGAGGAGTGTGAATTTAAAGTATGATAGTTGCCTATTGAGAAAGGGGAATCTTTGAATCACTTTAAGACGCAATTTGGTTTTGATTTTTGCACTCAATGCTTTTATTTCTCCATTCCACCGCTCGTTTTTTTGTTCCCGGACGTTCATCCTGGTCTTACATTCCCAAGAAGACACTCCGCTGTTTCTTCTAACGCTTCTTTCACTGTCCCCATCCCTAACCTCTTATTTTCTTAGAATTGCCTTTTTTTTGCTCATATTTATCCCTGCATGCTCCTCAAATTCATTACCTCTATATTGCCCTTCTTCCAGTTAATTCGGAGTCTTTTCCGCGTACCTACCGTTTTCGCATTCATTTGTCGTCCGTTTTTCTGGCTTTATCGTACATTCTTGCCTGTTTTCTCTGGGTTTTTCTGGCTTTATCGCCTATTCTTGCCTGCTTTCTCTGGGCTTCTATCCTCTGTCGTCACTTCTTGTTCTTCTTCATTAGACTTCAAAGCTTATTTCTTTATGCCCTTTCACATCGAGTTCCTGACGCTTGTAAGCGAAATAATAGTGATAAAAAAACCCTTCAAATATAATTAATTTTCCCTCAACAAATGTGCCATTTATTCTCCAATTAATTAATTTTTAAGCAGGACTGGTTTTGTTCTATTACTAAAATAATCAAGTCAGATCGGTAGACCTGATTTTGTCATTAAGGAGACGAATTTAAATGCAGAGAACCAAATAATCCATATCGTAGTGTATTAAAATAAATTGGTGACAGTTTTCTTGGTGTATTTATTTTTTGCAGGGAATTTTAGCAACGTTCCAGAAATGCAATAGCTTTAAGAATTTTTGTCCTAGTTGTTATTTTTATTTTTTTACAGTTTTAATTAACGAATTTAGTGGATTTTGGAGCATTTCCTTTATCTACGTTCCGTGCATCCTACAAGGCCTATGTGTGTATTTTCTTTTAATTTCCACTTAGTTGGTTTTTTCTGTCTTGTTTCAATCATGCTCTCCGAATGTATGTTAATCTGCCAGATATGCAATATTTTTCCGTCCTCTCACTTCTTTAATTTTATCTTGGTATTTGTAATGTCGCCTTAAATTCTTAAGATGAGACTTCAATATCATATTTTTGCTCTTTTATATTTTCAGATATATTTACCTCAATTTTTCTCCGTAATGTCAATATATAGGTTTTATTGGTCTCTCAATAGACTCCTAACATTCTTCTGCGACTTTAATCTTAAGCGTTTTACGATTCACTCTGTTTGCTGAAATTTCCCTTTCCTCTGGCGTTATTTTAATCTTTACTCTGCATTATTCTAATATAGTTACCCTTCTCTATAATCTACGTATCCCTTTTCTTTTTGCTGAACAACCCACCACAATTCACACACATCAAATGATTATTCGTGACTCGCAGGTAATAATTTTACAATTATAGGTTTAGGAATTATGTTTTTACTGCAAATAATTATATGAGGAATACAAAACGAGTCATAGATGAATTAAGCACGAGGAAAAGATGAAGAATCTTTTTTACTGTGCCTACCACGAAAGCCAACGTCAAGATGTGCATGTTTGTGGTAACCGGTGTTCCATGGTGTTATTTAACTTGGTATTTGTCGCCAGGCTACCTCTTACGCGGGCCGTCACGTGTGAAAACTTTTTCACTTTCAGATTTATAGCAGTTATCTGAAGTATATTCCACTCAACATTCTAAATAACAATGCCCACAGTTCAAATGTTCTAATTCATAAACGTAACCATTACTGCACATCTCAGTGGAAGAAATAGTAGTAAAATTATATGGGAAGCTAATCGATGAAATCGGTATACCTGCTTTCTGCAAATGCTCATTCAAGCAGATTCATCCCCCGGCTTGTTAGAGTGAGCAAATATATTTGATTTATGATTATTGCCTCACTTCTTAGCGTTATAAGTACATCTTTGACCCCTTTTACGAGAGTTATGTGGAACTGACAGGTATAAAAAAGCCAAATTCAGTGGTCTTACGATGGGATAAAGTCTCTCGTTTTGCTGTCATTGGTATAAGAAGTATCATTTCATGGCTACGAATGTTTCCTTGATAATTTTTGGAATGGCAAATCATTGAGAAGAGATAAAATTTCAGGTAGAAGGAGATGAAACCAATTCCATCTCATGGTTAGATGAAGTTTTAGTTTGAATTTGGCATGAGAGAAAATCTCATAGCGCGACCAATGTTGGGTTAATTCATAATTACGACCTTGGATTGAAACTGTGCTATTATTTTGCTGAGATTTGAGAGAAATCTAGCGAGAAAATCCAGCTAGAAAGCCAAACGCCAGGTGCACATGAAATTTTCCAACCCATGTTCTTTTTCTCCATTTTTTACATATCTGTTCATTCTCGAATTTCCTCTTGGTTTCTCCATTACCTCAAAATGGAGCCCTGGTGTCTACTAAACGGCTTCATGCCATTTTACAACACTCATCCTTTCTCTTTTACTTGACTCGTATTTCTACATACTCTACTATCTTTTCATTTAGCATATTTTTAATAACTTTATCACCAAACTCATGTACTCTTTTCGCTGAGATCCCCTATTTCTCCTCTCTCTTGGTCTAAGCCTCTGTACTTGGCCTCTTTTTATCCATTATTTTTTAACTTTGGCTCTTTTTCCTTTTTATAATCAGTCCATTTACTCACATTCTTAGTACAACCGTAGAAGGTCTTCATTTTTTGGTCAACCTTTAGCGTTCTGGAAGTTTTTCAACCACTGCTGTGTGAATGCCATATGGCCAATTTTTTCTATATTTTGTACTCACTCGTTTTCTGTGATGTTGTTTGACTAACTTTAATGAACAGATGTCAGGCCTCTGCATTACAATTCTGGGCTTTCAGATAAAGAAATTGTGTTACTTATTCAGGAAATAAGAATTACATACAAGGATTGAAATTTTTCATGAAATAAATCATTTGACTTGACCGGGATTTGAACCCGCATCTCCTAATAATTCTCTCAATAATACTGACATAATACAATATATTTCCCAATTGAGAGATCCGGGTTCGAATCCCGATCGAGTCAAATGATTTTTTCGTGGCAAATTTCAACCCTGGGTGTACGTATATGCACCCGTGCGAGTGACTTCGTACCTTATAATTTGTCAATGACATTATTAGAAATAGGATTTTCATAGTCATTGCTTTATGTTTCCGTCTTGCTTTTTATTGGTTCGCTACTATTCATACCAAAGTAGTCATTATATTCTACATCTACATAATACCCAGCGAGCCGCCGCATGGGCGTGTGGCAGGGAGTGTTAGGACACCAGCCGTATAAAGATGTAAGTTTTGGGAGGTGAAATGGTGACGCGCATTATAGGAATGTATTTATTGAAGCTCAGTTTTTTCTGTGGTCGCTTATTTTGCGCAGAAAGAACGATTTTTTGTACCTATCAGTTCGGAAATGTATCTCTCATATTTTATCGCTTCTGTCAAACCTAGAGATACAGTATGGCGTCATGAAAATATTTTCTGTGTCGCTCTAAAACACACCAGTTCTGAATTTCTCAAGCAACCTAAGCCTATCGAGTAGCCTCCATGCCTCCAGGAGCTCCCACCTTAATCCCTCTGAAGAAACTATTTTACACTTGTCAGACCTCATTTAGAATATGCCGCTAGTCAATGGGATCCGTACGTGGAAGGTATGAAAAAAGAATTAGAGCGCGTGCAAAAGAGGTCCGCTAGGTTTCTTAAAGGCCGTTATGATAATTGTATAAGTGTTACGAGTTTAATAGAAGAACTAGGATGGGAATTACTATCAGAATGCAGGTTAAAATTTAGGTTAAACCTTTTAAGTAAATTCGAAACCGATTTGTTCACAGATGACGTTAGATATATATTGAGAACCCCTGTGTATTATGCTAAGTTTGATCATATTAACAAGATTAGAGATATAGATTGTCGTACCGATAGATTTAAAATGTCATTTTTCCCTCGTACTATAAGAGAGAACAATAGGCAGCGTAGCAAAGGGATAGGTAGGTGAAATATGGTTAGAGTAGTCTGTAGTGCATGGTGCATGTAATAACAACCAATAATCCCTTTCTTATTATGTAGATACTAACCATCTAGCTGCATGTAACCCTTTTCTGTAGCATATCTCCCTTAAATATCCTACTTGCATGTCAAAAGTGCATGCTTGGTGATCTTCACCCCCTGCCACACACCCTCGTGGTGGCTCGCAGGGTAGTACGTAGATGTAGATGTAGATGAAAGTTGCGAGACACTATATGTTCACTCGTAGCAGTTTTTAACGAAGCGTGCTATTTTTCTTTGTATTTCATCAGTTTTTTGGTTCAATCATTATGACCAGGGTCCCAAATGCTCGGGGTGTATTTGAGATGTGGCCTAACCACAGCGAAGAATATTTTTGTAAATCGACTTCTATATCTTCTTCATTACTCCATTCCGTATTCTAAGTCCCGGTTTTTCTTTATACTTGGCTACGCTCACAGTTTGTTTTTATTTTCGCTCTCAATCTTCCTAAAATTCATTTCTGACCTTTCGTTTCACCATTTTATCGTGGTTTCCCGTGTGCCGCCCTCCTTTGCCCCCTATCACTTTATCGCCCATTCTTGCCTTCTCACCTTTTCTCTGGGGTCCCGTTCTTCTTCCATCCTCGCCCCCCTCTTTGTCCTCATTCTCCTCCCTCTTCAACCTCGAGGTCCACCTCTTTCCCCCCTTCCTTTCACCAATCGATTCCCAGAGTAATGTTTTTCTCTCCTCCTTTTACCCTCATCCGCCACTACAGCCTCACAACTCCCCCGATCTCGAAATTTTTCCAATATCTCCAGCGCCGGCCACCGCCCACTTCTGCAAGACCTCTCTCTGTCTCTCTCTTCTCTCCACCTCTCCCTGCCTCTCCCCGCCTCTCCCTGCCACCCCACTCCCTTTCTTAGAATGCTCTCTCATCCCCCAACCCCGCGTGTTCCCCTTCCCTCCCCCGTCCCCGCCCTAAGATCCTCGGGACTCTCACTTCTTCCGTCTCTCCTCCGGATCCCAATTTGTCGCAGGAGCCTCTTCTCCAGAAGTCGCTCTCTCCCTCTGCGTCTCTCCTTCTCTCCCTCCCTCCCTCTCTCTTTCCACCTCTCCTTCATCTTCTCTCGCCCACACACTCTCTCTCTCCTTCGTTCCCACCTTCCCGGTGCTTCTTCTTCCTCTCCAAGTCTTCCCGCCTCCTTCGGTCCTTCACCATTTCTCCCCTCCCTTATCCCACTCCTCCACTCGAGAGACTAGGGCCGCGGTGCTTCGTCCTTTTGTCTCCATATCTCTCTTTTTCTCTCTCTGTCTTTCTTACCTTTCTCATCACATTTTTCTCTCTCCTCGTGCCACGCTCCTACGATCTGAATCTCCCGATGGAGCCACCTTCGCCCATTTTTCGGGGCAGATTTGATTCCGCTCTGTTAAAAGTTTTGGAGAAAATCGTTACTGAAAATGAGTTTTGTACTTTTCCACAGTTATTTATTGTAATGGTACAACGTATTTTGCAGTTTTTTTCATCTTAAGGTGAAATTTTTACGGAAATTTTATTTATTGATTATTGCGATAGGAATCTAACGCAATAGCGGGGGTTTGGAGAGCTGACTAATTTTTTAGAATAAAAGCAAGGAAATTTAGATTTGGGGCTTGTAAAAAGGGAAATTTGTTGAAAAAGGGAATTTTGTTGAAAAGGATTGGAGAGGTTCCAGTTCTCAGTTTGCCTTGCATCTATCTGATAATAATCATCTAAGTGATTTTATCCCCGAAATTTTACATGTTCTACCGATAGATACATAAAGATATATACTTTGGAACAGATGGATATTATCAGATATTCAAGTAACCTCGAATATCTTTTGTCCTCCACCGTTTCGTGTGGGGAGGGGTGTGGAATAATTGGCACAAACAAGCTAATTATTCCACACCCCTTCCCCTCCTTTCTAACAAAATTTCCCTTCTAACAAGCCACCAATCTATTTCCCTCTATCTTCCCTTTAAAACTTAGTTTGCTCTCCCAAGCTCTATACTGAGCGTAAGGTTACTATAGAAACAATTAAGGAATATATTTTACGTAAACAACTGTATCTGAAAATGTAGCAAGCTGCAAAACGCGTTGTAATTTTGCAATAAATATCTGTGTAATAGTACTTATTTTCAATATGAATTCGGATATAAAACACTTCCCCATAGTGACGCCTGGCGGTTTAAAGTTTATTTTTGGTGCGACTTCTGTTTATGCAAGATTTGCGTAAAAATTGCTTACGTGTTCTCGTTAGTGATTTCCATAGATTACTTTGAAAAAAAATCATCATACTGAATTGGTTTCTTGGCTATCTCATACTACATTTGCACGTAGATTTTCTGCGAATTGCATACATTTCGTAATAAATTGATATTATGGGTTCATATTTTCTTCAAGACGTGAATTAATAACAGATTTCTAATCATCGTGTTTGGAAGAGTATTTTTTATATTATATACACGTTGTTCGCACAAAAACAGGTTTTTGTGATGACTTCGGCGAAAAATGTGTCGTACGTAAAAAAACTCCAGACCCACAGATCAAAATGGTGAGTGGGTTGACGAAAGTTAAGCTTTTAATTGGTAAAAGAGCCATATTTCATGTATTTTCGTGGTTTACCGTTATTTTTCTAAAAAATAATGAAGTGATGTTTTGCCCATTTTTCCATTTATACTAACAAATCTTCATGGATGGATGGAACGCAGCCTCATATGTCACGCGATTGCACGTGTTTGGACGAAAAAAGGAAGTGTTTCTCACCCCAATTGATAATGTGTGAGCCTACTTTAGCGTTTAAATCGTAAAACTTATACAAAAAATCAAATTTTGAATGAAACATGGGTATTATATAGCCTTTCCTTCTGCAAGATGTCATCAGTGGTGTTTATCTTCAATTGAGCATCATTTGCAAAGAGAACTTTTCCAAAAGATTGAGGAACACAAACGTTCCGCTGTCAGAGGAGCATCATTTGCACCGTCAAAGATAGCGTGTTCACTTTGGTTTTCATACCGAAGGAATTTGTAACATGAGGTTATAAAACCAATTCTTCATTATTTTTATATTTCCCTGATCTATCGTAACATTTGTTACATTAATTCTCTTCTTAAATGTATGGGGCCATTCATAGAAGCTGCCAATCATTCGGTATAATAAAGAAGTGGATATATTTTGTAATTTTGCTCCACCATTTTAAACCATTGTGTAAATTAACCTATGTATTTTCTTTTTCTGATTGCAGGTAAGTTCCTGTGGCGATGAAATGATAATGTGGAGTTGAAGGTATGGTTAAATCTCCAATATTATTTTATCTATAATACAACCAAATCTGTTCGTTCATCTTATGGCTGTATTCATTTAAATTAAGTTTCATCTATTGAGTGCCGTTCACAATTGCTAATTCAGCATTCAGTTCGTAACAAATGCAGCATGAGGAAGCTTTTCATAAATCCGTTTACACCTGTATCTTGACGCATGGAGATACGTTTCGTATCTACCATAGAAAAGGGCCTAGAAAAATATATTTGACTTTTGTTCCATTTTAAATCGTATGACTGAAGCAGTGATGATGTTTGACATCCTCACATTTCGTGTCGCTCCTTAATGCAGATAAATTTCGTATGGCAACTGTCATATATCTCTCCAATATCCGGCGTTAGCCAATATCGCTCATGAATTGCTTGTGAAATGCAGAAGGTTTCAAGCCAGAGTAGATAATCGATTGAGGTACTGAGGCTGAGAAATGATTTGCAGTAATTGGATGGAAGTTTTAATTACGTCTAATGTTAGGTACCGGTTTTCATCAAGCTAAACCATTGCTCACTCTGCTTCTAACAGTGATTAAGGTTTCGTAGACGGAGGTATAACCGCAGAAACAATGTGCCATTTGTTATTTTCTTTATTTTATATTCCATCAATTTTTATTCCTTTACATGAGCATTTATTTCGTTTTATTAATTTTTATTTTCTTCATTAGTTCATCCATATCTTAAATAATAAAAAGATGATTTTACAATTTAACCCCTTCCTATTGCTCAGCTTCGTTAAAATTAATCAAAAAGTAAATTATCTTCAACAATGACATTGCCTTTTATGAAGACACTTATCCTTATGTAGGTAATGATTTTTATGAGTTGGAAGGTAAGCATTTTCTTTGCCAGGCACGTTCTGCCATCTTATTTTAGGGAGGGTTCCCACAATTAACAATGTGGCAATAAAATCATTGTCGGCTAAAATCTCTCGCCTGTCTTGCCTGCAAAACTCACACCCCTCTCGTTGTTTAAGTTTCATCGCGTTCGGAGAAAACCCTTCTCCGAGATAGCCCTGTCATATTTCTTTCTTAATCCCTTTTTTTCATCCCATTTCTTGATCTCGTCCTCCGGTGAGGCGAGGATTAGTGGTTTTCATGCTCCCACATTTGCCGGAAAAAAGAGGGCATTCCATCTTCAAACATTATCCCTCCCTCGAGCAGTCCTTTGTTTGTATTTTCTTCTGCTGCCGTAAACACCCAATCGGTTTGGCAGGGTCTCAGTCTTTTTTTGTTTGATTGGAGTGTTTCACGAACGGAAAAATTGATTTGAAATTAATTGTCGCCTTGGAGTGTACTGATTCCAGCCCTGCCTAATGGCATTTTGATGAGCAAACGGCCTTGTTACGAATCCATATTAACGGCAAATTCTCAACGGACCATGTCAACATGTTCTCGGGCATCTGGTATGGCAATAAATCCGAGTCGAATTAGTCTCTCCATAACATGTGCATGCCACTACTACGTTTCAGATCGTTGACTGTCAGTTTATACGAAATTCATTAGGGATGTCATAGTTTCCTGCATTCGATTTGGTTGTTCCTGAATATCTCCAAGTTTATCATGAACGGCAGACTTGGGCTAACAACAAGATGTGTTTTCAGGATATTTGACTTGTTTTTTCTACGTTGACATGAGTTTTTTTGTGGTTAGTGATAGAAATTTGCAAACGAATTTTTAGGGATTGGTTAGTGTTGTCATTTTAATTCTGACTCTAATTTTGGCCTTAGAAGTTATTATGTTTTTAAGAATTTTAGAGATCATCAATAACTCTTTTATCTGCTACAAAAAGGGATACTAATGTTATAGGATGGAAATTACAGTTGTAAAAGTGTCGTAATTACTCTTGATTTTTATTCCATTTAGGATATAATAGCTTTCCACCAAGTGAAGCCTGAGACGCTTTCATGCGTTAAAGGAGGAGGGTAGTTACTGAAGCATTTCAATTACTTTAGTAGTACGTTGTATGAAAAAGGAGAGGAGACATAAGGAAAGGAGTTAATACATTTAAAAAATAGTACAATTATTTTAGCAAAGGTGACGTTCAACAACACAATATTGGTGAGTGCTTTTTTTATGGATATAGAGGAAGTTTTCGAAGAGTTTAAAATGAAGCGTTCATGCACCAAATAAAGAGGAAAGTACCTACACAGGATGAGATTCCAGGAATTATGGGAACTCGCATTAGATAGGGAAGGGTGGAGGGCTGCATTCAACCAATCTTAGGATTGAACAACCAATGATGAATATGGAGCGCAGCGTTGTGTGGTGCAAAAGTGTGAACTCAGAGAAATGATGATGAGAATATACTGCAGGAGTTTGATGTGTGGTTGATGAAAGAGTGTAGATATTCCTAAAAGGATGGAACTGAAGACTAACGTTTAAATATTCGGCAAGGTGGGTGAGAAGAGAACACATCAGTAGGATATTAAGTTAAAGAGTAAGGGATTGAAATTATATCTGAGGGGCTGATATAAGAATGAGCTTGTTCGATGGGAAAATATGAAGAAAGTAGGGAAGCGGCAGAGATAAAATATACTTAAGAAATCGGGTGAAGAAAGATTAAGGATGAAATCATGTCAGGAAACCAGGATGAATAGCTTTAGGAGGAACAATAGACGTTTTTACTTTCAGTAAACCAAATAAACCTAAAGGTATTTCTGGTTATATTAATCACCCTTGTTTGGCTTTCTTTTGAGGACAATTAATGTGCTACATTTAATGTTGAACTTTCATCACAATTTGTGTGCATAGCTCATGATCTTTTCAACTTATTCGTCCCTTATAATTCTAAATTCTACCCAGATGGTGAAACTTACCGATGTTTTGAGATAGCATCAAAATCCCGATTATCATTAACCTCACTGCACACTTCCCTGGCTTATTATGGAACATATTTTCTAGTTTTGCAGCGCAGAAGCTTCACCAGCCAGAAGCACTTAAATATTTTTCGGAGGGAAAATACGCTAAATATTTGTTCAATTGTGGGTCAGGTTAAAAAAAAGAAGGTCATACCGCCGTAGATGTTGCAGGTGACGTAAGGACAGTGTTGCCATTGTGTGTCCCTGGCGACCGTTCCTTGCTCCCGGATGTCACTTCATCTTCATTATGGCGAACCGGAATGCGCGCAGGTAGGGAGCGGAATTCGTCCCAGTTCTCTTTTTTTTTCTTTCTTCCTCTCTCGACTCTACCCGGCGGAGAAGCACGGCTGCAAAAATAAAAACCATTGCACTTTTGGCCGAGTCTCTCGCTCTCCTTTTCCCCAGCACGGCGTCACGAGACAAAATGTACAGGATTATCCGAACCAGTTGCACCTTCCGTACTCCTCCCTATTCAGTCTGTGCACTTCGTCCAAATCCCTTCCCCAAACCTCTTCTCACTTTTCTCTCTTCTCCAAGAATAAACCATTGTAATATTTTACTGCATTTTTGTCATTAATCCTCATTAACCCTCCTCTTACTCTCGTCATCATATTCCACGTTCCATCATCTTTCTCCTCCTTTTCTCTCCACCTTTTATTTTAGCGTGTCGCATTGGCGTTCTTTTGTTTTTCTTTCATCACACGAGAAATCCCCTTTTAAGGTTGTCTCCTTGCTCCTGTTAGTGATTTAATTGTTTCGCTTTCAGTTTTTTTTCGACGAAAAAAGGAAAAGAAAGGTAGCGTATGAGAGAACGAGAGAGAGGACTGTCCTCGGGCAGTTGGTGAGACCCTTCGAGTCGAAAATTTTCCTGCTCCTCCGAGTGGAATAAATGCCAAGAGTCCAATTCAACTGATATTTTTCCTATTTTATTATTTTTTTGACAAGGAACGGATTTTTGAAAATTGTTCTATTCTTTCCGGAAAAAGTCCGGTGATATGTCCTAAGGAATGAGTTCTTGTTGAACCTCATCTGCCTTATTCACTTGCAATAGCAACGGTGTTTTTTTTCTTTTCGTATCACTAAGTTTACTTACACTTTTCCTTCACCTGTGTCAGAGAGCATATTAGACATCCATGCCTTAAGCATTTTAATTTTATCTTTTGCCGTTACCTTATCGATTTGTAAAGCACGTTATCGAAAGTCATTCCATCCAAAGTTGGATCGACTACTGACTTTCCTGTTATCTCTATAGCCCTGCTAATTCAATTTTATCGTGAAAGCTTCTGTTGTGTGCTATATGCAATAAAATTAACGTTTTTATCATGCATTCTCACTAGTGGGACTTTCTGTTATAAACCAGTGGTTGAAACGTGATGTAAACACTCCATTATTTGTTTTATTTATATTTGATATGGTTGTATTTGTAATGAAAACGAAATCTTTTTGATAATTTACAGGAAAGTTTGTTAAAGAATCAACAAATAATTATGTTGAATAGTGCAATATGAATGGAAAATGAGAAAAGTTGAAAAGAGTAGGCGACGGCTGTTTTTTATGTTTGTGGAGTAAGATGAAGAAATTTGCGAGGACGGAAAGGAAGACAAGCATAGGCATGATGCGTGAGGGGAGGAAACTTCTGGAGGAGATTGTGAGGCGGTGGTGCAAGGGACAAGGAGGGACAAATTGGTGTAGGAAGTGGTAAAGTGGGAGATGAAACGCAAAATATTCATAAAACTAAATTTGTCCAAACAATCAATGACTATGTGAAAAATAGAAAAACAAATCCGAAGAGGAAGGGGTCAGTTTTTTCTCTCGGGCAGGGAACTCCTCAGTGTATATTTTCATCCATCTGCAAGTTACATCATAGTTACAAAAATATATGATTACTTCAAAAAGATCAGGAGGGGGGGTTAATGAAACCTCATGCTGTCAAACTTAGAGAAGGATAGAGGTTTGAAATTGGCCAAAAGCGCCCTACGTAAAGACATAATTGAGGACATTAGGAAAATAGCTAGAGCGAAAGAAGTGTTTAGTAATAGAAGAGAGTTGGTGGCGGGGACCTTAGATAAGGATGTAATAAAAAGGATAGTTATGAGCTTGATATGAAGTGTCGATTTTTATGGGGCAGAAACGTGAACTCTGACAAGGGACAAGGAGGATGGACTTCAGGCTCTCAAGATGTGGGTGGGTATCAGGATGGAGAAGTTTAAATGGCCCGAAAGGAAGATAAACGAGGAAGTTCTTAGTATAGTTGGTTAGTAAAGGAAAGTTTTGGGTGAAACCAGGAAACTGTTGGGTAAATGGCTGTAAGAAGCAAAGAAAGGCAATAGGTTGCTTAAGGCCGTAATATGGAGATGTGTATTAGTTTAGTGGGTATGTAGGAGAAAGAGAATAAGGTGATTGAGGCGATTAAAAAAGGTATTACCTTCAATGAGACGAAGAAAGAAATGTGTAAGGGGTCGAGCGTGGCCAGTAAATATTTTGATGGTTTTAACCCTATTCCCTTTAAGCCTGCCTTGACAGGTAGATTACCTTTATAATAATATCAGTCAAAAGGAAAGTTAAGGCGTTTATTGTTTCTTCTTCATCTATTGCGATTACTGGTCTTCTTTTTTGACCTCAAATTTTAGGGCAGACACATTCAATGGGTCATTTCACCCAGAAACCGCATTCTATCGGTATTTAAATCCACATAACTTTCCACGAAGAATTAGCAGTTTTTGAAATGGAGGACGTTCAATAGGTATGATGGCAGAACCACGCATAGAATTTTATTGACGCGCATATTTACTCGTGACTTGGAGATGCCGCATTATCCCCGCATTGGACCTCCTCGCAATAAAATACCTCATCCAGTATTTCCGAGAGCTGGTTCATAAAAAGTTTTATTTTCCTCCTCGGAATATCAAACCTTCTTGTTTCCTACGTAGCTTGCGGAGTGAGTACCATCATAAACTTGACGATGTCTGTACGATTTTTGTGCACATTCCATGATAAAAACAGAGCATGAGCGCAGTCCAATATTGGAATGCATTTTCTTTTCCTCTCATTACCATTGAGATACCATCCCTGCCGTTTTTTTTAAATAGCTTGTCCCATTTTCCTTTTCAAATTTTAAAACATGCAAGTATTTCCCCTCTTTACCTTTTTTTGACGATGGCATCCGAGGAAAAATACCGTCTGCTGTTTATCATAGTACGACTATGAATATGTGCGTGTTGTAAAAGTAGCGTTTTCTCCCAATTTTGCCTCTTAAATAAACATATCCATCCAAATATTCCGTTTTCAACTGCAGTATTGTGTGCCCTTACACCGGATATTGGGCGTAGGTACATGCTGCATACGTGCGGAACAGAAGTCATAGAAGAAAATTCCCTCGCCATATCTGAGACGGAGAATAGGAAGCTAATTTCGACCGGTTGCTCATCTTTTATTTTATATCGCTGTCATTCTTATTTTAGGAGCATTTCCTACGAGTTGCACCTGGGTCCCTTGTGGTATTACGGGAAGAATTTCATTGCAAAGTTTGGATGATACTTGGAAGAGTTTGCAGTCCAAATCGCGTCTTGTAAAACTGAGAACTGCTTAAACGGTTTCGCAGTAAGCAGTCCTTTCTTTATCTCGCTTTCATACCCTCCCTCTTTCGAATCTACATAGGTCTTTCCCGCCTAATATCTATCACAGCGAACAGCTTATTGTTTGCACGGCAATAGCTTAATATAGCGTTATTATCTCCGTTGTAACAATGACTTGCTGTTATCACAAATTTTCTCAAGATTGATTGTAATTTCTGTTATTTTTTGTAATGTACATCGAGTGCCTCTCATATTGAATGAGAGAATAAATGGAACCATACGGTGTGTGTTATCATAGGGAAATATTACTAATAATGTGAAGTGCAATCTGGCGTTTTTAATTGATGTATGCTGCGGTGAATAAGTGCCAAAAGCATAGGCATAAAAGCGACAAAAAATTATTACTGTCAATAAAATCGGAAAATGGAAATTATTTCCAATCTATCAATGTATGGTTCATCAAATTTATGACAATCTTTTAACTCCCTCATTTCGTTTATGTGTCTATAGAGTAAACTTTTCGCAATAGATATTCATAAAACTGTTTCCTATTATAATGAAGCAGTAAGTGGCTAACGTTTAATGTCCTCTTCTTATTCAATTACACCAGCTTAAGATGGCGTTAATTCAAATTAGCATTATCTGACCTTGATCTTCGTCCAATTGTCTCTCTCAGCTCTCTCCGTATTACCTCTATCTTTATCGCTTGGATCCTTGCTATCGATCCATCCTTGAAACCCTTTAGGACCTCTGCTCTGAATTTCTAGGCTTTTCCACTGTATCTCTCTTCCCTGTCCTCTCATTCCACAAATGTGTGCTTATCAGTATGCCTTGGCTTTCCTACTCTCGGAAAATTTTTGTATCATTACAAATATGGCATTTTTCTTTATGATTAGGTCAAATATGTTGAATTTTATGTACATCAATCCATATTTTGCTCAAAATTAATGAATTTTACTTTGATATGATTCAAGAAAAATATTCACAGTCAAATATCCCCGCCTCAATCCATCAGTTCACATATCATTTTTGTTTCCCACCCTCAATAATTATTATGAGCCTAATTTTCGAAAATTTCAACTATATTTGAATATTTTTGTGAGCCACCTCGTAATTTTCACCTAGTACTCACATAGAAATGTTTATAAATCCTCATAATAGAATGATATTTATTTCATGAATAATATAACACGGAAAAAGCAGTATCGAACAGCAGTATGTAATACGAAGTTAACCCAATTTACTATTAGAATGGGCCAGTATTACGGTAACATCAGTGTTTGAAAGCGACACGAGGATGGTGCACATCGTAGCCTTAAGCGTCCAATCATTAGTTCAGCTGCATCTCTCCCGCTTGTGAAATTTCAATTGGGATGTTAATGGTGGAGATCAGAGTGAAGGTCATAACCGTTGTCGAAAGGAATTCGTCTTTATCTTCCCTTCCGTCTCTCTTGCACCTCCTGCATCCCAGTACTATATGGACGGAAATACTCTGTGGGCGCATTGAGTGCACACGCTATTATTCTGGGCTCATATGCTGGAGGAAAGACTTCAATCTGCCTCTCATAGCATTTCATGGCCCAGATGATGATATCCACTGTAGTAACTTCAATTTTTGTGCTTAAATATAATTCCCCTTTTAAAAATTTTCCTCCACCTTTGGTAGAAACAGCCATTTGTATTCATTGAACTTCCTCACTTTACTTGTTCTCAATCCTTAATTTTCCCCCGTTGACCCGTTCTTGAAGTCCTGTGCTCTTATTTGGTACCGTCACTTTTTTTCTCTTTTCCTCCACATTTGAAATAAATATTTTCACCGCTTTCTTCTCAAATTTTTTGTGGCAGAGAAGTGTGTGAGGACTCGGCTCCCCCAGTTTCGTATAACTGAGATTCTAGTTGATGGAATTTCGTCTCACTCCGTATATTGATACTGTCGTAATCATCAGTTTTTCTCGTCCTCCGTGCGAGTGGAAACTTCTAGGTGAGCTACGGCAAAATCCTTATCCCCAAAGACATAAAACCAGTTTATCACCTGAATTTTTTTTTATATGCTTCTTAGAGCGAAAATGAAAATCTTAATTTTCCTAATGTCTCAAGTTCTGAGGGAGATTCTGTGCCATATCTCTTTTACCCAGAGGTAAACTATGTGTATAACTAGATATTTTTGAAAATGTATTCAAGGCATGGGCTGGTGGCTTTCCTTAGAGGCTCGGAAAAAATTTTAATTGCAATGAAAGCACATTTTTTAAAATGCTTCCTTGACAAATAATAAGTGTTCTCATTTACGTACTTACTTATATAGTTAATTATTGCACCTCCTTTTCGGGTTTTGCATCCAAATTCATTGATTTTCGCAGACAAAATCTTCGATAGCCATCATGCTACCGTCTTCAGATAATAGAATAGATTAAAAAAGTGAAAAAAGAATTTTTAAGCATGCTTTTCTAAAAAAAAATAAAAATCTAAAAAGGATATACCTTAACATCGTAATAAAAAATAAAAAAATTATGATAAGACCACAATAAAAAGCGTGGAGCGCTCTTTCGTATTCGATATCAACATTATTATGAGGTATTCTACCGGTAAAGGTAGGTTTTGTTGAATGCCAGAGAATCCGCTCCCGGCCTTTTACACATTCCCGGTCCTATCTCCCTCTAATATATCCTTTTTCGCCTCTGCGTAAGATCTGCCCTTCTTCATCCCCTCCATGAAACCTATTCTCTTTCTTCCCCTTCCCCACTTGCCCAACATCCTTCCCTCTATCACACTCTTCAGCAATTCATCACCCTTTATGGCCTCCTTCAGCCATTTACCCTGCCTTTCCCGGATTTCATTCAAAAGATTCCTTTCCTCGCCCACCATCTCCAGCACTTTCTCGTTAGTCTTCCTTTCCGTTCACCTAACCTTCTCCATCCTTCTCCACACCCACATCTCAAATGTCTGCAGCCTATTCTCGTCCTCCTTTCTCAGGGTCCACGTTTCTGCCCCATACAACGCTACGCTCCATATCAAACTCTTCACCAGCCTCTTCTTCACATCCTTACCCAGTGTCCCCGTCATCAGCTCTTTTATTACTAAACACCTCCTTAGCTAGCTCTATTCTCTTCCGCATGTCTTTACTACTATGCCCATTTTCCTCTAGCGTGCTACCTAAGTAATTAAACAGCTCTACTTGCTCCAGTTTGTGTCCTCCAACTTTAATCACAAGCTTCGCTTTCTTCGTCCTAGAGAATCTCATTACTTTTGTTTTCTTATGATTTATCTTCATTTCGAAGATTCCGCACTGATTTTCTATGGCATCTACTAAAGCTTGTAGTCTCTTCGAAGATCCACTAACCAATGCCTGATCGTCCGCGAGTCTAACCGATTTTACTAGATGCCCTCCCACTTTCACTCCAACCTCAAGTTATTCCCATGCCTGTCTTACCATTTCCTCAGCATAAATGTTGAAAAGCAACGGCGACAATGGACACCCTTGCCTTACCCCGCGACCTAGAATTGCCAACCCTGATTCACCATCTGCCACTCTCAGCTGTGCCCTTTGCGTCATATATAAGTTTCAAATTAGTCTCCTGTCTCGCCAACCTATTCCCATTTTTTCTAGTATCTCCGTTAGTTTATTCCAATTTACTCTATCGAAATCCTTTTCAAAATCAATAAAGCATGGGATAAAGTCCTGATTATACTCTATGTTTCTTTCTATAAGTGTTCTCATCACTGCTATCGCATCTCAAGTTGACCTTCCCTTCCTGAACCCAAACTGATCATCGCCTAAGCAGTTTTTGGCCTTATTCTCCAACCTTCTATTGATAATTCGAAGTAAAACTTTGGCTGTGTGTAAAATTAAACTGATTGATCTGTAGTCCTCGCATTCTGGTGCATTCATCTTATTCAGGATAGGGATCAATACTGTTTTCACAAAGTCCTCTGGCCACACTCCTACATAGATCCTGCGTATGAGTTCGAAAAAAGCTTGCCTACCTTTACTTCCTAGACTCTTTAGCAATTACGAGGGTATGTTATCTACTCCTACAGCTTTTCTAACCTTCATATCTATCAAAGCTTTCTCTATTTCACTGTCGAGAATTTTTGGCCCGAGGTTATCTTCATCTAGGTTTTCCTCATCCTCTACATCTAAGCTAGTTGGTCTACTATCGCTGTCATATAGTTCCTCCACGTATTATCGCCATCTTTCTAGGATATCTTCCTGCTCGGTTCACATTCTACCTCTCTTGTCCTTTATCTTTAGTACCGTTTGCACTCTCTTACCTCCCGATAGCAATTTTACTCTAGCGTATAACGCTCCCACTTCCCCTTCCTTTTGTAGTTTCTCCATTTCCTCGCATTGCCTTCTCCACCAATTTTCCTTCGCCAATTGATTATTTAGCTCGTATTTCGCACTACCCTGGTTGGTGTTGACATTTTTCCAATTCCTTCTCTCCTCCATTTTCCTAATCATTTCTTCCGTAACCCACTGCTTCTTTACCCTCGTCAATTCCGCTGCTCCTATTGTTTTCTCAGCCGCTCTTACAATGCTTGTTTTTATACTCTTCCACTTTTCCTCGATTATTCCTGCTTCTTTGGCTTCTCCTATGTTCTCACCCACTATCTCTTGGTATTCCCTCCTTTTTTCCCCCTTCAACGCTTCCAGGTTCCATGTCTTCATCCTCCAACTTTTATTTAGCTTTTTGAATCTAACCTCACCATTCATCATCACTAAATTATGATCCGAGTCTGCATCAGCCCCCGGATAACTCCGCGAGTTCTTCACACTGTTCCTAAATATTTATCTAACCATGATATAGTCAATTCAGTATCTCTCAGTGTCTCCTTGAATTTTTCAAGTGTATCTCCTCCTGTGATGGTGTTTAAACCAAGTGTTTGTAACTATTAATTTATTTCTCCTACAAAATTCAACTGCCTTCTCTCCGCGATCATTTCTCGTTTCTAATCCAAACCCTCCCACTTCATACCCATCTCTCCCTTCTCCTACTACTGCGTTCCAGTCTCCCATTACTATTAGATTTTTCTTGCCCGGCACTTCTCTGATTATCTCCTCTATCTGTTCATATATCTCATCTATCTCTTCCTCCCTATGATTGCTTGTAGGCATGTACACCTGGACCAATACGAAATTAGTAGGGCGTGCTTTTATTTCTACCACTAGTATCCTGTCGCTCACTTGTTTAATATTTACTACCCTCCTCCCCAATTTTGCGTTCAATACTATGGCTACCCCGCGTTGACTCTCAACCCCACCTCTATAGATTACCCTGTAACTATCACTCCAGTAGTCTCCTCTGTCCTTCCATCTCACCTCGCACAGCCCCAAGGCATCCATTTTCCCTCTATCCATTTCCCGTTTAATGTTTTCCAGCTTCCCAGCTCTCATCATTGTTCTAACGTTCCAAGTTCCTATTTTTATCGGTACCTTCCTTTTCTTCTTATCTTCCTTGGTCCTTGTACCCTGTGATGTACTCTGATGTGCAAGGATTTCGTGTTATGACGACCTCGGGGGACTTGCCTCCCCCGATGCCGGGTCCGACACCCGCCCCATTGGGCGGCGTCCCGTAGGTGTCAGGATTCAATTCTCTTTGTGAGACATTCATATTTCTGGGTAGTATAATAGTCGAGAGGGAACTCCCACCCCCGCTTCCCAACAGTGTGTTTCACGGGACACTATCACGGGACTACCTTTCATCTGGCTCCTACCCTTCGGCCTATCTGGCATGGGTGGCCCTACCGAGAGCAATATGTATTGCTCCCGCCAGTCCAGCTCTAGGGGTCATTGGAATGCGCAAGTCCTTCCACCACGTCAAGGTTGTAGTCAGCGGAAAGGGGATATCAATATAAATTCATTTAATATGAAGATTTTGGTATTCAATGGAATAGAGAGGTTCAATATACAATGTATGGAAAATATTTAAATGAACTTAAGTTAAGGTGCTAAATTTAAATGAGGACGCGCCCCTAATATTTTCCATCTTACCATCCCTCATCATTGTTCTAATGTTCCAAGTTCCAATTTTTATCAACACTTTCCTTCTCTTCTTCCTTTTCTTCTTATCTTCCTTGGTCCTTGTATCTAGTGACGACTTTGTTGTGCAAGTATTTCGTGTGATGATGACCTCGGGGGGCTTGCCTCCCTCGATACCGGGCCCGACACCCGCGCTGGGTCCCCTAGTTGCCAGGATTCATTTCTCTTTGAGCGACATTTATATTTCTGGGTAGTATAATAGTTGAGAGGAGATTCCCACCCGGGTCACTTCCTGACAGTGTATTTCACGTGACACCATCACGGGACCTTTCATACCTTTCGTCTGGCTCCTACCCGTCGACCTATCTGGCATGGGTGGCCCTACGGGGAGCAATAGAAATTGCTCCCGCCAGTCCAACTCTAAATGGCTTATGGGCTGGCCCCCTGGGATTCGTGGTAATTAGGTTACGTGGATTTTGCTCTCTCTTAAGCTGTTTAATTTCGCTCCACCTGATTCGTTTTAATTCCTTTACCTTTAATTAATTTAATGATAAACGGATCTCAGTCCTTACTACTCTTCATTTCTGTCAAAATACTTGATTGTTATCTATTGACTTAGAATATTTAAATTCATCTATTGTTCAGCTTAAAGTTCCGTCATCTTAACTTCACCCCTGCAATAGTAAGACCTGTAGGGAAATTTTAAGCTGAATGAAATGAGTCGGAGACAAATTTACCAGACATTAGTGCTCAATTCTGTTTTTCTAGCATTTTTTCCGCGAGCCATGCCTGAATTACTTTGAGATTCACGTAGTTATTTGTCGTATCTCTAATCAGTCAATATTAACAAACAGTTTTAATTTCCTCCGCGATAAAAACTTGTCGTGACTAGAGTGCAGAACTTTTTATTGTAAAAAATATAGTTCGTTTTTTTACCGTGGTATTCTCTCATCAATGCTTCTCTAACTCTTAGACCGAGTGATATAGTTTAGTGATTATGCTGAGTTAAGACTTTACATTCTCGTGAACCATATTTCCATTGTTTTAGCGGCGAAAATGCACTATATGCCTTCTTCAACAGAAAAATGTGAAATTTAAGTTTTCAGTAAATGCTTTAAATTTTTAAACCCTTGATATCTAAAAATACTTTTAACACCCGGGAGACTTCACCAAAAGTCTATCGGAATTCAAGGTCGGCCAACATTCCTCTTCGCTCGGAATCCAATCGAATGAGGACGGATCTTGCACCCTTTTTCCATTCCTTCTATGTTATGTTAATGTTTCTCATTTTTGTAAAAAATGGCAAGAAAATAATTGTAACGCAGTAGGTCCTGGTCGTTTATTTTCTCCGAATTTTTACGATGCGCGCTCTCGTACCTGGTGTAAATTGTTCCTGTTTTGTTCGCTTGTTTAACAGTGTTTGTCACACCTATTTTTGAAGAACGTAGAGGATTCCAAACTGTGCCGTTGAAATTGCTGCATACCCCATGCATACACGATGTTTATAATATGTGCATTGAAACACTCGCTTATGGTGGAATCTTCTGTCACGTGGTTGTTATAAAGTTAGAGTAAGTTGGGCGGAATTAGTGTCTTATTATCTCTCATTTGTCTCCGTTGTTGGACGGTAGCGTACTCCATTGCCAGTGCGATGAGGAGCACACTATGGTGTATTTGTCAACGCTGTGGACATTGTGCAGTTGATGAATGGTGGAGTCCTTTGTCATTGGGTAGCACCAAGGTCAACAGGATGCCGGGAGGAATCAATGCCGTCTAATCTTCACTTATTAGTCCATCATTTTCTCTAAACGAAAGAAACATCATTCCTTTCTCTCACTGGAAATCTGAAACGTGCTCCACGGTGCCTGCCTTTCTCTCCCCTCCAATCCTCCACCCCTATCCCCTCAACTACCAGCGTTCATTTAAAACACCGCGCAAGTTTCTTTACCCTATTAATCTTCCTTCTCGCTACCAGCCTTCGAAACCTTCTCCATAATCCTACCCTACTCTTCCTCTTTCTTTCTTACCCCGTTTTCCGTCCAAGAAAACCCTCAGCTCGCTCCTTTACACCCCTCTCTCCCCGCATCCTTGCGCCTCAGCATTCTTCTCGGCCACCTCCTCCTCCCCGTCTCTCATCCTCTTGTCTCACCTCCCCAAGTTCCCTTCCCGCGCCCTAAGACCTCATATTTCTCCCTCTCTCCCACGGTCTTGCTCTTACATTCTTTCCCCGCGGACTCAAAAGCCTTCCACTCCCCCGCGTCTTACATCCCGTGCCTCCTTTCATAACCGAAGCTTCTTCTCCACTGCTTCTTCCCACCTCTCTCTCCCTCATACCGTCCCGTCATCTCATTCTTTCGCTGGTCGTCGTCTTCTACTTCTCACCCCCCTTTCCCACTTTTTTAAGGATGTCAATCTCATCACGATAAGTATTTAATCTCCCGAGTCACGCCTCGCATCTCTGGTCTTCCTAATTTTTCTCCATTCCTCTCCTTCTTTCCCCATACCATCTTCCTCACGAACTCTCCTTCCCAGGTTTTTCGTTTTATTCATCTCTTTTCTTTCTCTTCTCCTCTCTCTCTCTCTGGAGTTAATTATATTCCTCCCGCAAGGATCTAGTACTTCTTTTTCTTATTCTTACCCCGTGAACATTCCTTACCCCATCTCTCTACATCTCCTCCTACCGCTCTTACACGCCTTTTCCTTTTCAGAGACATGGTGTCAAAAGGTTTAGCCGACTGTAACATTGGCTCCGGGTTATACAAGGGATGCTGTAAAGATTTTAGGGGTTGTAAGAGGAGATAACGATGGGATCATATTCACTTAAGACATATTAAGGGCGTCTGAGGCTCGTCATCAGCGTCATTGGGAGAAGCTTTTGCAAACCATGTTTTCTCACGAACCTTCAAAAGGGGGATCTTCCTCTTTTATCTTAGTTTTGGAAAATGTTTCACAGGCCAAAGGGGGGGTGGATCCCCTCCCTCATAGTGGAGTGGGGTGGAGAGCAATGGGAGAAGTTTGATAGTCTCGGGAGAATTTAATCTCAATAGTAGAAGCCCTTACCTAAAACGGCATGTGTTCGCTCTCCTCGCCGAAGGCCCACTTTCTCTTTTCCCCTGGGATTACTCTGTTTGTGGATTCCGTAGTTTGAAGTGTTGCTCTTAGCGGCTTTGAGAAATAAAAAGAACATTTCTCGCTGATATAATAATTCCGGCCGGGGAAATAACTGTTATCTTCAAGATACGTGTAAATAATAGTGGTGAGGAGGCGACTGTATTGCTACCGAATTTACTTCGAGTGCGCCCGAGCCTTTTTTTGGACACTTGAATATTTTTTTAAGATATTGGTTTCTCATTTATCCCCACTTGCGCTGTCTTTCTCTTCTACCATGCCAAATACGAATCCTCAGTATAAATTATAGCACTTTATCTTGCAAAAATACATATCCACATAATAGTATTTGGGCGTTGGCTGTACGAAGACTTTAAATCTAGCAAATGAGTCAGTGTTTATAGTATTTTTTTGGTAAATGTGTTAATTTTTAGCCTTAGGGTGGACGATTTTTGAAATTACACATACAAAGTTGCAATTGACCAAGATCTAGTAACACCGTATTGGTGAAAATTCGAGCGTAAAGAAGTACCCGTCATTTTTGCTTGACCTTAAGCAGATCTTGGGCTCATGGAAATATTGAGTTATTCCAGCAACCCTTATTACGAACTTTTATATCCTCACCCTTCTCCAATCCTTTTCGATATAAATTTCCATATTTAATAATAAACATTCCTGCCTTTGATCAACGAACTTATGTCTTTCTCAAGCCTACCTAGAACCTGGTTTTTCTGCAAGTCCCACGTAACTATCAAAGAAATAAACAAAAATAAGTAAACGTTTTGGGCGTGGAAATTGCCATGAGAAAAAATTGGCTTCCTTAAAGCTCGTGTCTCCATTCATTGCCATCTTCGATGGGCCGCAGGGGCTTAAGATCTATTTCCTTCGTTGAAAGCCAGGGTAGCATAGTTGTCTGTACAGTGACTCGGAAAGTCATAGGTCTATAGTTTGATTCTCGGTTTTGGCCGATTTTTTCTCGTGGCAATTTCAAAATATTTCACCGCTATATTCGTGGGAGGCTTGAATACTGCTCATCATTGCTGCACCTCACACATTGCTGCACATCACTGCTGTACCTCCTGCATCATGATGAATACTGCGCATCATCCGCTGCACCTGATGATTCCGTAATTCGGCGAATCGCGACTTACTAATCAAATATGGTCGAAAAATGCCAAGTATTTTACTTCATTATGAATGCGTATCATGTGGGACGGAAGAAATATAGCGGACATCAAGCAGAGAAATGCCTAAGCTAAAAAGGCGTTCATGGGAACTTCAGCCCTCGAAGAAGATACTTTTTCCTGGGCTAAAAACCAGGAAAAAGTATGTAAAAATATTCGTGTTGAGCGAGGCACTCTATGGATTAGAAGCATGGACCATTGGAAAAGCTGACCAAAAAAAGACAAAAAGTCTTCGAAACCTGGTGCTGGAGGAGGATGCTGAAGATAAAATGGACGGAAAAATTAAGAAATGATGAACTGTAAAGAAGAGTGGAAATTAAGAGGATCATATGGATCACCATACAGAAATGAAAAGCAAGATGGATGGAACTCACCCACGGGCAAAATGGGTTTGTGAAGAAGAAAACTGAAGATAAAATAGAGCGAAAAATCCCCAGAGGAAGACTCAAGAATAACTTGTTAGTACAAGTAGAGAGGTACGTAGTACATAGTGCAAGGAAGTACATAGTTAAAGCTACCAAGAAGTAAGGAATCTAAAATAATATAGGGAGGGCTACAGTCAACTCAATCTTAGGATTAGGTCGTTCTATCTTAGATTTGAACGACCAATGAAAATGAATAAATGCGTATAGGGATAAAGCGTTTCCCTCACAGTCCTCACGCACCGTCTAATTGGGCTTCACCCAGGAAACCGATCGTAAACTTTTTTCTCTCCGACCATACCCATTTCCCGCCATTTCCCAACTTTCTTTCCCCGTGTAAATACTACTGCCGCTCACACTTTATCCGTTTCTCCTTCTTCCTTGTTTTCCCTAAGACCACTTTTTCGCTCGGTTGCGGGTGCAGACTTGCGTTATGATCACAATACGACCCGTTGTAGGAATCCTATCACATTTCTCCATCGATAATCTTTTTATTCCCTAGCCTCATTTTCGACATCCCGGCCGTAAGAAGTTTTTTTACGGTCCATCGGATTCGTCTGCGCGACGGTGGCGATGGTGGGAAAATTTCGGGATTAATCAGTTGGAGATTAATGATAACATTTTTCGGGGGGCCGGGCGCACCCTCGAAGATTTTTATTTTCATTTTATACGTTTTTGTTTTTCGCGATTGGGGGTGGATGGGGGTGGGTCGTTTGGTGGGTGGAATGAATGCGCCCTTATTGATTTTCGTGGGGCGATAAAACCCACCCATTTCCCCCCTCCTCTCTTATACCCCGTCACCCCCGCCCTCCACCCCCTCCTCGCCCCGCGCGGTTGCTTCGATTCTCTGAGCGCTGAGTGAATGAGCGGTTTATCCTCTAGGTTGCTCGAGGAGCGACAGCATTATGGGAACCCAGCAAGGATGGACCCTTCCATAGCTTGGTGGAGTCGAAGATTTGCATTTTTCTCCTCTGTTGAGTTACTCATCAGTTGTGTATTTATTAACCCCGGAGTAGTCGCTAGTATACCCCTTAAGGTATTTTGAGCGAAATTTCCTTGTCATAATGGAGACTTTAATCAAAGTATACGTATCAATTTTTTCATCTTTAAAAAGCATAAATTGAAAATTTTGTTTTTAGTGGCGAATTAATATACTTTTATCTGACTGAAATTATATGGAGTGGATTGGATTTTGGGAAGACGACCGACAGCTAAGGTCATCCGTGCCATAGGTGACAGGTAAGGGAGGAAGGATGGAGAGAAATCTCGCCTCGGAATTAGTCTGCCCTTAACGAATAACCAAGGGACTACGGTTCATTCTATAGACGTCATACGCGTCTCATTCGATAGACGGAGTACTGCACTTAAAGTGCCCTCCACAAGACATTCATCTACATCATCTACATCTACATCTACATATTATCCCGCAAGCCGCCTCAAAAGGCGTGTGGCGGGGGGTGTTAGGACATCATCCGTCAGCAAAAAAAATCAAAGTTCCGCCTAGCATATATTAAAGTCCTTAATTGTTCGGGGGAAAAACAAATTCCCATACCTATCCGTTCGGCAAAATATCTCTCTTAATTTATCGATTCTGTCGGACCTGGAAATATAATTTGGTTCTAATATGATGTTCTCCGTGTCGCTCTGAAAGATATCCATTCTCAATTGCTCAAGCAATCTAAGCCTAGCACGTAGCCTTCGAGTTTCTAGCGGCTCCCACCCTAAATCGTTCAAAATCTGTGTAACGCTTTCTGTATGGCCGTAGCAGTTTTTGACGAATCACGCAGCTTTCCTTTGTATTTTATTAAGTTCATGGACTAGGTCTTCCTCCGCCGGATCCCATATGCTTGCTGCATATTCAAGGTGTGGCCGGACGAGTGCGAAATAGCACCTCTCTTTCACTTTTTCATCCGAAAATCTTCCCACAACACGCTTGACAAATCCTAGCTTCTTCAGGGCTCTGCCACAAATATTACTTATATGTGTCCCCCACGATAGGTTCGAAGTTATCGTAACTCCCAGGTATTTCACTTCATCTGTCGCATTCATGCTAACGCCATCCACAACATATACATGGGGATAGTTGGACGACCTACGCAAGAAATGCACCGCCGTGCATTTGCTCAGATTAAGTTCTAGTCCCCACTCTTTGCTCCACGCATGAACTTTGTTTAAGTCCGATGACAGGATTTCAAAGTAGGGGTCGGGTTTTCTCTGAAAAACATCCTCCTCTTCAGGGATTTCTTCAGGAATTAAGCTTCAGGGCTAACCATAAGGGCGGCCAGGGTTCAAATCCCTAAAGAGGAGGATGTTTTTGCGAGAAAACCCGACCCCTACTTGAATTGCATCGGTGTGTATCGCATTGGTGTGATGTCTAGCTAGACACCACACTAATGCAATACTCCTGAGATGAAATTTAATTAATTTTAAATACCTATATAAGTCTTTAACTCGACACATTTTTTTCACGCAGTTCGTTTAGAACTGCTTCACAACGGAAGGATTTTTTGTGGTCCTAAAATATTACTCCAGTGATAATATGATTAATTAAGAAAAGCAGTTAAAATCATACAAACTTCACACTGATGATTTTTTGACAGTATGTAGGTGATATATATTCCTCATTTTTAATAATATAGTCCCTCTGGAGTGAATGCACGTAAAATATTTGGTATTTTCCATCAAAAATCTTGGAAAGCTATTAGGTAAAGGACTGATATTTGGTATCTTTGGGTGCGTGAAATATTTTTCATTAACATGAGATGAATACATAAACTGCTAGACTAAATGATATTTTGCTCAAAATTCCTTATGGGATCGATTGCGTGTGAAACGCTTTCTCATTCTCAGGTTTAAAGCAGTTATCTACATTATATTTATCTCCATTTTCATTCAAAACAAAGATGTTCTAAGCATTTGCTAAGTGTTCTGATACATATACGTGATCATTACTGCACACCAGTATCATCATTGCATAAATTGATTGTAAATTATATTGGCAGTTTACTGATGAAAATATCATACTTGATTGCTGTAAGTGTTCAATTAACGAGCTTCATCCCTCGGCTCATTGTATTGAGTAAATATTTTTGATTCATGACTTCTGCCCAACTTGTCACCGTAGTAAATACATACTTGACTCAGTATTTTACTAAATGCAACTTAGTGACCCATATAAACTTACGTTTGCGGTCGCGCGATGAGAAAAATGTTCACATATTGTTACCGTTGGTATAAGAGGAATCATTATATGGGTTTGGAGGTTGATATATTTTGGAATGGCAGATTATTAAGAGGAGATAATTACTCAGCTAGAAGGAATTGAAACTGATTATAATTCACTATTACAAAGTAAGTACTACTTTTAATTTGGCTGTAAAATAATAATCTCAAAGCACGACCAATGGCAGGTCAAGAGAAGTGAATAATTATCCACCGAGTCCCATAGAAACATCACTGAATATATACGCCTCCACCGCTATTATTCAGTGAAATGGGGAAAATTCAAGGCCATTTTGGTCTAGATACATATCCGTAAATTAACCCAATGTGGATGGATATTATACATTGTATCTGTCAAGTCGCAATCTACGTTGTATGGGAGATGAAGGATCACATGTGTCAAAATTTCAAATTATGAGGATAACTTAATTTACGACTTTGTGATGGTTAAAGTAGTACACGAAGTACTCGATCATGATTAGAGGATTTTTTAAAACTCTTTGAATATCGCATTTTTCAAATCCATCCATAATATTTCAGTTTCACAAAGGATCCCCTGAATATATCTGTGAGGACTTACTGCTTAACTCACAAATCCACCCTTCTGTCGCTTTAGAAATGAAATTTACAATTAATAAACCACATGTAGATTCTATCAGAAAAAAAAACTATTTAAAATATTTGGGCACCCGATTCACTTATGTTAGTACTTTGTGAAAGAAGAAGCGTAGATATAAATGTCCACGCAGTATTTTTCGTCTCAGATTTCTGTGATCTCTGCAGCATTTTTGTAACCAGAAGTGGTAATGCTATAGGCTCATGTTAGCTGTCGTAATCCTCTTATCAGGTTTGCATTAATCTTCTACCGAATTTTATTAATGCTCATTTATTATGATCATAGAATATTTACTTAGGGATACATGACAATGAGATTATTCAAATGTATCCCTTGGTTTAATTTATTTCTTGCCACAGCATGGATAAATGGATTACGCTTGTACAAGGGATAGCTTAGAATCAGTAGTAAGAAGGGATAAATAAGAACTTTGGTGATGCTATCACCACCTTTAAAAACTTAATCTTTTGGGAAAAATTCACACATTCATTTTGGAAAACCATCGAATTTGACTTTTCATCGAAGCTTTTGGGATCATGATGGCAATATTAGCTAACCAAGTATAATCTGCGTTATTTTGTTTAGCTATGACCTTGATTTTAATTTCAGTTAGTTATAGAGGAGCATGAGATTTTGAAATATGTTGAATGACTACTCAAGGTCAAAATAGTTACAAAGGTCAAGGATTTCTAGCCCCGGATTATCCTTGACGCTATTAACGCAATGCAATATTAATAAAGTAAATTTAAACAAATGTACAATAAGGAGTGTGGCCTCAAAATCGGCAATTCATGAGTTCCTCAAATAAAAAAAAGTTTTTAGGCTACTTCTCCCGTCTTGATCTCACCTGTTACCTTTCCCACGACGCCCAAATGAAAATTTAACGAAGGTGAAACGAATAAATAAGTTCTAAAATTCGGCAGCTGGCTTATAGGAACACAGGCAAAGTGACATGCAACTGCCATGAAACGTCAAAAAACATCTACTAAATTACGATAGGCACACCAAGTCAAGATGTATAATCATATTCAACTTTGTTTGATTACAGATTATATTATGCTTACTTGGTCATATTTTATATTATACTTGTCCTGACTTGTCTTGTGATATACGAGGAGTGTAGGAATATATTTCAAGAACCTTGGTAATTTTCTATTACTTTTATTTACTGTTCACCTGATGGACTGGTCTTGGGATAATGTATTAAATCACTTCCTGCCAATGTCTCAAAGTAATATTTCTGCACTATCAGAGCTTAAGTTTAATTTTTTAAATGAGTTCATGGTCATAGCTGTCTGATATCAATGTCTTGGGCCATTAACTCAATAGTCTACCTCAAGCCCTGATGGGGAAGACATAAAACTGTGAGACGCTGGCAAGAGGTGGTGTTCTGCTCATATTATAATTTTTTTTATTGTATTTTGATTCAATTTAATAAACCATACGTACCCCAGATTAACTACTGCTTGCAGTTAGGCACGAATAAAGACTGGAGACTTATTCTCTTATATTCTTGCTGATTACGTTCATCTTGTTCTCATTTTGTGTTTCACTAAAATATGAATGGCGTTTGACTTATTTGCACAGGCATTATTGGTCTAATGTACGTTTTATTGCTGCTTCATTCTGTATATCCTACCTACTCATATGTCCATCATCTCCAAGGACTCATCCCTAACACATATCGTGTATTAATCAAGTATGAAAGGTACATACAACATCACTTACGGTTGCCGTGTGACAGGGCCATCGTCAAAATTCAGCGGAGGTTCCCTGTGTTCGGAAGCCCCAACCTAATCACGCATCCTTTGTACGGTCTTGGTCCAAGGGAAATCTGTGACAAAGGGAAAGTGTTTCACCAAACCTCAATGCCCAGAGGTAATCTCGTGCTCTCACGAGCTAATGCGCTTACCCCCGTTCTCTTCCCACCAGTTTGCTTCCGAAAGGAGAACCTTGATTATCTTATTTAATCAGGATGCGGTGCTTCCATCGAATGAGAATTCCTTTCAGTGCATGATAAGAAATAAAGATAAATTTCTAATTTTCGACGGCGCAAGCCTATTCGAAAGACCATCGGTGATGAAAGGATATTCCATTTTCATTTCGTCATTATTCTTTTCCATCGAATTCTTACGAATATGCTTTGGATTTGTTTGCCAAGTTGTTCAGTGTTACGGCTACAGAGCAAGGGCACATACATATCATAATATACTCAACATGTTTTTCCAGAGAGTACTTAAGGAAACATAGCTGCTGTTAGTGGTTTAGTCCCATATGTCTGCGGTACGTCAGCATTAGTTAATTATAATTTGCATTTGAAAACTGGGAGTGCCAAGTGTTCTGGTTTTTAGGTTGATTAGAAGGCGGAATTTGCATTTTTGTTTGATGTAATCAAGCAGTCACTCATATATAGAGTTAATTCTGAAATGGCAAGGCAGGTTTTTTATAAGAATTTTATTCCTAATTTATTTCCCAACATCAAAAATATTTCCTTCAGATATACAAACACATTTTACGTGGTTCACTTTAAATGCCAGATTATACTATATATTTAATTATTTTGCGGCAGCGCTGTTTTGATATTTGAATTTTATAGCCCAGCAGAAGCTTAACAGCGTTACACTGTAGTAAGCTAACAAAAGATGAAAACGAAACAACTGGAAGGCTATCCTCTTTATTACGAGAGACGATATATTGGCTTTAGCTACACAGGTGGGTCAATTTATAGGCTTGTATGGACATGTAGCACTGATAAACTCTTCATAACTGACCCAATTTGTTTTGGTAAGGTTGATGAAAAACGAGAATCTATTTCGATTTGGTGAAATTAAATGGTGCATTGATATTTTAAAATTTTTATTGATACTTTCTTTGTGTCATTATTTCCTGAAATATATAGTATTTAATTTATGAGTTGCCGTCGGAGTTTTAGAATTTTTAGTTTAGGTCCACTGATTATAGAAATACATCTATATTGATGAAGAGAAAGGTAACTCCTTTTCTGGGGTTCAATACTCTATTACTCCGTATCCTGAATGGTTCTTCTCAATACCAGCTTTTCCTACCTAGTGCGAATGAACTCAGTTGCCGGTTGCCGCCCCAAATGACCTCCCGGTCTTTTTAGACCAGAAAGAAGACATCGATCCGGATTCCTTTCGCCAATTTCACTTTCCAATTTCATCACTTGAAATTTACTATCAGCGTCATCGCCTCCTTTATCTCTCTTGCTTCCATTTCCTTCCTATCCCTGCTTCTCTTCTCGTCTCCTATTCCCTTCCTATCTTCATTATGCCTTTCGTCCCGATTCGTCACTTAATCTTTCCTTCTTCTAGGTCAGAATCATACGGCCGCGCCTAAGTGCTCAGGTGTTGCTTGCTGTGCATGTAACGGTATCACGGAATTAAATTTAAACAATAGCTACCCCGTTCTGCTGCATCCCCGCTAGCAGATCTCGAGTATTCACTACCATTACGTGAAGCATCTTCCGAAATAATGAAAGAAACTTATCCCTAAAGATTCTGCCTGCAATGAAGACAAAAGTTTCGGCATTGACGAAGAAATCAAAACCTTTTTTTAAGACTTATACCTGCGATCGGAATTTGAATGGAATAAACTTTCCTTCTCTAAGTTTCCCTGTTTCAGTGGTTCTGAAGAGAGTAATGCCAAAGTTAATCAAACTAACACCTATGCATATAAAACATACCTGGCGTACGAATTACAGTAAATAAAAGGATTTTGAGGTATAAATCTTTAGTAAACAAAACACATGACAATTAGAAATGAGAAATAATGAAAGCGCTATGCAAAAACATCTCCGTCAATTAACAGTTCTTGTTTTATTTTTGATAACCCGCGGCAGATGAAAAGTATTCGTTTATATTCTGTTGGAATTTGGAAATGGGATGCTTCTAAGAATTTTTAACTCAATATTGATTTACTTGGTTCATTCCTCTTCATCCTTTATTGCAATAAAATTGCATCCGTTCTATTCATTTCACATTTTTACCCAAACCAGACTCTGTTATTAGACTCGCTAGGAATGACCTCTCTTATCTCCAGCGCTCTATCCCTCGGGGAAATACCATAAATCTTTCCTTATCCTGGGCTCAAACCTCGGGAATTCCTTGCCGTTATGAATAAAGAATTATTTCCCTTTTGTCTTTTTTTAAAATGAAACCATTTAATATTACTATAATGAGCATTGGTGTCCATACCCTAAATTTGTATCTTACGTGATAGTGTTTTCCTAATTTACAATTAAGTCTGTGAAATAATTGTTTTTTTCTTATCATTCTCTAATTGTGATCACATTTTCCACTGCTAAATTTAGTGCTATTTATGAGTTGCTAATAAAATTTTGTTTGTGGCAATTTATTTACCAGGTATTCGTTTTGTTCTTTGTTTTCATTTAATAAGGAACTTGATATGTATGTTATGATTTGCCCTTAAGTGGAATCCTATAGCACAAAAAACATAATTTTATTATGTAACCTATATTCTTCTTAAGTCTTCAGAAATAGCTTTTGGGTTATTCTGGGTCTTTTTTTGTTGATCTTGAGCTTTCGCTACCATTTTTTACGTGTTCTACCGGTAAAGGTAGGTTTTATTGAATGTCAGAGAATCTCCTTCCATTTTTTTTTTCTTTTTCAGGGGCCTATCTCCCACTAGTATATCCTTTTTTGCCTCTGCATACGATCTACCCTTATTAATCCTGTCCAGAAAGTCCATTCTTTTTCTTCCCCATCCTTGGTTGCCCGACATCACACTTTTCAACTTCCCTCTACCACACTCTTCAGCAACCCATCATCCTTTATTACATCCTTCAGCCATCTTCCGTACCTATCCCGGATTTTATTCAAAAGCTTCCTTTCCTCGCCCACCATATCAAGCGCTTCCTCATTAGTCTTCTTCTCCATCCACCTCACCTACTCCATCCTTCTACGTACCCTCATCTCAAGTGTCTGCAGCCTATTCTCGTCCTTCTTTCTGAGGGTCCACGTTTCTACCCCATACAACGCTACGCTCCATATCAAGGTCTTCACCAGCCTCTTCTTCACATCCTTACCCATTGTCCCTGTCGTCATCTCTTTTCTATTGCTAAACGCCTCGTTAGGTAGCGCTATTCTTTTCCGTATGTCTTTGCTACTATGTTCGTTTTCCTCTAATGTTCTACATAAGTAATTAAAATGCTCTACTTACTCGAGTTTGTGCCCTGCAGCTTTAATCACCAGCCTCGCTTTCTTTGTCCTACTAGTAGCAAAGGTGTGTTGAAATATAAAGTAGTAGCATCTTTAGAAATATTTCTGTGGACGCAGCCGGAAATGGTAGGGAATCCTCAAGAACAACAAACATAGACCTTGTATAATCTGGAAACTCTTTCTAAAGAGTGATCCTACTATTCAAATCAATCTTCATAGACCATAAAGGAAACATCCAAATTCCTTTTACCATGCCCTTCATTCAATTATTTTCCCTAACCGTCCCAACCGCTGTTATTCCGTAGTCTTCACGCTTTTCCTATGATACTCGCCTTACGTCTTTACCCATATCTGACTGCACTCCGATCCCCAATGGTACCTTTCGCCGCTCTCCGGCCTGTCCCTTTCACTACTCCCCTGCAGCATCCCCGGATCCTTTAACGGCAAGGCCGCCCCGACGGCGACGGTCGCTCAGGGGTCGCTGGGCCGCTACCGCCGCCTCTTGCCTCCGCCAGTGTCGTTCGTGCGAGAGAATGACTTCCCGAGGCCGGCTTTACGTTGATTAAAGCGAAGTTGCGCATTTTCGCCTTTTTTCGTGTGTTTTTCCTCCTCACCCCTCTACCCTCCACACATTCTGGGAGTTCTTCCCCCCTCTCCTCCCCGCACACTGAGTGTGCCAAGCCAGCAAGCAAGCAGCAACACATCCCACACCTCTCCTCCGTCGTCTAACTACGACCCTTTTTCACTCTCGCCCTCGCAGCCTATTTTCTTTGCCATTCCCGGGCGGCTGGCCTTAAGGGATTGGTATGGTGAGGGGGGTAAGGTGTAAGGGAAAGGGCAGAATGTTAGGGGGAAAGGTGGAAGAAGGAAGGGATACAGGAGAGTGGAGATTTAGGGTGAGGGGGGAGGAAGAAAAGGTGGACAGGGTACCGGATCATGCCTAGGCGGGGGTTAGGGGAACGTGCCGTGGCATTCTTGCGCTAAATGGACGGCGAAAGTGAAAGGGAAGGATTTAATTTAATGAACAAGACCGTGTTGAGATTCAAAGGGAGAAGAAGAAGGCATGAGATTTTTACAGAGCTGGAAAAAAAGGTGCTCTCTTACGTTTCATCCAGCAACGGAGACCTTGGACTGTGGTTTTGGGTGTCTGGTTGCCCCGTGTACATAATGATTTCGTTTGTCTGAATTTAAAACACGAAGTTCACTCAGTTTACTTCATTCTGGGTTGATGCCATTTCATATAATGTTGCCTAAATTTATTTGAACTATTGAATATTAAGAGTTCTGACTAGTCCCTTAAAGGTGTAACTATGCTCTCAAGATTGGTCATTGGAAGTGAATATTTGTAAAGTTGAATATTGCTGAAGGTATATTGAGCGAGGTGGTTCCCATGTCATAATGGATACCATGCTCAAATTATACGTTTAAATATGTAAAGCTGTAGGAAGTATGAATTAAATATTGCATTATTATTGTTGCAATAATATACTTTTATGGGACTGTAATTCTAAATAATTAAATAAAAACATCTACATGAATCATTAATTTGACTCATTTTTTCATGCACTGTGTTTAAATCTCCTTCACTTTGGAAGGTTCTTTGCTATTCTGATAAATTACTAAAGTGAAAACATAATTTATTTTCAAAAATTTTTGAGATAATATTCAAACTACACCCCGTCAATTTTTTTTAAAACATTAAGGTGTTAAGAGTTTGAAAAATTAGGGCTCTCTGGAGGGCATAGACACCCTGTAAAATTCTTTCTCATGTAAAAGGACTGATAGTTTTCGTCAGAGACCATAGAAAGTAGTTTGGGAAGGGGCTAATATTTTGGTAAATTTGGAAGGGTGAGGTATGTGTTTCTTTAAAATGAGACCAAAATTATTGATTTCTAGGAGAAATACTATTAATCTCAAACTACCTTAACCGCAATACGTAACCAGAAATATCCTGTTAGGAGATAAGTAAATTAAGGATGATTATGAACCAACTTCTGCGGTCGTGCCTAGAGAATTATATTGTGAGATAAAACTTCAGCATACACGAGCTTTTGAAAATCTCTGATCAATATGTCATTCACTTAAACTAACGGTTGAAGCCCACCTATCATTAAAAATCTGCCACAGAGTATGCTATTTTGGCCAATTCTTTTTTGTTACACTCTTAAAAGGAGACGATTATATTATGTTTTATTGTACTTTTATATCTGAATACGTCTAGTGATTCATTTTTAAAATTTTATTTAACATATCCAACGTTTTATTCATCTCTGTTTCGTGAGCATAACGTGCTGTTGGTGCATATGTTAAATGCTATGTCTTCAAAAAGAACAGGAGCCGTGTGGGCAAAGAAATATCTCTCTTTGGAAACCTTCAATATATGATGCCTTCCACATATCTTTTTTGGGATAACGATTGTTTTGTAGCTAATATTAAGGCTTTAATTTGTGAAATTTAATCACAAAAAACAGTCCATTACATAATAAGCATGGATAGTTATGTCCATGCTTTTTCGTGGAATTTGAAAGGTGTGGAGTTAATAAGGGATACAATTTTTACAAGCAAATTTTTATTGTATAAAGAATAAAATTTCTACAAGGATTGTTCAAAGCTGCGCATATTTTGGTCTAGAATTCATCAAATCGGGAAAGAATTACACACTCTTCTGACAATTATATCCACAAGTCTTAGGTTGAAAACGTGGCTCTGATGTGAATGGGTTTCTCTCCGATAAATAAAGCGATGGAATCCATCTTCGTCCATAAAACTATGCACTATTATGGTTTCACCACCTTTCATTATTATGTGAATACCCACCCCCATGTTACTCTACAACTTTATCTTGTCGGCACTTGTGTAGGACCCTGGATCAATTGATTGACAGTCAATACTGACATAGGGGGCTCTCTCTTGATTCGTTCGTGTGTTAATGAACGACCATGCTCGTGCTCCTCAATCAATCTTTTCTCTTGCTCTATTCAATTACAAATTGAATGATTTTGGTTGACCACTTACTGCAATCATTAAGGCGATTTTAATCTGCAAATGTGGAAACTGAGCATTTCGTTCATAAGTACGGCTGTAGCGAAGTACTTACGTACAAACATATCTGGTACGCAGAGGCATTTTGTTTTGGGATCGGCATAGTCGAAAAAAATAATGTTTGATTGGTCTGTAAATCTGACGATACAATTAAAATTTCCTTAATTCTACCTTCTCCGAACATATATATTTTGCTTCAGCTACACTTTTATCGTCATACACGGTCATCCGTTCTAAAAATTTCTTATTTGCTTCTCTTACGAGTGTCTTTCACCGAATTCATCATTTTCTCCGTCTATCAGTTGCTCTCACACAATTCACTCTCCTACCAAGATTCTGAACCGATATTCGATCCACGTTAAGTTTCTCGACATTGTCAAACCAACGACCTATTATCCTATACGCCTAATGTGGAAGTAGCCGTTTCAATTCTTTCTTCACTCAAGTATTGCTAACATAATATCAACTGCGTTTACCGCAAATACTTCTCAGGTACACATGCCTATTGTATTTAGTTTATTTTTTCGATTATCATAATATTTCTAAGTATCTCTACCATATAAAAACTGGAAATAGTGCTGTAATATCGTGCCATATCGTAATAAAAAAGTGAACGCATTGATTTGGTTCAATATTCGTGGCTTCATTATTTTTAGTTGTTCATTATTTCTTTGATTGTTGTTTCATTTAATCTATTAATTATAATTTTCTTGATGTTTTGAAAATGTTGTTTTGTAATTTGTTGAATTTTTGATTTTGGAAAGGTTGTTACGATGTTGATAAAAGAAAGAAAAGGGGTTTGTTGTAAGAGAGGCTGCGGAAAGAGGATAGGATATGTATCGTGGTCTTAAATAAAGAAGTGTCTGCATCTTTAAAATCTAAAAATCTGGAATGAAAATAATTAATTGAATAAAAGAGCTATGACATCACGGTACACGTTTGTACTCCGCAAATTTAAAATTGATGAATGATTTTGAGAAAAAGGGAAAAGTTATGTTGTGTTGGATTTGCTCCTGAATAAAATGACTACAGTCCTATTATCTGACTACAATTCAGTATTACTACTGCCTTAGGCTAGAACTGCATAGGTTTCTCTATATTATTTGTACGGCTTTCAACTTTCGTTACCGAGTGGGAAATACTTATGTCGCTGTCTTTTTCCGTATCTTAGGTATTCGAAGACAAATATTACACAAACAATCATCAATTTATAAGGTTTTATTTTGTATCTTTTTTGGTCCGAATTGAAAAATATATTTGTTCAAAAAATGGTAGGATTCTGCTGCAAAAGGATGGAACATTCTGGCGGGACCGATGGAATATTTATCGCTTGAAAAGTTACCTAACAGCTCGGTTCGGATATTTCGATCGATTGTGACGTACGTACCTCTGGTTAAACAACCGACAATCTATCCGTACGACTGAAACATAATAACCCCTCCCTCGAATGAAGTATTTTATCGGCCGTTTCGCTTCGTAGCTGCAAAAAATGTGAATGCAACGAAAATGTCGAATCCTTTTTTTTTGGCAAATAGGTTTTATTGTTTTTTTTCGCGCAAAAAGTGGCACTGGGCTCAAAGAATAGAGTAAGTGGAGATCACAGGAGAGAGGGGGAAAAACTGAGTATTGTTTGGGTGTGAGGGGAGGAAGGTTTGCGAATTCGGTCGAAACTCGTGCGATAAATATTGACTAATGCCCCCCTTCTCTTCCCTCCTCCGTTTTGCACGTCCAACCTCTCACTCGCGGACATCTCCTCCCACCCCTTGTCCTGCTACTCGCTGATCCAGAAAAATCTCTCCGCCCTCCCGCCCTCACTCCGAAGGCTTTTCGGAACCCCTTCCCAAACCGCGATAGTTACTCGGCGAATGGCAAAAGCGCCCTAAAAAAAGGGACGCGCCACATCCTCCCTCTCTTCTCTCGTTTCCTTAGCCCCCCCCATGTTCTCCTCCCTCCATCTCTCACAAAAACCATCGCAATAAAATCCACTCGGGAGCTCGCCGGCGTCGACGGTTAGAACGGATGAAATTCTCCTCCCCGATGAGAGCAAACAAATGAGTATATCTTTCGTATAGGGGGAGGGGATAAATTGTTTACCTCCATTCCCCATCCCAAAATCTCCCCTCCGAATCCCCGCGTCGCACTCCTAACGCAACATTCCGCCGCCTTAATATTACGCAGAGATTGGACGATTCTAGTATTTTTCGGATCGGCTACCGAACTTTGCGCTATCGATTTTCGATGGTCGTTTCTAAAGTGATATATGCTACCTACTATACAGACATATATTAGAGAAGTTATCTCTTGCATTTCGACACAAGAGGATGTTAATGGTGTTGTCTCTAAGTTTCAGGATGAAAACGGTAAAAATTGGCTGTGCTTAATTTTTTTTTGTTTTTCCTCTGCAAAATATAAAAATTACTTTACGAAAAATTTAGTGACGTATGTTGATGAAAATGTGGTTCCAAACAATTAGTATTGTCCTGATATAAAAAAGTAAATTTGTTATAATGAAACAATTTCATTTCTAGTGTTTATGATGGCAGCAATTGGATTAAGCTTATACCAATGCAATTTTCTGCCAATATAGGTAAAACAGACGAATATTACGACATAAATACATAGTTTTACATGCACTGCATACAATACATGCACTTTTTCTTCTAGGCCTTTAAAAAACACGAAATAATTTGCAGTTGATGTTCGATAGCCGTCTATTCATTGTGAGTAAGCATACACTTATTTGGAAAATTACGAGAAATTTAAGATATTTATAATTCAGTTGTTTTTTCATAATCTTCTAAAAGATTGTCTATGTAACCGAGAATAGAGAATGAAATTGTAGTCCACTCTACGTTAAGGAAACGTAGAAGTAAGAATTCGTTGACCTCAATTTAATGGAATAAATAACGTAGTTTCATTATCGTAGATTCAGAAGTATGAAGATACAGATGGAGCTTTTACAGTTATTTTTCCTTACCCGAACCTCCTTTTCCACCTGTACATCTTAAAAGTCTTCAAATTACTCACATCATTCTTCTGTAGTGATCAAGTTTCCATACCATTTGAAACGATCTCCAAATTAAGGGAGTGAATATTTTTTTCTCTGTTATTTAACTCAAATTGTTCCCATATCCATTCTCTCCAAAAGGCGAGAACGTCTTTTTAGCGCATTTACTCGCTTAACTTTCTTCTTAGCAAAACCAATCTCTTCCTGTCATTGTATTGCCTCGGAAATATATCTCCAATGTTACTGGTCAGCTTAAAGCTATTTTTCACCGAGATAGTATCTCATAAAGGAATGGTTGATGTGGTCATATTCTGCAGAGCATTAATAGAAATTATGGTTTATCTCAGCATATTGACAGCTAAAATGAAAGCAATGGGGATAGATATTCAATTTTTCTTAGATTAATCGTTGTTTCGCTCAAAAAAGATAGTTATTTAAGATTTTTTCGGAATGTTGATGGGAGTCCCTATTAATATGTCTATTAGTTGATTCCTGATAGGACTCACCATATCAGGTCTTACTGTAGCATTTTCCATAGTGGGGAGGAGGAGGGTAAAATTCTGCCATTATAAAAAATATAAAATGCGAGTTTTACCAGTTAACATCATAGCATATCTCTTGATCTTTGTGCACGTGTTATTGTAAATGTAAATAATTAGATTACGTCATAGTCCGCATTTATAATTTTGAATAACCTGCCATAGTTTTAGCACGATTGACTGTATTCATGGCCGAAGCCATGATCGTTAATTGAAAATTAAAAGTATGGTATATAATCTATCCTTATTATTTATAAAATTAATCTTAAAACGATTTCACCAAGTGACGCTTGAGACTTTTCTTAATGTTTAAATATATTGATATCTCTGTTTGGGGACGCATATACCGTCATGAGTGGAAAACATCAGAGAAAAACATGTTGGTTTGAGTGGGAAAAAATTCTCCTAGGCCTGTATCGTGACCCAAACGAATTGGTTACTTTTCGACGACGTTCAACTGTTTTCTTATTCGTAGCATGCAACGGAATGCAACGTTGTGATCGTAGAGTGATGAAAATTACTTCTTACGCCTCTTATCTATATGCATTGCTCCCTAAAGTCCCATTAGCACTACTTCCATATTTCTCATCTTTCCCTTGAGCTCCTGAGTAGTTTCTGCGATTCCCTCCCCGGCCAGTCCTTCCTACCACACGTCTCCCAAAAAATTCCCCTCTTAGGCATGCATACCCCGGGCGTCCTCTCTTCCCCTTTATTTCTCGTCCTTTCCAGCCCCTTCCCCCTCCGGCTGCTCTTCTCTCATTCCCCTCTCCTTACAAAGCCCTCCTTTCCCCTCCTCATCCTTTCCCCCCTCTCGATGCGAGAAAAAAAATGGACCGGAGTGATAAATGAATTGTTGGCCGAGAACGCACAAAGGAGGTCCCCCAGGTGTGCTGCCGGCCCAATATTTATTTCCCAGTGTGTGTACATGAATATTAATGGCTATCGGAGATATTTGGTTGGAATGGAATTTGAACTTTATGCCTCGTTTATTTTTTTCCTTTTTTCGCGTGTGATAGCGCCATTGTGCCCGAACCCGATATTTTTTTAAAAATGAGAAATATTAAACCGAAAATATTGCTTTGTTTAGAGGAAAATATCTAAAGTCGTGTTTGGAGATCCAATTCGGCTGGTGGAGATTTTTTTCAGTCGGTTTTCATGGCTGATAGAGGTATTTGGCAGGAACGTGATATAGCTTTGCGTTTGACAGAAATTGTCAATGACAGAAAGAGTTTATCACTTTAAATATCGGAATACGTCATAAATAAGCATGCTATTGGCATATCTTTTGCTATAGGTACAGTTTTTTTCATTCAGCTTATGAGTGCATCTCATTCATCAACCATCAAACCATCTCAAAAGTTTAAGGCATCAACCATCTCAAAAGTTTTCGCATTATTGTTTTGCATTTTTCGAGCGTGGGGAGTATATTTATGCATATTGGTTAATATTTTTATAATTGTTCATAATGTCATAAATACTCTGTTCAAATAGTTTTCAATGCTTATTAAGCCATAACCTGACGTATAAGTTACCCTTGTCACCAGAATGTTATATAAGGCACCTGTGTGTAACGTTGGACTTGTTTTATTCAATTTTTTCGCAGTCATTGTATACATCCTCGAATGGGTTTTAGCCTCCGATATCTCCAAATAAATTAATTCCATTCTACTCGCGATGACTGTGATAAAAAATAAGAGATTTTGAGAGATGTATTTGTTCGTTGTTTTTGGCTCAATATAAGGTTTGCGTTACCTAAATAAACAGCTATGAGTGCCATTCTGCTGTGAAGAGCTCAAAATTGTTGCCTTGAATGAAAGGAGCTGGTAAATTGCCAACGCAAGTGCTGAAGTAATGGATTTACAACTCGTGAGAGTGATTCTCTCTCGTCCGATTTATTTTACCTCGGTTATTTAAAATTCCGGTTCATCTATACAGGAGCGACGGTAACAAACACACCACAGGGGGGGGGGGGGTAGATGTTTAAATTTTAAATTGCTGTTGCAATTTCGCTTAGACGATGTACATTTTTCTTGAGGCGTATCGCTGAGAGATAAGCACGGAAAACAGAAAACGTTGAGGATGTATATCCTGAAAGAGCAGCAAGTCTCCTGCCCCTTAAATCCCTTAAAGGAGAAAGAAGTAGGAAAAATTCATAAATAAATAATTTTAAGGGTCATCTCTCGCGGAATTGCTTTTCGATAGCGGCAAAATTCCTTGGCCAATTCCTTGTGAACGAGGTCAAGAAACCGAATAAGAACTCTAGAGGCAGCGTCCTCCTCTTTTCTTTGCCTTCTTTATGATCCAGAAAATAGGATTCTCTGCCAAAATAAGGGAAAAATAGACTTATAAAAAAAAGAAAAAACGTGCTCTTAAAAGACATAATAATGAGAACGAGGCGGAAAAAAGGTCAAGTGCCCTTTAAACGTTACGCCTGTTGGGCCAGAAGTAGGTACATCGAATCGCTTACGGCGAGTTGATGCATTCGATGATGGGATAGCGCAATAAGAGGTCTCTGTAGTATCACGTGACTCTCCGGTTGACAGCGGCAGAAGGTTATTCTCGGGCCATTACGGCGATTAGTCGAGGGTAACGGTTGGCGGAAATGTTCCACTAAAACAATTGGCGAGCGATCACTGTTACCCGCAGGTCATATTATTTTATTGCCGAGAGCTTAATTACTTTCCGCCAAGCTTGGTCCATCAAGTTCGGGTTTGCAGCAAAGGAAATGCCAACGTTTTCTTTCACATTACCTTCTTTATTGATGTCTCCAATGAAATTTTTTCTCAACATCGATGCTAGCAGTGGAGAAAGTTACGTATTACGTTGAGAGAGCCACGGATATCTCTGATATTGCGTAAATATTGTCTCTTTTGTATGTCAGTTGAAAAAAGCATCAGTGCAAAATTTCACAGCGGAAATATCATACCTCCTTACCAAAATTCGATTTCGGTTCTGTCGATTTCCGGCTGAGAATTTTAGCGTATTACCTGCGGGTGACCCCGCAAATACCAAGGCTCTTCCCGATGTGCACAAAACTGGTAAAAACTTATTCACATTTCATCAACCTATGTATATATTCTCCTAATAAGTATATTGGGCTTGTTTACCATCCAATATTGGCATATTGTCTTTTAAAAGCATACATGTGCGTGCTCATATGTTTTTTTTAACCTTTTTTCTCTCATTGATCATGTTTTTAAAGAATGAATTACTCATACACATGGGTTTTAGGTGCTTCAACTACGGATAATACATCGCAACGTCCAGTTATATAAGTTAATCTATATATATAAAATATCTAGATGATTCTTCTTCGTGACCTCTTTTTTTAATATGAAGTAATTTTTGTCGTAATTCATGCATAAACTTTTACTCTTTCGCCAACTTTTCGCATCTTTATGAATGCTTCATTAGGGCAACGATGAAAATTAATAATTGTATTGTACATCAAATGAATCCAGTTTACAGTTTAGGTATTTAGTTTTGTTTATTTTTAGGCGAAAGAGTAAAAACTTATACATGAATTATGCCCTACAATCTCCAGAAAAATAACTTCATATAAAAAAATATGCCAATGTCCGTTGAGGATATTAAACCCATTACTTTTGGTGACATAGCTGTCACATTTGCAACCAAGTTAGCATGTCCAAACTAGAAACTCGCTCGAAGCAACTCAAAGCGATTTAATTAGGAGAGAGAACAGTTTGCTTTAAATTTATCTGTAATCGACCGAGAAATGTGACCCAGATTGGACCTTTCTCTCGTAACACGATAGTGGAGTGAAAAATCTGTCAGCCGCAATTCTTAATTTAAGGAAGGGGAGTACGGTTGTTCTCGAATCTCTCATACCGTCAGTGTGAAACGGGTGGCTCCTCTAAGTGGTGTGTATGAGGGCCGTGAAGCCATATCATGAATCGCCGCGGTGCCTTTGTTTGTTCTCTTAAGTGCCACCATTCGCCTTGCAATTTGCTCCCCAGTTACTGTTTGTGGGTCGAAGGCGCCTCCTTGGCGTCTCCCTATAGTTAGTTTCCCACGGAAACTAATGGCAGAGCTTCTTCTCTCTCTGTACCGCCCGAAGAATTTTTCTTCGCAGCGCCCCCACACGAGGGATTCCTCGTGTCACGTTCCCTCCCTATGGTGACATAGCTTCTCTTTTGTCTCCAAAACACGCAGTACAAAGACGTTTATTAGGAGTACTGTGCGACTCATTCCTTTGCTGCCGCATGTTTCCCCGTCCCCCGTTTGGAAAAACATTGCGCGTGCAATTGGATTAGGGCCGTTCCGAGGACACAAAAGAAAAGTGGGATGGACAAGGGGAATGCATCCCTGGTATTTGGGGTTGCATCTTGACTCCGCTGTCGTGGGGAGGAACAATATACGTCTGAATTGTTGCGAATGAGTGGGTGGAAGAGTGGCTTACGTTTAGGAACGTTGCCATAAAAAACTGATCGGATATGTTCAGTGGAATCCAAAGTAACAAGCTCCGAGTTGTAAAACCTACGATATCAGCGCGACCCACTTCCACTGGAAATGTACGCGAAAAAAGGGTCACCGTCAGCCGATTGAGGATGGGGGATTATTCCATTACGCACTCCTATGCATTCACAGGAGAGAAGATCTATCCTCGATGGGATAATTGCGACTCTCCTTTGACTGTGCGACATCTCCTGACGAATCGTAATAAGTATCGTATTGTACGCGAGTTGCTTAACACTTGAAGTACGGAACTTGGGTCTCCGGAGATACGAAATATACATTTTCGAAAATGATAGTTTCAATTGTTTTTTTGCAGTAATTGATACTTCATGTATTCCAAGATAATCATATTTGGAGTTTAAAATCTAAAACAAAAGTATACTTTTATTTAAATTATAGGATTCCCCTTTTATTTAAATTATAGGATTACTGCATAACACTGAAGGTCTTCCGGGACCCGACTCTATACTCTACTTTGTGTAACTTATATCGCTGTTACGACGGGGCAGTTCCAATTCAAGAAAAATTCAACTCACTTAGCACGCCACTGCAACACATTGTAATTGTTCTCGAGGTCTAAGGACTTGATCATCAGTTTTCTCGACGTGTCTCATTTGTTTTCCTCTAGAAAAAATTTGGAATAAATTATGTACAAAGACGTTTATTAGAAGTACTGTGCGACTCATTCCTTTGATGCCGCTTTGTTTTTGTTATGTGACCCCAGTTATTCTGAAATGGGAGATTTAATAATTAAAAAGAGAATTAAAAGTTAAAATTTTTGAACTAACTTAATTTTATTTTCAGCAATAATGTTTAGTTTTATCCAAATATTGTCCTTGAAAACATTGTTTCATATTCATTTCACTGTGAAATTAAATGTTTCATTTCTGCAACATGGGTTATATTTACTTTTTTTGTCTAAATTATTATCTATATTCAATATTCATTCATTTATTACTCCGGTAGTGAATATTGTGACTAGACATCGAATTTAAAGGTATGGATCTTGGAGGATCCAGGTCCGTACTCGGAGTGCTCATAACCTGGGAGGCATGAAATGCATGTTGATTTACAGTTATCCATCGATCGCAAACATCATACAGTTGCAAAATTAACGCGTGGGCCGGTAGGCAATAAAGGAAAAATCAGGGTTCATAAAGATGGCGAGAAAGCCACGCCCTCGTTACAGTTTTTAGCTTTGCCCACCAAAGATATCGCCCTCACCACCTATCTCTACGGTTATACTTTACACCATCAGGTGTCACTTTGTGGACGTATTTTATATTTGAATCCATATCAAAATTATCCTTGTACTTGTGAACTAATATTTATTAATGCACTAAGCGTTTCGCAGCCTGCTGCATCTTCAGCTAAACAATTGTACGCGTAGTACATTAATAAATATTTGTGGAAAAGTACAAGGATTGTTTTAATATGGATTCAAATATCCGTACGGTCCTAATACTTCCACATACCAATATGGTGGTTCCCAGGGTAGTATATAAATATAGCTTATAATTCTCTCAATGAGATGTCCCGTAGACGCGTTTTACATTTCGGTCCATAATCCGCTCTAGGTAAATACCAGCGTTAAAAGTCATCCAAAGGAACCGAAAATAATCCCAGCATGAGAGAATTTTTTGGAATGTAAATGAAAAGTACCATTTATCAACCGAATAGAGGACAGTTGGACAACTGTTTTCTTTGCTCTCTTTTCCTTTTAAAATCCTCATCGTGATATGATACCAGATTTTTTCATGCTCTGCGTTCTCACGCATTTAAATCATGACTCAAATATTTGCTTTTGCCGATCGAGATGGCAAATTCGTTCCAATTTAAATTCACGTGTGTTTTTACATGGTAAGCAGACCGTTCTATGTACCATGAAAACGTCGATTTCAGATTTTTCACCCATTCGCCTCTGTTTTTGTTTTTTTCCACCCGGAATCCTATTGTTTCAAATGTTTGATTGCTCTCTTAAGCGAGATTACTATCGATTTGGAGTTTTTTTTATCTTAAAGAGACGGGAACCCAGTGGGACCCTGCGGCACCACAATGCGTGTACCCAATTTTCAGCACCGTCACAGAGTTGTACTGCACTAAAATTGACGAGGTTTTTCGATTTTACGAAATATCAAAGGCTTTTACTGATTATGGAGATGTGCTCATGGACCACTCAAATAATATTCCTTCCGCTGGCATGGAATGTGAAACGTATTGCGGTTGATTGAGGGTGACTCGATGTTGACATTTAAAATGGCCTGCTCTTGTCTCCGGAAGGATGTTTAAACATCTATTCTATTCTCCTGGGAAAATCTTTTAGCAGATTTTTGGCTTCTGAAAAAATTCTAAAAAATCCCTATTTGTATCAATTCTGATTTTTCATGCGTTCATCTTTATGGTAAGATCTCGGAATACGAGAGTGATTGCATCATGTAGAACCTTGAATCCACCTTAATTTTAAAGAAACAGATTGTTAGAAATCATGCGCAATTATTTTTAAATCATCGCCCTACTTGATTTAGTTAACCAATTAACCAACCTACACATCTTATGCCAACGTGCACTTAAGCAGGGATATACTAATAGAATTTGAGTTGTTTCGTTACCACAGAATATTGCTCAAATCTTCAGAAGCTCTGGTAGATTACATTACGGTAGCAAGTTTGACGGGTGGAGTATGAATGGTATTGAACCACCCTCTACCACTCATCCTGGAGGTTGTTTAAAAAGCGTCCTATAGATGAAGCAAGATCATATACCCCTACACCAATGGATTTAAATTTTCTATTTAAAGAAATCTACCCACTAGAGATGTATTTAGACCCGCATATTTTTATTGCAGACCAGGTGCGTTAGCCAGTTAATCTGCCTAAGCATCTTCTTCCAACGCAAACTTCAGCAGGGATTCACTGAAAGAATGTCAATGACTTTCAATGCATTAAATTTCATCTCTGATGGGCATATTTTTATTTTATCTGTGCAATTTGTAGTTGGAACAAAAATAAAGACGCACTATTTCATTCAAGAATTACCACAAATTAACCTCGGACGCGTCGTGTTCTAGTGTTCGAGAAACGAAATTAAACCCATCCGGTGCAAATGGAAGAATTAACGGCGCAGAAGGGGTTGAGTGGAATGTTTTCATTACTAGTTAAGTTTACAATTTCACTTCCCATTTAGACTCAGCCGCGGCTCCAGCCTCCTGACCAAATCAAGTGCCGTGTCGAACGTCCCTAATGGCCTCCGACGTAGCCAGTCCTCCCGCTCAACGAGCGGAAACTAAAGCCTGGAGTGAAATCCCTGCTCCAAAATGGAGGTCGCTGAGAGGAAACCTTTGGTTGAAGCCAAGAAAACTCCAGACAGGTTCAACCAAAATGCTAGATATATTATGAAAACACCTCCAAACAAAGTTTTTATTTACCAATTTCTTCATATTCTATTTCCTTTAATCTAGTGTTTTCTTATACATTTTATTAAAAAAAACATACGATCCCTATCTCATTACTCGAAACATTACAATCACCGCAAACCGCATCCATCGGTGATTCTCAGGAAGCAGGGTTTTCTGCGCTAAGAAATAGGTGTATTATTAAGGATTAATTCATCTAAGGGGCATATAACTTGTTATGAAGAGGCTTTTAGGGTAAGTACCACGTTGTAAAATACCCAGAAGATTCCTGGAGACTTGACTTCCGGAGAAATTTCTAAAAGTTTACTATTTTTATCAATTCTGATTTCTCATGCGTTCATCTCTATGGTAAGATCTCGGAATGCGATAGTGATTGCATCATGAAGAACCTTGAACCCATCTTAATTTTAAAGAAACAGATCGTTTGAAGTCATACGCAATTTATTTTTTAATCATCGCTCTACTTGATTTAGTTAATCTGCCTACACATTGTATGCCGAGGCGCACTTAAGCAGGGGTTTACTAAACGAAAAACACCTCCAAAACAAGTCTTCATTTACCAGTTTTATGAAACATTCTACTTCCGTCAATCTAATGTTTTCTTATAAATTTTATTAAAAATTACTTATGATCACAATCTCATAAACTGGAGCATTAAAAATCACCTAAAATACCGCTCTCGGTGATTCTCAGGAAAGAGATAGTTTTCTTCGCTTAGAAATAGGTGTAGGTGTTATTAAAGATTAATTTTTCTACGGGGCATATCACTTATATGAAAGAGGCTTTTCAGGTAGGTCCCGCGTCGTAAATTGACCAATTCCCAGATTTGGAGAAAAAATTGTGGTTTCAACTGTGACGCACAAGAATCACCTTGGTTTATTTATTTACTTAGATTCGATTTTATTTGTTTTTATCTTGAACTCAGAAAAAAATTACACTTTTGCAAGCGCATGTGAAAATATAGTGTTAAGCCATGCCAACCAACACGCGGTGCCACAAAAAAATGCAATGCCAAATTTTGGCATTAAAGACGTTTTATGTCTTCAAACAGCGAAGTATTTTCATTTAACACGTAATTTACATACAAATGTTTACATTCAGTTTTTATTAAGAGGTAATAAACTTTTCAATGAACAGCATTATTATGATCGAAGCCAGATGGGATTTTAAACAATTTATTGTACAATAAAAAATACAAACTATGAAATTGTGTGGACTTTGATTAAGATTATTCAATGGATATATAGGGTGTCACTAATGGAATGCCGTTATTTTGTCGCGAAATAAAAATTCGTTACATGGATATTTCTCATTTTTGTTGATTTCCCTGAGTTTTTCAGGCGTTCAAGTTTCTGCCACCGATACAGTATAAATGCTCAAGTTGTTACGAGGATTTCAGAGTTAACGATTATCCTAAGGGTACATGCCCGTTTTCTGGACAAGTGTATTGCTTTGAAAGAAGAAGACAGAAGCCTGAAAACATCTTTGAGGAAAAAGCTGAGGATGAGGCACTTGTCCGCAGCCCGAAGAAGCTGACTCGCGAGGATTCCCTAGAACTCCATATACCACGTTAAAGTGTTCATAATGAGCCTCGGAATGGAATTCACGCCTCTTTCAATTTTAGTCCACCTGTTTTCATCTTTGGGCATCTGGATTAAGGACACCTGAGAACCTGACATCAATTGTTTTCGAATATTGTTCCGGTGTACTAATATTTTTATATATCTTTTGATCAATAATCCGCGAATAAAGTGCCACTCTTGATGAAACGAAGCTTATTATATCAATATTTGTTATCTTCAGACATCTACTTGACAAAAAAACATTATGTAAGTCGATCCATCGATATTTATTGTATTTATCTCTTACTTTCGGTGAACTTTTTCTCAGAAATACAGGTGATGTCTATTTTATTTTGCATGTATCATATTTAGCTTGTTGTTCGTACCTAAATAGTTGTCCTTTAATGATTCTGTGTACTCATATGTGGATATAGGTTTATCTTACCGGTGATACTTGTTTTAGAGCTGTGTACTAATACAATTTTAGATGTGCTAGAGGAAGTTAATGAGGAATTTCTCGCCTGTCGGAAATGTCAGCCTGCTTAATTGTTGGTCGAGAATCTCAGCTTTTATTCTAAAAATCCTTTCCAAAGCATGAATGGGGGCTGACTGTAATTATAATTCTAAAATAAGAAAAATAAGAAATGTTAACAATTCCCAAAATATGCTTAACCAAAAATATTGTATCGTTATTATGGATGCAAACCATTTTGTTCTACGCCGTGGATATATCCGATATTATGCTTTTGACTTTCGTCCCGTTAAAATGATATGATATACTTAATAAGGTCCCAAAATAATATATGAATATGCCGAAGATTCAGTGCCAAATATATATTTTTTTGGAAAGATTTATTAAATTTACTCACGTTCATCAGTCAACTTCATGTATTGTGTTTTTCATCCCTTTTCTAATTTTTGAGTCCGAATTGCAAAAACTATTTCGCTCTTTGCTCACAATTTTATATTTTTTCATGACGGCCGGGAAAATTTTTACAGGGCCCATTTCGTACATTAAGGGATTCAATCTATACAGGAAAGGAAAAACAATAATTGTAACTTTATGGTTCATTTAGAATATCTAATTTATTTATTTTTATCTTTTCCCTCCAGGGTGTCCTACCCCTTTACGGATGCAATTACCGAATCGTGAACGGGGTCATCGGGAAAAACAGGAAAAAAAACAATGGAACGAATTAGTAGCTTACTCAGTAGAGTTCGCTTGATTATTCCATGAATATATATAAATCTGAAAAAGGGGGATTCTCTCGTATATCCTTTTAAAATAAATACCCGAGCCCTTTTTCCCAGATATTAAAATCCGGAAGAAAATATCGGTCTCCGAAAACAAATGATGATAAAAAAATTGAAACTGGTAATCCTAAAAACCCCGCGCGTGAATCTCGCCATTCTTTCCCCTCACCTCTCTCCTTAATCCCGCCGACAAGAGCGCACCACCCGCGCTCAGTCGGCCGCGTGTTGGGGCGAGGTTGGGGGTGGAGAAAATCGGCAGTGGGTGGTAGCAAGGGTGGGTGGGGGGGGGAACAATGGAGGGGGAGGAGGAGAAAGCACACTGACTGCGGCTTCGAGGGGAGATATGTGGCAGGGAGTGGAGAAGAATGGAGGAGCTTGTGAGGCCGAGTGAAAAAAATACATTTTTTGCGCCCCTATGCCTGCGTTATGGAAACTACTTGTTTTTCCCCATCTCATCTCTTTCGCCCCTTCCAAACCTCCTCCTCTCGTTCAAAAACTGCCCCAAATCTCCTTCGTCCTTTACTTCCTATTCTTGCTGACTATCCCGCATCATTTATTCTACACCTTTGACTCACACGCTACATCTACATTCCAACCCGCGAGCCGCCGCATGGGCGTGTGGCAGCGGGGTGGCAGGTCACCAGCCGAGTAAAGATGTAAATATTTTTTAGGTGAAATGGTGACATGTATCATTTCTAAATATACTACGGGAGCGTATTTAGAGGAGATCAGTTTTTATTATGGTCGATTATTGTGCGCGGAAAAAACGAGCTTTTGTACCGATCTGTTCGGCAGTGTATCTCTCTTATTTTATCGCATTTATCAGACCTCGAGATTTAATGAGGAGTTATGATAATATTCTCTGTGTCGCTCTGAAAAACATCAGTTCTGAATATCTCAAGCAGCCTAAGCCTAGTGTGCAGCCTCCGAGTCTCTAGGGGCTCCCACCTTAATCCCTGCAACAGTTGTCTAACACTATATGTTCGTTTGTAGCTGTTTTTAACGAAGCATGCTGCTTTTCTTTGTATTTTATTTATTTATTTGGTTAAATCATTATGATTAGGGTCACAAATGCTCGCGGCGTATTTAAGGTGTGGCCTAACCAAAGCGAAGTAGAATCTCTTTTAGTTTTTATCCGAGGACCTTCCAATTATACGTTTAACAAAACCTAGTTTCTTTAATGCTGTGCCACATGTTTTGTGTGTGTGTTCCTCACGATGTATCTGAAGTTAAGGTAATTCCAAGACATTTGACTGTATTTGAAGATTTTATGTTTATTTTACTCAACGGTGTAGGTATGGCTTTTATGTAATGATTTTCGTAGGAAATGAAATGTGGTGCATTTGCTGATATTCAGTTATAAACCCCACTCCTGGCACCAGGTATGAACATGAACTCGTGCGCACTAGGGTGACAATTATTTTTTAGAATTGAGTAAAGTTGTGTTTGCCACCTCTAAAAATGATCGTTTTAGAGTGATAATTATCGTGTTAAAGTTTCGTCTCGGTAAGTCATTGGCAATTTGTGTCCCATTTTTTTGTTTTCCACCAGCTGATTTGTAGGTATTTGAACAGTACTCTTCATAATCCGTTTTCACAACCATGGATGGCCCGTCATGGGATCCCTTTTGAATTCCTTATATCATCTCCCACTTCTTATTTTGTCCAGAATTCTTATCCTCTTCCCTCTACCGCGCTTTCTCAGTGTTCTCCCCTCTATTGCCCTCTTCATCATTCCCTCTTTTAATACGTCCTCCATCCATATCTCCTGCCTCCTCCGAACCTACGCTACTAGCTTCCACTCCTCTTCAACCAATACCAATGCTTTCTCCCATGCCCCAAGGGCCATAAATATTTCAAAACTTAATAATACGGACGAAGAAAGCTGTTTTCCTACGTAAAATTCGAGACATTCTAAAGGTGCAAAGATTTCGTCGGTTTTCATGTATCTTTTCGCATTTTGAAGTCCAATGCAACTCGGTCTACCCCAAAATGGTGCCACTCACCACCGCTAAACGACTGTGGAATAGCTTGCACCATTCCTTTCCTCTCCGAGACACTACCCCTCTTTCACCTCTCTGTACCAACATATGGTGTATCAAAACTCTCCGTTCAGAGGAATGATTCTATGCATTTACTACACGCGCGTCTTCTCAACGAAGGAGCCGTTCTCCTCGATTGTTGCCTGTGTTCACAGACTGATTCGTTCTAAGATCCGCGCATCCGCTCAAAAATGCCGTAGCGTTTCAATCACTCCCAAAACAAATAAACAATTTAAAAGCATTGGGGTTAGATGTATCATAGAAACCACAGATAAAATTTATAGTCAGAATTTTATAATAAAAAATTGAAGACTAAATATTGATTATAAAATGAAACCTTTTTTTCTTAACATTAGACATACTGGAGGGTCATCTTTCCCCTTTTAATTTTTGACTATCCATTACTTCTGACTATATTATCCCAGTTGTTCATTTCCTGACTTTTATTTATTTACCTGGTGAAAATAATTTGTAAGAACCACAAAGCACCTCTGATGTTTTATGTATAGACATTACCTTCTATCTATAGGTACCAGATGGGTCATTTTGATCCCAGGCTATTTCTCCCCTATTTTATTTAAACTGTGCCATTGTAGAATGGAGTTTTATTGTTTTCTGTAGAAACATCATAAACAGTTTGGCAGTTGTACGTAAATATTCAATGGCGAAATGCCGCACAAGGACATGAAACACCCTGGCTTCACTTGAGGACTTGGATGCGGGATCTCATGCGCCACTTCCTATACATATATTGAAGTGACACTTCATAGTTCGTTGATATATACCTCTGTTCCGGCAAAATAATGAAATATAATAAGTAAAAGATTTTTTCAAAACAATTTCTATATTATTTCAAGCACAAACATAAACCTATCTTTAGAAAAAAATATTTCTAAGGGAAAAATAAAAGAAAATACTTCTGAACTTCTTATTACCACTGTTGGTGGTAATAGGTATGCCGCACAGTCCTGTACTTACACTGCTATAAAGTCTGTTTTTGCTATGTATTATTATTATCCGTGATGTTGGTCGTCCAATATATTGCACACAACCCCCTCCACCTGCACTCACGTCCCATCTTCCAGCTTGCTTGCCATGTCACCCCTGCGGTCCTCCTTACGATTACAACAGTTTGGGGAGAAGTGGAGTCGGCACTCTTCTTTCCCCCTCTCATCCACCCCTGACCTCCTCGTCGGTCTGACCACAGCCCCTCGTCCTCCTCACCCTTCCTTCTCTTCCCAGTGCCCCATCTCCTCCCGTCTCCCATCCTTTTGCATCGTCGTCCGCCCGAGGTTGGACGGGTCGCGGTGGTCCCTCTCTCCTTCGCCCGTCCTCGAGGGAATCCCCCCTCTCAGGCCTTCTCCGTATGGAAGAGAGGTAGTTGCTGCGGGCTTTTAGGAGGGAATGTGGGGAAATTGAGAGGAATAAGGAGTGAGCGGAAAATAATGAAATTGAAGGGGTTGGCGGAAGAAAGTGCCAATCTTGGTTTCGAGTAACAACTAGCCTTTGACGCTATCAATAAAATTAATTGGAATACCCACCACTAGTCATTTATCCCGTTCGTTATTGAACCTCTTTGTACGTTTGAACCATTCATGTAGAGAGATAGAGAGATAATGTATTTTGCACTGGGATAATTGTCCTTGATTACATAAAAAACACAACAAAATAGTTTTTCAAGGTTCCAATATAACATAATAATAGAATATTTAATATTTTTTGAGCATGAAAATAATATTTTACACAGAAAAAAATCATACAAGCTGACATATAAAATTTGGGTGTACATCTATGTACTTGGAGAGGTGAAAGAAAAACTTCTTTGCCCAGCAACCTATTGAAAATACGGTTTTTAAATTGGTTCAGAGACTGCAGTTTCTTTAATTTTTTTTGGTAGGGAGTTCCACAGTTTTGGGCAGGCAACTTGGATTGACTTTTGAAAGATTTCCGTGCGGTATCCTGGGTAGTATAGATATTTGGATAAGGATCTTGTGACTATTGTGAGAGTAGATGGTGAGACTGGGCAGAGGTTTGGGAGGTATTTAGGTTGCTTTTTATTGGAGAGGGAGTAGAGGAATGTGGCCAGTAGATACGTTGGATGGGAATCAGTAGAAAGCTATCCAAGCTGCTTGAGATACGGGGAGATATTCTCATCCCGCTGGAGATTGAAAATAAATCTTCCACACGAGTTATTTTATATACTCTATTTACATGAGATAGTTGGAGAGGACATGACTTCATCACACTTTAGCCTGACAGCAGAAGTAATAACCATATAGGTTATCACTGCTCATTCCTTTCTTTGAATAACACCTAGAAATGGACGAATTTGTGGATGTATAGCAATATAATTCACCATATGTTTGAAATTTTAGGCAGAGGACTCTTGAAACATGTATTGAATTCGTAGTGAAATGAATTAAAATCAATTAAAAAAAAATATTTTCACAGGGAATGCGCTTTTATTGTTAGTTTAAATATATGAAAAACTTTATTGGAGGAGAGTGCATATCAAGGAAGAAAAATACTGCTGATTTATAAAAAATTATTGACGTAAAACATCGTAAAAGTGAAAAATATATGTGTCAGCTCGTAAGCACCAAAAGATAATCGGGGTTAACAACAATGGCGGACGGGCACCGCCCACGTAACGAGTTTCTTGTATTAACCACAGAAGCAAGCGTCCTCTCCATCCACCCCATTCGCTCGTCTCCAGCCAGTGCTTGACTCAGGTTTCCAATCTATACCACGATTTTGTTTAGAGATGTACGCTCAGGAAATTAACCAGAATGAAGTTAACTATATAAAATACCGTCAAAAAGTTATAAAACTCTGCTAATAAATGTAATTTCATATTTCGTACTTGAATTTTAAGAAATGGTGAAGGAAGGTTTAAATGAGGAATGTAATTTATATGAGTCAGGAACTTTGTCTCTTCAAAAACAGATGAGAATATACTACAGGCGTTTGAGGTGAACGTATGAAGGAGAGCGGTGAAAGTGACGAGGAATAGAAAGTGCTCTATACTGTAGGTGAAGAAACTTGTGGAGCAGATTAGGAGGCAGAGTGCGTGGTTGGAACAGTTAATGGGAGAAGAAGAGGGGCAAAAGGCCGTAGGAATAGAGGAATTGATGAAGTAAAGGGAGAAATTAGAAAAGACTTATCGAATGAAGACAGGCAATGTTAAAACAGAGATGAAGAGGGAAATTGTGTCTGGCAATAGTCTGGGATAGATTGCACCTGTAAAAGTCTGAATGAGTTTCGCTCTTTTCAATTTAAATATACATCTACATCTACACAATACCGTTCAAGCCACCACAAATGAGTATGACACGAGGTAATAAAATACTGGATATGAAGCACTTATCCCAGGTCAATCAGATCCATGCACCTTTCTCCTGCCATTATGGGGCAGGATAAAGTCAGTCAGAATAACAATGCGCAGCCAGACTAGAATCTAGGAGAGTCCTTCGCAGACGAACATGCTACTATGCAGTACGCTATTTAAGATACAACAACTGATTAGTATTAAAAATGCGACTAAAGACTAGTACTACAATTTACTAAATTATTCAAAAGCCAAATCATGCTGGGTATGTCATGCGGAGTCATTCGTTAATAATGGTATTAAAATATTTAGCACAAGTACAAAGCCTACTCTACCTGTTGAGGTATCATAGAAATGATCATTCATAGAATTGATCTATCGCAACTAATATGCTCCCCTCGGGCGTGATGAAAAAAAGACCATCTAAATCTATCGGTTCCGTGGTCTATTTCCTTAATCTAATGTCTGAGATCGTTTCTACCATAATACTTTGGCTCTATCAAAATATATGAAACGTAAAAGATTTAAGCCATATTTCCCCTCCAGTCAGGGTTAACATCCATCAGTTGGTTACATTTATCAGTTGACCATTCCAGCAATAACTATATTGGGATCCTTCAAAATACTCACTGGGGAACTTCACATATTAGTGATACATCTGCATCAAGAGTTATCGTCACGAGCATTCCGTGTGAAATAAGTTATTTCATCACGACAAGAGGAGAGAGCTTTTTTTAATAAAGGTCCGAAGGGTAAAACATATGCGCGTCCCTATGCATGCATGTACTCAAGTGGTAAATTAGAAAGGGGATGACGAAAATAATATAGAGCGGGGATGCTTGGAGAGGGAAAAAAAATAAAAGCGGAGTGGGAGAGGGTGGATTTGGGTGGGGGAGGGGTAAGTGGGAGGGAAGAGTTGGGTCGTGGAGGGCGGGAGGGAGGAGGAGGAAAGGGGAGGGAAAAAAATAAGGAGAGCTGAGAGGGTATATGCATAAAAAAAGAATAACTGTGGGAGTTGGGGATCAGAGGGCTATAATAATGAGCTATTGAAGTCAGATGCGTGCTAAGGGACTAGGGGGCGGGGTGGGGGAACGATGGGAGGGGGGATCCAAGCCCCCTTCTCTCTCCCTTCCTCTCTTTCTCTCTCTCTCTGTCCACACTGGAGCAAGCTCGTTGGAAAGGAGAGGAGAGAAAGAGGAAGACCTCTGGCCGGTGCTTTGTCCGGTTTATTATTATTCTACTTTAATTTATTCCCATGTCTCCTTTACCCTTTTTTTTAATCACAGCCTCGTATTCTCTTACCCCTTTCACTATATCCCACGGGCCCCTCTCCTCCATCCCAGCGCCCATTATCATCCACCCTCCTTAACCTCCCCTCACGCATTTCCGTTTAGTATTATAATATCCCCGCATGTACTGCACATTATTCGCGATTTCTACAAAAAACAAGCGAGGCAGGGAGGCGAGAGCTCGTCTCTGAAAGGGTTGGACGCGAGAATCGGGATACTTGGCTGTGCGAAGGGATTTTACCGCGAGGACTTTCTCTCTCACTCCCTCTCCGTTGAGCGAACCTGTAATGAGAAGGATAATAACTGCGCCTTCTGAGGAGTAATTTAATTTTTGGAAAGTTCATTCGGATGACTCCTCGCGCCACGGCGTAATTAGGTGATTGGATTTTTATTTTTAAACCATTTGCACCCCACCGCGTTTTATGAACTTTTACTCTTCAATCACTCCTTGTAGGTTTTTTTGGAGTAAGGGTGTTTAAATACCCCAATGAGGCAATTTATACATGCTGGAATGTTTCGATTGTTAATGATGACGAGTCAAATTAAAATGATGGCATTTCAGTATGTGAGTGTTTCCTTTCCCAAAGAAGTTTCCATTGGCAAAACACTGAGGAACTAAAGCGGTTTAATGATTGCATGTTTTGGTTTCGCATTTATCAGTAACTATAAAGTACTCTTTGGACCCATTATCACGACAGGCGTATTTTTATGCTATAACTGAAACACTTTACCCTGTCATACACGTACATATCTCTCTATTCCTCGTGGAAATTCAATTAAAAGTTGAGTGTTAAGGTATCCAACGATTTTATGTCTATTAACTATCTGGTTTATGGATAATAGATAGATATTTTGCTTTTTAATAGAACTATCCACGGGTCCATGTCTTTTTACAAACTAATAATATATGCTCGAACATGAAATTACTAGGCGTAAATGAATGATTTAGTAACTTTTGCTGAGCCATGTTGCACCATTCTTGAAATTAACGTAAATGTTCACTTTTTTTTCCAGGTAAGATCCTGTGTTGACCCGCCCGCCTATTTGATGTAAAGTATTTTAATTCGAGACAAAAAACCTCATTTTACTATCCAGGGATTCAAAATTAAGGTCAGTTCATATTAAGCACTATTGAATTATTCTATTTAACGTAGGGCTATTTCAACATTTTCTGCTGAAGCCGTAGATTAGTGATCAATATTCATAATGTATATTTGTATCACAGGAGCGCCAGCTATACTTATGTTAACTGAGAAAGTGATAATGGAGATTTAACTTGAATTTATAATAAAAACTGCTAGTTTTAATACTTGTTTTGTAAGAAATCAAGTGTAATTGTGCTATTTCATAAACTTGGCAGTGAATAAAAACGCGAAAATAGCTAGAAATCTTAATGCCTATGGTAAGACTTTGGGGAACCGATTTCAGTTCTTTCTCCATGTACTCATATTTCTTTGATTTTACACGGGAGATACAAGGTTTAGCAGCCTGATGAAATGAAGTATATGTAACTACATTTGCGCTGGTATTTTGATGGGTAAACTGATATTTTCCCCTATCGTTGATCGTGGCCAAAATAAAGCCATGATACAGCTAACATAAATTTCAATCAATGAATATGGTTTATTCGGTCCGCACTTTTCCAGTGTCAAAAAACCCACGCGGCTTGTGTCCGTGCAAAAATAAGCATTTAAATAAATTTCCCTTTATTATATTAGAAAAATGCATGGCTAACTTATTTCCCGAGTTGCCAGTCTGAAATTTTAATATGAAGTGAATGACGGTGACAAAAAGTTTGGGCCATTGGGTCTTGAGCGCCAAAAAAATTGTCTTTTCTCAAATAAAATATCGTAAACGATTGTATTAGGATATGAAAGAAAATTTGCTTACATCAACAAACGTAAAACTAATTATTATATATATCATGATTTTAAATTTGTTAAAGTCGGTGGACCCTACGTGAAGAAACAGCATCCTAAATTTTGCGGTCTTGACTTGTTTAATAGGCTAGTTGTAGCCCATTTATTATGAAATTAAGTTACTCAGCAAATATAATAGCGATCACGCTTATTGGCTAGCATGCTCTGCATCTGTATCGCCTGATACTGGAAATCTATCGTACTATAGAACATCCTTGAACTTGTACTTTATCAGATATCGCGTGCAATGGGACTTTAATTTGTTGTATCACTATAGCGCAGGTGTAGCCGTCAGCAAGATAAATTTCAGTTTCGCCCGTTCTTTATTCAGAAATCGTCCAATTTAGCGAGCAAACAAAGTGACGCTAGTGGTCTCGAAGCACGCGCGCTCCACCAACCGAACTGAATGTACCCACATTGACGTCAGTTTAGTACGGTTTCATCCCACCGGCCAGTGTCAGCGCGTAATTTGTGCCGCTAACTAGTTGTTTGAGCGGATCCCACCCTTCTAAATCCCCCAGGCGGACGTCCCCAGGGCGAGGCCGTCGGCGTTTCTAGACGCAATGCATCACTTTTTTTGATCCGCCGGAATACGTTGCGGGGGTGCGAGCGACTTGCGGTGAGTGGGAGTCCCCATCTCGTATCAACGTTTATTCTAGGTGGTTCTTCTATTGCGCGCACGCAAAGGCGAAATTCAATTACGGCAGTTAATGAGGCTCGGGAGAGGGTTCGTCCCTGGAGAGGGTGGAAGTGTGTATATGAGGGCGGGGACTATGAACCCAGCTGAATGATCGTCTGACTCGACCCTCGCTGTGCACATTACAGGGGAAAGCTACGGCATTCGGGCAGGTCGGAGGTCATCCTCGGCTGAAACGGTAGGTAGGCAGAAGCCCTCTGAGGAATGGAGGGAGAGAAAGTCAACTTCTCAATTTCCATTAGCGCACAACCCCACGGAAACTGCGTGATGCAGTGGATGTAAAGACATTAGCCATAAAAATGAAATTTATAGGTATCATTGGAAGGTGGGAAAGAAGTGATTATTGAGGCGAGACAGTTAGTTTCCACTCATTGGTAACTTTTAAATTAGTTATGGGTTGAAAAAAACTGTTTAAAAAACTAGCTCAATTTTGAACCCTTGGAAATTTGAACGCCTTTATAATTCCAGATTTTTTGAGAAATTTTGATAAACTTGTCTTCATTGAAATCCAATTTTAATGGGAAACAAGTTCTTGAAAACAAAAACGACTGTGAGAAGCACGATTAAGCATGATATAGTGACTCTTCATAGCTTCACTAGCCGAACTCGATGTATTGCATTGGTGAAAACTTGACAAAATCGGTATTTTCTTTTCGCTATTAGGTGCCATTATTTTTTCTCCTCCACCATTTTCTACTATCTATCTACATATTATGATTCTGATTTTATCTGCCCATTTGATCTTCAGTCATTGTATTTGACACAAAGTTTCAAAATCGTTAATCAGCTCGTGATCCGTTTTCAAACTGCTATCATGCCCTTGATCCGTCCATTACTACGCTACATACGAATATTTTTACAGATACTCACAACTTCTTCCAACAAAGCAAATGTTTTTTTGTTATATATGTGTGTTTGTCTTGAGCTATCGTCCATTGCTGGTTACTTCAGGAGTTCATTGACAGACTGAACAAATTTTATTTTGAAGATCATTCAGAATATTAGTAACGCGCTCCCATAAGCGTGACATATATACATAAAATTTGCATAGGTTTTTATTTAGTTACTAGCATAATCACCTGTCAAGCATGATTTAATTTGATTGAATGTGTGGAAAGATGCATTTTTGTTCATTATCGATGAATAAAATAATGTGCACGTTTGATAATCTTTCATCCTACTAAATCCATTGTCTCCATCTAAGAAGCGCGCAACTCTCAAAAATGCTTCCTGTACGGCAAAATGTTCTTTATTCCCGATGGATTCGTTATAGGGCTTTATTTTGCCTTCGTTTGAACCTTGGACTCAATGATACTGTTGGTCGTAACTTTGAGACTTAAACAAAAGTTTTTTGCCAACATTTCTCGAATTCTAATGGGAAATAAAATTTGCATGGACGAAAAATTATCCTCGTTAAATTTTCTTTCACTTGTCGTTTGTCTTGACAAAGCACGATCAGTATATTGAATTTTATCATGCCAAAGGAGAAAATAACTTCCAGGGAAAATAATTAACAAGTATATGTGTATTATGGAAGGGAATTTGCAGACACACAGATAAACGTTTTGTTTCTTAATTCTTCATCTATTTATAGAAATTCTAGTAAAATAAACCTTATATTCCCAATATTTCAAAACATATATACATTTTGAAGAATTCTTCCAAGCAATGGCTGTCGCTCTTAATAATCCTTAAGAATCCTCGTCACTGAAAATATATCGTCGAATCTCGAGAACAAAAATTGTGCAAAACGAGAAATTTTGACTCAAGAGAATGAAACATTTTCATTTATGGTGCCAAGATTGTCCAGTATTATCACTTCGGAAGATTATCTCCGCTAATAACCCCGATGCGCACTGAAGTTTTTCTGCCGGAATTCGAACATTGATTCTCGTGAGGGAAATATTTCCACCACCACAACCACCGGGTCTTCTAATGTTTTCAACGCTTCATGTCCGTTGAATTTCTTTCTCCCAGGAGGGAGATGGAGGAGGAAATGCTAGTGAGATATATTTTACTCTGGCCTTTGCTTGGTCGGAGAGGGGGAGGAAATGGTTCCTTTAAGGTGGCTCTGGCCTGACTGTATTAAGGGGGCCTGGCTGAGTCAAGACATACAATTAATTACCCATTCTTATATTTGGTTTTTATAAAATCTGAATTTTTAATGCTAGCACTGTTTACCTTTTGGAAACCAAAATTAAGGTACAAAATCCGCAGAATAGTCCACGAATATATTTTTAACGACCAAAAAGGAGTCAAGTTAAAGGCTTATATATATATTTCTTTCTTTAATTCCTGAGTATCTCCGTCATATAAAGGCATATTTGGGCACCATAAAAAATTAAATATTTACTTCATGCTTCATTATACAGTTTCTAAAACTAAAATGTAAAACTCGATTATGGTTTTCAACATGACCAGGGTAATATCTCACTCAAACTACCTTGAGGGCTTAGGGTGAGTAGGAAAAGGTACAAGACGGGAGAAAATACGTGAGCAGGAAGACTTCTCGGAAAACCATAATGGAAGTATGAGGAGGGGCGCCCGCTAATATGGCGCCACATCCCCATCCTCTCTCCCACCATCCCACGTGTGAAACCAAGCGCCCTGGGGGAGGGGATGAAATCCTTGAGAGGGCAAGGAGCAAGAGAGGAGAGACCCCTAACGTGTTCTGTCGTGGCAGTTAATTCGAGGATTGATGGATGGATTATGTTACTAATTAGACAGTGGATGAATTACGGGGCTAAGGATATTCGAGGTTTATATATATGTGTGCCGTGTGAGGTCCAGGGGTTGGAGGCGATACGTTGAGGTTGATGGCTTGAATAGATAGAGAGACTATGGGCAAAAGCGGGAAACTGAGTAGAAACAATTTTGTTTCGACAACATAATAATAATTATAACCATTATGTTTAATACTCCAACATAAATTACATTCACAATGACAAGTTTCGAGTATTAGTAAGCCTTGAAGGAGAACCTGTTTAAGGCTACCATCAATTGATAACATGTTATGCTTACACTAAAACTTACATATAGCTCATGTAGTGAAACCAAGACCATTACTTAACAATGTAAGTGCATACCTTAAGAAGCTATAAATGGACAGTTTGTAGAGTTATGTAAAAAAATTTATAATAATATTGTATTGAATCAATGAAATGCAATGAAGGTTTTTGTTAAGGTAATTGTTGTTGGTTACAGGATAAGTAAATAAAGTTGGAGTTCTTGAGTGTTGTCGCAGAAAGGTGAAAATACGGTCAGAAAAAAGTTACCAGGAAAAGGCTTGGATCCATTTTTTATGTTGGCCAGAGCTACTATGGAAAAGGACTTAGGAAATGATGAGGAAATTTGCTTAAAAATTTTCAAATTAGAGTTCGGGAGAATAATCGAGGCTTGCATTCTTGCTTTAATTGTTTGTGTCTTCTGAGAAATGAGTAAGTGCTTTTTTAAAGTTAAGAGTTTCTTTTAAGCAAGGCATTCACATGGTAAACGTGAGTGCCCTGGTATATTTAAGTCGTGGCACTGGGTTAAAATGCTTAAAAATCTGTTTTTTTTCTGTAGGATACCGAAGTAAATGAGGGAATAGAAGTGTGATTCTAATTTTACTCCGGGCGAAGATGGATACAGTGAGTATTGGTTTGTGTGTTAGCAAGTTTTGATGCTTATACGCTTTGCTAAATCCGTACCGCGAAGGATTAACCATGAGAATACCGACAGTTTAAGTCTCTCTTTCTTCATTTTTGTTGCTCTAGGCCTTGGATAAAAGTCTGAAGTTTGTTGGTAGGATAAAACTTTAGCCGATCGTGAATGAATGACGTACATGTTTCAATATTATGCACTAAGAAGAGAAGAAAATTAACTTGCTACTATTGAACGTAAATAAAATATCGAGTACAAAGCTGATTCTGCTCATAAGTTTCCCTTTTAAGGTAGAATTTTACATTCCCAGCGACCTACTCAAATATATATGGGGCCTGGTTTTCTGCCCGGTTTGCTTTAACCCAGGGATGATTATTGAGAAAATTTTATCTTAAAAAATTATGTTTTATACTGTATGATGAACGAATATTAACTTTTTGATTTCGTTCGTATGTTTTCGCTGTTGAGTAATTACGGAAACCGGCTGACATCAGCCCAATGTCAAAAATAAAAGATATAACTTATTTGGTAAAGAAGTGGACTGTATTAATTTAATATTTTGTTTTAATAACTCATTTACAGTGACCAACAATAATTTCAAGGTTGCTATTTTGTTATGAAGTCTTGAACCTTCTTATTACTTACTATTAAACCTTACTAAATAAAGTTATGAAGTCCTAGAAGTCGTAAACCTAGTGTAAACAATATATTTCCTTCCATTATTGTTTTCATAAGGCTATTATGTCATTAATGCGTCCAATAACTTACTATATCTCCTAAAAAACGCTTCGGGAATAATCGACTGCCATGTTTTCGCAGATCACATCGTCTTATTGGCAGAATATCTCAACATTGCCGGAGTTCCGGTCGATAATTAAGAGAAAGTGAACGGAGTTATAGGTTCCCAGCTTTTTGTTGAAAAGAGACAATTTATTGTTTAGCCATCAACATCCTAATAAATATCTTTGCGCTAAGTTCGGATAATACCAAATGTTTTAGGGACTATGTATCTCTCTAAAATAATTTCCTTTAATTCTGAAGGAAACACTTGGATATCGATCATCAGACATGTAAACCACTATTCATTTCTGTAAATCTACTTATCAATTATAGATCAATTTCACAGCACGGAAAGTATTGCCACTACACCACCCCAGTAAGACGTTCTGAAGCAATTTATGCTACCTAATACTTGGCCCACACCCACCGTGGAAGGATAAAGCATAAATGGTTTCCGCGCAAACGGATGTGGATTTTTAGAGATAATATAGACCCTAATCAAAATATTAAATGCAAATATCTACATCTACATATTGGCCTGCAAACAACCTCAATAAAGGCTTCCACGGGGTTTGGATGTAAGAGTGAGCTGAGGAAGCCTGCAGGATAGCCGGCGAAATATCGTCCTCATCATGAATCAACGTGACGGAAACCCCAGAAAGCGGATTCGACCAATCTCAATGGCGGGGGGACATCGACCGAGACCAAATGTCAAATTCTTCACTAAATTAAAAAAAAAACCAGTCCCTTTCTTTGAGGAAAATCTCTCTTTTACGGCTCTATTCATAGAAAGCCTGACACCAGAATATCTTATAATTATCTTAAACTTATTGCAACTTGGAAATTAACCACTTCATGAGCAAGTGCTATGCAGGAAAACTTATCGGAGTCTCTCAAACTATTGCTCATTAAAAGAAACAAATCAAAGCCTTGGGGATTGGTATGAAAAATTACCAAGAGGAAAGGGGGAAAGAAACTGTTACAATGAGAACTGAAGATAGGAAAACCGCATTTCCAGCCAAAATGAAGGCATGTTGTACATTTAGAAAGACAGAGAAATGTTAGTTTCAAGTTAAGCTATTCAAGTCGCAATACCTTCCTTTTTTCATATCATTTGTTATTTTCTTCTTCATTATTATTTGGTAAAGGTTATTTATCTCATCCGTTATCCGTTCCGGAAATTATCCGATATCTTCTTTCAATCTATAGTTTTGTGTAGTAAAGCATCGTTATTATTGTTTCATGCTATTTTGGCATTGCTTCCAAATCTTCTTTGCGTCGTGTCTAAGAAATAAAACGCCGTATGCATCATTAGCCAGGGAAATTATTACGCTGGACGAAGTACACAATTATTGGGGGGAGAAAAAGCGTACTTTTATATATATTGTTCGCTCCTGCCACCCGGTTGCCTCGGAGCCCAACAATGACCCCCTTATGAGTGGATGCGTGTCCCCTTCTTTCCGTTGCTAGGGAACGGACAAGTCCCCGTTGCGGGGGTGTCCCACAATGAGGGCCGGCCAGAATGATGAGTCTGGGGTCGATGGGGAGTATACAGAAGTTAATAAAGGGGTTTTTAAGGGTTTGGGGGCAGAAGGGACCCCGGCCTCGCCGGTGATGGAGATGGCCGAGGGGAAGAAGGTGAACAGGGTCGTCGGGCGTGTGGGAGGATGGGTTGACTATAGAAAGAGAGAGGATGGGGACAAGTGGCAGGGACCAGGGAATTTTCATCTTTTTTTTTTATTTTGTGAGGAGTAAAGGGAATCTCGGGGGACAAGATGTGGCAGGAGGGTGATGGAGAGGAGAAAGCAGAGATGACGGCGGGCTGGTTAGGAGACGGGATGGGCAGAAAAATATACATTTTTATTCGGCCATGTCGAAAGTTGGACCACGTACATCTACCTCCCACTCCGCAAGCCGCCATAGGGGCGTGTAGCAAGGGGTGTTATGACACCAGTCACGTAAGGGGGGAGGGTATTGGGAGAGGAAAAGGATGAGAGGTGAAGTGTGTGGCAATGGAAGTGTTAGAATGCGTGTAAAGTGCTCAAATCTATCACTCTAAGCGCTGCTCAATGGAGTATTTGTTTGGTGTATCCTTCGTATTCTCCCATAGTAACTTTGGCGAAAAACTGGAAATCAAAATTGTGCGATCAAGCTTTTCCGACGAATTCTGTATTTTTAGGAAAAGAATAGTAGAACATGTGTTCATTTTGCATTCACACCGAACTAAATGCAACTACTCAAATGATTGCGATTCCAATTCCAAGGGAACTCGATATAATATTCTGACGCGAACATTTTTAAATATGTGACGAAAAATTTTCTTGTCTGTGTCTTGTTCGTGTGAGGATATATAGGAAGGAAAAATATTGCGCAAATATATTTCATCAGCGCATACCTATGCACTTATTCAAACACTAAGCGTATCGATTTTTCCTCCATAGATCATTTAATAGGTTTTTAATGCACCAAAAACTATAATAATTCCACATGATGTTCATGTTTTAGATTACTTTATAGAATATAGTCTATTTAAAAAGCCATTCTCTCTCACTGACTGCTTAACAATTGACTGGTTTTAATTATACTTGCACAATGCAAGACGGAACTTTTTAATCATAGCTCATTATCATGATATACATGTAAATACTGCTAGTTAGGTTGCATCTCCTAGGGACATTAATGTGGTTGTTTCACGCTATCTTCTACATCGTAGCATTATTTTGGCCTGTTCCTGGATGTTCACTCTTGCCCAAGGCAGCAGTAGTGTAAACCAGATCGATCTTCTTCATCTCCTCTGCGTGGCTGCAGAGACTAATGCCGCGTATTAGTGTTCAGAGGTGTGTGGGAGGTAGTGCTGGGTGTAGAATGCTCTTTCATGACAGATTTTTTTCTGTTCGTTTTTTCCATCCTTCCATCAAATCTTTTCCGGGGAAGCATTTACTTTCTCTCGGTCTCGTACCTCCGAGACAGAGTATGAAAGGCAAAGCCGCTATTCCGGTGCCACCCTGGCCAATCAAAATTACAATAAATATTATCCCTTTGGACTCTTTGCACGTAAGTTGTGACGGATTCTCTCGGTTTCTCTCATTATTTTCATTTTAGTCACCATATCCTATAAGAAATGGAAATCTTTGAGTCATTTTAAGAGCATTTACACCATTTGGTTCTTTTGTTACGAAGGCTTCCACGGTTTTCTTGTGTATTCGCTTTTCGGGTTCTCCTCGTGTTGCAGAATTTCTGTGGACGATCATCTTTCTGGTATTCCTGTCCGCATCATCAGCCTTGTTGATGACGACTGATAGACAGGCTAAACGGTCGTCCTGAAAATGTTGCAACGCGGGGAGAACCCGAAAACTGTAATACATTTCGTTCTTTTCTCCAAGTCCATCTTTATGCACCCTTAACACGCTAGGTTCTGCATAGTATACAAAAAAGAGTTCATGGTCTCAACTCTTCGGCAGCATAGATTTTTGTGGGCTACAGTTAAGTGTTTGGACCTTTGAAGTAGTTGGAGAGGACACTTATAATGATGGCCAATGGTTGAAGCTCTAACAAGGGCTTGACCGGTCCACCATCTTTGATTACCCCGATTTACCGCGTAGTGATAATGGGCTGATGCATTAATTTTGCAACTTTAGAATGCTTTCCATCGATAACTCACTTGATATTAGCATTAATTTATTTCTTGAATTCGCATTATTTACATTTATTTATTTAAAATACCACTTTATCACTTCTTTATTGAAATAAATAAAAAAGTTTTCCCAGAGATAAATAATAGTTAATTGGAGAAGAATACATAGCTCAAAAATCCAAGGAGTGCTTTAAGAGTTTCTTACTGTAGAAGTATATGTTTCATATAATGTTAAATACATTAATACCGTGAGTTGAAATTCACCATGAAGAAATCATTTGACATGACCAGGATTCGAAATAGGATCTCCCGATTGGCGGTAAAGTGTGTTATCCAGTTGCACCACCAAACTATCTTCCTTTTAGGCGAATTTCATGGGGCATTAATGCGAACTAAATGTTCACACCTCAAGTCTTCATTGTGGCACATAAGACGATAGTTGTGCTTACAAAGTCACTTTCGCGGAGGATAAACCCAGCATTGTCGTTTTATAGAACGATGAAAATTGGCAAAATGGAAGGCAGTGCAACTGGATAACTCACCTGACCGAGATCTGGGTTCGATGTCGGTCACGTCAAATGATTTTTTTCATGGCGAATTTTAACCCTTGGTACACCCTTGCGAGTGACTTCGTACAATATACAAATGAAAAAGTAAGTTGAAAGCCATATTTAACATCAGATAACCCGTCAATCAGAGCAAAAATCCATAAACTCTATCCGGAAACGATTGAGGGACAAAAATTTAATCGTGGAAAAAGCAGATAAAGGGAACACAGTGGTGATAATGATTTTTTTCTTTTAAAATCTGTGGAAGGAAACCTAGTTACTTTTTCATTTGTGAAATTCAACATCCACATAGTTTAGTTTCAAACTATGGTTCGTACAATTTACTTTGTAAAGGCAATGATTGGAAATGAAGAAATATTATTTAACTCTTTAAGCATAGCGGAAGAAGAGCAGATGAGCAGAACCATCTCCGTTTCTTTATATTATTCATATTTAAAATATTATAACCACTGTTTCACTTTACTTTCTTGTTGCTAGTTTTGAAAATGGAATTTTAGCAAAATAAATAAATATTAATATGAATTTTCAACAGAAGGCAGATGTTCTTACAAAACCGCTAATGCGTCCAGTCATCCGTGCCATCCTAAGGCAAATAAAGGAAAGAGCTGGTGGAAACAATACGGCGAGTATTCCGGCTACCATGTCAAGATTTGATGGCGCAGCGTCCTCTTCATCAATTTCATTGGTTTTTTTAAGATAAATGTCACGATTTTAAACGAGATAATTGGATTTCTGTTCAAGGTTTCCGCAGTGAGCATGTATCTTTTCCATTTTTTCTTTCGGGATTCAGCCGCCTCTTTGCTGCTTCCGACAAAGTTTTTCCTCTTCTCCTGCAGGCGTCTTAAGGTCGTTAATTGGATGTTTTTCTGAAGCTACGCGACAAAGGTAAGCGTTCTTACTGGTGAATGGGTGAATAGCCGCTATGGGTAGAGAGAATGATAAGCTGCAGGAATAGTAGAGATAATGAGAGATACGAGGGCAGCGGCATGGAGGAGCAGGTTTAATAGCTAGAGAGATGACCTTCAACTCCCCAGATTACTCTCCGTTCCGTCGGGGTAAATTAGGATTTCAATTTCGAGGCAACACCGCCTGCCAGTCACAATACTGGAAGGGAGAAACTGGACTGGCCGGGGATAAAAACTGGATAGAGTTTTCCATGTAAAGGAGACGTACTTTTCAGGTTTGCATGGATTTTGAGGTTGGCGAAACAGGAATTGACATACATTTCTTACCGTAAAAAATAGCGAAATGTAATATGAGGCGTGTCTGAAGGGAAAAGTACTTCTACACCATATTGCCCCATGTGGCAGGGAGTGTTAGGGCACCAGCCGTGAAAATATGTAAGGGATAAGGTATTGGGAGGTGAAAAGGTGACGTGTATTATGGGAGTGTATTAAGTGGGGCTTTGTAGAAACGGGCAATGTCCCCTTGGAGAAAAGGGAAATGTTCCCTTGGCAGCGGATGGAGCGAAAACAACGTTGGAGAGAGTTTCACGCTTAATTTAGTTGAAATATTACGCCTCACTAATTTTTGGAGAAAATTAAGCTACAGAAAACACCGTAACTACCCTAGGGTGGTGATGCCAGATCTTTAAGACTGACAATATTATTTTTCTGGTGACGCTGGCAAAGTATGAAATATTGCAGTTAATGCTATGCACTAGTTTCCTATTTCATGCTACTCCTCCTTCATAAGAGCCAAACTTATCACTCCATGCAAGCCCATCTCTATGTTTGTGTTTTTTTTGCGGACAATCATTGAGGTGTATAGAGAGGTTGCTTTTTATCATAGCTCATGCTAAAAGCTGTGACGTGAGTGGGGGTCCACTGTCCGTGTTAACGCCGATGTCATTTTAGCGCTTACCGTCTAAAGCACAGATTTTGCAATTATACGATGCTTTCCATCAATAACTTACTAGTAATCAGCATGCGGGAATCGAGTTGGTGTGGTGGCTAGAGTACTCGCCTACCACACGGGCGGCCAGGGTTCAAATCCCTGCAGAGAAGGATATTTTTCAAAGGAAACCTGATCCCTACTTGAGTGTCTTGTGGAGGGAACTTCAAGTACAGTGCTCCGTCTGTCGGATGAGATGTTAAACCGTGGTCCCCTTGGCGCCTTTCGTTAAGTGTAGGATAATGCCGACACCGGGTTTCTATCTACCCTTCCTCCCTCACCTGTCCCTTATGGCGCAAATGACCTCAGCCGTCGGTCGCATCCCCCAATAACCAATCCAATCCACAATGAATTCCTAAAACCAACCTCTCAGTAAGATATATCGTCCAATGAATACAGTAAGTCCTCGATTTAAACGTTAAACCGTGGTTCCCTTGGCGCCTTTCGTTAAGTGTAGGCTAATGCCTATCCCTGATGGCGGAAATGACCATAGCCGTCGGTTGCCTCCCCAAATATCCAATCCAATCAGCATGCACTTACTACATTGATATTAATTATCCTTACGTTTTTTCTTCATATCAATACCTCGGTGAAACCTTTAATAAGATGGAGTAAAATCATATAAAATATGTTTTCGAGGTTACTTGCCTTAAATTTCAAACATATGATGCATATGATGGGTGAACTTTCTTTACATCCACTAATTCGTCCAATCCGTTGTGCTAGTCGAAGTCAAAGCTATAATACCGAAAGTTAGGAAAGAGTAGAGAAAATCAATATGTTATTAATTCGGCTATGAGGCAGCATTTTAAAGAAAATATACCCTCCCTATAAACCTCAATGGGTACAACAGACCGTGCGGTACCACTTGTCTTAAAATACTACTTACCTAAAATACTAATCCGTTTATCAATGGCGACAGGCTCTACTTTGTGAAAATCCATTATGAATAAATTTCAATGTTACTTGGTACTTTTTCACAGTCTTAAATTCTTAGTTGACCAATTTCGTCTCATAGGCGACATCATTAGGTATATATTTTGCAACTAACTAAATCCATGTACCTGATGATGTCGCCTATACGACGAAACCGGTCGACTAAGAAAAAAACACTCTGAAAAAGTACCAAGTAATTGTGAAATCAAATAAATCCTTTTTAAGATACCATTACCTTGTTACGGCTATTTTGCTCTAATGAAGAAAAACAATACCCTAGTATACATATTTCACTGTGTCACCTAGATTGAATATAGCTTACGCATCTTCTTTTTTTGCTGCAAAAATTTTTAATAACTATTTTAAAATTCACATTTTAATGCTACTATTTAGGGATTCAGGAAAAACGGACATAATTGTTTTTTCAACAACAAAGTGCTGATCGTTCCTTTAGACCGACCTTACCACCCATGTCCTAACAGCTTACATAATGCCGTAAGGTTAATACCACCATAGTTTTGAAAAATATATACGACGTTTTTTAGGGTACCCTATGTGTCTACCTTATTTATTCTCATTTAATTACCTCGAATCATTGTAAGTTTTCTGAACTCGAAAATAGCTCTAATTTTCTAAATCATGGTCGATGATTATTGAAAGAGTGTGAAAATGTTTTATTGCACCCCTATTAAAATAGTGATAGCATTATAGATATTTTGAAAATTATTAGTCCGATTATTCTGTGGTGTTCACTTTTTGATTCACTTCGATAAACGCCTCACTGACCTAGAATCTAGTCACTTCAATTTACTTTGTTTTTTGTTGCTTATCACCTACTTTCTATTCACTAATTTTCAAGCGCACCTGAAGATGCAGTGAACAGTGAGAAAATATGGCTTTTGAAATGACCGAAGGCCAAGTAGCCATAATGTTCAAAGAGATATTATTTAACATTTTATGTTCTTTGAGCCTGAAAATACAATTGTGATCTACACCACAATTACGTACTTCGAAGGAAAAAGCGTTTTAATTGGTGTTTGACTAGGTGCAATTTTCAAGCAATCGTTCTAGGTAGTCTTCAATCAACGTTAGAAGCTTTCCAGCCTAGCTTGGCCTTGGATCTTTGGTGAGGAGTTAAGGCAGCTCTTCTGTCTGCATCGGTTTGGTTAAGAAAGAAATAAATGGTTTTAAATTTTTTCCGCTCTGAACTCATATAGACGTAAATATACTTACGATTGAAAATCAGACCTCAGACCCTGATGTGCATGTAAACGTTTAAAAAAAAATTAAATCTCCTCTCCCCACGCTCTCCAGATTAGGAAATACGACTCGCATATGATCCCTCTCCCTGTAATCCACGGTTGAAAAGCGATTCGTGATCAGCTGAAAAAGAATGGCTTAGCACTTTGAGCATAAAATGAGGCGAAATATTTTTTTAATTTTATTCTGGATATTCATCCTATTAAGTCCCATTCTACTGATATTTTCCTCATGCGTCGCTATTTTTTAAAAGTATTCTACCGGTTAAGGTAGGGTTTTTTGAATGTCAGAGAATATCCTCCCGGTTCTCTGCACTTACAGTGGGGCGATCTCCCACTAGTATATCCTTTTTCGCCCCGTCATACAATCTACCTTTCTTCATCCTGTCCAAATCCCTTCCTTTCTCCTCCCCGCTTGCCCAATATCCTTCCATCTATCATATTTTTGAGCAACCTCTCGCCCCTTATTACATTCTCCATCCGTCTGCACTGCCTATTCCGCATTTCACTCAGAAGTTTCCTTTCCTCACCCACAATCTCAAGCACTTCCTCGTTAATCCTCCTCTCCGTCTACCTCACCTTCTCCATCCTTCACCTCAATCACATTTCAAACTCCCGCGGCCTATTCTCTTCCTCCTTTCTCAGAGTCATCATTTCTGCCCCATTCAACGCTATTTTTCACGTTTAGCTCTTCACCAGCCTCTTTTTCACATCCTTATCCGAGGTCCCCGTCATCATTTCCCTTCTATTACTAAAGCGTCGTTAATATCTGGAAGTATATTTATTGAGCTGATATTGCCAAAGGAATATGACCAGTGATGAATTAACAAAAGCAGTGAAATTGTACATACCGTTGTATAGATGCGCGTTAATATTTCTTTTTGTCCCCTAAGGCATTCTGGGGTAAAAGCTGGTTGTCCTTTCGGATTGAGGAAAGCAATAAATGAGTGAGGACTGAAGGGAATTTGGTGAATGGAGCATTGACAATATAAACGGAGGGGTGGGAGAAGGGCGAGAGAACATGCCAGCCTGCACAAAAGGCTGAGGGGACTATCTGGTTGCGATAAATGACCCGTGGTTTTATCTTTTTTAATTTTCAAAGAGGATTAAAGTAGCAAATGCTTCCCATCAAAAATTTAAAAAAGAAAAATCTGCTTGATTTATTAATTTGCAATCCTCGTTTATTTTTTCCAACCCTGAAGCGGTCATAGATTGTATCCATGGCAACGGGCAGACGATATTTGCGTGGCAAGGCTGACGATAAAGAAATTAAACGGGCGGTAATCAATTTAAAGTCGTAATTTCATTTAACAGCCTCACCGATATCGCCGCGCATTTGTTTTTTAATTATCGGTTTGCATTGCTCTTTCAAGAACTGTCAGAAACTAGTGTCCGGTCTTTCTAATGCTCTTTTCAACGCCACATGTCGACTTTGTTAATTTTCTAATAAATTATATAATGAATTAAAAGATGCATTAGTCGCACGGGAGGACGTAAACAATAATTTGTTTTTGAGAAAGTGCCATTGTAAAGGTTTTTGCTGTTCCACATCTATGGTAAGACTTGAAATGTGGTGACCCACCAGTGTGTTTGTTTAACTACTGACGCACGTATTGACACGCTCAACTATAAATAATAGTAGTTGCTGTTAACTTAGATTGGCCTTATTACTGTGTGCGAACGCAAAGTGTAATCATTTATATAAATATAATAAACTTTCACAGGCGTTAAATTGATGATAGTTGAATTCTCTTAAGGCATTCATATTATTTTTAAGTTTTAAAATATACATTTAAATGTAAATATTAGGAGTATATGAAAATTAAATATTTCAGAAGAAAATTGATTAAATCGAACAACGCAAATATTATTCTCCCACTCACAAATTGCTTTCTCATATTCAGGTGATACGATAAGGAAAAGGGGAAATCATTTCAAATTATTTCTCAAGCTTCTCCAAAGTGATAAGTAGTGAAAATACAAGACAGGTCACGAATGGTCATGTCCCAGAAGATATAACTTTAAAATGAAACCTGTAAATTTACAAAAATGAATGACAGGTTGATTACATTTCTGAAGCTCTTTTGTTTACAAATCATATTATCACTGAAACTTTTAAAAAGAAATTCTCTAAGAAAAGGTCTGAAGGAAGTACAGATTAATTCTATTGCTTGACTCCAAGTGTTGTGAAAGCATTTTGAGATTCTGGGGAAAGAATAAGCCATGAATTGAGTTTTTTCATTCAAATGGAGGCAAAAGTGAAGAACGTAGTCTGCGGGAAGTTGATGGATGACGAAATATTTCCTGATCCAGCCATGAAAATTTGAGAATAGTAAAGGAAAATTGAAAAACAGCTAAAAGCGTGATGTTTATATTGATACGTGAAGTTATTGCCGAAGGTGATGGAGGTGAAACTTTGATAAATGAGGAAATCCAAGCGATCATTTCTGGTCCGTGGACAAAGGGAAAATTTTGAAGAATTTCATACTGGAAATAAGGGATAGCTTAAAAAGAATAACATTTGGCAGACTCATGGAATGAGTCTTCCGCCCTTGGTAAACATCAGTCTTAACTCAATATTTTTCGGGTTCTTCCCACATTTGACGTTGTTGGTTTTGTTTCACCATTTCACCAGAAATACAGTCGCAATGATCAAGTCCGAAAGTTCAACATGTTTTTGGTCGCTAAATATGTTGTGCTTTTGGCTCACTATGATAAAGGAGTTGGTCACGTCCGGGGCCCTCTGACTGGCAGAGGGGTCCGACATTCTCGGATTGTTGAAAATCTATTTGAACGTTGAGGAGAGTGGGTAGTTATCTTCCCAGTCAAAGTTTACCCTAATAAAATTGAGTTACCAATAACTCTATACTGAAATGTCTAAAACCTCCTAAAATTGCGCAAAGATAAGTAATCGAGGGTAGCTTTGTGGAATACGCATTGGCCCCGAAAGGTGAAGGTCCTATACAGGTTCAATTCCCAGCTCTAGTAGAATTGTTTTGGTGCATTGCGTGGTGTATCCTGGGCATTGAAATTGGCGGATATACCCCGTAGCACAGTATCTCATCAGCGGTATAGACTCTGTCGCCCTATTCCCAATAACCTTCCCTTTGTCTGCCTCCCCAAACTCACCAATACGGAAAGGGATGATTACGTTCCATCCGTGTCCCATCGCACAGATAGCCTGGACCCCCACGACCTGCGAATGCCCTCCCATCCCCATGAAGAAGATCTATCGACCCCTGGATACGGTGAGGGACCCCTTACAACGTCTACCCCACCGCACGACGAGGGGAAACGCTCTCAGCTCGCCGGGACTTGACCTCCTCCTGGTCAGGAGACGTTGAGGTGGGAAGGACGGGTTCCAGTTGTCAAGAGTGGGAGACCCTTATATTATTAGGGAGTCCATTCCCGAAGGGCGAAACGACGCCACGACGGGGGGAACTGTTTCGTGACCAAGGGCCAGTACACCGGATGAGTGGCGGGAGATAGCCGAAATTCTCTCCTCTCCCACTCTCACCTTGTTTCCTCCTTCCGTCCTTATCTCCGGACTAGACTCGCTCGTCTCGGCTCATTTTTTTCCACCTTCCGCTGTTGTCCGCTTCAGTTGATTGTCCCGTGCAATAATTCCAGAACTCTTACTGCAATGTGACACGTCGTAAATCCCGACAGTTCCCCATTATAATATTCTGTTGTCATGGAAAATTATTGAAAATATACACCTATATTTTCAACCATGACCCTAAAAAAATTAACAAAGTTATATTTCTAAACTATTTATTCTCACAAACTAACCTAGGTTTCGAGAATACTCGTGTCTTTATCAAGGTATACACATACAGTTACAGCGAGATTATATAAATAGACAAGAGTCAAACACACTACCACTGGTCCAAACCGAGTTCCATTTCGTTATTACGTTTACAAAAATATGTTTTTTCATAAAAATATATTCGTGTGAGTAATTGGCATTTTTGGTGCCTTAATTTCGGCTTTAGGTAGCAAGCTCATTCCATCAGGGAAAGCAGGATTTTTAAAAACATTTAAAAAACACTTGTTTCTCAGGATTTGTCAAGCCAACGTTCCCTTTCCAAGGAGGAAGGGTGTGGGTGTAAAGCCTTCTAGAAATTACTGGTAGCCACGACTCACTTATTCTGACAAATCCTGCCGCAGGTTACCCAAAAAAATGCAACAGTGCTTGACATAGACCGCAATTTTTCTTTAAATTTTGACATTTGTAAAAGCTAAAATTTAGTATTAGTTTAGACTATGATGGTCGCGATGGAGACTCCGATAATCGAGAAGTTCCTCAATGTTATTATATTGAAATCCAGCCTGAGAATAGGAGCGATACATATCGAATGATGGATAAAATGAAAATGCAACTTATTGTATCCTCTTGAGGCTTTCTCTCACTCTGGAAATCGTACACTGTGCTCGTAATGGGAAATTTCTATTCGTCAAGTTAAAGTGAGCGCAAATCAATACACGTGATCGCATATAAGCGCGAACAAACGACGTTGAATGAAACGGATTGTTCAGACGAAACGTTCCGTTGACTCCAGATAGGTGCCTCACTTTTGAGATTTGAAATAGCCACGGAAGAGTGTTATTTGTACAGTTATCAAACTGAGTTGGAAAATATATCGAACTACCCCAAAATGCTAGCATATAATCTCTGAAACAAAAACAAATTCAATTCACCCCGCTTCATTAATTAAAAACTAATTGAAAACACCCAAAAATTTTAAAGAGATACGTTCACGTTTTTTTTTCTCTTATGAGCGAAATTGAAAAATTACAACAACGTGATCACACGCGTTTTGGAAAACCATGATCGCAGCTAAGACTTGTAATTTAAAAAACTTTTAAACAGCTTAAATCATGCTTTTGCTCTCATTAGAGTAATCGTACAATAGCGATAACGTGATTTCGCACGTTGTGGAGAACCGTTGCTCTTTAGTGAAAGAGCTGTAAAAGTATAAAAGTATTCCGGTTAAGGCAGGTTTTTCTGATTGTGAGAGAATCTCCTCCCGGATCTCTACACTTTCAGGGGTCTATCTTGCTCTAGCATATCCTTTGTCTCCTCAGCATACGATCTAATTTTCTTCATCCTATTCATGAAACCTATTCTCTTTCTTCCTCTTTCCAGATAACCGGGAGTATATCCTCTACCCAGAGAATATCCTCCCGGTTCTCTGTACTTTCAGGGGGGCAATCTTCCACTGGTATATCCATTTTCGCCTCGGTATACGATCTGCCCTTCCTCATCCTCTCTATAAAACCAAATCTCTTTCTTCCTCTTCCCCGTTTACCCAACATTCCTCCCTCTATCACATTCTGGAGCCACTCCTCGTCCCTTTTATATCCTCCAGCCACCTACTCTGCCGATCTAGAATTTCCTTAAGAAGTTTCCTTTTCTCGCTCACCATCTCAAGCACTTCCTAGTTTTAGGAATAGAAGAACTAACACTGCAATTCTACATGGTAATAGATTTATTGACGCGACTGGTTTCGCCGCAGAGTAGCAGTAGTAGAAAGTAGCATCAGCACTAGCTGTTCTGCGGCGAAACCGGTCGTGTCAATACATCTATTACCATGTGGAATTGCAGTGTTAATTCTTCTATCCCTGATATCAACGAATTACACCGAGTAAGGTCCGAAACTATCGTCTACACTTCCTAGTTAGTCCCTCCGTACACCTAACGTTATCCATCCTTCTCCACAGCCACATCTCAAATGCCCGCAGTCTAGTCTCGTCTTCCTTTCTGAGGGTTTCTGCCCCATACAACACTACACTCCATACTACGCTCTTAACCAGTCTTAATAAACTCTTATCGGGCTCTGCACAAGGTGATTGGCTTCATGCTTGCCGTTGTTTCGGAAACGACTTGTTTTCCATTTTCAAGGCGTTTTTCTCTGTCCGTGTCAGATGGTAAACTGAATTGAATTGACCGTTGGTCGGGCCCAACAATTGAGCTCAGGTGCCATCTGATTGGCTGATGTTTGTATTTTGCCCTTGAATTATTTTCTGATTTTTCTTATGTTTTTATGTTTTTAATGCAATTTATTACAGGTTTCCATGTATTGCTCAGATGAAAGCCGGAGTCACGATTAAAATTTATTGGATTAAGGCGTATTTCAATGGCTTCCTTAATTATGCGGTCCCAGTAGCGCGCTGAGCGGCAAAGAATTTTTGCATCTCCCCATTGAATGGCATGATCTTCATTGATGCTGTGTTCCGCCACTGCCAACTTCTGTGGTTGCGCTAATCTAAAGTGCCTTCGGTGTTCTTTCAGCCTCGTCTCAATCTCTCAGCCTGTCTCCCCCACATATAAATCTTTTATCTTCACCAGTCTCTCCTTCACATCCTTACCCAATGTTCCCGTTATCAGCACCCTTTTATTAATAAACGCCTTCTTAGCTAGCGCTTATCTTTTAGGTATACTTTTACTTCTGTCAGTTTTCTTCTAGCTTATTAGCAAAATAGAACAAGAGCTTACCATGGCGCTGTGGCTCAACTACACCAGCCTACGCTACAGGCTGTTTTTTCTTTGTTTAAATTCTCACTGCTTTCGTTCCCTCAAGTAAAAGGAAAGATTGGGTTTGCGCAAATATTCCACCTCCTCAGATTACCCCAGGGTCTCTCTCTCTCATTCTCTCCCGCCTCCCCCTTATCTCGTATCGCATTCTCTCGCCTCGTCAAAAATTTTCCTCTGCCGCCCACTGCCTAATCCTCTCCGTCGCTTGAACAGTGTCTCCCACGCAAGTGGGGTGAACCGACCGAATGAAATGATTCCCTTTTTTCAGGGAACTCGTTGTTCCTCCCCCACTCCCGTAACATTTGCCTTAATTTTCATCCGGACAGGCAGCTTCGTCTCAGTTCCTTGGGCTCCGTCGTGATTTCTATCCTCACGGGTGACTTTCTCTCCCGGTTTCTCGTTACGAAAGCTCAATTGTGCTAAGCACCGATGGTGGGCGTGAAGCGTTAAGTAAGTTTCAGCATGACGCACACAATCCATTGTAATTTACAAAAAAACACCTCCTATTTTTCGCAATTGCAATTAATTTCTTCGTTCAAGAAAGAAAATTTTCCCAAAAAAGAAGATGGACGGGTTGGGACGGTTTATTAGACAGGTGACGCTGGATGAACTGAAAGTATTTTTTTCTTCACCACGAAAATACAGTAAAGTGCTATTTTGTATGTAGCCCTATAGAATTGCTTGCTTCAATTTCTGACTACCAAATATGCTAAAATTAAGAACCATTACTGCTGAATTAAAATCTATATTTAGACATTTTAAACTCCTCCAATGCCTCTTATTACTTAGATATATGATGATTTACTTTCGAGTTTGGTGATGCTGACTGATGCCCAATTTCTCACTTCCCGAACCTTGGCTCTAAATGTCGGTCATTGCTTACGAAACGAATGTATCAGCATAAAACGCTTTGGTATTTATCACCTATCATTTTCTGATGCCTGTGTCTTGATGGCCAGGAGTGTAAAAGCGAAAGAGCGTTTAGCTTCTCAATAATTTGACGTAGATGGAAAGATTCATGTGGTAAATGTTGTAGGTAATCGTTTTTGGAAGGGATCAGGAAATTTTTCCGTATTACATACTTTTAAGATATATCATTAAGCCAAACTTTTGTTACAATGATCGATTCCAAATATGTCTGATAGAGACATTACAAAATGACTATCTTTAACATCAAGTCCAGCAATTTTCTGGAAGAAATACCTGATATATATTTCGTCCTGCGATACCTACTTTTGTGATTCTTTTCAGGCCAAGATAATGGCTTTTAGTTTTTTATCTCTTGATTTGTCTGATGGCTAAATTGAAGGATTCTTTCTGAAACGCTTTAGATTTGTGGTTACTTGGTGTTCCTATGCTGGGGAATGTGACTATTTGGCGTGACAATATTCTGCGTGAGAAGTTCAATTCCGTAACGACCAATTTGGAGAGTGCAAAAAAATATTTTCAGGAAAAACAAAACAGAAAACATCAACACCGATGGAGGTTATCCTAACAGCAGCGATTTTCATTTCCTATGAGGCTTAGTCTACGTTCCACCAAGGAAAAAAATGGAAAAAAAATTGATAAGGGAGATTTCTTGAAAGATCGTGTCAACTTCAGTACCTACCGCACGTCTTGCATTTCGTTAGCACTAAACTTAAGCGTGAATCGGCTTTCGCTTCATCCTATCAGGGAACATATTCTGATATCTGCTCAAAATCAGCTTCCATCTTTGGTTAATATTAGTGTATCCTTAAGATAACGAAGTCAAAATCTTAGACTAAAATCATTATCTGTTGCAAGCTTTATGAAAAAAATCTTCTTTTTCTTGTCTAACACCCTTTTTTGTTCCTTTTTTATAAATGTACACTGCAGTTCTGAAAAGGAAAGTAGTGATTTATATTAGTTCAAAAATAGATTTTGTTACTTTTAAAAAATAATATCAAATCTTAAAAGGATATTGTGGGAAGCAATATGATTGTAATATTTTCTAAGAGCCCTAGATTAGATATTGCTCCTATTCCCGCTCATTTACTAGCTCCTATTAATTGGGTTGGAAAAGTTGCCTTTAAAAGATAAAATGTTTTCCCACCAGAGTTAATACTTTTAGTCAACTGTTCACGGGGAAAAATAGTCAGCCTTCATTAGCTTCAAATATCAAATAAATATTGTTGTTTATCATTTCTTTCTTGAGCAATTGAGCATTAGTCGCAATTATGGGCAATATTTATTATTGTGTGAATTCAAATTTTCAAACACTTCTCTTTGAAACCGTGACTTATAACTGCAATGTTGCAAGTGCAATTCATTCGTATGCATAATTTAACCTTCCGAAAATAATTATATTAGTGATGCGGGAAGTATTTTCTCTTTTTCACATAGTTGGTATTTCCTTGCCGTAAAATGGAACATTATCCCTTTGTAACCAAGAGACGACCTTTTATTTGCCTTATTTCGGAATGAAGTGCTGCCTCGTTTTTCTTTGATTTGTAATTAGTTTCATGAAAGGTCTAGGATTAAATGCTAGTCAAAGCAGTATTTAATATTTGTGCTCAATGTTTAGCGGCTCCAACATTGAAAACGTTACCCTTTGCCGTGGTGATTTCTCTCTCTAATTTCGCCGGCGTAATACCTCTGCAACCAGTATATGACGTACCCTCTGCAAGTAAGCTTTGCCCTCGGTGTTTTATCTAGGCATGCCCCTTGCATCTCAATCTGGAAATCATATTAACATTTACACATTATTTTTCTTTTTCCTTCATTTAAGTGCCACGGATATGGATTTGAAGTGGTGAATTGTTCATATGCTTTCAATTTTGCCAACCAATTTTCTTTTCAAAGGTGTTTGATGGGTTTCAACACAACATGAAGGGCAAATTATTTGTTTACTACTACGGTGGCAATATTATGTTTTTCTGGTGACTCGAGGTTCCACAAAGACTTTGTAATACCGTTTTCCGTATTTTCACGGAACAGACATCCGCTTAACGTCAGTGGCAGGGTATTTTATGTGCTATACTAATGATTTCATGCGACTGTCAACGAATTTGAGATGGAAAATCGACTAACTGGCTCTTGTTAGTTCCACAAATGTCCATCAACCCATGATTTATTTTTTTCCTTCATTTTCTGCGGCAAAAACGGCAAACCTTTCTATGAAATCTTGACGTTTGAAAATTGCCTCTAAAGTTAGCATCTACATATTCCGAAAGTACTTAAACTATAATTCTAAAATTAGAGAATGCTAAAACTTGATTTCCCAAAGGTGTCTTATTTAACTGGTTGTGAGGCAGGTGAATGGTTATTTCTCCTAATTCATTAATTTTCATGAGGTCCTATCCGATCCAACCTCTTTTTAAACCTGCACTTATGTATTATGATTATTACACTCGTATAATGTATTAAGGTACATACCCATTGAATACATTTTTATATTAAACCTAGTAATATATATATTTATCTTTTCAGGGCTGTTATCTTCATACGGAGCTCAAGTGCCACTGCGTGCCACACTTTGCCATCAGGAGAAGAGTGAAGCATTCGATATGAATGTCCTAGTGAATAATCTTCCATCGCCCACCCGGTAATCAGGTAATTTATGAACATGCACTTTCATTATAACTAAGTGGTGTTAATTAATATAGCTGTAGAGTGAGTAATTGTGCTTGATAATTAGGATACGACTGGAATACATCAGAAAATCGTGGAATGTCAAACATAAATTAATAATTTATATTAATTTTAGACGGTTTTAAAGTAGATGTATATTGAATTACTCGCGAGCGCGCTCGTTAAACAAAACATTGGCCATTCTGAATCAAAATATAGCAAATTATAAAACGCTTTGAAAAACTTTTCCTATCTTTGTTAGCTTTAGCAAATATTAGTTGTAGAAATATTTAAAAATATGTTAAACTAGGGCATTTTATGGTATCTACTTTTGAACCAATCTTTTCAAATAGTGAGGAAGTGTGATTTTAAAAATTCATTTGGGTTTATATATTAACACACTTGAGTTAACACGAAAGGTGAAGTCAAACTTATTTGGTTTGGCATATTTAATGTGTTAGATCAATGGTTCTTGACAGCATTAGGCATTATTTATTATAGACAAGCTCCATGTAGTTCAGTTGTAAATGAGAAAAGGCAAAATCTGGCCAATAGTGATTCTCGTACATCTTTCAGAATATACTTAAATTCCAAGAAGGCACATTCTTCCAACATCCCCAAAACTACTTTTTGGAATTGAATTGAAACTACTTTTTGGAATTTGGCACTTAAGATTGCTTGCTCGTTCTCCTTCCGGGAAGGCAGCTAATGAACTTTCTGGAAACTCATGTTACCAATGGAGGAAGAGACTATAACAAGAGTTCATGTTAATGCAGCCTTTTCCTCAAGTTTCTCATTGGCCGTCGAACATCTGTTTCCCATCTGGGATTCCTACGTATCAATTTATCTGAGAGGTTTAGGAAACAATGCACCTTTTTTGTTCGCCGTGTAATGAAACGTCGTTCTAAATTCTCATACTTAAAGTCTACGAGGTTTCCAGAGTGAATCCTTAACTGAATGAAATTAGTAATGCACTAAATGTTAATGCGTTCATTTAGGGGCACTAGATGTAAGTTTACGGTACAAGAACTTACTGTTTATAAAATATCAATTAGGGCTAGCTGTTTAACGACTTACAACAAACTTAGAGCTGAGTAATTAGGATCAAATCTATTAGAAGTAGCAAGATAATGCCTACTTACTGTGAGTATTTATTGGAAAATGAATTCAGAAGTGTAAATGACTCTTCTAGTATTGCGTTTTCTTCCACTACTACAGAAACGCCTATCGTCCTTTTTGGTAATACTCCATGCCTAGCATGCTTTATTTAAATGTATATTTATCAGATATTGATAGTATGTTGACAAGTTTCCATTTTTCTCAGAGAAAGGGAAACTTACGGAGGATAAAGATAGCACAACAAAAATAATTAAGTTTATCTAGAAGTGGAAGTGTTTAAATTAATAACAAGTAAGGTAACAATGGCTAAATTACGTCCAGAAGCGTAGTCTATTGCCCAAGGCAGTTTTACATGCTCCATACCGGGTTCATCAATATTATTTTAGCATAATTGTGTTGGAACACCTATATTAACCTCTCTCCTGTTGGCGATTTCCCTTCCAAACATCCATAGTACTACTTCCATTGCTATCGAAATAGAAACATTCCTGAACCGGTTCTTGATTATGCCGTCTATTGCTATATTTGGTATCGGTATAACTTATTACTCATTATCATTTGGTATCTCATATTACTTTCCTGCATTTAACTTCATTTCCTAAAATTACGAGGGTTGTCCATAAAATAAGGTTCCCAAGGCGCTGAAGTCGAAAGGAACGCTGTTACGCGGGATCCGGCGACTCGGGCGTGTAGCTTGGTTCCCCCTCTACAATCCCCAACCCGGCGAACTGTCTGCGATGCTCAGTCTTGGCTGAGCGGCCGTTAGAGGTGGAGCTTCCACTCGCCTCGCCCGCCAGGTGTGAATTACGCTCTGTGGTTCGTTTTTTGTGGGCAAAAAACACTGCGCCGGAGGACATTCATTCCCAACTGTGTGATGTCTACGAAGAGAAGTGTATGAGCATACAACACGTGTGCAAATGGTGCAGAGAATTCAAAGACGGACGTGCAGATGTCCATGACGAACAGCGTTCCGGACGGCCATCGGTTTCAGACGAAACGATTGCAAAAGTGTTTGCAATCGAAAAGATTGCAAAAAGGCATGCTGAAAGATTGAAGGGTAACGGTTCGGGAGCTGTGCGAGATGATCCCTGATGTCAGCATGACCACCATTGAAAAAATTTTAACAGACCATATTATCGTATATTTTGTATATGCCAAGGTTTGTGCGAGGTGGGTCCCAAGAATACTTACGAAAGACCACAAACGGCAACGTGTTGAAATGGCCCGCGAATTTCTTCAAGCCTACGAAATCGATGGCGAAGAATTATTCGATTCAATTGTTACTGGGATACTGTCACACACCCGTCCTATAGCCCAGACATAGCCCCAAGAGATTACCATCTCTTCCCTGAATTGAAAAAACACCTGGGTGGGACTCAATTTAGAACCGGAGGGAAGCTGAAAGAAGAGGCTTTAAGCTACCTTCGCGGCGTGGCGAGAGAGTGCTACGACTCGGGCATAAAGAAGATGGTACACCGCATGCGAAAATTCATCGACCTCAACGTCAATTAAGTCTAAAAATAGGAAAATATCTAAGCTTTCCAAAGTTGTATAATTCAAAGCAAATAAACATGTTTTTCATTGTGAAAAATCATTGGAAACCTTATTTTACGGACAACTCTCGTATATTAGTATCCGAAATTATTATCCGATTAGTTCAAATGAACACGAACCTACCTAAGGTCGAAAGTGATTGATAAATTGAATAGCCTTTCTCCAAGTCTTTTTCTTCTCCCAGCAAATCTTTGATAGCCCGACACTAAGCGACATCAACCGTGTACCCCACTGTCAACCGGCATTGCCACGGTGTAGTTTTTATCTAACTAAATTGTACATTTTTGCGGCAAAATTTTGGTTATTAGCGACGAGGCAAAGCATGTTTTGACTTTACGCGCAAAAGGGGTGATAACCTGCCCCAATAATATGATCCACAAGCGGAAAAGTGTGAAGACTCTCTCTTTGTCGTTTCCAGGTTCTTGTTAACTGTCAAAAAGTTTAGCGATGGATGTTGTTAAACGTTGAAGTGTAACGAAAAAGAAATTTGATATTCTCGCCGTTAAAACCCTTATGAACTAAAGCTCTTGTTTGTAAAGCAAGTTTGTAAAGCAAGGAGGAATCAGCGTGAGACAAATATTCTCAGTTGTACAAGGCTCAGTTGTATGAGCTGATATTGCCAATTAGTAACATTGGTGAGGATGAAAAAACTGAAATAGGTGAAGAGCCTGAATATTTTTAATTGTATGGAAGAGTTTCAGGCGTAACTTTGTTGAAATATTGTATATCCACATTGATATAAATAAAAAAAACAATAGTGAATTCCGCACTGCTTTTCATTAAATCCGACCATGGTTTCGACTTTTAATGTCACAATGACAAGACATAAGGTGTCTAAACAATGTTCGGTTTTAATTAAAAGTGAGGAAATTGCTATTATAATTTTATATTTACCGATATGGATTTTCCTTTGTGCTTGTACCTGAAACTTGTTTGTGCCTACGGGCCAAGTACTTGATCTTTGTCTCTTTGGCAAGATCTTCAGTGCGCGATTCTTCATCCGCTGGTATTTATTTTTTATAACTGCCTGTTTGTAAATACTGTTCATAGTAATTAATTTTGAAATGTTAAATAATTTCACCATCGTTTTTCGCTGCTGTACTTAATGAAAATTTTCACTTTCATTCAAAACTCAAAACTTCTACGATGTTTAACCTATCTTTTCAGCTAAATGCAGCCGTATCGATTTTTTTCCGCATTTTTTTCGGATCAACTATGCAACGATATGCTGTTTGCTTTCATTTTCAAACGCAGTCCAGAAATTCGAAGCGGAAAGATATCTAAAAGTGGGCGAGTTTTCTCTAATTTGAACCATGAGCCTTAGCGCAATCTATGAAAGAGGGAATAATATAATTCTGAATGAATGCTTTTCCTGAGTTCTCAAGAGTTCCTGAAGAGTAATCTCATTTTTGACCGGAATGGCCCTTTCTTAACTTTGTTCTCATCATTTTCCTTACGCTTCATTGAATTTTTCCAATCTTTTAAGTTCACGCTGGCATCCTTTTTTGCGTTGGGCCGTGGTGGTTTTTGCGTGGGGAGATACTAGGGTGGGAGGGGAGGGTCCGTGGCGAGAGAGTTAGGGGGGGGGGAGGGGCCGACGTGATTACTTTTACCTGCCCTTCTTTCCATTGACAAATCAACAAATGTCTCTCGCATTATATTTTGTATTTCATAAGACCATTCAGCGTGTAGTAATGAGTAAATATTTGTCTCAGAGTTTTCTCTACCCACTCCCGTGTCCTTTCAGTCACGCCATCAACCAGTGAAGGGGAAACATGGGAATCATTTGAATCTAAATCCCCTCGCTCTTTCTTGTTTTATTTCTGGACTTATTCATTTAAAAATTTCCGGATTCAATAAAACTTGAGTTGTTTCTGTTTTCATGATTTTTTTGTGGGGGAAGGCTCGTTCAGAATTTTTTTATTTAGCGTATTTTAACTGAATCCTCAGCGAGAAGGGAGCACTCCAGCGGACGTTGGTGGAGATTGGTATAACTTTTCATGAGTATATTTCCCACTTCTTCCAGTGTCTTTCATAGAAAGAGGAATCTTTCGAATATTCCGAAGCGTTCCCGAAAATAAAATTAGAAAAAAAGTCACAAACACTCGTGTTTGTTGAAGAGTTGTCTTCCTCCTTTTTTTAACTTTTACTTTCCATTCAAAGATTTCGCTTTTGGGGCTAACTTAAATAAATAAATAAAAGAAAATACAAGCACGTCTCTCACAAATCCATTGCTATCAAAGGAATTGGGCGTTTTCCATAAAAGCCTCTCATCCCAGTACGCAACTTTTTTTTTTTATTTTCAGTGCTCATTTATTTTATCAATGCGTAATATTTAAACGAATCGTGGATGGATGTAGAGAGTGGAAACTCCGGGGATGAAATTTCTCCATCTGGAAAAACGTAATCAAAACAAACAATTTGACCAATCCAGAACTAGAAGGCTGGACCTTTATATTTGCCAAATTCGGTGGAGTGCCTTTCGTTCGTTTGTTTTCCAAACAAGGAACACAGCTCTATTTCATGTTTTAGGTATGCTCGTCATTTAATTCCATTTCCTTTCATCTATAATGAAATATCTACTCGATTTGAATTCTGAAACGTTATTTATTTTGCAATTTGTAAATATCATGAAATATTTAGATTATTATGATTTGAGAGAAAATTTGACCAGAGTTTTCAACTGACTCCGCCACCATCATCAATTACTCTAAATCATTTACACATCAGTCTAACACCGTCATCAATTTAAACCAAAGTTGTGGGCAGCGATTGTTCCGGGTTTCCATCCGCGTGTATCCATTATTTCGGACAATATTTCGCCAACGTTCCAGTTGGCTTCCTCAGGTCCACTGAAGTGACGATGCAGGAATTGGTCCTCTTAATATACACGTAGTTTGGCGCCAAATTTGTGGAGGTGTGCTCTCATTGGTTGGACTCTCTGAAGACCCGTTTCCACGCGCTGGCGAGGGTGTAGCCGCCTTCGCGGTTGAAATTCGCAGGTGTTTTTGCGATTTCAATTGCTTCCCTGATGACTCTTGGGTAATAGCGGCCTTCTTTATTCAATAATGAGGCGTTGTCAAAGTCAATGCTGTGGGTCGGTCCACTCCATTGATGTTCAGCCACCGCTGACTGGCTGAATTGCCTGTTTTTTGCGGCCCTTCGGTGTTCTTGCACTCGGCATTTCAGAGCTCTTGAAGTCTGGCCGATGTAGGAATTGCCGCAACTACATTTTATTTGGTATACTCCTCCATATATGTCTTTAGGGTGGTGGTCTTTCGAGTTGACGAGGATACTCGCCATCTTGGTAACGCATTTAAATCTGGTCATGACGTTGTGTTTCTGGAGGGCTCTTGCGATTCTTTCCGTGGTCCCGGCGACGTAAGGTAAGATGGCGTGTGCCCTCGCCTTTTCTGTAGTACGGCTCTCTTCATAGGCCCTCTTTGGGGCCATCAGTTGCTGCTTCCGTTCCATCTTGCGGATTATCTTCAGGATGTTTTCTCGCCGGAAGCCGTTCATCTGGAAAGTTTCCATTAGATGTCGTTTCTCTTTTGCGATGGAAGCAGCGTCTGAGAGCGAGCATGCTCGGTGGAATAAAGTTTTAATTACTCCGGCTTTCTGTTGAGGGTGGTGATGGGAGTTCGCATGGAGGTATCGGTCCGTGTGGGTCTTTTTCCGAAAAACGGAGTGTCCTAAAGACCCATTTTTTCTTTTCTCGACGAGGACGTCTAAAAAAGGCAGGCAGTTGTCCGTTTCCGTCTCCATGGTGAATGTGATGGCTGCATTTTGTGCGTTCAGGTGGTGCAAGAACTTCTCGAGTTCATCCGTTCCATGTGGCCATACCACAAATGTGTCGTCCACATACCTCACAAAGAGTTTTGGCTTTTTGTGGAAGGACTGCAAGGCTTTCCGTTCAAAATCTTCCATGAAAAGATTGGCGACCACCGGTGAGAGAGGGGATCCCATTGCAGCTCCATTTGTTTGTTTGTAGAATTTACCGTTCCACGTGAAGTAGGCGTTTCTGAGGCAAAATTCCACCATCCTTGGAATGTCTCCCGGGAGGCCGTCACTTGTGAAAGTCTTGATTATTTCTACTGCTTCACCAATAGGGATATTAGTGAAGAGAGAAACTACGTCGAAGCTCACTAACATATCGTCCTTGCTGATTTCGGTCTTTTTTAAAATCTCAATGAAGTGAGCGGAGTTTTTCACATGCGTCGGCGTCTGACCGGAGAACGGTAGGAGTTGCTGGGCCAAATATTTGGCGAGTTTATGCGTTGGAGAGTCTATGGCACTCACTATGGGTCGTAGAGGGACCCCTTGTTTATGGATCTTGGGTAGGCCGTATAATCTAGGTGGTTTGGGAGCCGACTCGATGATCCATTTCCTTTCTTCTGGAGGGATCGAAGACTGGTTGATGATATGTTTTATTCCCTTCTGAATCCTTGAGGTGGGATCCGATTTTTCCTCGGAGTAGGTGTTCTCGTTCAGGAGACTGTTGATTTTACTGAAGTAGTCTTCCTTCTTCATCACCACAGTTGCGTTCCCTTTATCCGCCGACGTGATTATAATGCCATCATCCGTCCGGAGTTCCCTCAAAGCTTTTTTCTCCTCTCGGGTGACGTTGGTTTTGGGAGTTTTGGAATGGAGCAGTATACGGCTCACTTCATCACGTAGTTCATCGGCCTCTTCCTTAGGTAGTTTCCGGACGGCGTATTCCACTTCTGTCACTAGTTCTTCCTTAGGTAAGCGGGCAGGAGCAACGGCGAAGTTGAGTCCCTTGGAAAGTACACTGACAGCTGCCTCACTTAGGCGAACGTCAGTCAGGTTAACTACCGTACGGCCCTTATCAGGGCCATGGTTTTCTAGCTCCGGGTGTTGACGGCTATGAAGGCGGTCGAACTTTTTCACCTGCTTCTCTTTCGTTGAGATGAAGGCTGTGGTAGCAGAATTCCACGTAATTCTGTCTAACGTATCCCAATCCGTAATGTTCAGGGATGCACTAAGGGCTAAGTGCACATCATACAGCTCCTCCGTGCATTTTTGGATGTCCCATCTCGTGTGTTGCACTCTTTCCCGTAGCAGGGCTGTGCTGGCTCTTCGGAGAATCCTTTGAGCTTTCTTCGACTGGATATGATGTTTGACCTCGACAAAGGCAGGGATGGTGTTGGAGTCTCTGCATCGCTCGAGAAATGCCAAAGAAGATAGGAGCTTCTCCTTCCTCTTGCGAAGTTTCTCGAACCTTCTGCTGTTCCTGGAAATTTCTTCCCCGTAGAAATTTCTGAAGTTTCCCAGTAGGCTTCCGCGGAGATTCTGACTGTGGGCAGCGATTGTTCCGGGTTTCCATCCGCGTGTATCCATTATTTCGGACAATATTTCGCCAACGTTCCAGTTGGCTTCCTCAGGTCCACTGAAGTGACGATGCAGGAATTGGTCCTCTTAATATACACGTAGTTTGGCGCCAAATTTGTGGAGGTGTGCTCTCATTGGTTGGACTCTCTGAAGACCCGTTTCCACGCGCTGGCGAGGGTGTAGCCGTCTTCGCGGTTGAAATTCGCAGGTGTTTTTGCGATTTCAATTGCTTCCCTGATGACTCTTGGGTAATAGCGGCCTTCTTTATTCAATAATGAGGCGTTGTCAAAGTCAATGCTGTGGGTCGGTCCACTCCATTGATGTTCAGCCACCGCTGACTGGCTGAATTGCCTGTTTTTTGCGGCCCTTCGGTGTTCTTGCACTCGGCATTTCAGAGCTCTTGAAGTCTGGCCGATGTAGGAATTGCCGCAACTACATTTTATTTGGTATACTCCTCCATAGATGTCTTTAGGGTGGTGGTCTTTCGAGTTGACGAGGATACTCGCCATCTTGGTAACGCATTTAAATCTGGTCATGACGTTGTGTTTCTGGAGGGCTCTTGCGATTCTTTCCGTGGTCCCGGCGACGTAAGGTAAGATGGCGTGTGCCCTCGCCTTTTCTGTAGTACGGCTCTCTTCATAGGCCCTCTTTGGGGCCATCAGTTGCTGCTTCCGTTCCATCTTGCGGATTATCTTCAGGATGTTTTCTCGCCGGAAGCCGTTCATCTGGAAAGTTTCCATTAGATGTCGTTTCTCTTTTGCGATGGAAGCAGCGTCTGAGAGCGAGCATGCTCGGTGGAAATAATATCGCCAAATATTTGGCCCAGCAACTCCTTCCGTTCTCCGGTCAGACGCCGACGCATGTGAAAAACTCCGCTCACTTCATTGAGATTTTAAAAAAGACCGAAATCAGCAAGGACGATATGTTAGTGAGCTTCGACGTAGTTTCTCTCTTCACTAATATCCCTATTGGTGAAGCAGTAGAAATAATCAAGACTTTCACAAGTGACGGCCTCCCGGGAGACATTCCAAGGATGGTGGAATTTTGCCTCAGAAACGCCTACTTCACGTGGAACGGTAAATTCTACAAACAAACAAATGGAGCTGCAATGGGATCCCCTCTCTCACCGGTGGTCGCCAATCTTTTCATGGAAGATTTTGAACGGAAAGCCTTGCAGTCCTTCCACAAAAAGCCAAAACTCTTTGTGAGGTATGTGGACGACACATTTGTGGTATGGCCACATGGAACGGATGAACTCGAGAAGTTCTTGCACCACCTGAACGCACAAAATGCAGCCATCACATTCACCATGGAGACGGAAACGGACAACTGCCTGCCTTTTTTAGACGTCCTCGTCGAGAAAAGAAAAAATGGGTCTTTAGGACACTCCGTTTTTCGGAAAAAGACCCACACGGACCGATACCTCCATGCGAACTCCCATCACCACCCTCAACAGAAAGCCGGAGTAATTAAAACTTTATTCCACCGAGCATGCTCGCTCTCAGACGCTGCTTCCATCGCAAAAGAGAAACGACATCTAATGGAAACTTTCCAGATGAACGGCTTCCGGCGAGAAAACATCCTGAAGATAATCCGCAAGATGGAACGGAAGCAGCAACTGATGGCCCCAAAGAGGGCCTATGAAGAGAGCCGTACTACAGAAAAGGCGAGGGCACACGCCATCTTACCTTACGTCGCCGGGACCACGGAAAGAATCGCAAGAGCCCTCCAGAAACACAACGTCATGACCAGATTTAAATGCGTTACCAAGATGGCGAGTATCCTCGTCAACTCGAAAGACCACCACCCTAAAGACATCTATGGAGGAGTATACCAAATAAAATGTAGTTGCGGCAATTCCTACATCGGCCAGACTTCAAGAGCTCTGAAATGCCGAGTGCAAGAACACCGAAGGGCCGCAAAAAACAGGCAATTCAGCCAGTCAGCGGTGGCTGAACATCAATGGAGTGGACCGACCCACAGCATTGACTTTGACAACGCCTCATTATTGAATAAAGAAGGCCGCTATTACCCAAGAGTCATCAGGGAAGCAATTGAAATCGCAAAAACACCTGCGAATTTCAACCGCGAAGACGGCTACACCCTCGCCAGCGCGTGGAAACGGGTCTTCAGAGAGTCCAACCAATGAGAGCACACCTCCACAAATTTGGCGCCAAACTACGTGTATATTAAGAGGACCAATTCCTGCATCGTCACTTCAGTGGACCTGAGGAAGCCAACTGGAACGTTGGCGAAATATTGTCCGAAATAATGGATACACGCGGATGGAAACCCGGAACAATCGCTGCCCACAGTCAGAATCTCCGCGGAAGCCTACTGGGAAACTTTAAACCAAAGTTATGCACCGAGAAGATAAAATTCGTCCCCCAAAAAAAATTAATTCGACTTGACCGGAATTAGAACCCGGATCTCCCAATTGTCGGTCTGGCGTGTTGGACACAGGATCGAATACAAATGTATTCATGTAACATTTCCATGATGCATTTTATTCTATACTGTTGCACGTGACTCTTGCATATGACGTCATTTGCTCTTCTTGTCAGTGACTGGAAAATTGAAACTTTTGCGTTTCTATGTAGGTATCTATCACTGAGGCGTGTATCATCCAGTAAAAAATGCCATAATAGGAATGATTCCTCTAATTTTAATGTTTATTTCGCTTTATTTAACTTGAATTGGGTTCAGATGATACTTTAGTTATTATTACGGGTGATTTATCAGTAAACGTAGGCATAGATCGGACTAGGAGTACCAATATTGGTCCTTTACTGCAGAAGGTCCTGGTCACCATGACTATTTCGTTCTTCAGCTTGACTTCTGTCCAACTTCTCTACAACATAACCTTCACTTTCTTACGCTCCTCCTCTCACCCACGATCCTCCCCGCTATTACTCACCCTCAGCATTCCCTTGCTTCTCATAACCAGCTGCAACCACCCGCTCTGCCCTCTACTAATTCCCTCATGTGTTTTCCTTCGCACATCCACATTACAGGGCCTAGTAGAAACTCTCAAAGTTGGTCAGAGATTCAATGAAACCACTCTCACTCCTGCTGCAGGAAAGGTATCCACAGTTTATGTATAACAACAGACGGGATTCGCTATATGTGCTATCCACTTATATTCCTTATTCTGCTAAGTCTCCATGAATATTGTATGCTAACCCGTGATGCAAACTTACGATACTACACATGCATATAGTCTCCTTGAGATTTTCATTCAAAACTTCCATAGCAAAATCAAATGCAAGTCCAAGTGTACAATACGTTTGTCACTTGTTTATCTATGAAAATTTTGTCATTCGTTTTCTTTTTTGCGTTATATCCATTTTAACGTTACCTACAACTTAGATTTAAAATTCATGATGAAGTGATAACTGCGTACTATTTTACACATGTTTTTATTCGCAAGATGCATTTCACAGGTTTACTGCATCGTCAGGTATAAAAGTTTATTTAATCTTTATTTATTAATTGTAATGACGGTGGCGAAAGGGGTTATGCAATGAAATGGACAGTATCCACTATAATATGAATTATAATGTAATTAGCCTCTACAAAGTGACACCAGACGTAGTCAAGTTTACAACTTGGTAGGATAGTTATATGAATTGCATCATTGACCTTTAGTGTCAAATTATTATATGTGACGCACTAAGATAGTTCCTCCTTTAACTTCAACTAAATTTTGTTTCATTTCCCTAACTGTTGTTAAACTTCATAGCGCAAAAAAGTAAAGACGTTTAAAATGAAACTATTTAAAAGTTTTCTGTTTAATATATCACTAAAGTTATGACGATCATATTAGTTAATTGGATAATATACCGGCCAAAGAAGGTTAAATGGAAAACATTAAGAACCCCATAGAATATGATGACATAGTCACCTATATCCTGATGCAATTTTCTTCTACATCTCAGTAGACCACCTCTTTAGTGCTAGCTGAAGGATTTGTTTCAAGTTATTCCTGCTTACTTTGATAGCTAGTACTTCTCAGTAATTCTTTCACTTTCCGGGAAGAAGGTTAACTTGGAATCCGTTTTCCAAAGGTTATTTCTGTCGTGCGAGCCTCTGCCCGTGAAATCCCAATTTTTCCTCACTTTTTCGGGACCACTCTTCGATTCTTCGTGTGACTTTTCCCATATTTCATGACGAGAAAGTTGATCCACCACCGCCTCTCTAGAAACTTTTACGTCAAGTTAAACGATGGTGTGCCATCAGAGGAGCAGACACAGGTGTGCCTGGCGCTGGATGGCGCACGCCACATATTCTAGAATGGGGGTCGTTATGGCCCTCCGAAACTTTTTAATGCTAAACTTCTAAGATGAATGTTTTCAAGTTTTAGTAGGTTTTAACACCGGTAGCAGTTGTACTTAACCTTTCCTTCTTGAGAGCACGTGAGGGCATTTTTCTCCCCCAACGGAAATGGGAGGACCAAGAGATCAGAAGTATGCTTATTAAATCTAAGAATATTGTCCTGAGATGCGTTACGCGTGAGTGGGGACATTATTTTATTCATTGAATAATGTTTAAAATGTATGACGCACTTTTATCATCCGTTGTGGAGACTGCTATTTCTGTTTAATGCTGAGTTTTCCAAAGTATTATCAAGCATCGTATCTACGAACATTTTATTTGGAAAAGAAATGTTATTTGAATAATGATTCCAGTGCGTAGTGTGTTAAAACGTAGTATTCGTGCATAAGAATGTTATTTTGTTACTCCTAATGTTTCTAAAAAACGATATCAAGCCTCAATGTGAGACCGATTCTTTTAGAGAGAGGGAAATTGAATAATCAAGGAGGAATCAAACGTTTGTCGCGTTGAAGAGAGGGGAGAGAAAGAGAGGGAAGAGAAAGAGAGGGAAGGATAGAGAGCTATGGTGAAGTAGTATCTAATTTGGTATTTACAGCGATCCTACGTTTAACCATGCGAAGCCTGGGAGCTATGATGTATACTCACTTTTAGGGAAATTCTCAGTCACTATTCGCAAACCTTAGAAAATCTTTATATTCTGTCATACTTTCATGAGACTGCTTCTTTCACTATCATCGAAAGACATCGTGACAAAACAGCGACTTTTCTTAGCGATATAACTCTTCAGTTTGAAAGCACGAAACGTAAAAAAAGTACATGATCTGAAATGCTTTACTCTAATTTTAAAAAATTTCGGTGAACTAATTAAGCATATATATTGCTACTACTCCTGATTCATTGTTCAAAAATATCAGTAAGTTGTAGTTTGCCATGTGATAACAAATTTTATGGTCTCTGTTATAAACGACTTGTGTGCAGGTAATGATATCGATACCTGATTGCTTATCTTAATCATGATCGTCTCATAATGACTAGCAACATCGGAAATGGTTCCTGCTGATTTTACGTTTTTCTCTGAGTAAAGCTTATCTTCTTCCATTCGTCTTAACTGTTTAGGTATTGATTTTACAGCCGAGACTCCATTTATGGTACACTTGTGTGATAAAACTCGCCCTCTTGTATAAAACTGGTGTATCTCACAACATACTTTTAAGTATCGTGTAATCTATTATAAATGTAAATTTTATTTCGAGATTGATCTTAAGGTGCGCGGTGCAAATTGATCTTTTCTGGTATAATATGCTTAAAATCTAAAATTATCAATGTACGCTAACGTATGTCAATGCTATTACATTACATGCTGTCATCGTTTGTCCAGAAGATTGGAAATCTGGAATTTTAGATAGGTGCTGATGACCTAATGGGCATGAGAGAGATACAATGACACAATGGGCATGTTTTGAAAATGATAAACCGATTAATTGTGTGAGTAATATCCGGTCCTTTCCCGGCGTATGAGCTTCTCAAAATTTTCTCGGGCTTCCATCCGAGTGAAGTTGTCCGTTATGGCCGACGTTTCGATACTCGATTCGAGCATTCTCCTTGGGGCAGAGGTGAATGCTGTGACTGGTGAAGGACCGCCTGTTTATGAAGGGGCAGGCCAGGCGCGAGGTCATGTGGTCGTTGGAGGGAAGGTTTAGCGCCATTTTTCAATAGCCTTCAAATGGGCTTCCAAGTATTGTAAGCCCATTTATAGGAAGTAAGCCAACAACTACCTTATCTCGCGAGTAGCCCGGGCAGCCCCTTGGTACATACAGGCCGCCCTTCACCAGTCAAGGCATTCATCTCTGACCTAAGGACGATGCTCGAGTCGAGTATCGAAACGTTGTCCATCATGGATCCATTTACCCTGACGGGAGCCCGAGAAAATATTGAGAAGCGATTTGATATAGTTTGTGATTTTGAGTTGCAGTTAAAGGAATCTCCCACCTATACTTATACATCTACATCTACATACTATCCCGCGAGCCACCATTTGGGCGCGTGGCAGGGGGTGGTAGGTCACCATGCGTCTAAAGATGTAAAAGTTTTGGAGGTGAAATGGTGACATGTCCAATGAGAGTGTATTTGGAGGAGCTCAGTTTCTATTGTGGTCACTTATTGTGCGCGGAAAGAATGAGTTTTTGTACCTACCTGTTCGGCAGAGTATCTCTCTTCTTTTATCGCATCTGTGAGACCTAGACTTACTTATGCCATCAATAAGTATATACAACGTTTTTTAACTAGCTTTATGGAAAAATTTGTTTTCATTTACTTATTCCGAAGTTTAGAACATTGGCCATTCTTTGTTTCTCTTTACTACGATTGGTAGTTTTACAAGCACACTAAACATCGTCGGTTCTTACTTCATGTTTTTAATCAGCATGCTGTTTGATGCATAAAATCTAGATACGTAAAGTTCTTTGAGAGTGGGTACCTTAAATTTGCATCACAACGAGAGAGATGACACTCTTTTATTCCCATCTAGCTCAGGAATACTGTGATCTCATTGTTTTGAAAATGTACTAATTGTCACTCATCCGGCTTCAGGTGCCCGACAATTCTTTGTCCCTTTCCATCAGGGAAGTAAGTATGATTTGTACTTTTGTTCTCTCTCCCGTTCTCCGTCAACTTATTCCATTAGCACTTAATGGCGAATGCGCCTCTTTCAAGAATGCCCGCTCTTTTGACGAGGCTCATACTTATCCCGCCTCGTGCCACCGCCGTCTCCATTGCCGAGATTTGAATTTTTTTAAATCAGCTGAAGAAAAACGTGAATGGGATACTCTTTTGAAGTAGACATCTCAATCATCCACCGAGCCAACTTCTTCCCGAGCTTTGAATGCCGGGGATGAATTGATCACTGTCCGGATCTTATGAAAGTTTTCACGAAATTGATTCGTCCGTTTCTGCTCTTCCTCTCCCACAACCCCTCGCAGTGTTGTGAGAGGGAAAGAGAGGGACAAACTAACCCACTTCTCATTCCAGTTTCGGCCCGACTTGCATTTCAATTATCTTCTGCAGTGATGAGCCTCTCGACAGAGCAGCACCATCTCATGTGTGCTTCCACCTCCCCCCTCCCGTACCCTTACCTCTCTCGGCCATCTCCCGTCATTTCCTCCATTAAATCAGGAGCTTGGCTTATCTATTCAGTCCGTAGCGCGAGTGGAAGCCGTAGGAGTGAATTACCAAGACCATTCGTCGGGCTGCACGTCATCTTGTCCCTTGTGGCTCTTGCTTTAATGAATGTAGCATTTCTATTAGAGCTCAGTCGGTCTATCATTCCGGCTTCAAGCACCAATGTTTACCTTAGAAATAGGTTATAGGTGCACTTGGATTGACCCTTACTCTGGTGACTCGTCCATATTACATTATTAATACAATCTCATGCAATCGCGTGAACCATAACACATCCATGGTTTGACTTTAAAACTTATCTCGCCGGTAACACGTCTCTCTGCTAGCCTGTAAATGGGAGTTTGTGCTTTTTCTTTATGAAATTTTTATGTTTTAACGACGTTAGCCGTTTATTTAGTTTCATTGTTCTTTAAATTATTTGAAAATTTTAAATTATATAACATAGTTTTTTATTTAATTTTTCCATTACTTGCACCATTTCATCCATCCAAATCTGAGTTTCGGCACACATAATTATGGAATAGGCTCATATATTTCACGATCCCTATAATAAGGCTTTTTAAGTATTCTTTTAGCATGCCCTGACTTTACCTTTACTTGGTGGAAATAATGCCCGTTATTCATAAAGATGTTGTACTTAAGTGTGGCTTATATAAGTCAATGGTTTGATTTCTATGCAGCAACAGGCGGGTGATTTTATATGGAATTACTCATCATTCGTCATAAAAGCAATTGGTTTTGTGGATTTAGGAAGCTTTTTAATCACTGGTCATCGGAATTTTACAGTCGATTTCTACGGTATACTCCATCCACCTTAATCATTTATATATTTCTGCATCTCTAAATATTGAGACCGGGTGCATTTCCAAATTGTTCTTATTCTTTTAATGAGAAAATCTTATGCATTTCGTGGTTTTAAATTTGTCGCCTAATGCATTAGTACTCGAATGTACCTATCTAAGCCGTGTGCGAACATCAGACTTCAGTTCCACTTTCAAGTTGGTTTTTACAATTATTATAGCTGTAATTAGATTTTAAAAAGGAATAGGTACAAATTTAAGGAATGTGTATAAATATATATCAGTCACGCCATTCCTTATGAGATTTGAAAATTCGCAAAAATTGCCTATTACCGCTGGCCCTAGAAAACTTTTTTCCTCTTTTTATAATTTCCTCCATAATGCTCTATCTTTGATAACCATGCTCACTTCTGTTATACACCCGCCATTGCTTCCAACATGGTACTATATTCTTAATACTCCCAATATTTCTCATCATTCGAGTCTCTTCTGCCACCTTCATCCGTATATTTCTCAATCCTCGTATTCCTATTCCATTATTAAGTACAGAGACAATCTTTTTTCTCAGTGTTCAGCCACCGAGTTCTACCAATTATCATTCACATCACAAAAGGATTAACTACGCTGATCTGACCGGATTAGCTCAGTATGTCAAACTTAGTGAACTAGTAGGATTGATCTGAGAAGCAGGTTGAGTCGGCCCGCTTTCTCAGGCAGTCTAAGACTTCCGATCGATCTGAACAAGCGGGTCTTTGTTGCTCTTCGTTATTCTTATGGTTGCCATTGGGCAACAAAGTTTAATCGTTATTATTCAAGGCGTGTGTTGTAACCAATTGTAACAAAAGTGCAGTAATGGCGAGTGAAGTGACGTTAATGATATCGTCGCCCATCATGATCTCGCTTATTCGGGCAATTTTCTCCACTCGGAATTAAACTGAAAATTTCTAAATATTTACTTGTTTACGCACTGTGTCAATCATGATTCAATTGGTCACTATCGATATTCTTAGTCCTTGTTGGTAAACCAAGTGATCTCAGTCGGCTTGGTTGGAATTTTCAGATCGGTCCGAGTTAAGATCAATCTGAGAATGATTGGCAAACGAATTGAGTATCTCCGTAAGATTTCTCCGAAACTAATGTTTTACACTACCATCTTTTCCATCCATTGGTGCGTAACATGTCTTACTATAACTCTTCAAATAACTGCTCTATACGAGCCAAGAGTCATTCCAGGACTGGCCATAGAGCAAATCTGTATGAGGCTCCGGAGAAATAGATTTTGGAGAAAAATGGATCTCGTTGGGATGAACGGCAATGAACCTCGTTTCCTTCAATCATTGTTCCATGGTACGCGGCTGTGACGAAAAAAACATGTCTACCAGCATATCAATGTTTTTCTTTGGTTCATGCATTTTTTAATAATGAAAATGCCACCTATGGTCTCAAACTTCCCTGCATAATTTTGCTATTAAGCATGCTATTTTTGTGTTTGTCCATACACAGTGTGCTCAAATTTGCGATTTAGACCCTTAATTTTCCCCTGAGAATCTGTATAAATTTCGCCATGATTCCTTTTTCTTTTTCAATCACCTGTACATATATAAAAATATTTTCCGAGCGCGAAAGATTTGGCCGAACAAATTCAATAGCTGCTGGATCATCTTAGGCAAAATTACTGTTTGTCACTGGAGAAAAACTTGGTAGAATCCTCAGTGCGTACCTAAGTATGACTATTTTAAAATAATAGTCAACATTTTCAGGGTTCCCCACTTCAGCGGATGTTGATTATTCTGTTGAACCGGCCAATGTTACTATATATCATGAAAATATTTTTTGTAGTAATTTTTACAAAGTTGCCCTTTTTCGCATCCTTTTCACCATTTAACTCTGTTAGAATGTCTTTGTCTTTCTATTGCCTGGAGAGTATGGCTTCCTTTATTCCTCAACCCCATGTCTTTTTCAGTCGTTCCTTTTCTTTTTTTTTAACTGGTGATGCAGATTTTATATTTTCAAGGGCTCAGGCTTTTCTATGAAGTTTTGGTCCTCACTCATTCGTCGGAACTTTATTTGTAGCAAAAAGACCTTCATATTTCCATCGAATCCTTGGAGAGGACATTCCCTCCATTACAAAGTAGCATATTATTTTCTATCTGGATTTTCATTCATTTACTCCACCTTATTTCATTTCGCCGTTGTGTGGCCGTACGGCCTTGGTTTATTCGTTTATATCCTCTTTACAACTCGACTTAGGATAAGGGAGGCCCTAGATATTTGAACTCTTTTCATATTTGCCTCCGTTCAATGACAAGAACTCCTTCTATTATTCTCTTAGTGTTTTTTCATGCGAAAATCCGGATGGAAACCATTGAGGCTGACAATGGAATGTGACCTTGCAGCGTACTATTCCGTGGCAACCTGACACTCAGCTCATCGCACTGCAGTCGCCTCCATCTAGGATTCCAGACGAGCGTTTCTTTTTTTTTTTCTTTCACGCCCTCTGCCTTCAGGTTCGAGTGCGCCAAGCCATCGTCGACGGACACAGAAGGGTCATCGCCGTGGAGAGCAAACACGCCAACTCTCAGCGCGATCGTCTCGTCTGGAACTTTTATTTTCTTTTTGAGGTTCCAGCATTACTACCATGGGACAGCGGGCGGAACAGGGCAAAGCTGTTCCTCTCAGCAGAGAGGAAATGGCGTCGGTTCGAATGCGGCGGTGATGGTTATAGGTTAGGCTCGAGATACGCTCATTGCAACGGATGATGATACCCCGAGGGGTGCTAGTTTTTCAGAAAAAAGAAATGGCAAACAGTCACGAAAGTACACATCTTCGTTTCATTTGTGCTGTCTGATGTGCTTCTTTCTTCAATATTGGTTCTCTCTGGACTAAGTTGAATAGCACTTATGATATCTATTTCACCGATCTATCTTTCCATATTTCTCCATTATTTCTATACCCTTTTTTCTTTTGTCTCCCTGCCTATAACTACATGTTTTATATGTTCTCTTGAAAATTCTCTTGTACAGCTCTTCAAGGGATAAGGTTGAGAGGCAGCTTAGACTCGGAGGCTGCACGCTAGGCTAAGTTAGCTTGTGAAATCCAGAACAGGGGTGTTTTAGAGTGTCATAAAGAATATCGATTTGTTGTTGAACTATATATTCAAGTCCGATTAAAGCGATACAATGAGAGAAGTATATTGCCGAATAAATGAGTATAAAAATTCATTCTTTCTTCGCTCAATTAGTAGCCATGATAAAAAATGTAGTCCACTACTAACAATTCCATAATATACTTCACTATTTTACTTCCCAAAACCTGTCTTATACTTCTTTACGCCGCTAGTGTCCTACCAAGCCATCCCATGTGCAGGCGGATTTTCGTATGAGGAAAACACTGTGAGAATAATAGAGGGAGACTTCGTCGGAGGTGGAATTGACGGGAGGCAAATTCGTCAAAATATGAAATGAGTTTAAGAATATTGGGCAAACTTTAGCTTAATCGGAGTATGTATGGAAGGAGTATTATGTAAATGTTGACTGTTTTGATGTTCCTTCGTGAATTCAGTTTGCTTTCCTATTTCTGACCCTGTTATGTTCATTTCCTTTGGTAAATTTAACTTTGTCGGTGGAAACTATGTAGTAATTCACAAAAATAACTTTTATATAAACTTTTACGCTATCCAAAATTATTTCGCACTCACACACAGTCCTTGATGATAATGGTTACACATTCAAACACGTGCGTCGTGCGTGAATGTGAAAAAAATCTTTGGCTTGAGTAATAGTTTTAATAAGAAGTTTGGCATTTCCACCGAGTTTCCACGATCTAATGAAAGGTTCTCAAAGTTTCTTAAATGTGATTATATAGCGTCAACTACGATGGCTGGTTGATGAACGATGAGCGAACCTTGCCATAGTCTTAACTTTCTGTCAAAGTCGCCAACGTCAGCCAACTAGAGGAGAGCTGTTGCTCTCAATTTTTTTTTTCAAATTTTAACCTCCGTATTGTCCATCTTATTTCTTTACTTTGAAATGAGACAATAAGCCAGTATTTTTTTAGTATTAACCTGTATTTTTATTATTTTTATTTGGTTTTGAATATCTAAATAAAGAGCTAATTTGCAGCTGATTCAGAGCTCCGTTTACAAATGGCCGACAATGGGCGCTGATACTCCTGTCGACTGTGGTATATTCATCCTTTCAAAAATACGATAGAAATCTTAGCATCACAGTCCATTCCCGTCACATCAAAGCAAGATAATATTAATCCCGTCCTAAATGACTAAACTAAGACTACCACATCCACGAAAATTTTTTGAGAGAGAAAACGGTCAGAGTCACACGCTCTGTTCATTCGTATAAGATATGTTATTTTTTTAATCGCTCTGCATGGATAAACAGCTCTCAAGGAGTCCCTATTAATTTGACTTCTCAGTCATTGTCGGTCGGGTACAATGCTCGTTGAGGGCCCAGGCCCTCCATTCTACTTAAAGCCCATTGCTTCGTCCGCCATTCCCATCGACGTCACAGGGCACTCCAGCCAATCTCCAGCTCTATAAGAATCACATGTGCTATATGATGCCTCGTTCAGACTACCATCGTTTGGAATAACGTACGTACGATTTTAGAGTGAAAAGGACACAGTGTTACTGCGTTACACCCACCTTCCTCATCAGGACATCGCGACGAGCAAGTGAAGAGCGAGTGAATGAAATAAGGAATTTTACGTTCCTATGAGGTGTTTTGTGAATTTCAAAATGTTATTCTGGCAAATGGCTCATTTCCATGCTTATCCATTACAGTACCGTAAATTTCTTTACCTTAATGATTGTATTTTTTCATTTTTGTTATTCGTCATTTCCAGTTAATGCTCTCGACATCAGCGCTACCATTCTTAAGTTACAACATTTGGTAATATGAATTACCTTGAAACATTACGAATCTAGCCTACCATCGCATGAACCATCGTACGTACTACAGTAGTGTAAACGGAGCATGAAGCTTGGAGGTATGAGTCCCATATGTGACGTAAAGAGGATGAATACCTTCCTTACGGTCAACTGTTGAGTTAGACCACCTGGAGCGTGTTATTGTGAAAGACTACTTGGAGCTTGTTCATCATTATATGACCATCCTGCAATATTGCATGATTAGATGTTGTCCCGCATTGATACGGGTTAAGCTATGGTCAGATAATTCCACTTTTACTAGTGAAATACATTAATTACCCTGTAATGGCTGAGTTTTTAGAAGTTCCGGACGGACGAACACGGCAATTGACGATCGGATATGTATCCCTCTGCTCGATGCCTCATAATGCAACTCGACGTCTCTCCTGCTTAAAAAGCTCAACCTAATATCCGCTACGACTTTTTCATTTTTCTTCTTAGACTTTCTTCCTCCCGGCCACCTTTGCTTCTCACATCTTCTTCCCATCTCCTAGATGATAGCTCGGCGTGATTGGAGTGTCTGTGTAGGGTTGCTAAAATGGATCGGCCCAGCCTTTGCTCGTACCCATTTCCACGTGAGTGGTCTTTTCCGACTCTCCATTTCTCTCTCTCTCTCTCTCTGAACTCACACCCACCCCTATTCACCCCTGTTTGTGGATAACTCCCTTTGATCAGTAACTGGTCTCTTTACTGAGTGAGGACGAGGAGGTTTGTTGAGCGTGAAATTGAAGGAACGGCATCGGAAGACCCGTCAGTCATAGTCACAGATCTCCCTCCTCTCACCTGAAAGCTGGAGGAGAAACGCAAGAGTGGGAAGGGAAGATTGCTCTTGGAAAGACGTGAGAGGAAAAGACAAGAGGCTTAAATGAAGTTGGATTCACCGGAGGAACAAAGAAATCAATGCGATTGAGGGGGGACAGGGATAAACAGGGACCCGCGGATAAATCGTGGAGTTGAGCGAGAGAATGCTTAATGCCTTCCATCCTCTTCAACTGCCTTCCTCATCCGATTTCGGCCCGTGCACTGATTTTCATTTCACTTGCATCCGAGATTTTTGCTTTTTACGAGGAAGGCAATATTCATGTCTCTGAACATTTAACTAGAGATTTCCTCCTTTTGATCTTTTGTCAGAGTGTGCAGACTTTTCCTAAGATGTGATCCTGAACTATCTCCTTCCATGTGTTGTAAAGGTGTTATTCTTGGAGGAGAGCAACGATGTTCACGTCTAGTTCTGATCTTGAAGACCTCGACTCTGAGTTAAGGCATGTATCTGCGGTGTTTAGGTGTAGATTCAGGCTGACTATATACTGGTTCTCACTTTTTCTTTCATTTTGCCAGTGTCTCTCTCTTATGTGAGGTCGGTATATCCTGCCTTTAATCTATTCTTCCATTCATCCCTGTTTGCGCTTCATCCTCCTCCTAGACCATCTCTCTCAAGTCTTCAGCTACCGTGTCTTTCCATCTGACTTTGGACCTTCTGACTTCTCTCTTCTCATCTCAAATCATCACTAAGAATATCTCGGCATCTCAAATCTCAGTACTTTCTTTCCAGCGTATTCCTAACACCTCCTCTCGACATACACTATCCACCTCCGTCTCATTTTTAAAATCTTTTTACTCACTGGGTTCACTTAAGGTAATTGGAAAAATTTTAGCTTATGAACAGATCTGTGTGAAACTTTGTTCACGTGTAAATATTAGTAATATGTATAAATAATAGCCAAATAAATTGCATGTTACCGATTTGGTTCCTTGATATATTCATGCTATTTAAACACGTAGCCTTATGGCACTTGACAAATATTTGAAATAAATCAATGACCAATGCAAAAATTCTCTCCTCAACGTGCAAATATACGTTTTATATATTTTAATGGTTCCTAATATACATTATTTAAACACGTATTTATACATAACTTTTGATTCAATTTTGAATTCAACTCCGAAAAGTTCTAATAATGCTATTATTGACACAATTAATAAATGCATTTTTTGCATTATTTATATTGCGACACTTATGTATATCTCGTATCAAAAATAAATTTAGTTAAGTTAGGTGTGGTTTAGGATTTTTTTCGGATTATTTGCAAAGTTGTTAAAATTTGCACTTATTGACTCACGATTCGCGTTGTGTTTCTTAGCTTCATTGTTACGCATTTAACTTTTTTCTTGAGAATACATTAGAATATAATATGCTCCAGGGTTTATACTCAAAACTTAATTTAAAATTTTAATAGAGTTAAGAGTAAAAATACGGAGATGACAAATTCGCTTTTGAACTCTTGAAATACCGGCTGAAAAGTTTAAAAGATTAGAGAAAGTAAAAAGAGAAAGAAGTAAAAAAGTACTCATTCAAAGGCTGGCTATCTTTTTTTCTTCCTAGGAAGAGTAAGGGTCTGCTGAAAAAAATACATCTATTGGTGTTCGCATCAGTTTTTGGATAAAAAAAGAGTTTGGGTTTTTCTTTGTCCTTTAACCTTTGTCCTTTGACCTTTGTCTGTACAATACGCGTGGAAGGCTTCTGAGTTTTAATACTTTGACTTAATAAAAAAGGATTGCAGCAATTATCCTCAGCTAAAATTATATCAAAGCTGAATATTTTATGCACACGTATCTAAATATGCAAATGGAGAAGCCCTCGGTATTTACTGTTTGCTTTTATCCTATCACAATCGGTCTTTTCTTCAAAGGATCATAAAATAGTAAATATCCTTAATATTTATCCGATATTTATACTAATCCATGGCCTTAGGGACTTATTAGGGAATCTTTCAGCAAGAAATAAGGCGATAGAATTTTAGCACAGCTGTGGACTATACAGAAAGGAGTTTTCATGGCTCAAATGTGCAAAATTATTTGTGTCAACATTCGCTATCATTACTCACCTAAATCTTGCTAATCGACCCAATCCTAGTGCATTCTTGGTGGTTAAGACATCTTTTTTCTAATTTGCCAACATCTTCCTTGAGTGTTCACAGGTGGAGGAATAATAACATTATTGAATGCATAATTACATCAATATGTCATTTCCTTCGGGCGATAGTGTTTTTCGTAGACTAGATCCATTGACAGCATTTATTACAACTTTTTGTGCTGAGTGAGTCAACAATTTCTCAATTTTACCTTTAGAAATGAATTGAAGAGAGCCTTTTTTTCATATAAGAGTACAAGTAGACATCAAAGTTTGAGAGTCAAGGCTGGATCAAAATATCGTCTAAAGACAGCAGTGCATTGAGATGTGGAATATCCTACCTAATTGCGGTCTAAATAGCCAACATTAGGCTTTCAATATTATTACCAGATTTACTGTCTATTTTTCTATATGATTAAATTACAAAAGGCTAAAAATGTAAGTAATTACCTTCATCAATCATTTCTGTAACATAAACAAAATGAGTAATAAAATTAAGTTTGTTTAAAAATATTCTTTTCACCTCTTAATTCACTTACTTATTCCATTTTGTAAGATTTTAATTGAAATATGGTGGCATTGTAGTGCATCAAAATTTTTAACTGTGAGTAGCTACTATCCATATGTGGTGGTAATAGACCCAGGCGTGACTTGGTGGATCCGCTTCATAAAAAAAACATAGTTTTTTAGCCACATTTGAATACTTTTAATATGCACTCCCTGCTATGCTGTGGTGGAGTAACCTCTGGCTACTGCTGTTGGAAATAGCGTGCCCCAAAAGTTTTTATCGCACAACACTATCCAGGTCAGGCGGGAAAACCTACTAACCTTTTAGAACTCGTAACTTGATTCTGGAATTTTCCCCCATTAAATTAACTAGTTGTAATCAGGTCATTTAAAAGTAGTTCTCCACGGAGTTTAAAAAATAATAGCTATGCATATAATACAATGCACCCAACGTGAATTTCAAAATTATTTTCTCCTTTCTATCAATATAATTTTCTTCTCTGTGAACGCAATTCCTTTTCTTCTTTTCTGTGTAATTTGCATGCAATAATTCGTATTTTCTTTTCTATGTAAAAACTACTGCAAGCGAACATAGATGTTTCACAGCCCTTAGAGGGATTTAGTTAGGAGCCGTTAGAGGCTAGAAAGTTGCGCGCTAGACTTAGGTTGCTTGAAAAATTAAAATGACAGGTGTGTTACAAAGTACACAGAATATATCATTTTGACGCCAAAACACATCTCTAGGTCCAACAGAAGCGATAAAATAACGGAGACACATTGCCAAACAGAATAAGTTCTTTCCACGCACGACACGTTTCCCTTATTCTGTCTGTGTATGTGGATTTATTCCCTAATTCTGTATTTGGATGATATTTTCCGTAAGTGGAAACCCAAAAACTTAACCTACTTCTTCTACCGTACATTCAGCTACAGCCGACTCATTACTTTATTTCGTTGCACGTTAATTTCTCAATTCCTCGTATTAAACCCCCAGATTCGCGCGGAGTTGACTGGAGTTTTAGCATTTCAGTTTTTAAGTTAACGACATGAAAACTGTACAATTTTTCACGATACATAACTACTTTTAATTCTTTGCTTCAATGATGATGCATCATTGTCAATTGAGAAGTGGTGCGGACTTACCTCTATCTTTTCCCCATGTCACAGCCTCCGCTTACTAATTTCCGTTCCCCCACCATCTACGAACAATGCATAAATTATGCGCGTATAGCAGCACTTTTCACGCGATGGTGATGCATAAACGTTGAAACCCGGGTGGAACGAAACTTTTACATTGTGGACGATTTCACGTCTTTCTTTCACCATTTAGGTGTCCCATTTCATTATTGTTTATTGAAATTTTGCCTCGACTCGAGTGTCTTTGTACTGAGAGGTTGGAAACAAAACACTTTCAGCGTGGGAATATGGCGCAGTTATTCCCTTAATATGAGACAGAGAGGGAACTTAGATCCTAGTCCCTTAGGAATATGCACGAATGGAGCATCCAGAACTTACCCTGGTGGAGAACACGGAAGGACTTTATGCATTCAATGCCTCTGACTTTCATCTACTTTCACAAACTCTTAGATTCTCTTCTCTCTCTTGTATTGCAGAAAATTCAATATAGTGTGGCCAGCTTGTACGTGGCGAGCGCAATAACTGTCTGTCTCGAATTTTGACTGTCGTTCGAATAATTCATGTCCACGTCGTTCTGTCCATCAGATAAGTGTAGTGGAGGTAGAGAACTTTTCTTTTCATACGCGCTGGATTTTATTCACATTCATACTAAAAACGGCAAGATTTTGCTCGCAATTATATCCGACAAAGTGACAAGTTAAGGGTGTGATTAAGATTGACGTTATCTAACGTAAGGGAATGAAATGAAGTGTGTTACGATACGATGTGAGTTTTAGAGCCCATTTTTGGCTCCTGTTACAAATGGATTTCAAATTGATTAAAAATGAGCAATGCTTTATCATATTTCAAATTTAAAATATAAAATAATTTTTGATTGTTAATAGGTGATCAACTTGGTCGAAGTTGCTTTAAATGGAAGGTAGTAAATTATTTAACAATTTTTTTAATGGGCCTGTGCTTGTCAACCAATATTTTTATTCCTTTCCGCCTCTTCATGTTTTTTATCTTTTATCACTCTGTCCCTATAATGAATTCTCATTCTTCCCTCATCCAAGCTTAACCATCATCCACCCTTTCTATAACATCCTTAAGTTATCATTCGCTCCAGAATTCCCCCTCCAACCACTTACCTTGCCATTAATAAAACACTCAGAAATGTTGCTTCAAGAAGGCTAATTAAGTATGCCTACGAAGGCTACAAGTAAAATGGCCAATATGGAATTGAAATTTTGAATTGATATAAAAAACCCTTCTTTTGTCACCTGCCGGTACGGTAACGTGATAAAATTTTACAAAGCTCACTCATCGTCCGTTTGTCTGTCATTTCTGCGTCTGGAAATCGTAGTATGTTGCACCATATCTCAATCAGCAAGCTGTGCACACGCGAATGTCAGTTAACATCTCACTTGGAAGCGTTCATCGTATTCCCGCTCTAATTTTCAGCACCCTACAATCCGGGATGAAAGATAGAGAGTAGCACACTCTTTTAAGCAGCATCAGAGATTGGACTGGTGTATTGGATAATGGACTCGCTTCCCATCCAAAAAACCGCGGATTTAAATCCCGGCAGTGATGGAGACTTATATTGCGTCTTGCGTGAAGAACACTTCAAGAATATTGATTCCGTTGTCAGAAAGAGCGTATAAATTCATGGTACCCCCATTGGCGCCTTCCGTTCAGAGTAGGCCAACGTCGTTTCCTCAAATAACCTACCAACCCAAGCATTCTAATCCCCCGAAATGTGTAGATATGATGAAAAAAAAGGCGGCCCGGATCATGCCCGCCGAATATTAAATTAACCCAACGTCCGGCAAACAAGCCCTTAACGGCCTATAAATGGTGAATGACCCGTCCATTAAAGCTGGAAGCTCCTGCCGTTGATTTGGAGAGATAAATGAACTTCCCTTTCCTGCTACCTCTCATAATGGCTGTCGTGAGGGAAAAAAAAGATTGGGTGTGCGCGAGGAAGGGCCGTGTGGTTTGGTTGTAGTTCTGAAGATAATGGCAGAGGCAGGCAGGGGATGTTAGAACTGTGGGAAGAGGATGGTGGAACGGTTTTGTGGGAGACAAGGGAGGCATTGGGAGGATCGAAATGTGAGGAGGAAGTTGGAAAACGTGGGCATAAGTGAACAGGTGTTCCCGAGAGATATGGGGCGTGAAGCCATGGCAACCTCGGCTGTAAAGGGAAAAGAGAGTTGAAAGAGTGAGTAAGGGATCAACCGAAGGTATAACAACATTCCCACAGTGAATTTGGGGCGGAATGAGGAAAATGCTGCAAAAAGTCTTCAAAATTGTGAAATTTACTGAAAATTTCGTCTAAAAATTTGTTTGACCTCGTTTTTTTCAAACTTTACACCAGTTTTTCATGTATTTATTGTAAGATGCGCATAAATCATCATGGAAAAGTAATAATAAAATTGAAGAAAACAAGTAAAAAAGTTTTTCGACAAGGACATAGTCATCGGGTTTGTTTTATGTTAAATATAAAATGAAGAAGGGTTCACTATTTTGAGAAATATTATGGAATACATGACAAATTTATGCTCTGCTGTTTGGAACAAGAAAATTTATCACAAATTGAATTTTCTTTTCATTTTCCGACTCGCCTTAGCATGAAAATTTTCATCTCTACTCTATTATGTTTTTACACATGAACATCTTTATATTTAATTTTATTTTTTTGAATCGTCAGCCGAATAACAGTGGTGCTTGCTCTTTGCTTTCCCCAGCAAATTCAATACAATACTTCTTTCTTGAATAATAACCCTTCACACTTCCTAGCCCTTTATCAATGTTTCCCTATATTCCCTCCCAAAAGTTAGCTTTTCCCCACACTCCCCTCTTCATCACATTACTATCACAGCATCTGATAAATAAATCTTATGCAAGCAATTGTACCTGACAATGCAGTTAAGGTGTGAACCACGTCATAGAAATGGAATGATTGTATAAAAATTACCTCATATTCTTCTCAATATGGATATTAATATTGATGAAGTAATGGAGAGAAATGTTATTAAAGTAATAATAATGATAGCAATAGTAATAAGTAAATGTAATAGTTATAATAATGTATAATAAGTTCATCGTCGTAGGCATCGGGTGCTTGAAATAATAATTATTATACAGATATCAGAAATCTGAAATAACAGTTTCAAAATTAATAAAAGAAAAACAAGAAAACTTACAGATTAAAAAAAATATTTAAGCTGATGTGATTTGATCATATAGATCGCAACCTTGCAGCAATTATAAACAATGGAAAACTTAAATGGTAACATGCAGTAATAAATGCTTCAATTTTTAATTTTACTATTAATTTAGGCAATAAACATTTGCACAATAAAGACATGCTATCATCCCCTAAAAATTTTATTTATACTATTTTTCCTCGTCGATTACATTTGCAATTTTTAGTTGCTCAGTATATAATGTAGGCAACATAAAAATTATTTCACCATAACAAAAGAAGAAAAACAGCTCATATTACACTTTAGTGTACTCGTAGTTTCATTATATTCAATTACATGGAATACATTCCAATAAGTAAGTTCTTAAGGAGTAGCTCATGCACTTTGAATTTCAACACTCTAATTGGCGCAACGCTTCTGACCTCAGGTAGCAATGAGCTCCAAAATATTAAAACAGGCAATGCTAACACTGCCACACTCAATGTAGCGTGAATGTCAAATCTGTCATTTATCTCTACCCTTAAGATGACAGCATAAAATAGATCTCCAAATCCTATTATTTCCTAAGGCACTTGCAAGTGCATAGTATACCTGTGTTTAACCGTGAGAAAATTCTACCAATATTTTCATATTATGTAGCCATGCATTAATTGTTTAACCGTTTGTGTCATATTTTTTACAAAACTCTTTTGTAGTTTTACATTTTCTTTTGCTGCTCTAAATACTAGCCTCTAACAAAAAGTTAAAAAAGTATTTATCAAAAATAAAAAAGTATTAATCTCAAATCTTTGCAATTTTTGTCAGTTTTTAGCAATTTTGGCTCCATTGTCTCCATTCAAACCAAAAGTTTCGCATATGTCATTTGCCTATTCCTCACAAGCAGGAAATACAAATACTACCAAAACATTTTTTCTATTTTTAAAAATATTTTTTTAGGTTAATTCTCACTTGTAATCAACTTCCTCATGAAAATTGCATGGCTACTAAATTATGCATTATTATTCATTTCGGCATTTTGCCTCCATTCCAGCCAAATTTAACGTCTACGTCACATATCAATACCCATAATGCATATGGAAACTATTTTTAAAAATTAAATAGTTTCCACAGGCATAAAAAAATGAAAAACTATCAAAATAAATTTTACTTTATTTGGTATCTTAGAGGATTATATCCGTTACAGAATATATTTTTTCATTTAAACTTCAAAATTTGGGATATAAGGATTAAGTTCCTCTGCGAGGTGATGATACATGATGTCGTCAAATTTTGGAACTATTTAACTTTTCCCATCCTCTATTCGAGCTACTTTTTATTCCATTGCCTTCCTCCCATACTCTAGATACCTGCCTTATTGTTACACCCTGTCCTCTAATGTTCTCTCCTCGTAGCTTACACGTTCCAAACCGTATCCTCTCCCATTCCCGATAGCTTCACTTTCAGTTCAGTGCTCCATTATCTAAAGTCTAACGTGAAGTTAGACCATTTAATTGAGTAAAGGTACCCCACGCGTGGCCATCGAACAGTTCATGCTTAGTAGCCTGCATAGCTTTTTCTTCCCCCCTTGTCTGTCTCATTACTCCTCCTTGACTCAGGTTCTCTTGTACCTCGGCAGGTGGAGTGAGTTATGGCCGCGGAGCGCCGCAAGCGTACAAAACTGCCTTTTGACATGGTCCTCGGAAATTAATTAGGTCGTGCACAGGGAATTTTATTGTTCCGAGCGAAGTCATCTGCTGCGAGTAATGTGTTTGCTGTTCATACTATCCAGGGATATCAGAATTTTTGCTTTTCTCTGACATTTTCCGGACCTTGATCAGCGGGAGAAATCATTAATGGATCAGGAAATGACGCATTAATGAATATCCTATTCGCACGATATCTATTGAAAAGTAATTCGCTATCCGAAACATTCAAAGCCCGTGCAAAATTATTGCAAAGCTCGTTTCACGCTATACTTTTTGTAACACTCATTTTATTTCTTTATAATGTTACACTCGTATTTCTCCCTTTTTTATGTCTAGTAATACACACTTCCGATAAATATGTAGTTTCGCCTCCATTCGGGAAATTTTTTTTCAACCCCTAGAAATGGGTGTTTTTCGGTGAAATTTTTAGAAAAGATAGCGCATGAATTCGGATTGCTTTAAATGAATAAAGTTTTGAAAAAAGTGATAAAATACGGTTTTGAGCGAAAATTGAACATAAGAGGTGATGATTTCGGCGGCCATTTTGGGGAGTTTAATGAGAATTTCAGGAGATGGCGCAATGATTGAGTAACCTTCACATCTTACATAGAGAGGCTTCAGTAATGAAGGATCGAGTATTTTCTAGAAAAAAAATCCCTCGAGCTGATTGGTGATTGTATGCGTAAATTTAGCAGCTGCTGTGATGTAGGATCGCTTTTTTTCTAGAAAAAAATTTCCTCAAATTGATTGGTGATTGAATGCGTAAGTAAGAGGTGAAATAAATAGGCGTCCCTCTGGTGGAAACGATGGGACGATGGAAATATGGCGTAAAGCGCATCGGGAAAATGGTTACTTTTTGTAGATTTTTGAGCTGAAATATCCAGAAAAGTACTAAGAATTAGGTAAAATCGTAATATATTACGAATCCGAATTCCTTACTTTTGAAAAAAAGGTATACATTAGCGCAATATGTTACCTGAGACGACTGTAATAGCAGCTCGCGGAATGGAGAGGAAACTACATATCTACCCACACTTCCTTTTACAGTCTCACATTCCACTCACTCAACACCGTCTCACACTTCTTTTTCCTTCCACATAATTTCACTACCACTCACTTTTATCTCCTGGCTCGACACTGTCATCACGTGTTCTCCCCCTCTTTGAACAAACTCCTCGTTGTCATGGCATTGTTAATACTACACGGGTTGCATTAATTTGGAAAAAAACTTTTATCATTTGGCTTTCATTTCATGGTTACTGGCTTGATTCACAATATATGCCAAGTATAATAAAAAGTGCTCACTAGCTCTGGTGTTAAATAATAAAAGCTCGTATTTTTTTACACATGAATTGGAAAATTCTTTTTCAATCGTTGTTGCTTGCCAGTAAATTTACCGCAATAGATACATAATACATTAAAGCCAATCTTCTAGACTCCATGAGTCTCCATTTTCGGCATGGTTACTTATGAAACGAGTCAACTTATTGACTTGCTCCAACTATATGGAAAATCATCTTGTTCCTCAGGAAAAGAGGCGAGGAGAATGAAAAAAAACTGGTCGAGAAAAACTCGGCGTCGGCATTGGCCTACTCGCGACGAAAACCATCAACGAATTCTTAGAAAAAAGCAGTCGTTGGGATATTTTTCCCTGATGATCACAGGGTTCGTCCATGAAATTTATCATAAAATTCAAACGCCAAATAAAGCATGAATATAATAGTATAAATTACGCCGATGTAATAAAACTTCATTTACCTAATATATTTATTTGTCTTAAACATAGCCCCCCTTGAGCCCACAGCCGTAACTTATCCTGTGAAAAGTGGATCATATGCTTATTAAATATCACGACAAACCGCACAATAATATGCTGACATTAATAAAACACAAAGGAAAGCAGCGCGCTTTGTTAAAAACTACTGCTACGAGCGTACATATGGTATCTCTCAACTTTTAGACGGATTAAGGTGGGAGCCCTTAGAGACTCGGAGGCTACACGCTAGGCTTAGGTTGCTTGATAAATTCAGAACTGATATTTTTCAGAGCGACATAGAGAATATTATCATGACGCCTCACTATATCTTTAGGTCTGACAGATGTGATAAAACCTGCCAAACAGATAGGTACAAAAACTCGTTCTTTCTACGAACAATAAGTGACCGCAATAAAAATTAAGCTCCAATAAATACACTCCTATAATTCATGTCACAATCTCATCACCAAAAAAACTTAAACACGGGTGGTGACCTAACACCCCCTGCCACACGCACATGAGGCAGCTCACGGGGTATAGTGTAGATGTAGATGCAGATATTATGGTGTGAATAGAGTTATAAAAATTTTTACTATAGGAAATAATTTAGTGAAATTTATGTGAGGTATCTTGCTTCAGCTACGTCAAAAGTTCCAACCAAAAGATAGGAGAACTGTCGTAGGAGTGGTTATCTCAAGGAATATGTATAGCAACAGGATTCGGCACAGCAAAGCTCCGTCTTGTGTGTGTGGGGGCAGGGGATTGGAAGCTGTCTCCCACAGCTGTGACAATAATTCCTGGCACTCTTTGTCTCTTGACGAAATCGATTTATTTTTGTTATTCGATTTCAATGCAATACTTTAATCATGCTTGTTTTTTTTCTGAAATTTGGGTATCAAATTATTCGATGTGCACATAAACTTTTTATAAAAATATTTTTAATGAATTAAAATCAAGTACTTGGTTATGGTTCCAAACTTTACTTAAAGCAACGCGACTAAGAGGTGTAAAATCATAATCGAGTACTTATTTTCATTCACTATGGAGTTCCACCGAGTAACGCCAGATACAGTGTCTTATATTAAAAATGTTTGTAAACTCACTTATTTCAGATCATCAGGGTCGTGCTACGAAGCTTTTGTTACAATCATTAGGCCATTTGCGAGAAAACTCAACCCAAATATCAGGATTTATATGCGGAGTATCAGTTTTTTCTCGTTGCGAATCATCAGCATTTGAGGGAAAGCGCCTGCCTCTTTGTATGCATCCATATTTGCAAAAGTATCCATCTCTGATTTTAGCTATCAAGGCAAATCGCCCTCCAAACTGTACGCTGTTATCGTAATCCATTAATTGCCAGTAGTACACATAAGTATTGTGTACATAACTTTTTGCTTCTGGATTTTTTTTAGATACCTAGTTGGTAGAATTTTGCTGCACTTACGGTAGAAGCAATATTACAGGCGGGATTCTCGGTAGAAGGCTCGTTCAAGCTTATTAGATTCAAGCTGCGCTAGTGTTCCCCATCTGATAGTTATCTAAAAACCTTGTCAATATTACTTTTCTTATCGTAGCTATAAATCACTGAGTTATCTAATCAAATTAATCACTTTGCTCATATATATAGAACCACTTCCCTGTTTACTAACGCAACTCCCCGAGTTTGCTAAAGCGTTCATTTTTTGATAGTCGAGGCAACTCGTGGGGAGGGGTGGAGTTTTTCCCCTGCGATTTTCCCACTTCGACTGTGGCATTGATCGCTAGTGTAGATGGTATAATTGTGACGTCATCGGGGAACTACGATTGCGGAGGTCGTTGCCTTCTCTCGGAAATTAGAGCACACGTAATTCGTGCGGGGGAGGTTAGGCTAAGGATGATTCCAACTCTGTAAATTATCCTAGTTCCTCGAAAAGTGTCTCGATAATTCTCACAATCCATAAATAAACACTGATTTATGGAGCAAATCAAGGCAAGTCACATAGACTATTTACTGTTCTTGATATGTTTAAATATATTGTGGAATTTTATATTTGTAAAACGAACGGATATTTTATATCTAACGCTAACAAATTTAAAGTTCGGTGGACTATCCACAGCTCAGAGGATGTAGATTTTGGGTTTCAGAGCTACATCCGTTGCAGTAAAATTAGAAAACCTCATTAGCTCAAGCTCATCTTTCAAATAGAGATTTTGTCTCTGTCGTCTCCTGTTTAAAATATTTCATTTGTTCAGGTGCCTTGTTTATATATTTATGTTTGTGTGCTTAATATTATCGAAAACTTGTCTTTCAATGTAAAAAAACTCGAAAATTCATTCATAAAATACCAGACATGGAGATGATTTTCACAGACCTTTTGTACGCACTCGTGAAACTGCCGTATGGCCTAACTCAATGGGGTTAATATTCTATAGCATAGAAGTGATAATCTTAAATCAGTTGACATCTTACCAACTTTTAAGATTAATCTTAGAAGTTTTCCTCATGACTCCCTATTTTTTTCCATTCATGAGTTCTTAGACAGTGGTTGGGTTGTATAAAGTTATATTTTATTTTATTTTTGTTGGTTTTTTCTAATTTAAAACGCATTTTGAAGCATAAAGTGTCCTATATTTTTGTGTGATATACCTGATCTCTGGAAAAATAAACAACTATTATTTTCATTATTCAATTATTCCGAAGTCAGTAATGATTTCCTTGTATATTACCGTTGACGGTGGTTCTTAATTGTTATGAACCACGAACTGCATTTAAATTTCGCAACATTAAAACACTTAAGTTTTACACTCTATTGGAGAAAAATATATATTGATTGGTGAGATCATTTAGACGCGTGAGCAAATGGCTTCATTGAACTTAAGTCTCAATTGAGTTGGCACAAACTTACGTGCCTACTCTATGGTTCTAATGATTTTTTAATTACATGTAATTACTTTGAGGTTGCCTCCGTTACATTACCACAAAGCGTCATATAACTCCGCCGGAAGAGAATGAATGACTCAGCTAGGATCAGGATTTTTGTTACTGAGTTTTTCCCCGTTTACACCCCAAATACTCATAACTCTTGCCTGGCTGTTCGTCGAACTCTCAAAAATCTAACTTTGTTTTATTCTCCCCTCTTGTATTCATATTGGTTTGACTTTGATATTCAAAACATACGACAAAAGAGATAAAGTTTTTAAAACTAGCACAAAATAAATATTATCGAATAAACATATAGATATCGTGTTTAAAAATTTATTTCTTGTGATAAATCTGTACATTGGCTATCTCATCTTGATTAAAGTATATTTTATTATATTTCTTTATGAAATTTTAATTTAGCTCGATGATAAAAAATTGTTATTGATTTTTGAGACGCAAAAGAAATTATATCATGTTTTAAGATATTAATTCTTACAAAATTGGCCTTTTTAATCAATCAACAATGCACGCAATTCCTGAATGTAGCCTCCCCACAGGTTTGTTACCATTGAGGCAGTGTAAAGCTCCTGAAATTTTTGAAAAAACCTTTTTTACTAAAAATTGTTTTGCTAAAAAGTTATTTTTATATTACAATAAGTGAAGATATAATTGAAAATCTGGTGGTCGTGAGCTGCAACTAAAAGTGGAAATAAGTGGCATCCTTTTCCTACTGAAGCACCCAAAAGTTCTGTTGGCCTACTTCTATCTAACGCTGGGCAGTGGCATTACCTCTTCTACTTTTTATATGGCAGTGATGGTAAACCAGTTAATTAAGGTATTGAGAATGAAGAAACAGTAGAGGAAGATAACCTTGGGCTAATGATACTCAACAGTGAACAAGACAAAGCATTGAAAGAGATGAAAGCTAGGAAAGCTGTAGGAGTAGATAACATACCTTCGGAGTTGCTAAAGAATTTTAGAAAATAAAGGAATGCAAACTTTTTTCGATCTTATACGCAGGATCTTCGAGGGAGGAGTATAGCCTTTGTGGAAACAGAATTTATTCCTATCCCGAAAAAGAAGATTGCGTCAGAATGCGAAGATTATAAAACAATCAGTTTGATTTCACACGCAGCCACAGTTTTACTTCGAGTAATCACGAGAAGGTTGGAGAGCAAGATAAATTACTATTTAGGCGATGACCAGTTTCGGTTCCGGAAGAGAAGGTCAACTCGGGATGCGATAGCGGTGATGAGAACATATATAGAGAGAAACAGACTTTAATCAGGACATTTCCGCATGTTTGATAGATTTTGAAAAGGCTTTCGACAGAGTAAGTTGGAATAAACTAACAGAGATACCAGGGAAAACGGGAAAATATTGGCGATACAGGAGACTAATTCGAAACTTATGACGCCTAGGGCGCAGGTGAGAGTGGATGATGGTGAATTAGGGTGGGCAAGTACAGGTCACGGGGTAAGGCAAGGGTGCCCATTGTCACCATTGATTTTCAACATTTATGCTTAGAAAATGGTAAGACAGGTATGGAAGTAAGTTGAGGTGGGAATCATAGTGGGAGGACATATGATTAAATCAGTAAGATTCGCAGACGATCAGGCACTGGTTAGTGGATCTTCGAAAGGACTGAAAGCTTTGATAGATGCTTTATAAACGCAGTACGGGACATACGGAATGAGGATAAATCATTAAAAAAACAAAAGTAATGAGATTACCTAGGACAAAGAAAGCGAGGCTAATGATTAAACATGGAGGACACAAACTCTAGCAAGTAGAACATTTTAATTACTTAGGTAGCACGCTAGAGGAAAACGGGCATAGAAGCAGAGGCATACGGAACAGGATAGCGCAAGCTAAGAAGGCGTTTAGTAATAGTAGAGAGTTGATGACGGGGATAATGGGGTTTTGAAGAAGAGGCTGGTGAAGAGCTTGATATAGAGCGTAGCATTGTATGGGGCATAAACGTGGACCCTGAGAAAGGAGGAAGAGAATAGGCTGCAGGTATTTGAGATGTGGGCGTGGAGAAGGATGGAGGTGAGGTGGACGGAAAGAAAAACCAACGAGGAAGTGCTTGAGATGGTGGGTAAGGAAAGGAAACTTTAGAGTGAAATCTGGGATAGGCAGGGTAGTTGGCTGAAGGATATATTAAAGGGTTGAAGGGCTGAAGAGTGTAATAGAGGGAAGAATGTCGTGAAAGCTGGGTAGGAGAAGTAAGAGAATGGGTTTCATGGACGAGATGAAGAAGGTAAGATGGTATGCAGAGGCGAAAAATGATATACCAGAGGGAGATAGGCCCTTGAATGTGTAGAATACCGGCGTCAGATTCTCTGACATTCAACAAAACCTACCTTTACCGGTAGATTACATTTTTTAAATGTTACGAACGAGAACAATATTATCAAATCAGGAGCAGAGGCAATGCGCACTTACCAGTGAAAAAACTGAAAATAATGCCCACCATGGTACTCTTACTAATACAAGATCTGTTGGACCAAGGATATAAAATTTATTTACAATATACTTACAGTTATATCATTTAGGACGAAAGATATGATATTATATGGCGAAATAATAACTTTGTGGCGAAATAACAACTTATTGTATTTCAAATTGTTAAATATTATTTACGATTTTATCCGAGGATTGATTCGATAAAACATTTTATATTCTAATATGTTTTCGAAAACCGATAAAGTTTGAAAACCTCTCCGGAAAAACCGGATTATTAGTGATTTCCTCGCTGTTGTTCATATCCTCGTCCGTATTTTAATGCCCCTTTATCTTCCACTCTCGCCATATCTCTGTCACTGCCTCTCCGTTGTCCTCGCCCAAACAATTACCCTGAGCAATCAACCTTTATGACCCTGAATTACCTCCTTTTCAGTCAGCTCCCAGCGCCCTTCTCTCATGCCTCGATACACCAAGTCACTCACACGTGTGAGCTCCGTTGTAATAGAATCTCGTGGACGAGGCTAATTTTCGCCGCTCTTGGTCCCGATTCAGTGCATCCCTAAGGGTTTTCCCGTCTCCCAACCGCCCTTTACCCCCGCCTCCAGCCTTCTCCCTTTCACATTATGTGTTACATTACCAGAAATATAACCTTCTCCTCTCTCTTTTGGCGAAGTAGCTTTGAACCCGCAAAGAGGCAGACGTAATAAATGAGATTTGTAGGAAATTTTACGAGGAAGAGGTGAATAATACTTGACAGAGAGCAAATATGGCATTACTCCGGAAAAATGTTTATTTTAATGAATAAATCTCGGAAATGGCGCCGGGTTATACTTTTTATGGCCGATTTTTCTGCGAGCCACTTGATCATAGTCCTCAGGGCAAAGAACTGAGAGCCCACTGTTGAAACTGGCCGAATATATTCACTTTTTCGTACTACCAAGTAGCTTGTGATTGGCTAGCGTTGTTTTCATATTTCGCACCCTTTTTATTTAACAATCAATGGTCTCCAGAGTTAACTTACGTGTTACGAGTATCGCTGTTCTTGGTTTTTTCCCGTAAAATTATCTCAATGCATTCCCTGACCAGGCGATTCTAGTAGCCATTGGCACGGAAAATGCTTTAGGTTTCGTCAAGGTTTATATTTTATTTTCATTTTTTATTAATTTACGTGTCATACTAATGTTAGTGAAGTTTCAAGTTGATCTGTCATGTATTTTTCTTTCAACTGAATTTTAAGTAGACATGTTGCATGCTATGGGGAAAGGAATACACTACATAATTGGTCCATCATAAAATATTCGCTTTGGATCGATTGTCGCCAATTGTAATCCAACGTAAATGGGAACGTTTTATTAAGTGTGCCCTGCCTATTTTACAGCGAGGAAACTGTAAGCTGAATGGATGTAGGGTTGAGCACGTCTTGAAACATATTCAAACGAATGACAGAAAAAACCACAAACACTGATGAAATCGTGGAAAAAGTGCAGTATATGATATTGACCGATTAATAATTTAAGGCATATGAGATTGATAACGTAGTAGGTGCCATAGAAGAAAAAATATGGTTTCTTTCACATTCTAAAATAAGCAAAAGAAGTATTTTTCCATATTTGTATCAAATTCTAACCAAAACAAACCCATAAATGAAATTGAAAGAGTGTTTAGACCGTTTTAATAGAATCCAACTGACATGAATAAAAAGAGAGAACTCTTAGTATTATTCCACACTTAAATCTTTAATTCCCGACTCAGGTTTCGACTGCCTTGCAATCGTTTTCAAAGGTGCCTTGCAATCATTTTCATTGCAAGGCAGTCGAAACCTGGGTTAGGAATCAAAGTTTTAAGATTGGAAAATACTAAGAGTTCTCTCTTTTTATTCATGTCAGTAGTGTCATTCCACAAAGTTACGCCTTTAACTATTAAGTTTAGAATCCAACTGGTTTAGTGCGTGTATTTTATACCATAGATGAGACGAAAATACAATAGTGGACACCAGAAATAAAATAAGTGTGTGAAAGTTGGTTGGTTAGGAAAGAAACATGTAAAGTGAATTTTGTCTGCCGACAAGATTCTTGATGGCCAGTGCTTTCTGGAACGCAAAAGGATATCTTTTTATTAATTGTTTAGAAAAGGGTAAAAACAGAATTAGCTGATAATAATCATATCTACCAAACAATCTGAGCTTAAAAATTTACTGTTTGTGGCCTGAAATGTGTAAACATTAAGAAAAATTGCAAAATAAAGCTAGCATTACCAATGTAAAAGTCGCGTTTCATCAAATCAATACACCTGCACACAAAGGTCTTTAGCAATGATAAAGCTTCGGGATTTCAAACATGAGCTGTTGGAGCATTCGCCCAATTTGCAATATTTGTCTTCCATTGGCATAATACCAATAGCAAATTGTGGCTGATTAACGTTTTACATCACATGAAGAAGTGATAGGAGCCATAAATGACCATTTCGATGAGCTTGCAGAATCCCGCTTCAGAAATAAAAAATCCTATCGTTTGATAAACGTAGGAACAAAAACATTGCATGCAGAGAAGAATGCGTAGATAAATAAATTCCACTTGGCAGTACAAGCAAAGAACTTTTCTTATTGCTCTGCGATAATATAGAATATCACCTTAGTGAAGTGCACTCACGCGTTGGTTCGTCTCCACGACAGATGTATATTTTTTCCTTGATCGCGTTTGATCAAATCCTGTCTCCATTTTCATTTTTTTTAGTACCTGAAGGGAAGAAGGTACAAAAGTTTTTTTCTGTGCTAATCTTAGGTACCATTATCAAATTTTCATTTTAAAATTTAAGCATTACTGAGAAAAAATTTGGTATCAACTATAATATTAGTGACGCAAAAATATCAATGCCCAACGTGGTAATCAATGATATTAATTCGGTTGTCAGTTGGGCGTCTTTGATGCAAATTTGGGCATTGCTGGCCCTTTTCCAAACACCCAATTTTAATACATTCAAGGTGGCAGCCTTGTTTTCCTTCCAATCTCATCTTTTCTCCACTATCCCCTTTCTCTCGTCCATTCTCCCACCCTAAAGATATATTTTACCCTAGCAACCTCATCATGTGTCACCACAGCTATAGAGAGCGCCTGACGTACGCTGAGTGCAAATTATCATTCAAATAATGATGATATTTAATCTTTATTATGAGCAAATTTAGCTTTGTACAGTTCTTTCTTACAATTAACTAATTCGAGGAATTCAAACACTCATGTCCAGGGTCGTGAAAATTCCAGCTAGGCGGGACTCAAACCCGCGACTCTCGGTATGCAGGCGAGGGCTTTACCCCGCCGCCGCCGGAATTTAAGAGGAATTGTAGGAAAAAAACTTGGTTCCCCATGATGATGGAATCCATTACGGGAACTTAACTTGTGTAGTCGTTGAGATAGAAAAATTAGATCGACGACAGATGACGATAAAATACTTAGGGACGTTAACGATTCCCGTTTGCAAAAGTCTCCAGTGAATAACTAAATATGCAAGTAACGTGAGTATAATTTATCGGCTCTGCGCAAATTGGCTCGATTCCAGATCTGCGGGACACACATGGGAGACAGATGAAAGTGATAAATGTGAGTTGGGCTCGGCATTAATCAAAATTTCGCAAAAAAATCTGGACGTATTGAATCTGTTCAAGTTGCGAAATAAACGAATGTGAAATTTTGGAGACATATTTCTCTCCCCAGTTTTTTAGTGAAATCGTTTGAGGTAAATCCTTAGAATAAATTTCATTCGCTCAATAAAAATTTTTACCATTCGTAACACTCAGCATGACCTATAAGGCGGGATGAGAGTAATCAATGTAAAACAATATTTTCTTTCATTCTTCCAAATTTATTATGACTTTTGCTTTTCATATTAATTAGCATACTTGACATAATAATTGTGGCTCCTAATGGTTAAAATAATTCTGCAAATTCATTTACCGGTAGAAAGAGAAGCCTCTAGTTTTATGTTTTCCAGCAGCCTATACCATCCTCTGACGGAAAGTGGAATGCCTCGATCGCAAGATATCATCCGTTTATACAACATCAGGGCACGAGGCGGGATTCGGCCTTTTGACTTCAAGGTTGTATCTTCTGTGATCGATATTTTGGTAGAAACCATCAACTTTTGTGGTGTCCGTCTAAGATAGCGCAATTGAAATATACTGACTTCGCTGGATAGAAATGAAAAGTGAACAGTTTTTACGCGATCGTATGCTATAACAGCTAGAGGGGACCCATTTGAGCAAGTAGAGCATTTTAATTACTTGGGCTCTAGAAGATAATAGACATAATAATAGATAAAGATAAACAAAAAGTATGGAGGAGAATAGCGTGAGCTAAGGAGGCGTGTAGAAGTAGAAGAGAATGGATGACGGGGTCTTGAGTAAGAATGAGAAGAAGAGGTTGGTGAAGAGCTTAATATTGAGCGTTGCGGTGTAGGGGGCAGAAACGTGGACCCTTAGAAAGGAGAATTAGAATAGGGTGCAGACATTTGATACGTGTGTGTGTATATGGAAGAGGATGGAGGGGGTGTTGACAGCAAGGAAGCTTATTATAGTGGGAATGGAAAGGAAAACTCGAAATGAAGTCCGGGATATTCAGGGTAGGTTGCTGGAGGATGTAATAAGAGGCGATGGGTTGCTCAAGACAATGGTAGAGGAAAGGATGTTGGGAAAGCAGGAAAGGGAGGAAGGAGAATAGGTTTCATGGACAGAATGAAGAAAGATAGACGGTATGCTGAAGCTAAAAAGAAAACACTAGAGTTAGATAGGACCCCATAAGTGTAGAAAACCGGGAGTAGATTCCCTGACTTACTACAAACCTACCTTTTACCGGTAGAAAACCTTAAATGAAAAATGCTTCGAACAAAGGCCACCAAAATGAATTCTTCGGTCACTTGATTCATCTCCCCAAACGACATTGAACATTTTCACTAAAATGCTGTATTTATAACTTTTAACTGCGATTTAATCTTCAATGGACTCAATAATACCAGGTTGCATTTGTTTATCGTATACTCAACGAGTTACAGTTCCATTTTCAGGTGCTGTAAGATGATCACAGTCGTATTGTCACAGCGATTTACTTCTTCTAGCGTTGGTAGACTTAAATCCATTAAAAAGATTTGAAGCTATTTTCCGAATCAAAATTACCTATTGCTAACTAAACGTTTTTCTTCGTGGGCAATGTAGAATGAGAATTGAATTAATTTTAATATTTATAGGTTATCATGTAGTAACTAATCCCTTATTGATTCGGTATCATCAGAGCCTCAAAATTATGTACCAGAGATCCAAAACACGAGCGTGAAATCATCGCGCTACTCGATTAGCCAATTAATAGATTTAGCTGAGAATTTTGAGATCTAGCGCGTAAGGGAATAGTATGGAAAAAAACAATTCATATTTTTTTCGATTAAACGCATGAATGTCTCCATTCTTAGCATAAAATAGTTAAGGTCACCCGAATTATTCGCCCTTAATTTTAATCCTGGAAGATGGGAAGCCGTTTTAATTGGGAAGGCGGGAGTTTGCTGAAACCGTGGCGAAAAATTAATGCACTGTCGGGGGTAATCTGCCTACGGTGTCTCCTCTCCCCTCCCGTTTTAAAGAGAGGGCTCCCCTGATCTCACTTCCTCCCAGTCCGTGTTTACTTCCCAAATGCATAATCAACTGGGGAAGCTTAAAATATTAACCGGAAGGAAGTGAGTCGGGAGGAGAGTGTATGGCAGTTAATCGGCCCGTTATTTCGTCTCGCACTCCACTCATTTCGCTCTCTAACGAAGGTGATGTCCGCGGCGGTGATATTAGAAGGGGCAGACTGATAAAAAATGCAAGGGCCATCTCCTCTTTCACTCTCCGCTTTTACCCTCTTCCACTCCATCGCCATAACCCTCTCATTCCCCATAGCACGCGTCTTAATCAGCATTAAAGCTCTGTGTGTCACCTGCCTCACAAGCCGAGTCTCGAGCATCCTTCAAATGCGATTTCTCTTCCATTGTATATCCCGCTCCTGTAAACTTTTTTTAATACCATTCTTCCCCTCAGTCCTCCCCTTCCGAGCAATAAAATAAAATTTGCCATCACCCTCCGAGAGAAAAAAAGGGTAGTTTTTACTGGTTGTAATTTTTTCTATTAAGTTGCTTTTCTCCCCTTGCAAATGAAAAGAACAAGGGAGAGCATGGTAGAAAGATGGTGTACTTTTTTGGACGTTATTCTGCACTGTAAAAGTCCTGAGAGAACATCACGAAGTATTGATCATCAGGGAGTAGTTTTGGTCATGGTTTGTTTTTCGTTTTGGACTGTGAGGACCCTGCTATAAACTTCTGTATAGTTTCCTTAAAATACTTCTACAGAATTTCTTTAAAAGTTCTGTAGATATTCCTTAAAGTATTGAAACGCCATTTTACGGAATTCCTTACGGCGTTCTGCAGAATACTTTAGAATGTTCTACAGAATACCTTAGGACGTTCTGCAGAATTCCTTAGGACGTTCTGTGGAAATCCCTACACTCTCCATATAGGTCCTTAGAAAAGGAACTGGGTCAATGGAAATCTTACATATTTCCGTAGAGTTTCTGACGTCCTACAGAACAGGTTGTAAGGAGTTATTTTGCTGTGGAGAAAATAAGTCTATAGAACAAAAGTTCTGTAGAGTCAGGCTCTCATATTCCGTACAGATCCTTAAAAAAGGAGCTAGTTCTGAAGAAAAAGAGTCAATTTCTGTAAAATTCCTTACGTTCTACAAAACAGCTTCTAAGGAATGTTTTAGCAGGGAAAAGTGTTTTCAAGTAGATTGCAAGCTTTTGAGATGTGAGTGTGGCGGAGAATGGAGAAAGCGCCTTAGACGGAAAGTAAAACGGTATGGAAGCGTACCACGTAGTGTGGTAGCTGAAAAAACATCTGAAGGAGGTTTGGTGGTAAACAAATGCGTGGTTGGAACGGGTAAAGATTGTCAAAGAGATTCCGAAGGTCGGAATAGAGTGGAGAACGGGATTCATGATAACAAGCTCCATGGGCGGGATTAGGGAAGGCATGACGTTTTATTGGATGAAGAAATATTCAGTTAACATAGATGGGGTCTGAGCGAGCTCAAATCTGTTCTATTCTTTCTATCTTCAATTGAAAACCTACCTTAACGGGTAAGGTATCCCATAAAGAAGAATACGGCGTCGTCACGTTTTTCATAAGAGTCCCTTCAGTTGTTTTTTTAATTTTTCTGTTATAGTTTATGAGAGAGGAATGCTGATAATATTTTTCTCATTTTTTTTAAATATTTAAATCAATGGCAGATCCGTGATCACCGCTCACTTTTTTTATACTTCAAATTAGTAAAAAACGACGAATCTACACGATGGAATGTGTAAATTCGTCGTTTTTGATTTCAAAGTATTATCTTAACATAATACTTTGAAATATTGCAAACTTTACCTTTCGACGGATTTTGATATTGCACAGACAAAATTTTCAGTATATTTAAAGAAACAAAACATTTGCTTTTTCCTTTCATAAACAGTACCATGTTCACTTTATGGATTCTGATACGTAGCCTATTCCAAAAATCATATATCCCCTTATGGCTTAATATCGTTTTTTATTCTTTTAAATTGGACTTTGTATTATATGATTATTGTTTTATTTAGTGTATAGTAGATTTTGAAAGAAAGGGGAATAGGATTGGAGCCTACCTTAGGGGCTGAGATGGTTATTTCTAGCATCTTCGAACGCCCATTGCCAGTCTTAAGTACATGAACCCTTGAACCCTTGTATCAAGAATGCAGAATGACGGTATAGGATAAGAATGATGGTAAGAATGATAGGTAAGGATGTTCCATAGGCTTGCCTTGCGCCGCAAAATCATGAATATAGTTACTGGAGTTTCGGTGACAGTTGTTACTAGTACGAGCAGCCACCTGTGAGATCGTAGTAGACTTTTAGAAATAGAATTTACCAAAATATTTTATTTTTTATTTTCTCCTCAGAGGATTTTGTTTAACAAGGTGAGGACCATTTCCACAAAATTAGCCTTGAGCTCTCCTTTGAGAGGCCATATTACCTGGAATAGGTGAAATTTTAATAAAGGAAAATTCCTTTCATCCCTGGGTTATTTCAGCTCCATAAAAGATGATTTTTAGGAATGGAATGTAAGTCCTTTCCCCTCCAACACGCGACATTTTAAGACTATATTATCTGTACCTAGCTTGTGTTGTATTCTTCAAATCTGTTGGAAATTTTTATTCTGAACTTTGAAATATATTGCATTCACATGTTCATATGAGTAGTATGTAAGTGTTGAATTTTAAAGGATCTAAGAGAACCAGTTCACTACACTACATCTAGTTGTGCTGTCTCAATTTAACCAATCAATTAGGTATTAAATATCTTTGAGATTATCTACTGTTATCCCTGAATAAGCGAATTATAATCAACCTTATTATTGCATTTTAATCATGCCAGTTGAATACCTTTTCGTATTATTGCAGTTCAAATCTTACCTCGTCTCATAATATCCTCTAATGTTTTCCATTTTCACCAAACATTCTTCATATTTATTCTCATTTATTTAATTATCAATCGGTTAGGGATAGGTTTTAATCAAAGTTACCAAATAACCTTAAGGTTTTTCATGGACAGAGGTCTTCCTACTCCTCGAAGTTTCATATTTGTTTTAGCTTGTTTCCTACCATTCTTTTTCCACCCATAAACATACTATTTTCTTCACCTTTCCCGCTTGACCAATCTCTCTCCGTTCATATCTCTTTCACGGCTTTGAGCAACCCATTGTTACTAATATCTCTTCAAGCTGCCCACTATACCTCTCCCAATCTCATATGGAGGTTTTCTTTTCACACCGGCCATGCCGTTTTTTTCTTCATTTGTCTTCCTCTCCATCAACGCACCTTCTCCATCCTCCAACGCACCCACATCTCAAACGGCTGCAGCCTACTCCTGTACTTGTTTTAAAGAGACCACATTTCGGCCTCAAACATCATTACACTCCGTATGAAGCCCTTCATATGACTCTACTTTATATTCTTACCCAAATTTCCCATCAAATCTATTACTTACTTCTTTCTTTCAGTTGCTTAATTCTTCCATAGATAATACTATTATCTTCCTAATGTCTTTCCTGAAATACACACTTCTTAAAATTATCGGCTTCCGCCCTCTTACTATTGCCTCTTGCCATTAAGGCAAGCGTTTCTTTCTCAGTCAGGAGTATTACGATATTTTTTATTTTCTTACGCTATATCGTCATTCTGCATTCCTAATACAAGGGTTCATAAACATCTACTTATGATTGCAATCCCTTAGATCAGGGGTGACCAACCCGCGGCCCGCCTTGAACATTTTTACGGCCCGCGAGATTCATCACACTTTAATACAATAACTTAAACACAATAATAATAACTCATTATGTTTCCATTTTTCTCTCCAAAAAAATGTCTATAGTGGGTCTAAATATAATATGGGGATATATAATTTTATATGCGGCCCGCGGAGTTATGACGAATTTCCAAAAAGACCCGCAAGATCATTTTGGTTGGCCTCCCCTACCTTAGATGGTCGACTACTCAATATCTGTTCGCTTGCGAATCTAAATGAATTCGTCAGAGGTGACAGAGTGCACTCGTCCCTCATACCTCGACCTACAATTTAATTTTCTTTCTGTTACCACAGTTGGTGTTGACGTGTTTCCAAATCCATCTCTCATTTATACAACTATTGATTTATCCGGTAACTCAGAGCTTCTTTACCCTCCCCGTTTCCACCAATTCAAATTACTCCTCAGCCATTATTACTTTGCCTGTAATTATAACCACCCGACTTGCCTCGATAGGTCTCATTTGCTTTTATACACCTATGTTCTTTTCCACAACCCCCTTACCTCTATTGGAGCCATTTCATTCTTCCATTTTCCTGATTATTGTGCTCCTATTCTAATAAAACCCCGGATAATTAGGGGAGTTATTAAAACCGTTTCTTAATCTTAGCTTTGCCTTTATGTAATCGATTTGATATCTCCCAACATTACCCGTTATAATTCGTATTTATGACGGAGTAGATGTTAAAACTGAATGCTTGTTATTTTCTATCTAATTTACCTTCTATAATAATCACTTTTCTCGCCGTGATTGCTTCTCGTTCCAAATCCATATTCTTTCATTTCAAATCCATCACTCTCTTCCACTAACACTGCATTACAGTCGCCCATTACTAATAGGTTATATTTAGCATTTTATTTATCCGGCAGGGAAAAATGTCTACACAGCTGCGTCAGAATACATAAAACATAAAACAAAGAGTGAATACACAAAACAATCCAATATTTCACAATTTAATGAGGTGCCTCGCACTAATTTATAAAATTTTGTAGGTATGTACTCAATAATGACCATATTTAAAATTTTTACAATTCTAAATCATTGGACTCCATAAATTCATTCACACTTCAGAAGTATTTTCTTAAGATACTGTTTTCCTTTCAGTATAAAATATAGTGAGAATTTAGTAGATTTTATAGATAGTGGTAGTTTATTGTATAGTATGGAAACAGAATGATAGGGACCACGCAACGAAAGGGAAGGGGAGTGCTGGCTGGTATGTATATACAAAGATGTGTATTTTCTAGTTGCTCGTATACTTCATCTACTTTTTCCATCCTACGGTAACTAATTTGCATCTGAACCTGGACCGATACGCATTTTGTTGGACGTGCTACTATTTGTACTGCTAAAATCATGTCGATTAGCTAGTCAAGGCTACTAACCTTTTCCTTAAGTTATAATTTATTACCAAGGCCACCAATGTTGACTCCCCATCCGTTGATTACCCTATAGTTATCTCTCCAATAGTCCCTTCTATTCTTCCATCTCATTTCTCCCAGCACTAAAGCATCTGTGTTTCTTTTCACCATTTCTTGTTCGATATTTTCTAGTTTTTCAGCTCTTATTATTGTCCTTGAGTTTCAATTTATACTGTAGTTTCTCTGTTCCTCATTTTCCTTTTTTCCATCTCTCTCTATCCAATTCTGTTTGTTCTGAAACCGTTTTTGTGCAAGGATTTCACGTGATGACGAATGCGAAGACCTTGCCTCCCGCACGAGTTATAATGCCTTGGCAGCAGTCTCAAATTTTTATAGTAAGTGCTGCTCCCAAGTACTCTCTATTTGGCTATTGCAACAAAAACAAGTCGTCGAAAAAGGAAATATTATTGAACATTTAAGTACAGCAATACACTAAAGTTACGGTTAACGGAACCGGTAACTGGCGTCAAAAGATGCGGGCCAGGAACGGAGTCAATAAAGAGGGTTGGGGGACTGTGGAAGTAGGCGGGTGGTGGGGAAGGGTTGAAAGGAAGGAATATGGAGGAGGGGAGAGGCTTCGAGTGTCACTGCGCGGGTGTGTGTGTGTGTGTGTGTGTTCGTGTGGAGCAGAGAGGCAATGAAGGGTGGAGGTAGGGAGAGAAAGGGACGATGGGTCACGTGGTCGGGTAGCGCGTGGGCGGGTTTTGTGTAGTCTAGTGGCCTCGTCGAATACTTCACGTGGGTTATTGCGGGGGAGGAGAGAGAGATGGAGGGAAGGGAAGAGAGGAGGCGGGGGAGGGGAATGGGTACGTGGGAGGGGAAGGGCAGAGATGGTGGAGGGGGGAAGAGTTGGGAGGGATGGTTTTATATACACTGCCAGGTGGAGGACGCGTTCGTGATGAAGTTGTTGTGACAGCCTCATTACTTATTCTCAAAATCGTTTCTCAGCCGTCCTCTTCCTCCTACACTCCAGTCTCTCTCCTTCTCTCTCATCATCTTGCTCTCAACCCTGCAATTTTTTACCTCTCTCCGGTTTCCATCACCTCTTGACTACTTTTTTCAATTAGCCTGACGCTGTATTATCGATTGCATCACTTTCTAAATTAATAGTCATCTTGAATAATTGGTTTTTTACATACGATATTTACTAATTCAAAGATAGGGGAGACATAGACCCATATATGAAGGAATAGGAGTTAGAGAACTGCTGATTAAGTCGATATGGTTTGCTTCCGACCAAAATTTAGTAACACAATCATCCAGAAGACTGAATTTTTTGGTTGATTCGTTATAAATCCAACATAATAGAATGTAAAACACATATAAAACTAATAATATGATCATTACATGTAACTTTGTCATTCAAAATATTTTTATATGAAACGCCCGTGTTTCGACGTTCATCGTCATCTTCAGGTAAAGATTCTACCCAAACATCACCACATACACACAGTCCGGCAGGGGCACGGGGGATAGAAAGTTATAGCGATATTTGTGTAGGATCTTTACCTGAAAATGACGTTGAACGTCAAAACGTTTCAAGTATTAATATACGGAATGAAAAAGATACAAGTTATCGTCATTATGCTCACAAACTTCATTTCATTACCCCTGAAACCACCAATTAATGATATGTTGTTTTCCATACCGTTAAAAGCTAGACAGACCATTTAAGTAGTTGGTCTCTTTTGGAAAAGTAGGGTATATTAGTTTCTTAGCCACCGTGTTAGATGAAAATGGGTAGGATATTATGACTTTTTATGGATAAAAAGGTTGTAACATGCGTTCACTATTGGCCAAAATTTCTGTCGGGAAGGATCTGTGTATGAACTGAAAAATACGATTGGAAATGAGTCTCATATGGAGTATAACGTTATGTAATGGTGTAGAAACGTTGAAAATATGATTTCCCCAATAAAAGAGATGGTAAATGATGGGATCCTTACCGAAGAAGCTGAAGAATAAATTCGTGTAAGGTGATGTAAGCCCGCCAAAGCCGGGAAAGTCAAAGAGATTCTTATCTCTTCCATCAAAAATACCTTTACCAGTAGACCACCACTGATTATGATTACCTAGGCCATTATTAATGAGATTTAGTATATTTATGATAAAATACATAACTATGTTCATAAAATTGCATTACACGTTATAAATTTCCGTTAAGTTAACAAAAATATTCATAAAGTGTACCGATCAAAGCACGTTCCTCCAGTATTAATAAATAAAATTGAAGGAGAGATGATAATTTAAATCATCAAAATGAACAAAGTAGACTTGTGTGCCAGTGGGTGCAAAAGAGAAGTGGTCAGGAAAAAAGCGGAATTCTTGGAGGGTGTTTGATTTGGAAATGAGCAGAATTGAAGCAATATGCTTCTTACTTCGCGAATAGGAATTTCATTAAGTCTATATCACTTTTTTAATTTGTCACATAAAATTTCGTAATATATCACAACACTCGTTTTATTTTTCATAGAATACTTTGTAATACACTATAACACTTGTTTTTCTTCACAGAACACTTCGCTACTCACACTTACAAAGGGAAACTTATTGTAACACTCACTCAAAACACCGTCTCTCGTTCCCTCACACCGGGCGTCTCGCCATCCCATTCAATCTTCAATATTTACTTTTTCTTCCACGTCCCTGGTTACGCATTCTCGGGCCATGGTTTAAACTTTAAATTTACAAATAAATAACTTATAAATTACTTTACAGCATAGTTGTTTTGTTACAAGTCACTGTGCATGTAAGTGATGATACTTGCCAAGCCAAAGTTCTTTTAAAAATTTCACGCTGCTTTTAATTTAGTATTTTTTGCAAACAATGCAAAAGATGATCATTTTTTTTATGCAAGATGTAATCTAAAAATAAAGTTACTTATGCTTCATTAGCCATACTAAAAACACTAATTATATATTGCCTGTTCATTTATTTATCTTAGGTTTCTAATGATTTGGTATACATGTAAAGAATGCAAAAATATAAGCAGGTTTATCTGTCAAACAAGAAGAGAACTAAATATATATATACTTATGTATTATTTATCATACACCCCCTGTTAATATTATTAATTTTAAAGCAAGAGGAAAGTAAATTACTTCAAGAGGAAAGTAAAAAAGGACATTGCTGGTTGCATAAGAAGCAGTATTGTAAAGAGAAGGATGGAAGACCACAGTCAGAGGAGCCGGCATTACCGAGACCAGAAGATATTCCGAATTTATCTCGCTCAGTAAACTCCCTCAATCTCGTCGTAATCGATAATTCCTACCTTGGCTCGTCCACCATCGAGTTCACGATGGCGTCCGCACGGGAAAGCTAAACCGCCCGTTTCGAGCCTGTAAAATCGCGTTTCCATTTATGCAAGTTGTCGAAACCTACGGGAGTTTATAGACCGCATCAATCTTTCCCCCTCGTTTTTCACATCTTCACCGCCACGGAAAGCTTTCCGTGTTCCCCATCTCGCGCTCAGTCAAACCACCTCCTACCTCTCCCGCACCAACAGTTCACCATTTGGCTTCGATCTGTCGTCCCCTTGACAACGCTAATCTCTGACCAATTTCTTATCATTTTCGTCCCAACGCGGCCTTATCTCTCTCTTTCTACATCCACCATTTTTATCCTCCTGCTATGGCCCTCTCGGCTTTCTTATCTATTTCTAAAAATGATTTAATCCTTTCCCACTCGCAACCACTACCGTGTTTTTTTCTTGAAATCATCAAATTTGTTTCATATCGCGAATATTTATGCCATCTAATCAGCCATTTGGTTCTTATTAAAGTCTTTCATCTAATTTTGTTTTTTTTTTCCGATAGTGCTTCTCGGCTTTCGACGAATTGGGGGTGTGTCCTATCAAACACTCAGTTATGGGCACTTTGTAGTTTTGAAGAATTTATTTCTGGCATCATTCTGTTAATACTTTTAAGCCACGGTGAGTTAATCCTAGATTTTATACTGAAACTTCCCACCTAGTGAAACATTAACGGTGGAATATTAAATTGAAGCTGGAATGACACTACTATTTTTCTCTTCTCAAACATTCGGGAATAGATTTTCTCAACTAAATTTGAGGATATTTTCCATCAGGCATGAAGTTATCTTGCTTTTATGGAATTCGAACAATTAACGCTCATCTCACGCATTACGGGCATAGCCTGAGAAGTCAATGAGTCACAATTCACTTTATGTTCACTTGAGCCTAATTGAAAAAAAGTGTTTTATTATGATTACATAGTTTTGTTCCTCGTATATACTCTGTCCGCAATAACCACGCTTACGAAACATACTGCACTTAAATCCATCTATGAGTTTTCAACAATCGCTTCTTCAAGTTTCTTCTTATAGAACGTCTCATCAATTCCCTTAAAAATGATCATAAAATAATGAAGCACATCCTGTCGTATGTGGGAATACGTTCATGCCTAAGCTGGTAATCAACATTGGTGGCCAAGTTCCTCCGATATACGCAAAGTGCTGTATGATACCTAGTTGATTGGTTGAATAAAGCTTTCTGTAACATGCACCGAGGGCGGCTTATGGTGAATTGATAGGGTGCTAACCCACTTAGTAACTTAACCGGGAACTTTGATTATTACTAGGAGCCCACAATCCAAACAATGGTTTGTTTTAGATCCTTTATTACCTTCTTCAAAAAACATTCTTTCATAATTAGTCCATTCTTATAATATATCATAGTTAGTATGACCCATTTGCTCTAGATATATTGCCTGATTTTCTTTGTTCAATTTCAGTGACTGTTTTTAGGAGGCGTTACGTTAAAAATGTCAAATTTGTGGATTTCTTCTGATATTTAGCGTTTTGATAACTTATAGGAAGTCTAATTGATACGCGCTTTCACGAAATATCCTTATCACATCTTAGTACTTGTTAGTGTTGACGATTTTTTTCATCCATTTCTTCTACATTCATCAGTGTACTTTAAAACCACGTATACATCGCCTACAAATACCTTTTCCTTCAATCACTGTTAACCCAGGCTCTTTGTCACAGATAAATGCTGTTTAGTGTTCACCATGAACACAGCTGAATAGGCTCCGTGTAAATAATAGCAATCATCAATTCATTCTTTACTAAACATAACATTACAGAAGCTAAATATATTCATTTCAGCATACAGCATAAGAAATATAGGGGCCCCTGAGAAAAAAATATTCCTGTTTAGGGGTTGACAAATCTGTCAATACATATGGGTGCAGTGAAAAAAGAACTACTAGAACCGTAAAACTACAAGAACATGTGAATAAAACATAACCGAAAAAAGTGCCGAATTATGCTTTGTTTAAGTTACTAGAACCAACACGTTTCACTGACGTGGTAAATGTGATTAATATATTTTTTATTTTGTTTTTGTTAAGTAAAATATCTACATTTCTATTATTAAGTAATCAACTCCATACTTAACTTGAAAACCTTGGTGCTCAAGTTTTCTTTGAAGAATTAGGTAATAAAGAACAAAATATGGTGACAAATTTTTTCCCATGATGTAATGCTAATGTTATGGTTGCCTTTAGGAAAGAAAAATATACCGCAGAAGTCCTATTATTTAGAGGAATATGTTACCATCGTTGATATATTTCCTTAATCCTCCTTAACCGGTGGGTAACCGATAGTTTGGAGGACTATTACATCAAACGGATGCAATAAGCTGAGAAAACAATTGGTCGCCTTGAATTTGGCTTGAGCCTCGTTCTACCAGTAACAATAGTTTACCAGTTATGTCGTCAAGCTATCCTACGTAGTTCAAGGCAAACTGCCGCGGATGCTCATAAAACTTGCTTATTGGTGCATATCATTGCAACTGTGCAGGTGGATTTTTAGATACCATATCAATGGTATATTAAGAAGTAATTTGAAAGTGCCTGTCACCAATTGGAGACCAGCTTTCCTATATTTTTTTTGGAAAATGACGCCGAAATCGTTAATCAAAACATAATGATCCTAATGGTGCAGCCAACGACTAAGCCACATGCGAATCGTCGCCGGGACCTTGATAATCAAATGCATTGCATTACTGGAGGCTAACATTTCGGGCACCGAGGCGGTACGTGATCCGGCAGTTCATTACTGCCACCTACAAGCGTATTCATTTGACCGAGGACCACCTCTGTATCCGAACTGTAATAAGTTGTCACCACCGCTCCGAGTGGTGACTTCACACCCTTCAGATTTTTTTTCTCCTTTTTCATTTTCATGCAACGTCCATTAGCGCTGCGTGAGAGCTGCTTTACTCTTCAATGCACTTCCATAATCCTCCCGCAACCCATTCCCTCCCACAGAACCGCTGCATTTTCCCCTCAATGTGCCTTCCCTCCCTCCCGGCCCTCTCCCACTTCGTCTAGCCGCCTCATCAAACGTTCCCGGTCATCGAGGTCACAACTCGTTTGCAGTGGCATCAACCAACCTTCCTCATCAAAAGCGGAAGTTTACACCCTTTTCGCGTGCGCGAGCGCTTTTGCTGTTTGCGTTGCATGCCGCCAGAGGGGGGTTGGCAGAGAATGTGGGTTGTTTTTGGTGGGCGAGTCGATGCATCTGGAGGCTCTAGGTTTGATTCTATTTCGGCTTTGATCAACCCGCTGCCGTCGTTTCCCTATACATATGCCTCTCTCCCTCTCTCTTTCGTTCATCCAACATGTTTTTAATTCGGACCGCCCACAACTCCCCACTCCCACTGCGCGAGGAAGGATAGATGATGGGTAACTGTGTAGTGGAGGGAGAAATATTGACAGCCTCGTTCCAGAGTAGAGCCAGGCATCTACGCGATCCCCGCCCGCTCGGATGCGGCGTGCAGTAAAGATTTTCGGACGTGGAGTGCTATTTCCTGAATGTGGGAGTCGGCGGCGTCCTTTCCTGAAAGGCCGTGGACGTCGGCGTTATCTGTAAACAGCAACCTGCATAGACTGGACGGAGATTACCAACACAGTGGCCACGTTGGAAGCGCTGAGCTAAGGGATGCAAGAGGCTGGTTTTGCGGAACTGAAATTGTAACTAGATTGCTGGGTACCTACTCCAGATTTTTTTTTAAAGGTCAGGGTTATTTTTCTATCATTGCAAGTTGACCTGTCAGACGATGAGTACCGTACACTGCGGTTAAGGAGGTGAAGTTTTTTAAGTTTAGTAGGCCTTCTTTACTGACTTCAATTTTTTTCAATGAAATGTTTACTGAGGAAATATAATCTATTAACTAATCGTTTCACTCGTGAATACAATCAATCCATCCATTATAATCTCAGTAAAAAAGAGTTAAATTTGTACCATCCTCACCCCACAAAGTGAGGTAAAGATGCTACACCAAGGTTTTACGTTGAAAGCTCGTAACTTTGGCTTCTACTTCCACTTCACTCCACTTTTTTCAATCGCAAACACTTACAAATTCTGTACACTTGGGAAACTAACCGTCTGTTCTTAACAAATAAATATTAAATATAATAATGTGTGTATCACTTCGTTGGCCACTTCTCAAAACCATTGTAGTCTTGGTGGTTATCGTCTTGATCGCCTCCTTAAAGGTTTCTGGAGAATGATTCTTTTGCCTCTGTCCCTGGGCGTAATTTGGGAATTTTGGTCGGAGAAGAGGAAGTAGAGATAACCGGTGAGTCCACGTAAATAGATGAATTCTAAATCCTTTTGATAGCAATTTGCAATCGAAGAGTTATTGCTTTATTTCAACTATTTATTATATAATTTTATATTAAGTCACTTTATTATATTAAATTCATAGATATAATTGTGCAGAAACGTAAAATATTTCTGTACAAGTTGTTCATACAAGTTTTCAGCAGCAATAGAAAACTTTTCCTCCAAAATATTGGCTGGGGAGGCAGTTGCTAACCTAAAATTAACTATGCCAATACCTCCGGCGTCCAAGTTATCTGAAGTCCGCGGCATGTAGACAAAGAGTAACTAGGACAACAGAAACATGAGATGAACTTAAAACTTTGATATAGGTACCATATCCACCCCTCTAACTACACGTATAGACCTTTATGAGCATTAGATAAAATCAATCGTTCCATTGTGTCCAATGTTGTAACTTGTGCCTTGTTTGAATATGTAGAATGTGTAGCCACCGCGCCGGTATGGAATTCGCTTCATCTAATAATGCATCCCCCTCGTTCAAGAAATTATGAATACAATATGGGGCGAAAATAGCAAGGTTTACTTTACTGTATCGTTTCCAAATCAGTGAATCCTTTATCCAGCCATCAACATCACGTGGGGATGGTACTTCGATGGGGATGGCCCCACATCAGTGTCTCTGAATACTTCATTTTCTGGCTTGGCAAGAGCCGAATTAATGTTGATGGGATGATTTCCTGCACGTGCGGAGCAAAATACATGCATCATTTAGATGCCCGAGAGAATTTGTACGGGACCATTTTCAATCTTTCACCCAGGAGAAAGAAAGCGACTCGTCTCGGTGTCGCCCGTGTACGCTACGACTCGTCTTTCGTGAGGGATTGGACGCTTTGGAAAAGAAATCTCCTCATCTCATCCGCCGTTCCTTTTTTTCCCTATATTTTTGACCTCACCTCACGTTCCGTTTGACGTGGATGTGCCCGCAATGAATCGCAATTAGGCCCAACGGGTGCATTTGTACTCATTTGGCCACCATATATTTCTCCGTCTCTCTCCCAGCGAGAGATAGAAGAGTGCGGCGGAGACCTTATGGGTCGCAGAATCCCGCCCTTCCTTTTCAACGCTCCCCCGACGGGGAAATTGGTTGCGGATGCATCTTGATCAAGCCCGTCATCTGCAACCAGCTCTCGCCCCCGTCGCCCTCCTTCCGCCCCGCCTCCGACCCCCTCCACCGCTGGCGACGCTGCCCCCACGGGGGAGTCTGTGGCTAACTTCCCACTCCTCCATAACTCCGACCTCCCGTCCCGACACGCCTTCCCTATTCCGCATGTCCTCTCCCATCCTTTAAGAGGGTTACATCGCCAATTATTAATTTGCATCTTTTTTCAAATATGTGATGATAGATGGCACACATCCATGCACGTAGAGCGTAATGCAAGGAAAGAAAACAGATATATTGTCGCAAGCACTCATAAATTGTTGAGTAAGGTTCTATTTATAGAAAAAATATTAGACTTATTGAGAAAAAAAGGACGCTGAGCAATTCAGGAAGGCAGCTGATGAAAAAGAGGTACAATGCTGTCAGGGAGAATTGACTATACCTGCGTAAAATTTATAGGTACTTCAGCTATGATTGACTTTTTGATTGTCTACCTAGATTGTCCCTTATCGACGTGAAGTGAGCTTATTACACGCCTATACGTGTATGCATTCCACAATAAGCACAGAATATAGTTATTAAGAAACTATTTAGTATTTTTATCCAGCTAGAACAGATTCGAGTGAATATATTAGTGAATTATAAAGGCCCTCAGTAATCAAAGAACAGAAACGTCTTACTTTGTTTTAGAATAGATGGAATGTCAAAGGTTATTTGACCTATTCAATGCCACCAATGGGGTTTTGTTGCGTAAGTTGCTTTCAAAATCTCATGCTCCTGGGAAGACTGCCACATCATTCTTAGATCTTGCTTAATCTTGAACGATTCTTGGCCAATGTATCAATAATTTGACACCTGCCACTTTTCAGGAGGTTAAAGATCAGATACGATTCTCAGGCGTTTAAAATACCATCAGAGTTTTCTAATCACTGTCATGAAAAAATATCACTAAGCCCTTTCTCTGCATTGTTTTATGTGACTGCACAAATAAAACAAGAGGCTGAAGCGAGGGCATATATATTTAAGTAGTGAACTCCTAAAATAGTACAACTTAGCGAACGTTATGATTTCACACCAATACGCCGAGCTCGTTGGAAAAGGTAAATTAATTATCAGTTATCTCCCTTATGCAGAAAACTGATGGGACCGAAAATTTCAAATCCTTGTTTTTCTCTGCAATGTTGTCACCACCGCATGACAGCGAATTATAATGCAACGTAAATTCAGGGACTTTAAACATATTTTCATTACCTACCGAAACAGTTAAACCTTAGACGCGGTAGGTGTCAATATCTCCACTCTTTCAGGTCATTTTCATGGTGCCGATTGTCTTATACTTATGGCTCCTCTGCTCTTTCTTTCTTTTTGAATAATAATGGTTTTATCAGTAGTTGTCTTTTATTTAGAGAGCATTTTTTATGAGCAAATACAAATAACTCGTCTCAGGTACTTAGATACACAATAGACTCACAGAATATGTTTAAATTATGATTGAAATTTGAAAAAATCAGCCGCGAGCTATCAAATAGGTAGAAACGAAAATTTCTTTGAAATGAAAGGAGCAAATGTTCGTATTCCAGAGCACCTTTTTCTTATCATGAATCAAGAGGAACTAAAAATGTCTGTGTCCACGGAACATGCGTCAGATGATATCACAAGATGCAAGAGATTCAGATGTTATAAAAATACGGATGAATCAATGCATCAATTACTTTTTTAAGGCTCTGGGGTGGCTGTTACTGCAAATAAACTGTAACTTAATAGCTAATTCTAACCAAATAATCGTGATACACGTAGCTGAAATAAAATAGGCTTTGTTGAAATTTAACGCACCATTAAAGAAGAATATTGTTGTTTTATACACTGCCTCAATTAGAAACTTTGAAAATTTTCAACAAAGAATATAGCCTAGTCACGCATTTACACAATTTAATGTCTAGTTTTTAAATAAAAGTTTGGTTTTAATTGGAGGAAAGAGGTATATTTAATGATACAGGGTACAGGCATTCATTTAAGCTACCTACCGGTTAAAAATATGTTTTACTGAAGGTAAGAGGCAATCCTCCAGGTTTTGCTCGTGTAGGGCTCTATCAAGGTATCTCATGTACGTTCTTCTTCATCTACGCGTACGTCCCACCCTTTTTCACCCTATCCGTAAAACTATTCTCTTCCTTTCCCTTTCCTGCTTAGCCGGCATCTTTCCTTCCATCTCGACCTTTAATGAACCATCACCCCTCCATCATCTCCTCCAGCCACTTACCCTGCCACTCCCAAATCTCACCCAAAAGTTTCCTTTCCTCATTCATCGTTGACAGCACTTCCTCGTTTTTCTTCCGTGAGAGAGTAGGGAGTACCAAATTTGGAGAATTTGCTGAGAATTAATTAATGTAAATGTAGGTATGACAGCTAGATTCTTGAATTGTGGGCACTTGTGTATTTCTTTTATAGCCAAGTTCACCAAATTTTAATGGCACAATCAGGCCTTTGTAATTAGAAAATGGAGAATTTTAGCCTGGTATTTGCAGAGATAATAACAAAAGAGTAGTGGCATAAGGAATTTACCTCTCATTTAGATTATAAATATTGAAACATCAGCCAAGTAAACGACCACTCCAAGCAGTAAAGAAATATCTAAACAATTCCGGTATACAGCTATAAAATTAACATAAATAAGCAATTTTCAAATTTTGAAAAAAAATTAAATAAAGTAAATAATTCACAATTTCCCACACGTAAATCAATATAAAAACTAACTTTACATTAGTATTGATTATATTTGTTATCTATTCAGAAAATCATAGCATTTCAAAAGGCTTTATCTTTTTAAATTAATATGAATTCTACTGAATTATGAAAGTATTTCCGGTTGACAACAATTAAGTTAACATATGGAAACGATTTAATAATTTTATAAAACAGCAAGATTTTGGGATTGTGGTCAATGCCTGTAATAGGAGAGCAGACATTAAAAAACTAAGTAGAATTTATATTGATTTAAGAAGATTTAGCCTTTTCAAATTCTATGTGTTTTCTAATTAGAATACAAATATATTCAATACTAATGTTAACTTGGTTTTTATATCTGATTTTTGTGAGTAACATTATGAATTATAAACTTCATTACTGTATTTTTTTTCAAAAGTTGAAAATAGTCTATTTATGATAATTTTACTGTTGTCAACCGGATTTGTTTACATATCTCTTTGCCGCTGGGATTTGTCTAAATTACTAAATACAGTCAGTCCTCGGTATGCGTCGTTTCGATTTACGTCTCATTCGATGTTACGTCAATGCTGACATGGGTCGTCGGAAAATTTTTCCCTGTTAAATGCTAATAAAATAGACCACATGTGCATATGCTAGCATTTTTTGATTACCGAGACATAATCATCCTATCTGAAATAGCTATTTTTTCCTTGATTAAGGCAAAAAACGAACTTTGAAATCCACGCCTAGATTTATCGCGGGATTATGGTGGTCACGAATACCTGGATCCGTTTTACGTTGATTCTACTAACGTCGCTCTTTTTCAACACGCATCTTCAACGTCAATTGAGGACTCACTGTATATGTGTACATTACAAATGGTCGAGAACGTTTTAATTGATTGGTAAATTCTGCTGCGGGCGTGGAGACATGAAGGAAACTAAGATCAGAGCGTGAAATCCCATGTGCAGATGACCCGAAGATACAGATGTGGCTCTATGTCCCTCTCAGGCGTTTATAGCTCGGACACTCGCTCATCTTTCTCCTCCGCCCTCCCTCTAACCTACACTGTGCCTATCTCCTTCTTTCAAACACCCCGAGCGAGCTCAAAAAGTCCGGCGTTGAGAGCGCGTTTCGGATCTCTCGCGCACGGCGGAGGCCCTGGCCCAGTTTCTTCCCTCTCCTCCTTCCCTTGCACTGGTCCACGTGCAGCGCATCAATCCATCCGCCTGCCATGCGAGGGATGCCGTCTGATAACGACCGCCGACTACGGTCCACATAATTCAAACGAGGCATGGTCGAAGTTTATTATCCTGTACGTACCTCAAAAGCGCGTGTGATTTCCTCACTCTGATACGCGTGTTTGCTGAGCCGTTGGTGTTAGCCTTCCAAAGTGTAATGATCAAATATTGCTCGTACATTTTTGAGAGGCATGACAGGATATTTTGCCGAGAGCGTTAATATCTTCAATACACGACGACACTGGCTAGGAAATGAAGTTGCGGAAAGTTTCTGATATTCGAATTATCCTTCTTTAGCATTATATTTGGTTCATACTTCGGTATTCTATCGATTGATTTGCTCAATTGTATTTGAATATCTTGAATTTGCATAGTTCTGAAAAATTGAAATAACCTATCTATACTGGAGCCAATTATGAAGTTGATTGTGACAGACTAGTTACGCATGTTTTTGACAGTGAAACGTTTCCCATGATTTTCGTTGAATTGCTTGTAGTGATTCTTTTTTCACAAACATGGCTGATATTCGATTAAGAAGTTCGTCATAATTTGGTCAAACATATATTAATATGGATTAGGAATTGGAGAGTTTTATATTCGCGAAACCATTTAGGTGCGACTCTTCGCTAAAAATTATTATCCCGCGATAAGTGTTTCAGCGTTTACTTTATACTCCAACACTGAGGTTTTAACGAATGCAATAGGATATATAGTATTTTAGATGCCGTTTTTGTGGGTATGCATCTTTTTGTCTGTCACTCATTTTGCAGATATCAGCCGCAGTTTTCTGACTCACTCGAAGTCGGTGAGGTTTTGCCGCCAATGGACGGTGTCAGTTATTTCAATATCTATATAAACATCTTAATCACAAATTGAAAAAAAAATGTGGACATTGGATCAGGAGCGTCACTCGAGCTCAAAAGTTTGAGTCACTGTATTTATTTTGTTCCTAGTAGGAAAATCGACTTAGCAGTAAGGATGTTGGGAACAGAATTGCGTTTAGACAAGTTTTTACTAATGGATGATATAGTGATTACGGGACTTGAGAGTAAAAATACTCAATGGCAATGACTGAAATGTGGATATTGAGAGTGGCGATTCATGGCACAGAAACGGAGATTCTGAGATAAAGAGAACGATAATACTCTGCCGATATTTTAAAGGTGGGGATAGATGAGAACAGAGAAAGGGTCTAGACTGTAAGTAGGACGGCCGATAAAATTCTTCGTAGAGTTTTTGAGGGGACGATGCGCCTGGGGAAAATTAGGAGGAGGCAAATTAGATGGCTGGGAAATGAAATGGGGGAGCTAAGTGATACTGAAATCCATGATGAAGGAAGGAAGTTGTGGGACGTTGGGGAGGGAAAGATAGGGAGCTGGCTTTATTGATTTGATCGTGAGGCGTACGGCGTATTCATAGCTAAAGAATTATGTCATGTTGGGAGATGAGTGTCTGCGTCTCTAAAAGATTGACCGAGGTAGAGGTGTAGCAAAACTTGGTGGTACTCGATGAAGAAAATAATTTATTCGGGGATAGGAAACATTTGAGAGGCGGTGCAATATACTAAAGGTCCCTCAAGATATACGTTCAGATATCTTTCGCTACTTCAGCTATCTCACCAGCTCTTGACTTACCTTTACTGGCCTCAGACTATGGCTGGGACAAATGTATTCATTCTGTAGTAATCGAGTACCCGAATGAATACCTTCGTACCCGGACGAGTACGTGAGTACTAGGATGGATACTTGGGTACTGAAATGAATACCTGGATACCGGGTACTCATATGAGAACTTGAGTGCCTCAATGAAGACTCGAGTACATGGATGAATACCGCTAAAAACGAGTACCAAAATGGAATACGCAGGCGAGTTCTGAGTACCACGCCATTGGCCATGGCATTCAACCGGGTATTCACGTATTCATATGAGTACTCAAATGAATACCTGGTATACAGGTATTCGTAAGAGTGCCCAAGTATTCATCTCAGTACTCATGCACTCATATGTATACCCATGTATTCATTAGGTTACTCGATTACCAGTGAATGAATACATTACTCCCGTCCCTACCTCAGTCTCTCGATTCTCGATTTCCGCCGATTTACGCTATGCCTATAACAATACATGTTATGGATAATCTTTCAGGAATAAATAAATCTAGAAGGGGATATGTTTTTCTCGGGTTCATTTTTTTCTTAATTTTTTCACCCCTGAGGTTGGTCTGCAGCAGCTAACCACTTCGGCCTTTGTTCTGCTTTCTTTTTTATCCCTTCATAGGAGGTGCAACCCTTATCTCTCATGATTTTTTCTGTGTAGGACAGTCTCGGTCTTCCTTGACGGTTTCTTTTTTCAATCATTCCTTCAGTTATTTTTCTAATTATTTGATAACGACGTAGGATGCGCCCTATTAATTTATATCTTCTTTGTTAAATGCTAATCCATAAAATCCTCTCTTGTGCTCTTTAAACACTTCATTCTTTCTACCCAGCTGACTTTCAGCATCCTACGGTGGCTCCAAGTTTCAAATGCTTCCAGTTTTCTTTTCCCTTGTCTCCCAACAGTCCATGTCTCGCATCCATATAAAACAATACTTCTCACATACGCTTTCATGAATCTCTTCCTTGAGTTAAGATCAACGTTTCTTTTGGTAAGGATGTTCTTCTTTGCGTTAAAGGCGATCTTGGCGTGCTGGACCCTGCTTATAATTTCTCTTTTACATGTCATATTTATATGGTTTTGTTTCCTAATTGGGTTAATTCTTGAATCTCTTCCAGTTGTTCTGTTCTTGCCAGGGTATTTATTCGGGTATATATATTTAAAATATGGGTTTAATTAACGGTACTATATAATTTTATTTTTCTCAAATAAGCGTCTCATACCGTTCTATTACTCTACTGCATCTTCTCACCCTCTCGTATTACACTATCCGGCCCCGTTTATTTACCTCAACCCCCCTCCTCCCGGGAGGGGGGGTGAGTCTCTTCCGTAGTGTACTGCACCCATAGCACCCATAAACCTCACGACCACCCTTTGCATCACAATTAGCCCAAGGATGCACCGAGATCTAAGATGAAGCTGCGCGCACGGAGTGGCGTAATGAGAACACGCGGGCGCAAGATGAACGGAGAATGAAACAAAAATTGTCCTTCCTGAAGTCGCGCCTTTTGTAAGGAATTAAAAAAAAATAAAAGTTGACTACGGATGGGCGTTGGGTCTCTTTCTTCCACTATCTTTTTTTCCATCGCGGGAGGAAAAGGAGATGCGTTGGAACGGGTAGCCTCTCCCCTCATCCCCCAGTGACCTTTCCTTTTTGAAGACGAGAATGTTTGTACGAAGCCCCGTGCATCTAATGCCTTCTTGCGTCCTTGTCTGGATTGTACGTACGTGCAATGGGCCGCTGCGACACTTCCATTAGAGTGTGAAAGAGACAAGGTCACCATTGTCTTGAACTGCACCAAGGGCTGCGATGAATTATGCAAGGACGAGCCGTTATAAATCAACAGCTCTGGAAAAAAAGACTCAGAGGGCGTATGAATACGCGAGGGAACCTACTCCATGTAAACTTTTCAAACGCGATCTTATTGTAATAATTAAATATTTTACACTTGCTGGTAACGCAGTGGCGTACCTAACTTGTAAAAATAGTTTCTCAGAACATTTCCTCATCATCTTTAGTCGTTAAATTCTAAAGTACAGACCTTCATCACTTTTTATACTAGCTCTCTTATTCCGTGGTGGTTCTTCTTGTGTGCTTTCCCCTTTATTTTATTTAGTCAATTTATTAATTCTTTTGACTTCCCAATGGAACATTTTTATCTTTTATTCCTTTAATTTCATTCCTTACGAACCCGTAGTGTCTCAGGGTGTGCCCAATCCCTCTAGATCTTTTCTGTAAGATGTTCCTAATGTTTTTTTCTTCTCTACTCGTCTAGAAACTTTTTTAATTCCTATTTAACCTTCGATTTGACCATCGGCATTCTCCTCGAACATTCTTCAGTGACCCTTTCAACCAGGTTTTAAATGCTTCTGATGTTTACTGCCTTCTGATGTTTACTTCTCCAAGTCTTCATATTTATGATTCATATAGTAGCACGCATCCCAAGAATGTTTTCATGTTCTGTTTCGTCTTTCTTTTGTATGTTCGTAATGTATTTGAACAGAGTGGTTACTTATCCGTTATGTGCGATTTTTGGCGGCGGCTGTAGTACACATGATACCAGCTATGTTTAAATCCATAGAGTTCGTTATTGGTAGGTACAAGCATATTTCGCCTTCTTCGCGGTACTTGTGTTACAGATGAATTTGATCCTTTCAGGCTTAACCTTTTTGAAGTCCATTATTAAATAATAACAATGCCAACTATGTTTTATTTAAATGACTAATTCGATTCACCGTTCATTTTACCTTGTCTCCACCTATATCTCTCTTCACAGTTTTCTACTGTCAATTTTACTACCTACCTACCTATATCTACCAATAAAAAACTCTACGAATTTTAATATAGTTGGTATTGTCATTATTCAACTATGGACTTCCACAAGGTTACGCCTGAAAGAATTTAATTTAAACATTCATTTCTTTCTATTTTTGCCTTACATGTATTATTTTACATCATGTTCTGGCTCTACATATTTGCTTACGTCTTTAGATCTGCCATGCTTGCACGATAATACATCTCATTGAACTCCAAGACGAACGTAGGACATCTAACGTAAGTGGCAAATTCGCTTCACCCTAAATTTTGCCTCGTTTCCACCTATCTCTCTCTACACAGAGTTCTCTTCTCATCCAATTACCTCGTCGTATAGACTCCCCATCTCGCATGTTTCATTCTGCTGCAGGTCTTGTCTATTTATTCAGCTATTGAATAAGACGCTCGGCGTTCCCCAGTCGCTCCTTAAGTGCGTAGTCTAGCCCAAACACGCCTAAGTCCTCCTCCCCGTCAGCCCTCTGGCTCTACCTCGCCTCGAAACTCAAGTTTGCTTTAAACTCCCCGCAAGCGAGTCGTCTTTTTCAGGTAATCAACCGCCTCGAGCCGTCTCCGTGTCTCCCATTCTTCGTGCGGTACATTCTTGCGAATGGGAGTGGCTCTCTCTGTGGTGTGTATGCACGCACGGCGTCTTTTAAGTTTTCATTAATTTCAGTGTAATTGGATTTCTTTCCTTAAGTTTCCTTCGAAATCTCAATTACACCTACCGTATCAAACGGGAAAAAATGTTTCGCCCTTCATTGTGAGTGCCTTTTTTTCTGCTTCCCCAACTTTCTTTTTAATTTTCATTTAGGAAGACGTTGAGGTGTTAATTTCCTTTGTACAGTGACATCGAACAGGCCATGTTTGATGCAGCAAAACGGAAGCACTTTATGGGAAAGTAGATGCACCAGATTTTTACCAGATGCGCGTAGTATTGTAATAGAATTTTCCCTCTTGTATAGCGGCTGGCTTTATTTCATTGCGTGAATAAACCCATTGGATGATATCACCTTCCATAAAGATAAGGAAAGAGGGTTATATGTAAACGTCTTCGACAGGGTGTCTCTCTGGAATAAATAGCTGTAAAAACCTTTATAAGGCCTGCTACACATTGATACGCCGCGGCGTGCGTACCATTTGCTAATAAAGTGAAGATGATTCCGATTTAAGTACTTTTTTGTACTTCAAACAGTTGAAAATTGCAATCATTGACTAAATGCAAAATTTCATAATTTCTTTAACAGTGGAGAAGAGTAGTTAACGAAAAAAACCATAGCCATATGTTATCATTCTAGTAGCTATTAATTAATCTCAACCTGCGGATGGCATTTACGAAAATAAATTATCTATATGTTTCGATATCGTCATTTTTCCTATCATTTTTGCAGCCCTTTAACTTTTGTGGTACACTAATCTATCTTTTCCAAGCTTATAACCCTTTTAAGCCTATCTAATTGCTTACGCCTATTCACTGGTAGATATTTTAATCGTCTTCCTCCATATCCCATTCTCAGCTATATCATTCTCTACCCCTTAAATGTATCAGTTTTGTTGATTCTCACCGTATTGTCAATCAATTTAATTGTCTTATTAGAATGCCTTGCTTCATATTACATCATTATCTTCCACCATAATTACTCTCATCTTCCATATATCTACCTCTACATGTTTTCTCACGTCTAGTTATTCTGGCACAAAACCATATTAAGTCCTGCTTTTAAAACATCTTCTTAGCGTTCAGCTCAGGATGCCGAACTCTTTTCATTAAATTGATGTTAAATGAAAGTTTTGCCGGTGTGTATCACGATTTGCTAATATAAGAGTTATCAAAGGGAAGTTTATGAGCCGACAGGAATATTTCCCATAATTATCACAATAATAAAATATTTAGTCGGAGAGATGAATATAGATCAGGGGCTGATGGTCGAAAATATGGTTAGTTTAATAAAATCTTCTGTGAAAGTTATGTTGCGTAACTTAGTACATTTAGGGCACAACTTGCTACTACAAGTTGGACTTCTCCGAGTGGTTTCTGAGCAACTATTATGTCTTGTGATCAATTTTTTTCGTGAATTCACTGCAACAAAATATAAAACTATGCATATGCTCTCATATTTAAACATTTATTTAATTTGATGCACGGCTTGAAATACTTTGAATAATATTCCTGAAAGATAACAAAATGATTAATATTTTTCCTGCTTAATAATATTTTTAACGCTAACCGTTCAAGTCTTACGGTAGATTACCTAAATTATGCATTCAAGTTATGGGCACTGCTTCTGACTGCGGAATAATTAAAGACAACGTTATTGTCGGAAAATATATTTTTGCGCGTTTTCCTCACAGAAAATATAACTATACATCATAAATACGATAGGAAAAAACTTCGATATTTCAAAATATGTATTCTACCGGTAAAGGTAGGTTTTATAAAATGTCAGAGAATCTCCTCCCGGTTTTCTACACCTTTAGGGGACAATCTCGTTCCAGTATATCCTTTATCAATTCAGGGTACGATCTACCCTTCTTCATCCTGTCCATGAGACTTATTCCATTTCTTCCTCTTCCCCTTTTGCCCAACATCTTTCCCTCACTCCCACACTTCAGCAACCCATTAACCTTTATTACATCCTTCAGCCATCTACCCTGCCTATCTCAAATTTTCTACGCAGTTTCAGGAAGGATTGCAAAATATTTTTCCGCTAATTATGCAATGAAAAGATTTCACCAGGCTGGAACTGTCCCCTTCATATAAAATTTATTAGGGTCTTTGTGTCTATAGTTTCTGTAGCCGACATTCCTTTTATCGAGTGTGTTTGCGTGTCTTTCTCAATGTGGCGTGCAGGTGGCAGGAGGTCCGCGGCCCGCCGTGAGGGAAGAGGGCGCGAAGTGACGATGCGAGGCTGCAATGAGGCACTCGCCACGAGCATCCCCGCCTCCAACGCCTCCTGCTCACTTGGCCCCCCCGCACCACCCAACCAGCAGCACCGCCTCAGAGAGCGCTGCCCCCTCCTCGACCGCCGCTCTGACGCATCCGCCGCCCTCCCCAGGCCCCCCCGCCTCCGGCTCCGCAGACGCCGCCGCCTCCGGAGGCCCCGCAGCCGCCTCCGAGAGGCGGAAGGGATGGGTGGCTGCGACAACCGGGGGCCGGCCCTTCTCCGTCTCCTCCGGGGGCGGGAGGGCGGCGCAACCACCCCCGCCCCCAGCCAGGAGGAGGCTGCCGCCGAGGGCGTCTTCCCTGACCCGGGGGCCGCCGCCTCCGCCCCCGACGACGACAGCGGCGGCGGTGGCGGCGGCTGTCCCGCTTCAGCCCCAGAGGCCGCCGGTGACTTCGACGCCCGCGGTGGCGGTCACGGCGGTGGTATCAGCCGGGAAGATCCAGGCGCCCCTGCCGGGGACCGTGTCGGCGACCTCCACGGCAATAGCGGCTGCGTCCAAGTCTCTCTTGACGCAGTCCTTGGCGGCCGCTTCGTCGTCGAAGCCGCTGCCGCACCCGTTGGGAGCTGCTCTGGCGAGTGTGGCTGCGACGGTTCCACAGCCCACCGTCACCACCACAGCGGTCATAACCCCACCCACTTCAACCTTTACGACAGCTCCATCTTCCTACCAACAGCAGTCTCAGCAAGCACCGGCGCAGCCTTCGGCGTCTTCCGAGGTTCGCTACCCATTCGGTGTGCAGAATGACCTGGGCCACGTGGTCCTGCTCCCACGGGCGTCCTCAACACCAGCCCCGAGGGTGAGTAATGATGCCATTTTACTTATTCTGGTTTCTCCTTTGAAGTTTACCGGAGAAATTCTCGTCGAAGCTCTATACCAAGATATTAAATAGAAATACCAACATAATTTTTATACGTTTTCATAGCACCTTTTTATTGAAAAGCTTTCTTAAGACATGTTGAGATAACTAACTGACTCCATTTGGATGTTACATCGCGTGTGTTTCATATTGACAATCCTGTAGTTGAGCAAATTATGCCCGAGTCTATTGAGGTGGAAAAGTGGTTAAAACTTAGGCTTCTGGTAAGAAAGCAGATTTAATAAAAACAAATGCGACACAGCATTAAACTAGGTTTTGTTAAACGTATATTAGAAAGGTCCACGGATGAAAAAGTGAAAGATATGCAGATTCACTCTGGTTAGGCCACACCCTGAATGCGCTGTGGCCATTTAGGACCCTGGTAATATAGATTCACTCAAAAATAATAAAATATAAAGAAAACCTGTACGTTTCATTGAAAACTGCTACAATCAAGCATATAGTGTTTCACATCTTTTAGAGGGATTAAGGCGGGAGCACCTAGAGATTCGGAGGCTACACGCTAGGCTTAGGTTGCTTGAGAAATTCAGAACCTTTGTTTCAGAGCAAAACAGAATGTATTATCATGGCACCACACTACACCTCTAGGCCTGACAGAAGCAATTAAAAAGAGAAATACATTTCCAAGCAGATAGGTACCAAAACTTGTTTTTTCGCGCAATAAACGACCACAATATTAACTGATCTCCATTAAATACACTCCCATAATACACGTCACCATTTCACCTCCCAAAACCTTATCCCTAATAATATACAAGGCCCGTGTCTTAACACCCATTGCCACACGCCCATGTGGTGTCTATCAGAGTAGTATGTAGATGTAGAAGCAGAATACATTAGTTGAAAGTTAAAATAATGATCTGGTTTAGCACTAGAATGTTTATCCAGCCAACAATTAGCTCAGTAGAAGAAATTTTTCTTCTTAAACCTTGATATGTTTTTTGAAATTATGTGCGTATTTATTTAATGATGGGACCATAATAGGTAACCGTGTAAAACAATCGCATGAAATTTCCGGTTATGACGGATTATGTAAATTTAATTTTTCTAATTCAGTTTTCGGACTCATGAACCGTCGTGGCAGATATGTGTTGTTTTGCTGATTATTTTGCTATATGTGCAGTATGTAAACAACTAACCTTGAAGTGCTAGGTGGAAGAAGAAAATCATCAAGTAATTGAAATAGTCAGCTTTTCTGCCATTTTGAGCAAACTTCCTGTCGATTAGTGAGTGGGGAACAATTGCGGTATAATTATAAACATAATCACTGCTTAGAGAGATTGATGTTCAATATTTATTGCGTATTACCGCGCTATTTTATTCTCCAGAAAGCAATCTTTTGCGTGGTGGCAGAGTGAACTTATGACTGCTATGTCTTTTATACCTAATATATATTCATAGGTTTCAAATTGCTTTCACGGGCAACCTTCCCGAACAGTGTACGTCATTCCAAACTGTGCTCTTTCTCTTCGAGCTTTCCCTGATTTGTAGTTCAAAAGCATTCGATGTAAACTCATCGATAAGATGAGTCGCAGTTTTTCGTTCCTGACTGGCTCGTTTGCAGCGATGTCCTGAGTAGCTACATGTTTGTGCAATCAGAAATTCATTTAATGTAATGGCGTTTATGACCAATGGTTTAGCAATCCGCGATTACATACTGTTCGTAATATACGGAACCAAAGAAAGTGACTGGCCCGTGATCACGGCAGGAGTAAAAATTTCTAAACATATCTTCGAAAAATTGACATGACCACGATAATTTCAAAATTCCATGGCTATAACTTAGCTTTTAATATATGAGGTATATTTTCATTCTTATGGTCAAGATGATTCCTTATTTTGGTCAAGTGGCCGCAATATTCTGCACCCAAATGTTAAGGATGGACCAATTAGTGCTACTAAAAATTCAATGTGGGTGAATGATATATTCTACAGGTGTGTTGAAATGTTTGATAAATCGTTCTCTGTTCGTTCGTAAACTCTGTTTGATAAATATTTAATAAATTTAGTAATAATAGATATGAAACGTAAGTAGCAGTCATAGCGTTGTAATCACTTAGCTTTGTACATTACAATAGGTTATTAATGTCAACGTTGGTCGTTTAAGTCTCGTCAAATTAACCATTCCCGATTCTTTCCCCAACTCTCATTCTAATATCCATTACTTAACGCTCAGGCCGATGTGCGTATAATCTTTGCCTGACGTCCAAATTTTTTCCCCTCCACTACCCTGCCGTTGGTTGGAAAAATGCCCCTTTAATTCAAATTGCATGCATAAATGCTAATTTCAATGCACAAAAAAAGTATCCCACCATATGTTTGACGATAACTCTCTCAAATATTCCCGCACCCCTTATTCTCCCTTTATCTCCACTTTAAACCACCCCTTTATTGCCACGTTCCCTAAGATCATGATTGTTCATGTTTTTCATTCATGGTTGCTATTTAATTGTTGCTGATACTTGCTTTTGATCGGTTTTTGGAGGAAAATAAGACCGCAGCGCAACGCAAATATATATATTTTATGAAAATTCTCTCCAAAAATTTGATGAAAGAAGATTAATCTAAACAAAGCGTATTTATCAATATTAAACAGCACTACCCAATGGTAAGGCGTTAACCTTCTCTTTTGAAGAAATGACTGTCTCTATTTACAAAGACTGGGCGAATCTTTAAAATCTACCAGATGACGCCTTTTCAAGCTGAACCGATCCCAGATACAAATCACATGTGGGAAGGAACAAACTTGAGTTAGTTCGATAGATATCAGACATTTTTATGAAGTCTCGTCCGAAACCACCAAATTTATAAGAAGTCATAAATATTAATTTTCATTCGAAGGGCCATCAAGTGAACAAAATACGTTGATGTAACAATATAATTAATATGCATTCTTTAAAAAAAAGCGAATTAATCAGCTTACCACTTGAATGATTCAGTCATTGAGTTCGAACGAACCTTTGATTAAAATTTTACGCTAACTTGCACACCATAATCGTATAGCTCTTCTATTTGTTTTCATTGATGTAATGGGAAGGTGGACATTAAATTTAAGCTAATTCAAATTTTACGCAAAATTACAGAAAATTAATCAGAAGAGGTCGAGAAATGGTTAAGTCTAACCGAAAGAGAGATGGAAGAAATGGTTTGAGATAGAAATCTGCTGAGCTAAATTTTTTTTTACTTTAAAAAGAGTGTTGAGAGGTTAGTCATTTTTCTGTAAAGAGATTGAACTACTTTGCAAATGCTAGAGTGGATTGTTATTGTTATATTTATATATATTTTATTTTTATTTAGATTTATAAATATTTTATGTAAGGACATTACTTTATTTTCTCGGCTGAACTTAATTAATCGACAATGGCAATTGTATTCTATTTATATGCTGCAAAATATTTTCCCCAAATTTGCTGATATTCAGTAAGGTGTCTTTAAGTGAAGTTGTACAAACTTTTAAGAAAATCTGGAGAGCATAAAATTTTAAGCAACGAAAACTTGCTGAAATTCAGAAAATTTGGGGAAAAGTACCTACGTAAGTGCAAAAATCAACATAAGTTGAAAAACTAGATGCATGAATTTCAGGCCAAAGGGGATCCTCAGTGAAAATATTTAATTGACTAAACCAGTTTCCCTACATTCTGTTTGGAAGAATTATTTTTGAGAAAACTAATTACATTTCATCCAGATTTTTTGAGACAAATAATGTGTAGCTTTTCTGATGTCTAAGGCTAACTTCAATTTAGGAATTTATCTGTATTTCAGCAATTTTTTTTACTGAAAAAGTCCGGCGAGTTCAATTCCGAGAACTTGCTGAATTTAAGACATTTTGCAGAATATCAGCAAGTTTTGCTTGATCTGAAACTGTATAGATTTTGCAGTGTGGAATATTGTCGTCAGACGGCATTGTATATGTATGACCGTATGGTTGCTCGCGTGTAAATTATGCTGGTCACCAATTAAACACATAAGTAGCTTAGGCTTTACCTTCAGTACTTATCTTCATAAATTAATCTAAATCTTTTCCTCGAATTTAAAAAGCACCATGAAGATTACACGCGTAAATATTTTTACTAGTACATTCTCAAGAATGATTGTATATCAGGTATGCAGCTATTGGCAATCATGGTATTATTCACTGACTGAGCATTCTCGAGACTACGTAGACAAGACAAAATTTAGACTCTTTCACTCTTTTTTTGACAATATTGAAAAGATCTTCCTGAATACACAATCGGAGGTGAAGCGCGGAAAGAAAGTCCGAAGGGGATAAATTCGTTCAATATATTCATCGACGCTGGTTTTTCGTGTGTCGCGTACGGAGTATACTTTTTCTTCCCCATGAGTTCACGCCCTTCTATCTTCGAGCCAAAATTTGTACCCCACCTGGCAAACACACGACATTCAGAGCGCGATGTCCTCCTCCAACTCTCCCAGAGGTGAGACTCCGTTGACCGAACAACTCTCGGGGACGGCAAAAGTTTTCTTCCCGGGCCCCAACTTCTCGGCAGCTGCGCGGCTGGCCAGAGTGGGGGAAGGGGGGGGACTGCATCGTGGCACTCAGGACCAAGAATGGAGGGAAAGACGGAATATTTCAACAAGGTAGGGGACTGGGAACCTACGAATCAGCGACCAAAAACTTCCTCGCTCCAGTGCTATTTCTCGTTCGACGTGGGAAGTGACCTTTCGTGTGGAAGTGAGCAAAACGAAAGAATATCCCCCGCGTCTTCTGATCTTTTAAAGTAACATCGAGTCATCGTGTCGAAGTTTCTCGTGTAGAAGCCACGGGACGCTACACAACACGGTCACGCGTACAAGTGTGGAATGATGAAAGCATCTGGAAAGGTTAAGGGGAACGTGCAATATTTGTGAAAACTATTTGCACGCCATATTCTAATTCATACATTTCCTAGGAAACGTTGTATAGTACTCAGTTATCGCAAGTAATAACACGGTAGTTACTGACAAAAGTAAGGAATATTCCATGGAAGTGGAACTCAGAGGGCAAAACTGCGAAGAAATGAAAGTTGAATATCTTTAGAAGACCATGGTTGGCATGAAAAGTTATGGTTCGCCACAGAAGTCATATTTACAGTACCTCTGCCAAACTTGGGCAGTTACGTCTAGTTTTTTGTACGTATAGTAATGGAATTGTTTCACTCTGAACTTCTGTTTCAGTTGAAGCCTATCTTTGAAGGCTTACTTTGTGTAAACTCATACCGTATTTGAAGCACACCGTTCGATCTAGATTGAGTGAAGCCTCAGCAGCAAAAAAAGGGCCTTGAAATAATTTTGAAGAATAAAACATCTGTGTCAGTGTCCGTAAATGCCGAGGGCTGTATTTTTCTGCTGTATTCTAACAAGCTGCATATTTTATGAAAAATGGGGTATTTCGGTCGGTTTCTTATCAAAATTCTTTTGTCGGCTCAATCTTGTCCCTCGCTATGGCCTTTAACCTTTTAAATTTGCTTCGACCAAAACTGGCTAGGTATTTAAAAATAACACGCATGAAATCCGAAGAAGAAGGCGAGTCCAAGGTGAAAGAGAAACTTCTGTGTATATATGAGCAGTTCTTTTAAAATTTTTGGTTGGGACATTTCTATGTTATCTCGCCACTTGTTCCGATTCCTAAATCCAACTCTCGCTTTGAAAAAAGAAAGCACCATTCTTGATTGTTCCTTGAGGCGCATTACTGTACCAAATTAGATAAATTTGAAAGAAAATTTTGAGTAAAATTTGGATATTTAGAGATGATTCAAACGGTCATTCTGAGATTAACAGAACAGATATTTAGTTCATAAGCTCTCCCTTTTTGAATCAAGACAAAGATATGAAATTCATTATCTAAAACCCTTATTCAAGTAATAATAAGCAAAATAAATTTTAAATCACAAACTATGGCGCTGTCTTCTTCATTTATATAAATTTAAACCCCGGCGACTAGGATCCTAGTTCACTCTGTCCTAACTGTTGGCTTATTAAGGTCGCTTGAATGAAATATCATTTCATTTATACAGCGGAGTGCATCGGAGTCTTGATACTTTCTTTGGAATCTGAATCTCTAAAGAATTTACTTTGCTAAGAATTTTTGTGCAAGTTATTTCTTAAGTCTTCTCTTCAAATCCGAAAACTTATTTGTTCTCTACTCGTAAACTTTCAAGGCTTAAGAATGGAACACTTCCCTGATCTTGAATTTATATTACGGCTTTCTCATTTTGTTACTTGTGAGTTAAAAGCGCGGTATTTGTAGTGAAATTGGTAAGTTATCAACATTCATTAATAATTAATGCAATGATTAAGGTTGCTTGAGCGAAATATCATTTCATTTGGAAACCCGATAATACCATCTTATTTTACAGAAACATCAGTCACCAATTCAAAGATACTAAATGATCAGCCCCCTATACTACTATTTTTTGAGACTTTTACCAAAATATACCAGCCATTCTACAAAATTTGGTGACCATACGATTTATTTAAAAAAATAAATACGATTACTTAGACTATGCAACTTATTTTAAAGAATTAATCGTGTGGTCACCGCATTAATATTTTCAGAATCACAAAAAAAACCTTTTTGTTATGTAGGAGTTGTAAACCTACCGCGTGAAACGAATAAATCAGGTCGAAGACTTATAGAGCTATCTGTGCTTAATTACTGAGAATTTTAGTCGCATAAAAGTATTTTATTGTACGATTAGTTTGCTTACTTATGCTGTCCCCACTTATGCTTCCAGTAGCCACTGAAATTAAAATGTAAAATTTGAATATGGTCTCCATTATGAAATCTATTGCCTACATTACCCTACACTCTGTTGTTTATTTGATACCTTATTTGATTATTTTCCAAACTGCAATAAGTTTTACGTGTTTTGCTAAAAGTCCTTACATTTTTATGATCCAAGGATTTCATTTTTGCCTTCTCATGAAACTGTTTCGTCTAAAAAATAAGAGCGTGAGTTACCACGGAGGAGTTCAAAATTTGTCACGGTCTTCACAATGTTCAGCCGGCGTGCACTCTCTCTTGTACGCCTGGAGCTTTAGGATGATTTATGTAACAATGAATCACGAGACAGCAAGCCCAAAATAGAACTTCCGTGCCCCAAAATATAAACTCCATTTCGACTTCGTTCAAACGATGCAATTGTTTCGGACTATCGACGGAGTGCATCATGTCGGACTCCGTTCACTTTAATGACTGAAGCGGAGTTGACCTAAAAATTAATAATAGGAACATTCTTTATTCATTTTCTTCTTTCAAAAAGCAAGTCCCTTCTCAGCTACTGTCCATAAGCAACGCATTATTTTGTTTCATGAATTATACTTGAAATTGCTAGTGCTTGTGTCCCTTAATGAAGGAATCCTTTGGAAACAATATTTTTTGATAAATGTACAGAAAATTGAATTATTTCCATAACTGGTGTTGAGAAGACATAGTTTGTTTTATGATATGAAATAAAAATAAATATGCGTTGAATAATCTTAGTTTTGGAGTTATCAACTAATGTCTGCATCAGCCAAAAATGAAATATATTGAGTTCATACAACGGAGACGTTGCTGCCTGAGTCGACTGCTCGATCTGGAAAGAGTATATACTTTTATCGCAGAGTATCTACAAATTCAGAATTATGCTATCAGCCATTTGAAAAGCTCTGAGCTTCGTGGAAGCTAACACTGAAGTTCGTTCGTTTATTCTGACACCTCTCTAATCATACGTCATCTTTGTTTGAGAGGCATCTAAAAATATCCTCAGAAATAAAAAATATATTTCACTTATTGAATCTTTCATTAACTTTCTACCTTAAAGGTGCAGTGTATTTCTTTACTAGATTTCTTAGACAGCTCCCTAAATGCTTTCAAAGAGCCCTAGCACTAACTTCCCAAGTGATTAAACTTAGAGTTTTACTATATTATGCCGTAGACGACGTGTATTCTCTCTACGCATACTTAGTCGCCACCTTTTTTCTCTGATGGCTAAGTTACCAGTTCCAAAATTGTCGTTTTTTTCAATTTAAAAATTTTTAAATGGTTCATTCACGTAAGTGTACGAATAGCTTAAATATTTTTCTAGCGAGAAAGACCCGGCAAAATTCCTGCTTATGACCGGACAGTTTGGTTGAGAAGTAAAGAGTTAATTGTGAATCGTAGCATTGTATGTTGCTTGAATGTGTACTCTAGTAATAGACGACGGGAATAGACTGCTGACGCATGAGTTTTGGTTGCAGAAGACGATAGAGAAGGCGTAATTTTGTGGACGGAACTGAAGGCAAGCGAGGAAGAAGCAGGTATAGAATAGAATATAATAACGTTTAATTGTGATCTAGGTTTTCCAATTAGAACAAAATATTCATATCAAGTTCTACTTTCAATGAAAACGAAGACCAGAAAAAATACTAAGTAGGGATGGTAAATGACGGAGGGAAACTTCTGGAGAAGATTTAGAGGAGGTATAGTAGGCGATCAAAAGAGGCAATAACGGGCAAAAGGTTGCTGATGACAATAATATACGAGTAAGTAAGGAGAGGGGATTAGGAATTGTAGGTGGAATGGTGAGAGGTAGGACATATGCTGATATGAAATAAGGATATTTTTGGGTAGATTGATGTCTTCGCCTGTAAAAATCTAGAAGATTTTCAATATCTAAACCTTTCTTCTCTAGTACATTACCCTGATAATTTGGTAAAGAATGCGAAGAAGAGGGTGATGAGAAGCATGGTATGGAGCGTAGCGTTGTATGGAGCAGAAACGTGGACCCTCAGAGAGGAGGACGAGAATAGGTTGCAAGCATTTGAGATGTGGGTGTGAAGGAGTATGGAGAAGGTGAGGTGGATAGAAAGGAGGACTAACGAGGAAGTGCTTGAGATTGTGGGCGAGGATAGGAAACTTCTGAATGAAACCTGGAATAGACAGTATTGGTGGATGGATGATGTAATAATCAGTTACTCAAGAGGGTGCTAGAGGAAAGGATGTTGGGCAAGCGAGGAAGAGGATGAAAGAGAATAGGTAACATGGATAGGATGAAGAAGGGCCGATCGTATGCTGAGGCGAAAAATAATATACTAGAAATAGATCTGCCTCTGAAAGTGTAGAAAATCGGAAGGAGATTCTCTGACATTCAACAAAACGGGCATTAACCGGTAGAATACTTCAAATTTAAAAAAAATGTTATAGAAGTTTTTGTATGCGCAGTCATGTTGCATCGCCGATAGCCTTAGGTTTTCCCCAATTCGCAGCAATATATGAACTTTTTCAAATCGAAGCTCTGACTACTCCCATGGGTAGAGGAGAGGAAAAGAGTACTGGTGGGTGATATGTGATGTCCCTTAAATAGTGAAACAGTTGTCATTTCCTCCTCTAGCTAACGGCTCTTTTTGTTGTGGCCTCTGTCGTCCGTATTACGTTGGTGTCTCATGTCTTCTCTTCCTCACACTATTTTTCGTCCCGCCCATATTTCAGGGAGAGATGTTTACTCTTTCCGCGCTTCATTTCTCACTCTAAGTTATTTATCCTTTTTTATCACTTTCACGTCCATTCCTTCCTCTTTGAATAAGCTCGCCTCTCGGCCCTCCCCTCTATGGAGAAGTTTTTCGCTCCTTTTGCTATCAATCAACCTTTTCTTGTTGCTTGCATCGATTTTTCATCTCATCTCCTGTTCGTCCACCCATGCGGTTCATCATTATTATTTTTCCTCAGCCGCATGGTCTTCGAAAGCCATTATTCCCCTCGCCTCCTTTAGTCTCCTCGAAAAGAAATATCATTTCCTTTTGCTTAGCTCGCCCGCCGGCCGCTTGGCATCCCCCTCCTCCCTTATCGCCTTAACCAGGCATTCGCAATTCTCATATATTTTTCACTTCTGTCTCTTTTTCGCGGCGAATTGAATGAGCCCGTCGTCTCCTTACGTTTGTCACCCTGTCACTCACATTATCCATGCTCGCCAGTCTTATTTTTTTTCATTCAGCTTGACGTATTTCTCTTGAATTTGAAAAATAAAATCTCGGTTTGTTTGGGACTGTTACTTAACTCGCTCTCCAACTTTGTGTCTGCATTATGATGGAGAAGTAAAATGTTTTGGAATCATGCGTCCTTCCTTGTCGCCAAACTGTGTATTATACGAGATAGAGTTGAAAATTGTATTATCTTGAGTTCAGCTGCCCTCTATCGCGAATAAAGAAAGTGCGAGTCCCATGCGCACATCGTCATATTTAAAAGTTATTGATGATTTAAATGAAGTCGTTTATCAACTCCTCACCTCTCATCTCCATTTAATACTCCACCCATGGTTATCCCTGGTAACGCTTCTGCGCTTGGCCTTACCCAAACCGCTCCTCTCCCTTCATTTGTTTTTACTCTCAACGACGGTGATTAAGAGCTTGAGTTTGCCCCTCTCTCCCGAGTATCGAAGAGTAGTCTTTTCCTTCATTACATCATTGTTCCATTCTCACTCCACTACTGGACCATATAATCGGAAATTGTTCAATATCAATTTTATTCATATCTGAGGATGAAGTGAATACTTGCAAGAGCGTCACATTAGTTACATAAATTTGTGATAAATGACAGCTATGACTCATTCACTGCATTACTTATGCATCGCCATAGGTGGTACGAGTGGGAATGGATAAACAAGAGCCCTTTACGTAGCACTGCATGTACATAGCAGTATGCATAGGACTCTGTAAATAAGCACCAAAGAAAATAATTATACCATGAACTATGCATTACGGGTGGACTATTGATGATAACAATTCTGAGACTGGTTTTTCAGTGGGTTTTACTATTTCATTTCATAAAAACATAGCGCAAAGAAATATGCTTCGTGTTTCATATTCTCAATATGAATTTACGTTTAGCTCAGAAAATACCCGATTTGCAGATGGACGACGATCAGGGGTGGGGTTATGGCTTCTTCACACTTGATTTTGTCATCCAAAACGCTGGCCGATTACAATAGAATGCCAATCTTAGCCTCTACTGTTATGCGATGAAATTGTCACGTGAAACATTCGGACTTGACTGGGAATCAAATCACGGATCTTTGGTTTGCCGGACCAATGCGCAGACCACTATGCTATCCAGGCTTCCTTATTCTTGTGGCAATTTTGGTGAATACAAGGGAAATAGATCTTAGGCCCTTGCGGTCCATCAAGGATGGCAACGCAAGGGAGAAGAGGGCTTAAAAGAAGCCACACTCAAGCAACAGTATCCTTCACCAGCACTTATGCCGCGCTTGGCCATGTGCAAATATTCCTACATATATTCTATCATTTTATGTTAGAATATTTTCTCGATGATTATTTGATGTCAATTTTCCATGAAAGGTATCACACGTGGGCATCGCTAAGTTTTTTATTCAGAGTTAAAAGGTTAAACATATTCAAAGCTTATTTTAAAAACATTTTGTAGCTAAACTATCAAACGCGGCCATTGGTTTACTGCACCCAGGAAAAGCTACTTTCCTCCAGATTGCCGAACGCATCGACAGAGAAAATCGTTCTATCTAACATCTTTCGTGTGCGCTGCAGTGCAGTGATGTGTGTTCCGATTTGCAATAATTTCGACACCTTGAATGGAGAGCTACCACAACTGTATATTTGATCTCATTAGGCTCTTTACACCTCCATTTGTCAGTTGTCAGAACAAGCCAACTGCAGATCTGGTGCGGGTGGTAGTGGTGATGCCCGGTATGGAATCAGAATTTCGATTCCAGCGAGAAAAGTGAGAGGGATCGATGGAGGTAGGGAGAGAGGGCGAGGCGATGCGTCGCTTCGAATCGAATTCATTTCCGAGGGATGGGTCAAAATGCACGCTTCCCCGCCCAGTCCTCTAAGCATCCATTTTGGACGCGTTAGAGCTGTCGTTGAGCACTTCCTCCTCTTCCTTCAAATGTACGTAGTTTTGTAATCAGGCGGAAGGACGTGACGCCTCGCATGGACGCGTCGCGACACGTCGTGCGGCAATCTATTTCACCGACCGCAATTTGGGGGGGTTGGAGGGAGCGGATAAATTGGAATTTTGCCATTTCAACACTCCCGGAAGTTTCTATAAGTGTTTTGTTCTCATGAGTCCAAGATAGTAAGCAATTTTGCAGAATGCTTTCACACATAAAGAATAGTTTGGGATCAGTGTGATGAGCGTTTTTCTGAAAAGATAGATAGGGTTGGCGATAAATTATCATAAGAATTAACAGTGTTTTTAAATAATAATTATGGTATATTTCTCTTGCTCGAAAATGTTGAACTTTAACTGAGGTAATATTTATAAATGGCAGCAATATAGGTAACCCTAGTGAAGTTATGTATTGGGGTTATCATCAGGGTTAAGTTAACGAAGGCGAAGACCGGTGTGTTTTCACGTTTGCTCCTTATAAAGTGATTTATAATGTTTCTGCCTTCATTTTCCTAAGAAATAAATGACCTTCTCGAACCTGGAACAGGCCAAAATTTTTCTATTGTTTTTTAAATTGCTGGGTAAACATGTTGTTTTTATCTACCCACATAAGCGCAGATCGCATAGTACTTTTCAAGAAAACCTAGGTTTTTACATGTGTGTCATTCCACCATTCAATTCAGCAAACAATTGTACCTTAGGGTCACATATTTTGCTCAACGTTTTGCCTCGTGCACTACTTGATTGTTGGGATGGCTATCCTGAATATCATGGAAATTTATTTTTGTACATCTCAGAGTTCTGCACTCATGTTACTACTGCCATTCCATCCACGGCTCCGTCCACGAGTTAAAAGAATATATTTAGGCATTAAGAGTCGAGTGTGGGAAGCAGCATGCCTTATCCAAACTTCGAGGCTAAAACAAATGTGTTTACCTAAGTGAAACGATAAATTCCGTGTAATTATGGGACTAATTAACTTAGATAATGCCCACCAAAGAAACTCGACTTGGATCGGGAAGTTCTGGACGAAATAAGAAGAGGAAGAAGATATAGGATTTAAGAGGTATCTCATGGGGGATCACGTTTAGGAGGGAGAGAAGAAAGATATGCCGTAAATAAGGGCGTTATAATAAGTACTGTACATAAACCTACCAGTCAGCCAGTAGAATACTGGAGTTAATGTAAAATGATTGGACTGGGAGGAGAACCACCAACCTTTGGCTTGCCGGGCCAATGTGCTGACAAGCATGCTATCCAAGATTGTGAGTTCCCCTGGTAATATCAACTGCAGAGTTAAAGTATTGTAATGTAATGTAAAGTAATTTGTTTACAACAAAAAAAATTATAAAAATTTGGTTAAAATGTTAAGTACAAGAGATTTGGGTTGCCCCAAGAGGAAGACCTGTGCTGATGCAACCATCTTAAGTTAATCAACATCGCTAACAATTACAATTTTTTTACACAGTAAGTGAGTTAAAGATACATTAAACAATTTTGATAAATTTAAAATTCTGTGGAGTATGATGCTTGTTTGATGCAAACAAAGTTTGATGAATTTTAATTCTGTGGAGGGGGACATCATTATTGGACCAAAACTCAATGTAATTAATTAAAGGTTAAGGTTGCTCGACAAGCATTCTCCTCTAAAATATCTATTGAAATGTAGTCACCTGTTACACGAACCAATTATTGTGTGTGGCTTTTCGTTTGAAGCTATGAAGTTTCGAGTTGCTTGGCAACAATGAAGTGATTTTGCTACCGTCTTTGTCCTCCTGATTATATACTATGGCTGTAGTACCTCAAGAAACTTTTTTGAAGACACATTTCAAGAAAAAATGCAAGGAATCCACCATAAGTTATGTAAAAATGTTATAATTATAAAAATATTTTTGAAGACCTAATTCTTGCCTTTGCCTTACTTCTTTCTTGAAGCGTGTTTCTTAATGTTTCTTGAAGCGTGAAGATTTTCCCCTTCTGCCGACGATTGCATTGAAAATCCTTAAGAAGCGGACATTGATAACAAATCGACCTTCAATGTGAGCTGAACCACGGACCAGGAAGTTCGCTGAAACACCAAGAACTCCTTATGATCGTAATTACAAGACAAATCATGAAGTCTGGAGAGCGTAGTTGTCTGGGTTTAAGCTGGTGAGCTAGTGAATTAATACCCGGCCCAGGTGATTTTTTTCCTTTAGCAAAATTAAAAAATTGAAAAATCTTTTAAGACAAATTTAAACAGTAGTTTTGATGGCTTTGCCATGATTTTGGACAGTTTTTATTTCATTTGATAATGTTTCCATCTAAAGTTTTGTCTCCGCTTGCGCTCTGCTCGTCTCTATCGTCTCCACGTCCACCCTTAATCTCTTCCGCAAACATCACTAACTTTATTGGCCATTCGGATCGTCGTTGAGAGAATCTTGCCAGCCGAAATGTTTCATTACCTCATGACACCGTCCGTTCCACATTCCGCCATCCCTCGAGGGGCGTCGTCCTACTATAAGGCCGGTTGGTCCCCACTCCATCTCTCTCTTCTCCAAATGAATTCCAGCCTCCGTCTCATTTAATCGCGCACCACGAGACCCACTTCACATCCTTCGACCTCTGACCCCATCCTGTGGTCTTCATTTCTGCGTCCGTATCCACGCATACGGTAGTGGCGTAATCTCATATCTCACATCCGGGCAGGAACCATTTCTTGCCAAACGCGAAATTTTATCTGCCATTCTTCTCCTCCATCGGTGTCATAAACCTCGCGCACCCTATATTACGACCCTAATCCGTTTTATTCATCCCCAGCAGAATTATTTCCGCTTCCTCCTTCTGGTCTTAGCACGTGGAGACTCAAACCTTTCGGGGAGCATGCGATGGTATGAGTTTCAACGGGTCGCAATCAACCCAGTGTCAATTCAGTAGTTTCTGGCAGAATTGAATTTTATTAATCATCCAATTATGATTTTTTAAAATTATTTCTTTTGCCACAAGTTTCAATTTACTTGCTGAATATAACACCGAAGATGAATTACTGCGCACATTTCTTCTTCCTCCGCAACAATCTCTGTTGAACCACTAATAGCACCGTTATGGCTCATTTTTCCACTTTTCCGACTAGAATATTTTCATTCTTTCCCTGCTTTTCTGCTTTTAGTCCTCTAAAACTATTTATTATTATTCTTCCATTTTTATCATTAGTGTTCCGATTCCTGTGGTATTCTTTGATGTCAACCTCCGGCATGTTAGTTCGTGTTCTCTTTCACAGTTTTGCCTTCCTTCAACCTAGTCTCTCTCAGTTTGCCTTAACCTTTTCTGAATACAGAAACTCGCCTAATTCACCTCATACTTATCGTTCAGCCATCAATCTTCCTTAATGCAGAAGTTACCATATCCATCCCGTTAACATATCTACTGTTTCTTGCTCTCTCTATTCTAATGTATCCCGATGATCACACTTAAAACTCAGCTTCCGGGTTGTGCATTAGTGAACATCAAAAAGTACTCTTTCACGTTCAATAGCAAAATTCCACGTTCGAATACTTAAAGCCTCCGTCGTATCTGATTTATATGCTGAATTCAATATCCAGTACTGTCAACGGGAAATAGGTCAGTACTAATTTTTCATCCTACATTTTGCGTTGTTTTATTGGATTGGTTACCGCGGCTCTCGGAGTTTGGTTCTCAAAACTACTCTCAGGAAAAAAAATCTCTCGAAAACACAATAATATATCTTATGAGGTCTCGCATGATACAGAGCCATTCGATTCTTTCCAATCGATTATTACCGCAGTGCAAATTTATTGACAATTATAACTGGCTTGACGACTCAAGAATGCTCAATAATGGGAAACATGCGATAAAAGCTTTTGCGGGCGATAACTATCATTGCTTTCAAGAATAGACCCTCTGGCAGACTAAAGCGGAACTGTAGATTTGTTCCTAGGTAAACGGAGATGAAGGACCAATGCACTCTCTCGTCCGTATTTGATGTGTAATTGAATCCCGATTTGATGAAATATCTATCACAATTGCCTCTCCCTCGATATATTACAATATTTTTATAATTTCCGCTTTATTTCAAATAGGATTTGATGACTGTCAGTGAATTACTTAAGTTGTGATAGCCTTGTTGGTGGAACACGGTAAAGGCTTTATTATCCGTGAAGATTTTATGTGGGGTAACTTTCCTTCAGCACCCTCGGATAAGTTCCCGTGTTGTGAAGAAGGTTATGAAAGCCACGCTTTACTGCTCACAGCTTTTACGGCTGGCCCGGGTTTGCTTCCCGGCGATGGCAAATATTTTTACCGCCTTTCCGTCTGCTCTTGAGGCGGGCGCATGAAAAAGATAACATCGAGGGTGACTCCGTTTGCACGATATTTGAAGGAAAATTCTTCTCAATCGCCAGCGTCTAAAGCTTCGATGTGTATACTCCACATGTATTTCTTTTTCCAGCATACAGATCTCGTCAGAATTTCAAAGTGTGTAGTTCGCATTGTTTTATCAAATAATTTAAAAAGAAAACAATTACCGCAGTAATACTACGGATTCAAAAAAGTTATATTTTTTAAAGATGTTTTTAGCCCAACATTTCAATTCTGCCTAAATTTGAAAAATAAAAACTAATTGAAAAGATAAATAAATTGACAGATATTTTATTGCTCAATTTATAAAGGTACACAAAATTGAGTTTGAAAAACGATTAGCTTTAGGTAGCTTCAAGGACTGACTGTGAGAAGCTACCATCATTACATGAATGCACAATACACATTACAAGTATGAATGATAATAAAGAAATACTAATCGTCAAGTTTAGGTGAAATATAACGGATTCAAGAATTAAACAATAAATAACTTGTAAATTAAAAAAAATAAGTTACAAGGTTTTTGCAAATTTGAAGAAAAAAAACGAATTTCAATTTATTTTTCTTTTACCCAAAAACAAACTCTAAACTTTCATGAGTAAGCAGCCGTTCCTTGAGCTTTTTTTAAGAATGTAAACTCATTTTGATGACCTTTTAGAGTAAATGGTAACAAATAATATAGTTTATAACATCTTGAACATATAGATAGGTGGACCTTTAGTAGAGGAAACGGTATATTTCTACGGTCACCTCCAATTTGTTTTATCAAACCAGGTAAAAGTGTTGCCACTTCTCAGGAGGAACGTTCGTGGTACCCTAGTCATAACGTGCATTAATTAAAGGAAGAATATTAAAGACAAGGCTTGTGCCATTTCTATTCATGGCTATTTTGTGCGTTCAAATGCACAAAGAGATGCACACAATTTAATGTGGGCCGAAGATTTTTATTTAAGAATTAATTTAAAATTTTTATAAAATCAGCGCCAAACGACCTGCGATTACCGCCTCAGGCGCCTCAGCCCCCAATTTTATTACCTGATAAATATTTTTTGGCATTAGGATCGCTTCTACAACGTATTTTCATTAACCATGCTCAGGTAACAAGCTGATAGTGTGATTTAATATTCAGAATTATCAGTTAGCATCAAGCAAACGTTTAGACTGCACCATCTTTCAGTTGATATTAAATTTGTATAAAATTGATGCATACTCTGTGTATATTTAGTTAATTTATGTAACTTTCAGAAATTAAACGCAAAGCTTAATTCATACAGGTCTTTGTTTTGAATGGGGAATAATCTTATTCAAAGTACATCAACTGATCACAGTTTGGCTGTAACTTCATAGACGACCGCGATTTGCACACCTGTCGATTGCTTCCCGGTATTTTATATCCGACAGTCGGGAAACGTGTTATCTTGAAATCTGTGCTCGAAATTCTCTATCCAAGGATTCCCCTTTCTCGGTCGTCATATAATCATGAGTGGTAAAAATATTGTCTTCCACTTCATGAAATACTTTCTTTATCTTTATCAATTGTCGTAATCGACCATTAAAATGTTACCCACCTCATATATCCCTGTAAATAAATTAAACTTCCGGTGGTGGAACATGGGAACATTAAGAAACTTCCACTTCGATTGTGCTGAATAGACAGACACGCCATTTCCCCAGCCGTGGTTTTGTATTCCCTTGCATGATTTTCCAAGTGGCGGAACTCTCGTCGTCCACGGTTGGTTTGTCTCGAATGGGTCTTCGGGCGTTCGAAATGGCCATCACACGTGGCCAAAGGTAGGCAGTTATACCGAGCCACTGAACACCGAATGATAATTGATACTGCCATGATGGATTACACGTATCCTTGCTTTGTTTCTGTGAACGTTCTTCATTGTTCTCTGGTCGACAGACTAGTGAAATCGTGTCCATCGCGTTTTTGAAGTTTCAATTTTTTGTAAACGCTTATGTAAACGCTTTTTGTAAACGTCATAACGCTTTGTCCCAAGGGATAAAAAGTGGGCCAAATGATGGGGTTTTTATATAAGTGACTAAGGTAGCTCTGACCCTTGGGTAACTTATTCCATATTTTCTCAAAACTTGATTATAGCATCTCTGAAGTGTGTTTTATAAACTAAGATGAAAATAAAGTAGGGTTTGTAGACTAGTTTACTGTAATTCAGCCTTGAAAGTGAATATTTTAAAAATGAGATCTCTTGGAGATGGCTCACATTGCAGCAGAAATTCATCATTTTGAACTAGAAGGAATATTCAAGGTGTCAATTAAAACTATTTATAAGAACCGAAAATTCCCGAGAAATAGAATAATAATAAAATATAGGCATCTTATTTACTGTTATTGAAAATTATTGGCGAATTACTACAGCGATTGTAGTCAAAACGCGGAAATTCCATGCAAATGGCGCTAGTCTACTCCAATGCAGAGCCTTCTATATTGCGAAAACTACACTACACCGCACTACTTTTTATTGTATTTGGCACAAAATAGAGGACTCTGCTCCAATGGCTAGACATACGTGGTCATTGAAAATATATTATAGGATTATTCTGCATATTTTACAAGTTAATTCTGGTTTTCAATTGATAATGCATTTCTTCTGGAAAGCTGTTTTTTTTACTGTATGAATAAACGTGAAAATAATCATCTGTCTCACTCTTGACTCACATAGTCAAGTCTGATCCATCTTAAGACTGTATTTTAATTGTTTTGATGCATTGGTGGTAATCAAAATGATGAGAGTGTAATTCAAGCTTCTGAAATATGGAATTGAATGTTTGGAGAGTCGATCAGGGTCTCGGAATTATGGTCCCAGATATTGCCTGAATTCCTTTATCCATTGCTCATTTTTTAAGCTAATCTAGCATTCACTTCCCCATCATTTCTTCGAGCATTATTAGTTAGCGATTCATCTTCAGTCAGTTTTTTCTGCATCCCTATAACTATCTACGGATCTGATTGTTCTTTGGTTTTTCAATGAGTAAGCAGGGATGGGTAGATGTGGAGAAAAGATTGGATTGAAATGGTTTAATGCTCTTGCAAGGTGCGTGACACTGCGGGGGTCGGAGACTTGTTTACTGCGAGGAAAGGATGTGCGTTTGATAGAGAAATTTGTAGAACTAGGTTTGGAGAAGAATATTTATTTTTAGATGCGTGGCGTGAAGGACTAGCGAGAAGGTAATTCGTATGGCGGGATAGGAAATGAAGAAGTCTGCTGATGATTGAAGATGGCAAAATAGATAGAATGGGGACATGTTGAGAGGTGTGAGTATGTTGAAGAGTGTGACAGTGGAGAGGAAACAGTGAAATACATGGAGGGGAAGGATTAGGTTTGTAATTATGGACAACATAAGGAGAGTGGGAGGAGATGAGGTACTCGAAAGTCTTCAAGCTTTGCTCACATTCATTCTTCTAAAACAAGTTTTGGTGATGGAGTTTTTGTGCTTATTTATCCGCTTTTATACATCCTTCTCAATTCCATACAGATTGTTTCTTTTTCCCTCTGGTCAGCTTTTTTAATTTCACATATTATGAGTTGACAATCTATACTCATCTTGTTTTCCCAAAGATTGAAACTCTTGACCATGCCCCGCTCCTGTGAACGCCGTACCAACCACTACTCTCCCGTATAAGTTCCCCTTGTGGTTTTCACCGGGTCAGGTTCTCCTTACTGGTCCAAGTTAGAATACTTGACTCGAACATCGGCATTCATTGTGCATGGTCGATTATCAAAACATCGGCCAGTTTGGAAATCCTGAACTGATGGGTACCAGAGTAGAATTTTTGTATCTAATGAGCAAGAAATCACATGGTCTTATGCCATTAAATCCGATACTTTGCAATCGCTAATACATCATATTTTCTCGGTTATATTCCACAATGAAATATCTTTCCCCAGTTGCAAGGCCATTAGAATGGCAAAAATATTAAAAACGTATTTTATAGGACAATAAATACAGAAAAACGACTGGTATAGTGATAAAATCAGTGGAACTACTAAGCAAAATACTTTGAGAAGAAGAGGTGTGCTGTCCTTTTAACGTCCGAGAAATACATATCCTTATTGTCCTCTGTTTCCGTCCGTTATTTTACGTCTTCTAATTTCCCTATTTTTCTAAGCTTATTTCCAAAATTCATCCATACATATCCGTGCTCACTTTCAAAAAGCCATTCACATTCATTTTTATTTAAAAATAGACCAAATTTCGGGATTTTCCTACATCCCGTTGTAAAAGTTTCCTTATATATTTTTTACCTCCTTCAGTATATCCGATGGTTCTATGTTTGCTTAGTCGTTAAGCCCCTTCTATTTCATCATTCATCCCGACATTCAGATCAAAGAAGTCGCTAGGTATTAGGGTAGTTTGAGCAAAATATCATTTTACCTATAAATAAATTAGTTTTGACACATTTTAAAGATAAATATCTCACCTTTCCAATGACACCTCAAATTCAACTCCCAATTAGTTAAATTTCGAAGTTATTTGCAAAACAATACAAGCCCTTTTACATGGGAAATGACACGTGTATGCACTCTAGAGGGGCGTTATTTACAAAATGAGGAATTTATAACACTTAGATCTCGTAAAAAACTAAAAGCGTGAAGTTTGTATGTTTTATCAACTATTTTTTAAAATCAATCGTATTGTCACCGTAATAGGTTCTTAGGCGTCAAAAAAAACCTTCCATTTTGAAGGTGTTTAAAACGCACCGTGCGAAAAAAATTAGTCAAGTTAAAGACGTATTTTGATATTTTAATTTAATTTACTTACCATTTCTGTCACATAAAACTATATTATTGCACCATTAATAATGCAATAATTAATTCATGTGTCCTACAGCTGGTGAAATTAAAACGTATAATTCGAATACGGTCTCTATTATGACTAGGGAACTATCTCGCTTGGACTACTTTAAATGTCTGAGCTCATATTATTTTCGTGAAGATCAAGTTTCGGGACCATGCGGCCCACTAAAAATCTTCACTGATCTTTTTTAAGTCTCACCTCGACAGAGTCCTTTTCGTCAAAGTCTCTCCTCTCCACGCCAAGTGATAAAAAGACTCTCATTAACACCCAGCCCTCATCTTCCAGCTTCTCTCATCTTATTATGCCTCCCCCCCCACCTAACCATCAGCAGCCCCCCTCCTCTCTGGCTCTTGTCCTTCATCCCCTGGCGCTTCTCATCTGCTACTGCTACACCGCCTCAACGCGACCCTCTCCTCTCCCTCATTCCCCAAAAATCTGTCTCCATTCCTCCATAGCGCACAAACAAGGTCATTCAAAAGGCCAAACCTTTCTCCCTGACATCGTTTAGCATTCCCCGTTACTAAATTAATTTAATTTCCTCACCTTCCAACATTTTTACCAACTCTCCCTCTCATGATCACCGCTCAGAACAGAGCAGCCTTAGGCGTATTTGACTTTATCTTTGATATTTTTTACTCCCACCGTCACTCTCCTATACGTCTAAAAGCTATATTGAATTTCCCTCAGACAGTGACCCATTTCACCCATCAGATTTTTTTTCCTTATAATTTTATTTATCACCATAAAGGATGTGTCAGTGGGGCACGACAAGGACCTATTTCCACGAAATAGATTTCATTATCGAGCTGAAGTTCACCTTAAACTTCCGCTAAGTGATCGTTTTATGAATGGTCGGTTGAATACTGCGTTTATTTTTCATGTTTATAGAAGCGTGTAAACCTATTTTGGGGGCTTATTTCAACGTTCGTTTTGGACCCCACGGTACCTCAGTAGGAATTCTACATCTAAATAATACTCTGTGAGCCGCCGAATGGACGTGTGGTAGGGGGTGTTAGGTCACCAGCCGTGTAAAGATGTAAGTTTTTGGGAGATGAAATGGTGACATGCATCATAGGAGTGTATTTAGTGGAGCTAAATTTTTATTGTGGTCGCTTATTGTGCGCGAAAAGAACGAGTTTAAAACCTATAGTGGGTTTTTAACGTTTCTAACCACTTTTACGTAGATCACCGAGTAGATTAATGAGTGTGATACGGTACTCCAATGCTTAAAAGTGACAGATACTCAATACAAATCACAGCGCTCGGCTTTAACTGTGTAGCAGTTGTTTCATTCTGAGCAGAGTCTCTGCCTACACCTCTGTACAAATTACAGGCGGTCGGAGCGATTTTCGTTTATGGACAGATTACCCTGACACTTTCCATACGTGTTCCCATTTGTGATATCTATTGGAAAGTGAAAAGATTGTATAGAACCGATTTAGGTATTGTGGAAATTTAATGGTATTTTACAGTTAGCCAGATGGAACGTAACTGATTCGAGAATATCAGTTTAAATATCGCGCCTCCGTTGGTTGCCTCTGGAGGGCGTCACGTTACCCTTTTTACTGGACGAACGTACAATCACTTCGGAACTACGAGTCGGGTACGAGCGGGCAGTCGCTAAGCAAACTCGAGACCAGCCGCTGCTCGAGTGAACGTGTGCCCAGAGTGAAGTGCCCAACGTCAGTCTTACGCACTGTGTTCTCCCGTTGGCCGGCTTCTTCTCCATTAAGAAACCCCACGCAGCGAAGGAAAGGACTGGAATGGATCAGCATAAGTACAATTTATTTTAATAGTTTACGTGTGAGTTAAAAATATCATTTTTTCAATTCATTCTTATGTGTTTTTGCGTATTAAACTTATAATGGTATCCATGTGATCCTAATGGTCCATTGGAAGTTGCACTTCATTCTTGTATCCTCGATAAGTTTGGTTCTTCAGGCCGGATTCTTAACAGCGGATTTATTAGGAAACGTAATATTTTTAATAAAATCCCACGCTGGTGTAGCCATTTATTACCATTGTTTCTTCAAGTGTCATGTATCATCATCTTTTTCTTAGAAAAACTTATTTTCAACTTAATCAATGTTTTCTTTTGCTTGACCTGTTCATTTTGCAATAGAAGTGATTAGTACTTTATACTTGAGTGCCGTTGATGTATTGAGTATTCGTGTTCCTGTGGTAGTTTAGGTTAGCGTAGTTCTTTCCCCGATTGGAATGTCCTTGGCCCTTTAAATTTTTAGTACCGCGCTCAGGCCACTCTCCTCTTCCCCCTACTTTCGTGTGCACATTACTCATTTCTCAAGAGCTTGAGCTGACGGCTATACTCCCCATTCTACAGCGGAACCATCAAGGTCGACCCTCTTCCATCCGCGTTGCTCACTCTAATAGAGGTAATCAGCTTCTGGTGCCCATTTCCAACACACAATGCGCAATATCATTTCTTTCACTAGAAAAGCTAATCCTACTCGAAACCGAATCGGAGAATTGAAGTTTTGGGTTGGCGTGGTGGTTAGAGTGCTGGCACTCTATACAGCACACAACACCAATGGCTGGGGTTCTAATCCCGGCAGAGGTTGTTATTTTTCAGAGGAAACTGAATTTCAACTTTTTTGAAGGGCACTTCCCAGTCCAGTACTGCGTCTGTCGCGAAAGAATAAGACATTGAACCGTGGCCCCGTAGGCGCGTTTCATTAAGAGTAGACAATGCTGATGCCGGATATCTCTCCACCCTCCATTCTCAAATGATGTTTTTCTTTTAACTTATCTATTCATGTTTTTAAGCCCAATATTCAAATTATGTCGAAATTTGAAAAAAAAGACTTGAAAAACACTAGTCGTAACGTGCATTAACGGAAGAATATTAAAAGACAAGTCTTGTGTCATTTATATTCATGGCTATTTTGTGCGTTCCAACGCACAAAGAGATGCTCAAAATTAAATGTGGGCCGAAGCTTTTTTTACGAATAACTTAAAACATTTTATAAAATCAGCGCTCAACGACCCATGACTACCGCTTCAGATGCGTCAATCCCAAATTCTATACCCTGGTTAATATCTCTTGGCATGATAATCACTGATAAGACTAATTTTTGTTTATTACCCTCATAAAACAGTCGATCGTTTGATTCACTACGCAAAAGTCTCAGTTTACGCCAATCAAACGTAAGGATTGCGACCTCTTTCAGGTGAAATTGAAAAAACATTAAAAGCCCTTAAAATGTCTATAGTGCGTGGTGGCTACTCCTAGAGCTTCATATATTTTTAAGCCTTGAATTTCACATCCGTTCGTAGCAATTTCTCCAGGCTCTTCTATTCATTACGAAATATCTCTTGTTTTTGGATCAAAATTGTGAAGCAATGAAAAGACGTTGACTGGTTTCTCAAAGGAACAGTAAAGTTTTTTTTACCCGACGAACATCGGGTAAGCGCGCGAAGCGTGAAATCATGTGAACTAATTACTTTAACCACGTGAACGTGATCTGTGAATCACCCGGCTCGCGCCAAAATGTATGGGTGACGCTCTGGTAAGGGTCGAGGCGGAAGCCAGCCGAATATACTGATACTGATGAGGCCGTGGTTTTAAGCCTGCTCCCTTTGATACATGTTTTTGCTTACACGCGAAGAAGATGATCTCTGTTCTGATCGAATCACTGTGCACTTCATTAAGCTAGAGTAAACAACGTATTCTCGCTGACTGCATAATCCTGCGTTGTTTACGCATTAAACATACGAGGTTGAAAATAATAATAATATTTTCCCCCAGACTAAAACTTCTATGATTAAGTGCAAGTATAAAGTTACTTTATTTTGTAAGCACATTTTAAAATGAACTCCCCAAATGATGAAGGCTCTAGAGTTGTGTGAAAACATTTGTTACTAATCTAAAGCAAATTTCTCAGCTGCATTTGTAAGATAGGCTGCAGAAAAAGATTGCGTAATACTTTTTGAAACCAAAGAAGTGTGGTATTTTTGTTGGTTTGCAGGTATTACCTTACATAATTAATTAAATCCCTCAATAGAGTACAAACTATATTGTAGACAAGCAATGTATTGCGCAATGAGATATTTTTAAGCATTGATTGAAAGGATATATATGTATATATTCTTTACCATCGTATAGAACAACATATCTCCCACCACCTTAAAAAATTTTCATGGCTTAAGATCCTTTCTAAGAGGAGATATATACTTGGTTCATTCCCCTTAACCTTTTTCGCGTGAAAAACCAATCCTATCATTATTTCATGTTTAAAGCCAAATCAGTCGATATTTTTGGAACAACTAGGAATGATTTCTCTTACCTCTTACGTCCTTTATCTTGGAAAGATACTTACCTTAAATCTTTTCTTACTTCTGGCTCTGAGCTCTGGAATTTCTTGCCTTTATCGATTATATACTCTTCCTCTCTTCACCTGATTGATATAATATTTTTCATTTTAAAACTTAGTATTATCTGACGGTTTCTGACAAAAATTTCTTCATATTTGCTGTTTTTTTGGCGTGTAAGTTTTTTTTGATCAACCAGGTTTTGGGTTAGTATTGGTGCAGGAAATTGCAGAAATGCTGAAAAATGGGGATTTTGGGGACATCAAGATGTGAAGGATCACTGAAGTTTTTGCATCAAGTGTGAATATTTTGAAAGTGTGAGGTAACCAGAGAGTAGAAGTTTGGAACGAAATGAAGATATTTTTCGATGTATCGATTGGGTTTTTCGAACTTTATAGACTCAGTGTTATAAGTAAAATGCCGATAAGGCCATTATGACTATGAGTTGGAACATTTTTATCATACATTTAATTTTGCATGAAAAGATTACATTGCTATCCGACAACATTTAACTGAGTTTCCAAGTAGGTACTTAGAAATGTCAAAATATGGAGTTACCTATGAACTACTCATGTGTTGAAAAAATATTCAGATAAAACTGACCCTGTATCAAGAAGGAAACTCGTAGTTTATTTTAAGTCATCTTTTCCATTAAGGTTTAAGAACCCTTTGTGATAAATTTTCTGTGAGACCACAAAGATTTTGGGTATTCCTTCTGTCAAAGATTAAACTGAATGTAACAGGGTTATATTCTAACAAATATGACACTTATAACGCCTCTTCATAACCAGTGCAATAGAGTGTAGATAGAGTTTAGATGATAGACTGATTGCAGTGACAAAATGAATTTTTTTCCCATGTCATAAACATTTCAGATTATTAAGCCCATGCGTCAGGTGATTGCAGAATCATGTCCAAACAGTGATAGCGTCGTTTGAAATGAAATAACTTAGTAATTTTCCTCACGGTTTATTATCCTCGACCGGTTTCAACGCAAAAGCGTCATTTTCGAGAGGTTACAAAACCTCTTGAAAACAAAAAAAGAGGCTTGTTTAACCTCTTAAAAATTACGCTTTTGCGTTGAAACCGGTCGAGGATAATAAACCGTGTAGAAAATTACGAAGTTATTTCATTCCAAACCATGGAAAAATTCCACAAAGTAAGCCCGTCGACTATTGATTTTATTTAAGCGATAGCGTCGCCTCAAAAAGCCATTGAAGAGATTTCCACATTATTTTTCGTTTGCAGATAGGTTTGTTGTATACTATTAAGATGTCGCAGCAGCACTTTGTATTTTCCGAGGCTATTCTTTGACTTTGAGAAATTTGGATCAAGTATACAAGGTTATCAGCCTTTGTATCTCCCGCGCCACGTGCAGCTATCCTCGCTTTTGTTAATGGTGCTTAACTGGTCAGTTTTGACACATTTTCACGGGCATACCACAAGAGAAACTAAAGCCTAGTTATACCTTAGGCCCGCTTTCACACTTCAACTCGAGATTGGATCCCTTCCAAAAGGACTACCTTGAGAGACTACATACCGTTTCCCGGGACCCAGGTGGTGCATGCGCTGTACTGAAACAGGTACTCAGCCAGGGAGGGAGCAAAACCTAAGGGGTTAATGAAAGTTAATACATTTTCTTGGCTTTGCCTACCCCAAATGGAAATGGTGTGATGAGTATGTATGAAATATAAGTGATCCGAAGATAGCACGGCGTTCATACATACGTTACCCAGAGGTGAGTACACAGGAAATTAAGTCTGCCGACAGTGGTATCCATCACGGCGATATTATTATTTATATGGCCATCATGGATACCACTATCCCCAAAGTCGCTAGGTACTTCACTATTTAATTCGGTTTCAATGAGAATGATTATATGTACAAGAGTCGTATCTTTCACTAGCAATTTCTGGCAGCTAGGCGTGTAGCGCTCACTTCTATAAAATGTAAAAATAGACGCGCACTTGAATATGATTCCTGCTCAACTAATTTCATTCTAACTTTGGGCAACAATTTACAAATTATACAGCGATAACAGAAGGTTATTTCGCGGGTTTTCGCAGTCTTGGGTGAAAAAGTTGGTGACTTGCTCGAAGTCACGACGAAAATCGTATATCAATTACCACAAGGACGTTCGAAATTTGCTTTCGTTCGCGCACATGCACTGCGTATTACCCGCGCGGCGTCGCGTCGCAGGGACTTGCAGTGCGATTTTTTTAAGAGCTTTGGAATATCTTTCTCAATCCATACCCCTCCCCTTTCAGTGAGTCAGTCAGTCTTACTCACCACTCTTCGGCCACCATTCGTCGGGGTTTTCATTTTCGAATAAAAATAAAGATGAAAAAAATACAAAAATTTTCAAAATCAAAAGAAATAACTCTCATCGACGGATCGCTCAGCGAGGCTTCTAGCTTAATCACCCAGCAGAGAGAGAGAGAGAGAGTGGAACGGGAGGGACGGGTCTTTGAACGTGGCAAGGAGGAGGAGGGCAACACGCAGATCGATAGTGTCCCAGGAGGACCCAAAGATGGCGTGGGACGTGAAACATTATTATTATTTTTTGCCCTTCGTAGGGATTCAAGGCCTCCGCGTCCGCTTCCCTCTTTCCGCGGATGGGCGGAGGGGTGTGTGAGGGTCGAAGGGAGTGGTTGGACGGGGGAGGGTGGGGAAGGGGTTGAAGAGGGGCGTGGTGGGGTTGATAGATAGAACTCCGCTGTTGGCATGTGCCTTCTCTCGTCCCCCTTCTTCACAGCCTCATCTACATCTATATACTACCCCGCGAGCCACCGCATGAGCGTGGTAGGTCACCAGCCGTGTAAAGATGTAAAATTTTTGGAGGTGAAATGGTGACATGGTAATGGTACTATGGGAGTGTATTTAAAGAAGCTCAGTTTTTATTGTGGTCGCTTATTGGGAGCGGAAAGAACGAGTCTTTATACCTATCTGTTCGGCAGAGTATCTCTCTTATTTTATCGCATCTGTCAGACCAAGAAATGTAATAAGGCTTCATGATAATATTCTCTGTGTCGCTCTGAAACACACCAGTTTTGAATATCTCAATCAGCCTAAGTCTAGCGTGCAGCCTCCGAGTCTCTAGGGGCTCTCACCTTAATCCCTCTAACAGTGGTACAACGCTATATTTTCGTTTGTAGTAGTTTTTAGATGCTTTTCTTTGTATTTGTTATTTTTTTGGCTAAATCTTTATGACCAAGGTCCCAAATGCTCGCGGCGTATTCGAAGTGTGACCTAAAAAGAGCGAAGTAGCATCTCTTTTTTAGCGTCCCTCCTATCAAATGCCGATCTCGGAGGTTTTGCGTCTCGATAGTGAAGTCAACCCCTTCTCTTATTTAGTTTTGAATCAGCCATCGGTTGCTTTAATAGATGAACGAATAGAGTAGATCATGTGTTGACGCAAGAGAGTGATGTCTGTGGAAATGAAATAGAAATACTGAATTTTTAGTCTCTCAGAATTTCATCCCGTAGTCACATTGTAACGAATCAGATAATTTTCCGGCCCTGGGGACGACGGAGTGAAGTCCTCGCTTGCTAACCCGAGGGTCGCGGGTTCGAATGCCCACTGGGTGGGATTATTACCACTCGGGGCATGGGCGTTTGTGCTCGTTTGTTGTTGTTGTTGTCATTGACTCGATATAAATTGGCAAAATGCGATGAATTCAGAGTAGTGAAGATAAAATAAAAAAAAACCTTGTAGAAAATAGTTACAGACATCATGATACCAAAATGACGGAACTTCGTCATACTTCCACACAATTTTCATTGCCACAGACCAGCCTAGTTTTTGACAATGCTGCACCGTTTTCAAGGTAGGTTGCGATTACCTAGTATTGTCGAATTGCAATGTTGAATGACATGGTATTGTGCAACCACGTTGAAAATTATATAGCAATGTCGAAACATAGGTTATTTTGTGATAATGAAAACTGTGTGGAAATATAACGAATTTCTGTCATTTTGAGACCGTGCTATCTTCACCCCTTTGGTTTGAAACTTCAGACCTGTGCGCGTGACTAACAACCATTTCATTGCTTAGGTCGCAATGATTTGGAAACTGTCAAACCTTAGCTGAACAAAAGCGATGTCGTCATTTTCCCCAGTAGTGAACTGACAAAACGGCCATGTCTCCTGCACTACAAAGTGGCAATGGAAACGTGAGTGTCTTGTTCCTACAAACGCCAGTTAAAACTCTCTTTGAAACATGATATTTTTAATAGCGCCGTTGATCCTTAATTTTTTGGCAAATTTATTGAAATACTGGTCCATTCAGCACAGCCGATTTCTTAGTTTTAGTTGCTAAATATTGTTACAAACTATAATACAGTGTAATTTCCCTTATAATCGAAATTTCTTTCGTTATTTAGTGAGATATTGGACACCTAAGTTAATTTGGATCCTACTCATTAAGTTGGTTAGGCTCTTGCATCCCATCTACCTAAAAAACGTGAGGTCACAGTTCTTTTCCTCCTCGTTGTTGTAAAGCGTATTGGCATAGGGAGAGCTTGGCACAGGAACCTCTGTAATGCTGGTTTACCCAAGAGGGAAAAGTCAGGTTAGTAGTTGTCTCAGGCGTCACATGGTGGAACCATTTCACGTCAAATATTCTTAAATGAAAACAACGTTAATACTTTATGCCCCCGCTTATGTTAAATTATGTAACGACCTAGAGTTCAAATCCCATTCTCCTCTCCTAAACATTCGCCCACCCCTGGCCCCTTTTGCGTAACAAAACCTTGTTAATTCCTTCCGTTTCGCCTACCTCCAAATTAACTTCCCCTGCAAACCTCCCTCCCCCCGCCTCCTCCTCTCCATGCCCCACTCCTGCTTCCCGATGTGGTGAATGTAGGCCTGTCTCCAAAAATTATAAACTCCTTGATAATAGAGCGTATTTGTTGACACCCTGGTTAGTGATGAGTTGAATAAGAAAAGTTGGGAATTTAACGTTGTTTTCATTTAGGAATGGAAAATATTTTAGAAATAGTATGAATAAAAATATGAAATAAGGCTTTATGAAAATTATATTAAAAATTAGCTAGCCTCTTCACCTCCGTACTCTCCGGACTCCTTCCTGTCTACTGCCAATTTTAGTTCCTAAGTCCAACGTGATGCCAGTAAACTGTGAAAATTATACGAGTGTGAAAATAAATGAAGGTGTAATAGGAAAAATTAAAAGCTACCGGTACCTAGAAACGATGGTGACAGACGACTGGAGACGTATTGCAGAAATAAAAGCAAGGATAGCAATGGCAAAAGAGACCTTCAGCCAGAAGAAAAACTTGCTATGCAATAAAAGCCTGGATCTGGAGCTAAGAAAGAGACTAGCAAAATGTTATTCATGGAGCGTTTTCATGTATGAATGTGAAGCGTGGACATTAGGTAAGAGAATAAGAGTTAGGGAAAGGAATAGAATAGAAGCTTATGAAATGTGGGTGTAGAGAAGGATGGAAAAAGTAAGATGGGTAGATAAGATGAGAAACGAGGAGGTTTTGAGCAAAGTAAAAGAAGGAAGATCGCTCCTAAAGGAAATAAGGAAAAGGAAAGGAAACTGGTTGGGCCGTGTGATGAGAGGGAAAAGTATAATAACTGAGGCACTTGAGGGTTCAATTGAAGGAAAGAAAAAGAGAGGAAGGAGAAGAATTAAATTGGTGGATCAGGTGATGAACATCAGCTACGATGAAGCAAAGAAGGAAGCTCGGGACAGAAGCGGATGGAGACAGCAGTGGTGTACGGGACCTGCCAGCAGGCAGAACACCAGATGATGATGAAGTCCAACGTAATAAGACAAGGGTCCCGGAATATTTTAAATTCATCAATCTTCCATTTCACATTAGTTTTATCACTGTGCACACCACCTTCTGTTTTATTCTGCGATGAACTACACCAATTTAGACCGTTCAATTATATTCAAAATAAATTTTTTCCTGAAGTAAAGTCAGCCATTTTCGTGACAACTAACTTATCTGGCGTGAGACCAATTTAATTTTTTTTGCGTAATGCATTAGAAGGTGAGGCACCTACTTAATAAAAAAGCAGTTTAGTTATTATATGTGAGACGAAATTATTGATGAGAATCCAAGTTTCAATTCGGGATGTAGAGCTCTGACTGTATTGAATACATCGTGTTCTATGATTTGTTAGTCTCTAAGAATACCTTTGTTTTCATTTTGATGTGTCTGTTATTTCCTGGAGTCAGAATTTGGTGCTTTTTGAGTATTTTAGGACATATGTATATTAAAAATCGATTCCAAAGAGCCTCAGAGTTCATCAAGTTGCTGGAGAAGCGGTAAATATGTGAAGATATATATTAAAATCCTGTTGGCATAATGGTATATACACATGCTGTGTATTTTGCATTTTGTGCAGATAACGTAAACCGTGATATTTTTTAATTCAGCTTCTAATTGACTATCAGTTCTATCATCATGTATGGACAAATATCTTTGGGTTTTTGTGTTTTTTGTGTTTGGGAATGTTTTTTAGGAGGTCACTGCTAAAAGACACTAATTTAGTTATTATATTTACACAATAACTTTTTGCAAAAAAATCATGGTCTCAATATTTTTTTTGTCTTATACTCCGTGCTAATTTCTAAAAATCGTTTTTTGTGGCCTATAACTCACTGATTATTAAGATTACTGGTATGAGTTGACACGATTTTTCTCGCGGGATGGTGTAGTGTGATGAAAGATAAAGAGCAGTTTTTCCGCGTCACATCTTCTGGATACTAATGAAAACCGTTTACTGCGTGCTCTACGAGAGGCGTCTAAAGGCTCCTACTCCCTCCCCCCCTACCATTAATAAAGGGGGTGTCGGCCATTACCCTAGTTTCTGAGGGTGAGAGATTTCTCTCCCGCATTGAACGTTGATCAAAATCGCCAGCAGGTTTGCAAATTACTAATGTCATTACCGATCTAAAGAAAAGTAGAATTTGTGAGGTGACCGTGTTTATATAAATGGATCAAGTAATCATTAGAGAATTTACGGGCTCCCCGGGCTGTTTAGGAAAGCTTCATTTTTTTTCTTATCGGGCTCGCTCGTCAGCGGTTTCCTTCTCCGGGTATAATGCGGCTTAGCCAGGCGACCGAAGGGATCGCGTTGAATGTGGCCTTTCTCGGATAATTTTCTCTCTCATCTGGGAGTAATGTGGATCATGCATTTTGCCTCCGATGACTCATCATCTGGCAATTAAGTCCACTCATTCCCACTCGGTCAGCACGTGAACACGGGTGTTAGATGGGGCGGATTTATGTTCCATATATCTCTGACAACGCCACTGCAATTTCACTTAAATTTGATTAGATAAATAATGGTAAGAGGAATTTGCAATAATGTCTATCAATTCACTCATGGATATATTAATTTTATATGAAATGCCCTGCAGAAATTACAGCAATGGCGGGATGGTATCGCATTCTCAGTTATTAGGAAATTATCGCCTACACTCAAACAATATTGTTACTAAATTCATTCGAGTCTCCTCTCCATTCCAGTCATGTAATCAAAATTAATTAGACGAATAATGTGTCAAGAACTCACAGGATAATTAGAGACCCTGGATAATTTCTTTTGAGACCGATTATCAGTGCTAGCAATGGAGCGGTGTATCTCATTCTCCGTCGATCTATACCACGACAATTTAATAGTTGAACAATAGTTGAGTTAGCGTTCTTCCTTATTTAAAATTTGACCTCTATATTTAATCTATTAATTACCATAAATCTACACCTTGGCCATCACAATAGGTGATATTTTTAAGCTATTAATATTTTAGCGTCATTACCCAGCAGCTCAATTAATATTAACTTTTAGACTCATAAAAATTATCTAAATGTTTTCGTCTGCCACTTAGCTTTCGTGAAAATACTCTGCAGTATTCTTGCAAGACCTAATTAGTGCTAAATCAGCATTAAATTATTATCATATGAGCCTACTAATGAGACAATACTTTTACTTGTATATGTTACTTCTCGTAGGGCTAACTGTTGAACATAAAATTTAATATCCCTCGATCTGAGAGCGTAAAAGCTTCATTTTAATTATTTACAGCATATAATTCTGTTGAAGTGAGAGAGATGTGCTCATTCTTGCGTATTAAGTTAAATTAGTACATGGTCAGTCAGAGAAGAATGCAGTGCCTAAGTTTTCAATGATAGACGAGTATTAAATACTTTGTTCTTATTTTCGTGTTCAAAGATGTGTTGCTAATGCAAATGTACCTGGTCTTACTACTTTCTGCCACCATCAAGACTTTTTATCGATAAATCCATAGCTGTTACATTTTTATTTTGATTTTACGATAAAAACATTGATTTAAAAGCTGTTTTTCTTGCAGCTCTTTCAATGAAACGCTGGGATACCTCAGGTCTTATCTTGATGTTGACGTTCGACGAAAAAATTTTATTTTACCCATGCACTGCATTTAAAGTAAAAACTTGCGTATAGATCTCTCGAAATGACCTATTTTTGAAAAACGTATCTCAGACGAGGGTGCATTTATTAGAAAAATTACGGCAAGTCGTAAAATTTTTACAGCGTGCAGAGCTTTCGTCGGAGAAGGCTATGGAGGAAGGATATCTTTTTTCGTCGCTCGTCTCACAATACGTGCTTCGTTTGTTTCACAACTAGGTACTTTTCCAAAGCGTTCCCATCAAATTTAAACGTTTTTGAAATTATGTAAGAAGCATAATGCTTCATAATTTGATATTTTAGTGATCATAATTTTTTGTTCGTTCTTTCTTGTAAACAAATTATTGCTTTTTCGTGTGTGATATCATCAAGGTGATCACTCCTCCTTAAGATCCAGGAAAATACTTGAGAACTGACGACGTCTTAAATATCTCGCCACAAGAAGAAGTTTTAGTTCTCCTACGTGGTTTTTTCAGTCATTATGTTATTTACTAGGACTTACAGCCAACACTGGCGTAGTAAATTCAAGTTGTTAGAAAAAAATATAGTTGATGTTTTTCCACAAACTTTTCTTATTTTAAATTGCATTTCTTCAACCTTACTCATTGCGTGCAATTACACCATTAGCATGAAAGCAGGGCTTATTTGAGGCGCATGAATATGCCCGAGGATGGTTAACGGACGCAAATAATAGCATTAATCTCCCAGGTTATCGATATTATCATTTTTTATATTTCCATGATTTTCCCTACTTTATAGTGGCATGGAGTAATTTTACAATATTTCTTCATTGTTCTTTAATTCCATTTAGCTAATGAAAAAGTTAATTTGACGGTCTGTTAATGATATAAGTTTTGCCACTATGGTTTTTGCCATAATCTTATTACTTTCGGATTATTTATTTTTGCCTTTGTTTGAATCGTGACAGACTTTATATTTGCAGTGGCGATATATACATCACTACTCTTGACCCAATACCTCAATGCCTTACAGATCTGCAACCTTTGAAGTAATATCCTCTGTGCATTTCTTTCTCCTTGATACATCTCTAAGATCATGTGATGTTTCTTAAAGGCATTTCAAAATAATATTCCGTATAAATCCCTGCACACAACCTATAAGGGGGAGGATTTTTTTAACACATGCATTACGCTGTAATTTACTGTGGCTAATGAAAGAAAAAAAATAATAAGTTTGCAGTTATACAATACTTAAAACTGATTAAAGAATAGTAAGTGCGAGGACAGCCTATGTTTTCTACATAAAAAACAACATTGCATATATTTTAAGTTATCTCATTATTAGCTCTTTGCATTGGTTATACTGGACAATGAGTTCCTGGGGATCGGGTTGGTGTGGTGGCTAGAGTACTCGCCTACCACACTGGCGGCCAGGGTTCAAATCCCTGCAGAGGCGGATGGCTTTAAGAGGAATTTCGATCCCTACTTGAGTGTCTTGTGGAAGGCACTTCAAGTACAGCACTCGGATAAGACGTCGGATGAGGTCACGGATTGAGCTTTTGAAGGTGGGAACTCGATGGCGAACAATGGCGAGAAAGAAGTTGACTGGACGGTTGAGCAAATCCAAGGTAGTGGGGCTGGCGGTAGACCAAATCGGTGCACAGTATTCTAAGATGGGGAGAATACAACTGAAAAAGACAGTTTTCAGAGCCGTAGGATCCTGAACGTCAGTGAGGCGGTAAAGCATGCCAAATATAGCCATCGCCTTCAGCACAATCATTCTAATGTGGTCATGAAAGTTGAGTTTCGAATCAATAATGACTCATAAGTCGCAGTGGAAAGTCACAGGGAGGATAGGATTATTTAAGAGAGTGTAAGAATGTGAATGGGGTTTACTTAGGGTCATAAGGTCATAAGAGCTGATTTTGAGGGGTTAATTTGCAGCTGCCAAGTGGAGCACCATTCGGAAACAAATTTGATAGCGGGTTGAAGGAAATGTGAGTTGGAGGGGCGATCAACCTGCTAGAAAATTTTTTTGTTAAGAGTAGGCTAATGCCGACGCCGGGTTTCCATCCACTCTTCCTCCCTTGCCTACCCCCTATGGCGCAAATGACCTTACCTGTCGGTCACCTCCCCAAAAAATCCAATCCAATCTACCGTTCTTGGGTTAAAACTAGTAATGAGTCGATTCCAAAATTTTAGCGATTCCGATTCCAATTCTGGCATTTGAATTTAGATTCTACCGATATCGATTCTATTGATTCTAATTCCATTGATTCCTAGGAAAATATCACGTAATCCTAGTCAACAAAACAGCCAATTAAAAAGTTATTACTCTCTGAAATAATCACTTTACACAAGCATCAACAATATCTGAATGTAAATTTAGAACACGTAATTAATTTCAGAACAAAACACCTGAAAAGAGTGGTTTGACCTCTCAGATATTACATCGTCATAAGAAAATTAACACTTATCTTGTTCAAATTGAAATCTCAGCTTGAACAGCAAACTTATGTTGAGAATATCTTATAATCATCACTGCCTTACAAATTCAGGAAGCCTTTACAGATTTTAAATTTTTTCTCAGAAAGCAATGGATCTTGACTCTATCAGGATCAAGTCTGTTGCGTTTTGCGTCATATTTTTCCTGCTGAGCTAATAAGTCTTTCACTGAACACAGTGGATGGTGGCATGGCAAGAAACTTTTGGGATAATACTTTCAGCCTTGGTTAGGAGAAGCAAGCCCTCCAGTATTCCCCAGGGACAGAATTTGGTGGTGCGTCCATCTATGATGAAGAAGCTTCAACTTCAGCTTCAATAGTGTTTACTCAAATGTTCTTGGTACCTTTCCAAATAAATCACTGTACCTTGACCATATACCTTTCATAGGATCCCTAGGCTATATTTGCTCCTCTGAATGTGGTGTACTAATGCCTTCAACCTAATTTGAAAAAGAATGTTAGAAAATAATACACACAACTTTTTTCATACAAGGCTTCACATGGTGCCATCGGCAATAACAACCACCTTACCTGCTGAGTTGTTCCAGCTTAGAACCTAATCGAAAAAAGACGATCAAACTCCATCAGGTGTCTCTAACCACTGCACTGACCATAACTGTCTACCATTGCCCAACGGTTCATTTGCCGGTGGCAGCTACTCTAGGGAACAGGCTGAGTTATAAAGGCGGAAAGGCCTGTAAAGAGCGGAGAACTTACGTTTTTCCGAAAAGAGAAAAAAATTAAACATTCGTTCGTTTTTACAAGTGAGTGTTTGCGCTTGTAGACCTTCATATCCTTGATAATGCCTTAATCCCCAGACTCTCGGCGTTGAAAAAAACTTCTCAGATTTTCTCAAAATTCGTTCTCCAGTTTCTTTTTTCTCTTTTTCTTCGCGGGGAATTCGTTTTCGTCTGCAGGATATAATTTTATGCACAAGGTTGTGGCTTATTTTGAAAGAAACTATTTAAAGTGATATGCCCGGAAATCGTGCTCGGTTATTAAATGTTGGGTACTATAATGGTTAAATATTGCATACTATGTCATGACCTGATTCACTGCTCTCTTACACCAAATCATTGAGTGAAAATAATTGGTACAGAATTGCTCATTAGTTAATGCCTGTAAAAAGATTCTATTATATGTGTTTTGTAGCCACGGATATTAAAACAAAACCACTTACTTACAAGACCCCGTTAAATTTATTTAGTTTTTTCTCGTCCTGAATGAAGAGGAGGCATTTCAAACATTATTAATGGCTTCATTAAATTAAATACTTGCCAAATGAAAATACTCCTTTGGAAGGCAATAATGTGAAAGCAGAAATGATAACTTAACTAAATCTTCAAGAAAAAAAGAAATCGTATCTTGTATAATAGGTCACTCTCTTTATTTATACCGATGTGGTATTACATCAATGGAACTTCCAAGCTCTGTATAAGTGCAAAATTTGTTAAATATTTTTCCACCAATTTTTTATTCTCTGAATCCTTTTATTTTTTTAAATAAGTTTTTATTAGGAAATAACGACTTTTGTAATTGGTATCCCCGGGATTGATGTATTTTGGATCCAATCGTACTCCTCGGGGTTCAAAACGAAGGGATCCTTTCTGATAACGTCTTAAAAGTTCTAATCTTTTTAGTTTCATGGGCATAAGGTGATTTTGAGTAACCGCTTTTGGCTCATAGACAGGGGCTCTTATCCGTTGTTGGTGAGTTTTGCACTAGGTTGGTTGAGTGTGAGACTCTCCTACCTGCCAAATCAGTTTCCTGAATCGAGACTGTAATGTAACTTCTACCACAAGCAGACTCAACAATTTGAAGAAATAAATAAAAAAAGTGGACCCTAAAAGGGGAAAACTTTGGGTCGAGTTTCAGCATAACTCTTCTGAATCATAAGTATACAAATAAAGAATAAATCTCCAATGGCGGTAATAATTGGGTCCACTCGTCAAAAAAAAAGAAAGAAAATTTTACTGTGTTGATTTCACGTCAACGTCAGTGACCAACCCCAGCCTCTCAACCAAAATACCCTCCTGTGATGGTTTACGGGAAAGTGACTTGCTCGCCAGTGGCCAACACAGACACACACCCCAAAAAAAAGGATCCTTCGCAAGGGCTAATGGGACCCCGCTAAGGATGCTTGGGGTTATAACCTGGGATCCTTCGAAAGGCTAATGAGACCCCACTAAGAATGCCAGGTTATTCACACATTCGCTCTCACAAACACTCAAAATCACTCACTCACACACACACAAATTCTCTTCTTCCAACCCCAGCTTCTGGGAGAATCTCGCTCAAAAAGAGCGTGGTCAAAATGCACACACAAACACGGACGAGGGTGAGCGTCGGACACGCATATTACGGCCACAAGGTGGCCCTCTTCAGCAAACTGAAGGGAAAAAAAACACCAACAACACAAGGTTGAATGTGGCAATTTTTGGGGGGTGTGTGTGTGTCTGTGTTGGTCACTGGCGAGGAAGTCGCTTTCCCGTAAACCATCACAGGAAGGTATTCTGGCTAAGAGGCTGGGGTTGGTCACTGACGTTCACGTTAAACCAACACAGTAAACTTTTCTTTCTTTCTTTTGACGAGTGGTGCCAATTATTACGGCCATTGGAGATTTATTCTTTATTTGTATATTGTAAGAGGCCGTAGAGCTTAAGTTTCCTCGATATGAATCATAACTGTTAACGGAGCTATTTCAGAATTAAGTGATATAGTCAGCATTGAATAGAAGACAATAAATACTTGAAATAAGTATATGTTATGACCAACTACACCAATGCCATACTCACAGTCGTTACTGCCTTTTGGAATGGAGAGAAATGTGGCAAGGTGTTTTGGAAGAGGGAGAAGATTTGGGAGGGAAATAAGAGAGAGGCAGAGGGGAAAAGCGGGTTTAGGAGAAAGGAGAGGTGTGGTAGGAGGGGAGAGTACGGTTGGGAGAAAGAAATAGTGGCGCCCGAGCAAGAAGCAGCGCGTTGAATGGGAAGAAATATACACACACACACACAAAGGGATTTTCGAGACGTTCCTTTTTGCGGTGAATAATCGCCTTTAAGGATTTGTCGGAGGAGAATGGTACGGAAAAATGTAGGGGCTGGGTGGAGGGGAGAGAAATTCTTGGGGTGAGAGAGTAGAGGGGAGAATCCTGCTAGCTTTATTTTCAACGGTTCTGAAAGATCGGCGGAGACTTTCATGTTGCTGGGAGGAGGGTAGCGGTGTTGGGGGTGTTTGTGGCAAAGACGATATTCCAATGTCGCTCCCTTTAAGGCGGTCTTCACGCTTTTACATCTCTTCTCTCTTTCAGCAGAGCTCTGTAGTCCCAATCCTCTCCTTCTCTCTCACCTCTCTCAAAAGGTGAGCCTTGGCAATTTTTTTTCTTCCTTTTCGTGGTTTTCTTTTCCTTCCTTTTCAATACTTACGAACTGTCTTTGTGTGAGAGAGAGAGAGAGAGAGAGAGCACCGCAGTCTAATAAACGAGCTGTGACACCCTTGGTTCCCTGATTCGGTTTATTTTATTTTCTTTCCCCTCTTTCTCTTTTTCGTTACTCGAGCACAGTGCGGGAAAATTTTATTCCCCCCCGCTCCTCCGGGGAGGGCAATTGGTTTTCGATGAATGTCACGGGATGAGGAATCAAACCGCAAGTCTTCCATCCGAGAAAGAGAGTCGGGTTTTAGTTGGGTGAAAGGAGGAGAACAGGGTTATTTTCAAATGGTAAAAGGCAGATGTTGCGGGGAAGCTCAAGACTCGGTGGTAAGATTGTTTAAAAAAAAACAAAATTGCCGTTTGATTCTCTACCAATGGCGAAAAACTGAAGCGGATCCGAATAAATATGGGGTAGAAACATTCAAATTTTCCGGGAAGAAGAGAAATTCAGTTTTCTGATTTGTTTATTCGCAATATTCACGTTTTTTATTTCATTAATGATATATAAGCGTGGCCGTGATATTAACAAGAATCACCTAAAATTCAAAAAATACATCATATGCCGTTTAAATTTATTTAATTCTTCATTCATAAAGAATGTTTCAAGTTGAAGCTCATTACTAGTCAAAAACATAATGACAACAATACAGAGAAAGCAATTAAACCTCTATCACGCTGAATGACCAAGAGGTAACAAATAAAATAGTTCTTTGTGTCTCTGATTAGATTTCTTTACGTTTCTATGCCTTTGAGGCATCAATTTTACAGCTTGGCAACGAAAACATCTCTCATACGTAAATTTTAGCTCCTGACTCTCGCACGAGTGGAGTAACATGTGAAATGACTTCACATAGTGGACAAAAAATATGTGTAGAGAGGGTGAAATTACTTTTCCCCTATCAAAAATTTGGCTTACATATCTAAAATTAATCCCAAATGTTTGCATTACAAAATATTTACCTTGTAGTCCAGTTTGCTATCAACGCCTGCTAATTTTTGAGTCGGTCTTTTGCAGATTCATATAAGTGAATATTTGAAGCCCTGAATGTTTCTGTATGAATATATAATGTTTTGTTTTTGATCCCATGGCTTTCATTGATATTTCATGAGACTCAGGGGAGGACTGAGAGTGGAAGATCTTCCCTTCGCAGAATGCAAATCTTGGGAATTTATGTCCGTCCTCCGTCTCTCTCCGCATCACTCTCTCCCCTTCATTCTTTGATTTTCGAAGCCCACCCTCACTCTTTCGTCTCGTTTTTATCTCCAGATAAATCCCATTCTATCTCGCTTTTACCCTCTCCTCTCAGGAAACAGTCTCACGGCGATGGATTATAGATGGACGCGAACGTGGTGGAATGGAGCAGCTGGAGGCGTAGCGGAACAAAGGGGGAGAGGGTTGCATTTGGAAGAGAAGAGAGTGTGATATGGAGGGAACGATGTAGGATTGAGATGTGCGTGGAGGAGTGAAGGGTATACTGTGGCACGCAGTGATCTGGATATGAATCGCATTTATTGACTCTCCGAATTTTCATAATAAGGCCTTAATTCGTACAGTGAATAAATTTGGCATGGTGGAAATTGAAATAAACAAACAGGTACACAGGTACGGAGGTTCACGGAAATACAAAATAGACATCCTACATTATATCCATATGCGATATTTGGGAAGAACTAAGTTTAATTACAAAATCATACATACCAAAACTGTATCCCCTAACTTCTAAAAGAAGCCGTAGCGCTGAATTTTTTAAGCGGGTGAAAGCGGAATTCGAGGAGAGAAAACGGCCTCAGCAGAACCTTGTTTAACATTTTCCGTGTGTTTTCAGGTATGTTAAAAATATTTTCCTCAAATAAAATGGCTCGGAAATCAACGAATCTCCCAAGTAGTTTTCAAGTTTGATTATTTCCACGCTTAATGAAATTATTTTTGCAAGTCCAAGAAATAGGAGGGAAATATTATTTGATTAGCCAAAGGCCACCCTAAATAGGTTTATTCAACCGTAGGGTACCAATAACCATCATTATTTCTTTGAGGTCAGAGCTGTAAAATGTCTGATAGGCTGATGATATAATATTCACAGAGAGGAATAAGGATTTCATATTTAGCTATCAGAAAAACAGCCTAAATAAAATCTCAATGTTTTTAATTCTCATTTATTTTTTATGTCATCATCTCATAGTAATTTTTCTTCTTCTTTCACCTACACTGTAGTTATGGAAATTTCTTTCGACCCCATAAAACTTATCAGATGTGTTTCTACACCACTTGATCATTTTAGGGTTTAGTGAGGGCAACTCACTCCTCAGTTACTCTTCAAAGATATTTAAAGCTACTATTGAAAGTTATTTCCACCATTTAATGTTTCTTTGATTGAATGCTACACACATGTATGACCATCACGGCGAATAATCGATTCCCCATGACTGGGGTCCGAACTCAGGCCACTCGTTATGGCGCCTTGCGATCTAGCCAGGTCGGACACTCAGGTGCGGAGGGGACTTTACTGTGTTGTATACTCTGTAACTCATGAGAACAAATTGCTCCTAAATGGCTTCAAAACCTGCGCAGTTTTAGATGCCACCTATGTATCTTAAACAATAAGAGCAATCGGTGTGATACAGAGAGGACTTACCTTTATTGAAATGAAAAGTAAAATCTTGATAAAAGAAGCTCAGTGTTCTCCAGGAAGAGTTGAAGCAGAATGCTGCGTTTGCAAAAAATATCGCTCGCAAAAATGTTATGGCAATCGCAGTAAAACCATAAACAGAGAAAAAACTTTAGCTAATAAGAACAGTAGAAAAGGGACTGTAAATAGACATCTAGTCTAAAAAAAGACGAAACCACTTTTAAATAAAAACTTGTTCACCAAAACTCTCGATAAAAAAACACGCAAAAATCCACAAAAAAAGAAAAATTGGCGTAGCTAGAAACGGAGCACACTAGACAGATGCTAGGAGCTAACTAAAGAGTGGAAATGTGGCGGCCGAGCGAAGGAGTTGTGCGTGGTTCCGTTATACCGCACGGGAAAAGACACGGCCGTGTCATTCATGAATGACACCCGCGCTGGCACCTAGGCGCGGATCTCATTCACGAATGACATCCACAAGCATGGATTAAAATAATAAGAGCATTCGGCGTGATACAGAGTGGTCTTGGCTCGGATTCTGGAGGAGGTGAGCCATATTTTTGCTGCGGATTTCACTTATTTATGTGAATACTGGCAGATGACGTCTCTGAATTTAATCCGCGGCCAGTTATTTGAAAACAATATGATTCCAGAATTCTAATTAACGGTTAATATTTTTACCGCACGGTTACTTTTGCTATTGATTTAATTATAATGCGTGATCACTAAAATATAATTTAATCATTGTTGAAATTTCCGTCTAGACCGTGATGATCTTCCAAAGTAAGTCTATTCCAGTTGTCATACCTACAGACAGTTAACATGTATTATCGGGCGAGAGTAAAAAATAACTATCCTCTTTTCACTCATTTACCCCTTGCTCTATTTTTTATACCACGTGTTTCAATTCGCGATATACGCGTTTGACATTCTAAAGAAGAATTGTTTCATGGTACAAGTTTAGAGTGATGAGATAGGACTGTGTGCTAGATGAGTGTAGAAGGCTATAAACTTGGATCGTGCGGAATTCGGAGGAATATATTCTGTTGGCAGGAATGAGGAGACAAGATGCGACGGAAAAGGAAGGGAAGAGGTGGTTCAGCTCGTGAACATAAAGAGCGGAAAATTTGGCCGGAGGGAAAAACGCTCCGGAGATATTTTCCGTCAGATTTTTCGGGAGTCGTTTTATTTTATGGCGTCGCTCATGTACATAAACCGAGACAAGCCTGATTTCTTCATAAACGCCCATGTCCTAAGTGAAACTAAAAGCTATAACACTATGGATTCGGCTTAAGAAAAAAAAGTTTTCATGCGACCTCCTCCTGAGCATGGGTGAAGTTCATAACTTTGATTTAGTTTTGTTTTGCTTTCGGCCCATACTTCTGTAACGATCGGTAATGTGTGTAAAATTTAAACTGAACTTATATTTATATATAAAAGTTTAATTAAAAGTCCAAGTTGACTGTTGAAGAATAGTTGATAACCTATTAAAACAAATGTTAAGAGAGATCTTTAGCGTGGAAACCTGATAATAAGTTTTACTGTTTAAATACAATAAAATACTTATTTGTATGTGTATTATGCATTTGTCTACCGTTGATACAAATTTAATGCATCAAGTGCTCAACATTAGTACATGAATTTCTCTGCATATTGTTTCTTTTGAAATGAAAATAATGGAAAGGAAAATTTGAGAATCTTCCTAATCAGCTGGCTGTTGAAGGATAATATTTGCCTGAAGAGGGGCTATTATTCCCAATTATCTTATTTCTAAAAAGCTGCCTATATCTGAGTTTATTCCGAGGATTGAATTGATGCAAAAAAAAATTGAAGACTTAAGTATCCTTTAAATGTTTGATTTCCAACCATTGTTTTACTATAGTAAGTAATATGTAATCTACATATTCGCAGGGGCTTCCACCATAACCCTCTTAGTGCGGCGGGCCGATATATCGTCTTTGGCATCTTGGACGAAAAGTGCGGCGGGCCGATATATCAGCTCATAGGCAAAAAATTGTTTTACTTTAGCACACAAATGTAATTACAATTATTTTTTGTATGATGTACAAGTCTTTTTTTATTATTACCTAATTCAATGTATGAACAATAAGAAAATCTGCGTATGGATATTTTAAACAATAACTTTATAATATTTATTTTCCTAGAGTGATACATATTTCATTAAGTTACCCTCCGCAGTTTTCACTAGAACCGCTGGCGGGGGTCAGCACTTAAAGGGTTAATCCCTCTACAAGTACATACTACCCGGCCAGCCGCCGCATGGGCGTGTCGCAGGGATTGTTAGAACTCCAGCCGTGTAAAGATGTAAGGTTTTAGGAGGTGAAATGGAGACGTATTATTTGGAAGTGTATTTAGTGGAGCTCAGTTTTTATTTTGGCCATCAATTGCGCACGAAAAGAATGAGTTTTTGTATATACCTGTTTGAAAATGTATCTCTCTTCTTTCCTCGCTTCTGTCAGACCTAGAGATGTACTGAGGTATCATGATAATGCTCTCTGTGTCACTCTGAAACACACAAGTTCTGAATTTCGCAAGCAACCTAAGCCTAGCGTGTTGTCTCCTAGTCTCTAGGGGCTCCAATCTTAATCCCTCTTAAAGTTATGAGACAATCTGCATTCACTCGCTGCATTTTTGAACGAAGCGTGCAGCTTTTCTATGTGTTTCACATTATTTTGTTTGTTAAATAATTATGACTAGGGTCCCAAATGCTCGCGGCGTATTTGAGGTGTGTCCTAAACTAAGCAAATTAGCATCTCTTTTTGATTTTTTTTTCATCCGAGGACCTTCCTATTTTGCGCGTTATAAAATCTAGTTTCTATTATGCTGTGCCACATATGTTTTGTATGTGTAGTCCCCATGTAATATCGGAAGTTAAGGTAATTTCAAGGTATTTTACTGCGTCTGAATATTTTAAGTTTACTCCACAATCGAGCTTGTGCATCATCAAATATTCATTTTTACTTCATTCTTCTTACAGTTTCCTTTTTTCAAAATAAAATTCGAATATTGTGTATGTCAGTGCTAAAGTAATACCCCGAGTCGAACTATTCTAAAGGACGGTAATTCATACCGCTTCGTGCACCCTGTTTGAGTAGATTGCAATCAGCGCCACCGGACAACAAAATGAAAAGCAGAGACAGAGGGAGTGTAATCGCCGGGAGAGAGGCGGCCATGGGCCAATCAGGTCGTGCAAACCAGCTCGGAATAGAAGGAGAGAGACATTGTTTACCATCCGTCGCCGGGGTGGAAACTCCCTTACCCTTTTGAGATAAACCCTCCCCATGGCTGCCCCTTGTTCAAACCCCTCGGCCACCCTTTATCCCCTTATCCTGCTTGCAGCCTCCACTTCGTGTGTGAGCGGGGATGAAAGTCGATTACCGATATTCTGGAAATATCGATATTAGGCATACGTTGGTCGATTTTTTTATGTCGAATGGTTTGACTCCGACACATAGTTGGTGGTATTATTCGATCGTTGTAATGGTTGCAAAACCCTGTGGGGAGTTTGAAGTTAGCGAAGGTGAATTAACCCTTAGTTACTCAATTTGCACAGTCCCATAATCAATCGTGAAGCTAACAAGCAAAGTAAAATGATGTTTATCTATTAAAACGAAATAACTCATAATTATAATGTATACCGCAGAAATGAATCTTTTCGTTTGGTGGAACACGCTCTATATTTTTAATTATTTATGTACACTTGGAGATGCTGCAAATAGAAAATAGAAAGCCTAGTAAAATGTATACGTTTTTGCCGCAACACATGATTGTATGATTGTATTGCGATACACGTTTTTATTGTAGTTGCGATACACGTTTACATGGTTGCGTTATAGAATATTTAAGTGCTTTTTGTTGCATTTAGGAGATGCCCATGTTGTAGTGCTTGTTGGTGAAAGTAAATTTCTTCACTGTAGTTCATGTTGGTGATAAGTCATCCCCTGCCAAACACCTATTTGGTGGCTTGCAGGGTGATAAGTAGATATACGCGATGAGTGGATGTGTTGCTACGCCCTATTGCTAATAAATGGTTCTATTGGTAGAGATAAAAAATATTGAATTTAAGACCGCAGCTTAACACAATGGAAGTAAGGTTCATACAGGAATACCCTAATAGTCCTCCAAATCTGTACTCTACTTCTGTTGTATCCGTTCTTCTCCGTCCTCCTGTCATTGACTCTGATGGCATGTTCTTCACCAGTGAGCGCCACTAAGGTTTACATCCTTGTGGAAAGGTATAGTTTTCTACAATTTCTACCATTCACAAACTGTTAACATTGTGACAAATTTTCAAATCAGTCACAAATTATAATCTGAAATTTTAATGCACATTCTGGGATTAAAGTTGTAAGATTAACATTATAGAGTAAATTTAAAGTTCCCAGTGCTTTTCGGTTATAAAATGAAGTATTCGAATTCAATGCTAGGTTTAAAAACACACCATGAGTTTTTTTGATAGCTGATAGCTTTGAGAACTAACATTGTTGTCTTTGTGAATGGGAACTGACCTTCTCAACTAGTCTTCTTAATCAACAGTTTGTTATTATAGTTGCTAGGCCTTCTGCTTATATTGATCTTCTGATAAGAAAATAGAAATTGTTTTCGTTGACTAACTCATTTTATTTATGAAACCATGTAATCAGCTATTTTTTGAATAAATATCCAAATTTCCAGTTTTTCATGAATAAAGGATGATGCAATAAAAAGAAAAAAGCGAGAATTGAGTAACTTAGCGCTCTATTGGCCGCATGCGTGACGATTCCTACTTTCTGGTGTTTTAAACCGACGTTTTGTTCTCAGAACTAAAGATTTGAACTATTCCTGTCCACAAAACTGTCAATAATAAAATGAACCTAAGACTTTTACTTTATTTTTGCTTTAAATCTTATGTTAATTACAAATCGGATGAATCTATACATTCTACGGGAAAGGGAGTGGAACTTGAGGAAGGTTTAGCATTTATGTACCGTTAATCGAAATTCGGTTGTATTTGACATTGCATTGATCGTCTTTCACTTCCGTCATTCTTCATTCGCAGGAAAACCGCAAACGCAGCCCAAGTAGAACGATGCCTTTACATGTACCGACACGTCCAGCGTTTCGTTGGACGTATCGGTACGTGGTAACGGCATCGGTACATCGTCATAGCTAAACTCTCGCCACTTTCGTGGAAGTCAAATTATCACGTGTAAGTATTAAGGCGCCGTCATTCAGCCCTCTCCGTCGTCCAACACTCCCACTTCTTTTGCCTTCGGACCGAGACGCAGGGGTCTCCAATTTCATGGTTCACTAAACTCCAGTCTAAACAAACGGGTCGCATGTATACTTCCGGGAAGGGAAGTACAATTAGACGCGGGTTGGTGGGGAATTGGAGAGGGGATGAGGATTGGGTTGTTGAGGGTGTATAGGAGTCAGCGAACGTGTCTGTGATGGTGCTATTGGTGTAGACGTGGGTAGTTGAGAAGGACGAATAAATTGACGCATGGGAATTGGACGGGAATAGTTGAAGACTTAATGTGACGGATTCTGTTGGCGACGCTTCTTCTGGCGAGACGACATCATGGTTATGATCAATACCTACATACTACAGTGCGAGCCGCCGCATGAGCGTGTGGCGTGATAGTAGGACACAAGTCGTAAAAGAAAAGGGTCTTGGGAGGTGAAAAGGTCATACAATTAATGTGAGAGTGTTTTAATTGAGAATAAATTTTTATAATGGTCGCTTATTGTGTGTGGAAAGAACGAATTTTAGTACCTTTCAGTAAGACCATATATCTGTGTTATTTTATCGCTTCTGTAGGACCTAGAGATGCAGCATGGCGTCAAAATGATATTCTCAGTGTTACTCTGAAACACACCTGTTCTGAATTTTTCGAGCAAACTATGCCTAACCTGCAGCTTCCGAGTCTCATGCGGCTGCCACACTAAATTCTCTACAAAGTGTGTAACAACATGCTTTTGCTTTAAACATTTTTTCTGAAGAGCCCAGATTTCCTTTGTATTGCATTGATGTGCTATATGATATATTTATTATTTTGGAAATGTGGCAATATTTTCTAACTCAGAATTAGTTTTTCCCGTTATACTCTTACGGGGTAGGTACAGTAAAGATTGTTACATAATCGGTGATAGGCCTGTATAGCATGCCCTCTTTTAATAACTTCATCAATACTTTCATAACCTGGAAGAGTACTTCAAATTTAGTTCCACTCATGCATTTCCTCATGCACGCCCTCCTGCTCTAGTTACCCTAAAATCCCTTCTCTTAAGAGTTTCTTCCACCACATTCACGCATGACTGTCTTGGTCTACCCCTTCCTCTAACACCTTTTGAAATCTACTCCTTTCGTTGATCCTCATCCATTTTATCGACTTAGCCAAGCCTACGATGTGCGTTCAATTCAAGTCTATTGTTAAAGCATTAATTTCGCATTCTTTTATCACCCAGTCATTCCAAGCCATTAAAGAATTCATCTTAGCGTGATAATGAAAACTTAAATTGAAGGAATGTATACTTTTCTTCCATTTTTGGGGTGTTACGTAATGAACTTGTGGTTGGGACAAAGTTTTAAAATCCTTTTTTCTACTTTCAATACTTTTGTTCCTCTATATGAGCCATTGAACAACTTTTTGCAGCCGGTGACATTTAAATTTTGACCGTTGAAAATTATCTCAATGCTCATTCGGAAGCATTTTACGTTGGGCGCTGAAGGGGATTCATAAAATAAAAATATCGAAAAAACTTTTCTCGATGCCATGATAACGTACGCATAACGCAGTATTAGAGTGCAGTAATATGGTGAGAGGAATTTCATTGAATGCAAATTAACCTACCTACCAAGTTGTCATATTTGTTATCCCTTATTCATATTCGTCCTTTGCCCTCTTTGGTAAGTTTAAATTTTAATCCATGCATCATTTTCATTTTATGAAATGAGATTGAAATAGCTATTCATTACCCTATTATATTGTTCCCACTATATGTTTAAATGAACTTTCAATGTTCTTATAAGCATACGTGTTTAAATCATTAGCACACTTGCACTTCTATGGGAAGCTGGAATGAACCGAGGGAGTATGGGAAGGAAAGGAAAAAAAGTAGAGGCAGCCAGGGTTGAGATGTGCAAATGATGTGGAAATGAAAGGTTCCAAGTTGGCGAAGAAGAACTTTGACATGCATGAGTAAATTTATATATCCAAATTTCTGTTTCCTTTCATAAAAAATATCTGTAACTTATCACTGTAAAAGTCATGAAAAATGTTTCGTCAGAAACTTTCTGTGGTGCAGTAAGGTTACATTTATATAAACTGATATTTTATTCCGAAGCAAAGTAATTGGCTTTGGTCGACTGCTTGATTAAATGGGAACGATAGAAATCACTCTTATGAAGATAGAGACTCTTGTACAACTTTCGACCTTTTAATGAACACCGACGGAGATTTTGGCTCGCTTATTCATCATTAGGGTATCACGGAATCCTTTGTTGGTGTTCAAAACAAGTGGAAATTTTACCAAAACTCTCTAATTTTAATACGGGTATCCTGAGCCAATTGAAATGAATTGGAAGAAGCACCTTTTGGAAAAATGTGAAGAGACTTCTTTTTTTTGTCCAAATTACGCCCTAAATTGAAGATAGTTTGGCACCTTCATTACCACGGCCGGCCACAATGGACATAATCAGAAGGGATGAATATGAGGGCGAAAAAGTCTGGGGAGTGATGGGCCGTGGTTGAGGGGCATTATGGGAGTTAAAAGCATACCATCAACCCCATCCACCAACCGTCATCTCGTGTCTGACTAACGGGGCGGCGTGAAATAGGCTGAAAGTATATGCATGCATTCGCGTCGTCGTCCCCACATTCTCTCATCTCGGGCTCGTGTGTTTGTGTTTCTGGAGCTTTCCACGACGGTGAATTATACATGGCAACGCCGTAGCGGAGTTAGTGAGGGAGAGTGAAGAGAGATAGAGGTAGAGAGGTGGGAAATGTGGGGAATGCAGAGAACAGTAGCAGTGGGGAAGGGTAGGGGGTGAAGAGAGTTGCTCCCCCCGCTCCCCCAATGAAACCCAGGCTTCCTCCGTAAGTATTGTGTGCTGACATGCGCATACAATAGATCTGCCAATGTATCAGATCTTTCACTCCCCCACCTGAGTGCTATGGATCACTGGAATGGAAAGAGAAAGGCAAGCGCCCCTATCTTGCTGTCTATTTAATTTTTTAAAAAGGAAGATGTAGACGGTGGAACCATTCAACGTCGCACAATGAATCCTACGCAGGCTCACTGAGGAGTACCACGTAACGCTTAACATAACATGGGCTCTCGACTATATATCTGTATTATACACTTGGGAAGTGTAAAGAAGAGTTGAAGCGAAAAGGACCACATGGAACACCATACAGAAAAGAAAAATGAAATGGATTGGACACACCATGAGACAAAATGGACTTGTGAAGAACATAATTGAAAGCAAAATAGAGGGAAAAACCCCCTAAGGAAGACCAAGGAATAAGTTTCTGGACCAAATAAAGAGGAAAGTACATAGGAAGGTATACCTAGTACATAGAAGGTATATATAAGAAGAAAGTATATAGGAAGGGGGTAAGGGAACTAGCAATAGATAGGGAAGGATGGAGGGCTGCAGTCAATCAATCTTAGAATGGAACAACCAATGATGACCAGAAAGTATTTGACTATGTAAACCAGCGGTCCCAAACTATCAATAGCAACCCACTCGTGAGTCTGGTGGTCAATTTTATTTGGTCACGTGATGGTTGGCCAGTCAAACATATGCGCAAACAACTCAGCCACGTCAAGCTGTACTAAGCATAACCAGCGTGTTTGCTGCGATATGGCTTCGCCGCGCCCCCTCCCCTTCTAGTCTACGGAGGGTCGTGGGGTAGGTGAAATATTGTGTCACGAAAAATGTTCAGCTCTTGGTAATGGGTCGATGACAAGAAATTTTAGGATCTGCTAATGCAGAGGGCTAAAAAGGTTTGTGGTGGAGTTATGATTTGCTCAGTAACAGTAATTTTCTATCATACTGAATTGTCGTTTTGGCAGGTAACTGGGCAAAATGCGATTGTTTGCGAAATCCCCGTGGAACAATAACGTTTTACAGTAAAAATGGGAGTAAAAACGCGTTAATTTTTATAATAATCACTGAACTGGTATCCCTAGGCTCAAAAAGTTAGTAATATTAGTACTTTACCTGACTAATGTCCAGACTTTTAACAGCCCATGTTGAAATAATTCATCTCAACATTGGTATCATAATTCATGCGCGGGTAAGTTAAATAAAAGTACTAATGTGTTTTTGCGTAAGTTATTTCATAACTACTAAATTGCGTCATCTATAGATGGTAGCATTGATATTCCAACCCATTGAGTTATGTATTATGGTTGGGGAATGTACTGGAAGGCTAAAAGCGAAATAGGAAAATTTACCGACTTATCTCTTTATTATGTAAGTGTTCACATGGAGTATATAGGCGGCGCCATTGCAGTAAACCTTCATTGGTACCAATTAGAGACTATCATTGTAGCAAAATATTGTTTGCGAAAGTTGTATGGGATTGTAAAGTCTTGTTAGGATTTTATCGGGAATAGTCAGGCGGGATAAACCAGAAAGACTAGTCTCATTTGAACTAGAATATAATAGAAGAATATACTATATGTTACAAACATACAGAACTTTTTTATTATATTTTATTATATTGCCATTAAATTTATTTCTTGTTACTATAATTCGAAATATCTCAGAGTACTCGAAATTAGATCTTTAAAGAAAATCGTCTTAAAACAACGCCATTCGAATAATAAATAGTAAGTAAATCCGTGTAATTACGAGGACTAGCGTTAATGGGGGGTTATAATATATAATTTGTTTCCGTAACAGTTACCTCTAGTTTATGACGGTTGCTTTCTTTGCGAAAAAATTTTGGCCATGAGATTGAATATTTCTACTCCAGCCCGGCTGCAACTAACGAGCTTTTTTTGCGAATAAAAATGAAGCGTCACGCAATTTGTAATGGTTATTTTCCGATATCTCGTCGATGTTTTCCAAAGGCTAGCAATTATCACTTGCTCTCCGTAGTCTTCATCAAACTTATTCGCTGGCACCAAAAGTCAATACGTAAAACATGAGACTCGAATGCTTGCGAAAATGATTTCCAAGTTTGCCAATCAAAATGATTAGAGTTCTGGTTGGGTGCTGATTTGGTGAGCGTTCTGTATAAAATATATAAAGCCACTTTCATCTTAATTGAAATGATTGCATCTGTTCTATAGTGCATCAAGTTTTGCTGTATGTACACGTTCATATTCTAGAGTACGTTTTTGGCCTTTCTCATCTGTATTTTCCACGTTTACAAGACTGTATCGAGATATCTTGAATATCTCTGGGTCGAAATAATGACTTTATTTATTCGGAAAATGCTGGTGGAAAGCATGGATGTACAAGCTTGCAATTTTACATTCAAAAAATAATTTTATTTCTGCTTCGCATCTGCAAAAAAACTTATGTTTACAAAGGAAAATAAGTACCATCATTCTATCTAATATAACATATCGATACCATCAGTAGAGCTGCGTAAAGAATTGCAATCAAGAATAGTTTGGAGAGAATTACCTCGCAAATACTTTGTTAATAATAAAATAGTTGCATTGAAAATCCTTTCATCCCAATACCGCATCTCTAGTGAAGTAATATTGCTGCTGTAGTATTTAGAGAAACTCAAAACAGTAGTTGAGAACAATTTAAGTAATAATAGGGCTGTACTATTAATATTATAAATAACTCAATGTCCGGCGTTTTTCCGTGAGAGATCCCTAAAGATGACACGATGTACAAAAGCCAATACCGTCTTTAACTATGGTGTGTGTTGAAAACTAAAGTTCATATATTTATTCCTATTCTTGATAGAGAAATTACACCTGCTACAGTGGAAAACATTTGGTCTCCGGTAGCATTAATGTCTCGCAGCTTAAGTACGTGCTTAAAGAGTCCTCTATTGTATGTTTTGAAACTTGTATTTCCTATTTGATGTATCCCTCCAAGTTGTCCCCTCCCGAAGATCCTATTGGGGGACAATTTTACCTCCGGAATATTTTACCGAGAGGAATGCCATCATGTCATATTTTTAATGCAGGACTGCATCTCCTAGGAAGACTAATGTGGTGGTTTCCACGTTGCCTTCCTCATCGCAGAATCCCAGCCGATTCCGTGAACTTCACTCTCGCCCAGAGTTGTGGCTGTTTATAGAGGGTCCGATCTTCTTGATTGTGATTATCATTATTTGTGGGAATTGTAAGGGCTTTTTTTCTCTCCTTGTTGTATCATTTATTCATCATATTTTCAAGTTTATTTATTATTTTTGTCATCAAATCACTTATTCATTTCCCGTTTGTTATGGCCTCAGAAAAACTTCTCTCTTCTCTTCTCGATCTGTGCTATCAATGCCTTCTTCTGAGATTGTTGCCTCTTAGTGGTAGGGTCAAATTCGGGTAGTGTGCAAAAGTAGGTTTTATTAGTTTATTAAAAATATTTTCCGCCGCTTGGTCTCAAACCTGCGACCCTCGGTACGGGAGTCAAACATGCTACCACTCGTCCTAACCGGAACCACATGTTTTGAAAGGGGTTCAAATTTTCACATTGAAATATTCCAAGCCGTCTTAAAATGCTTTTACATTTTGGAAAACATCAGACGCTGATCCATGGATGGAAGAAATTCTATCAAAGATCGAGACCCAAACCTCAGCTAAAATGTCTTTTACCGCATATTGGTGTCTTTTCGCCATTTTGGGTAGAAAATAAAATTTTCTCTATGTGTGGCAAAATTTCAATATCAATTTACAACCTTCGATGCTCAGTACAGTTCACTTCTGAAAACGGTCGAGTCGATGATGCAATCGGACTTGAGGATTCGAGAAACCCGATTTATTTTGATGCATGAAGATTTTTTCTTCAAGCTTCACTTGGGCGAATAGTGGAATAATTTTTTTACTGTCTTTGAATAGTTTTCGAGGGGAAGACCAATAAAAAAAAATAAATTCTATCTGAAGACTTTTATCAAAATAGTCTTATCCTAGGCTCACTTTATATATTCTCCTTGAGAGAGTCCGAAAGTTTTCAGCGGAATGCAGCACGATGCACTCTTCTTTTGTTAATTTTTTTGTGTTTTCACCGTGGGTGCCGGGGTAAGGAACGTGTTGGCACGTGGGGGTTCCGTACATTTTTATGACCCTGGCGCTCCAGTCCATTCCAGTCTTCACTTTGTGTGTGCTGGAGGTGAAGGCGTTCATTTTCTTTTTCGATACTTTACTTTATTCTCTCTCCCTCTCCATACCAGGACCTCCTGCGGGAGGGAAATTTTTATTACCACCGTAAGTGCGCCGATGGCCTAGATACAGAATTTCCTCGGGGCCCTTTCATTTATATAGTTTTCTCTCCCTTATTTTTTTTAGTTTTGTAGAGGTGGTCACGTATCATCTGATCCTCTCCCGGGAGAACTCCATCTCGGTATTTCATTGGAAAAACTTAATGATCCCGGTCGGCCTTCCTTTTTTTACGCGAATGATCCGAGAATAACTTCATTTCTCTTGCGCAAAGGGAGATGGATTAGTCCAGAGCATAAACATCGAAATGCGTACTCGTTGGTTGTTACAACTTACTGTAATCACATTTTAATATTGATTTCGATTCTTGCGCATATTCATCTCACAAGCGGGAAAATTAAATCATTAGTTATTTATTATTTCACAGACACGAATAATCGTATTGAAATAGGTGAGGCACTTACAATCAAAACACACCGGATCTTTGCAATAGTTTGGTGTTTTCAATCCTAAAAATTGTTTAGCTCGCCTCTGAAATTATCATTGATTCAGTTGACGTATTCTCGGCCTGTATAATCGACAGTGCAAAGCCGTTAATTGACTCGGGATGTAGTATTCTGTGCCTATAAATACTTTTAACCAAGAGAAAAGACGTGTCTTGGATTGTATCTTCATTATTTGCCCCTCCATAAATGATAAAGATGTTGAATTTTAGTACGCCATCTTTACAAGTGCTAGGAAATAATTCATGGGTCACTTTTGATGCATTATAATACGTGATAGCATTCAAATCCGGTATTAGATCAAAGTCAATATTACACCCACACACTAGGTTCATGTGTATATTATTTTTAGTTAATATATAATTTACTTTTATAATTATATGGCACAGGTTGGTGTAGCTGATGGAGAAAGCTCCTTGCATGTTTGTAGGTCACGGTGAGGTTCCTCCTTGTAGCCTTTTTAAGAGGAAATTTCTTATTCGCCGTTTCCTTTTTTCTAAGCTGGACTGAAAGTAATTGGGAAAAAAAAGGATCTCTCCACTGAATTTGGGGCCAAATAAACTGAATTTAGCCTTTCTTATTGAGTGGAATCGTTGCTCCATCGTGGAGAGTGGTTTTTCTTTTCTAAATGACTATTTTCTGCTTTGCATTGTTCGTGTTAACCTCGTTGCAAACAATCTGGTTGTAGAAGCTCATTCCATTGAATCAAAATTTGTAATTTATCTCAATTTGCTGCCGTTTTTATTTTTTTCTTTATACAGGTAGTAAAAAAATTTTACATTTTACATTCTTAGACACACACTTTCTGGATTAAATAGGTTAAAATCTTGCATGCTTAGAGTCCATTGGTAGTTTAGATGTTGGAAAAATTATTCAAAGCCTCCTTTGCAAAAGTAATTTTCCAATATTAAAGTATTCGTATACAATAGAATGCCTAATATATTCGTGACATTGGAAATATGTGAAATTGCTTGGGCATAGACATTTCAGAGCTAAAATACCTCCCTTGAATCCACCTCTTGAGAAGTAGCTACCCTCTTTAAATAAGGGAAATTATCAGTATTTTCAGGGGATGACTTGTTTTCACTAATGAGTCGATCAACATAAAATCGGGCATAAGAACAGGAGAATTTTTCTGGTGGCGCGAATTCTGAAAAAAAATCTGGCATCATGACTGTAGGAAAATTATCTCCTTGATATGATTTGACGAAATGATTTTAATGCCCAGACGTTTCTATAAGCCAGCCGACTAACTTGAAGAAATTTGAACTTGCGTTTAGAACTATGTGACTGGTAATTGAAAATTCTAAACAATTTTTCAGCTCATTAGCAATATTTATTATCTTTTCTCAAACTTCAAATATGAATATCGGAGTCATCAATCACCTAGAAAGTGTTTGTAATACGTCGCAAAAGTTAATAAAATTATTCAATGCGTCCATTTTGTTCAATTTCCTCTCAGCTTCATCTAAACGAGTATTGTATTTTTCACTCCAAATCATTCTTGCTGAGAGTTTTTTTTATTGATACAGGAAGAAAGAATCATCATTTTACGATTGGTCAACATTAATAAAATGCACGTAAAATATTTAATTTTTGTATTTAGAATTATAACTCAGATGAGTTGTACCTCTGAATGTTATTTCTGACCCATGATAACTGAGTGAGTGGTGATAAGGTGCCATGAATTTTAGAATTCAGTCCGTAGATGTTTAGCATACTGTATTTCCCTATTTTACAGAGAAAATAAATATGGAAACAAGTTATATCAAAAGAAAGCCTCGAGGACATTATCACATTTCAAGCCCTACCCAACTCTTAGTGGGAATTTATCGAAGTTGTAACTCAGAAGTCAACACCCGTACCCTTTTTTGTTTGCCAAAGGTGTCCATTCCATTTAAAACCGTTTTTGAGCGAAAAATTCCGGGCACGTCAGCCTTTTAGAAGCCTTTTTTAATCGTCTCAAGGCTTTGAAACTCTCCCGCTTTCCTCGACGCGGGAAACTTCTTATGCACGCCGGCATCCGATGCTCGGTAACAGTCTGTCGCCGTGGAAAAGTTTTCTCGGCAGCCTGGAGGCAGCATAGAATTTCGAAGGGATATTTCTCCTCCCCGCCGTTCCCCGTGAAATTCGAAGTTGGCGAGGGCAAGCAAAGGTCAGCCTGCCACACCTAACATTTCCGTGCTTGCGTCGGCACCTCACCTAAAAAAATTTGTATGCCCTTTAATTTTTAATCGTGTATTATCTGGTGGGAATCGTAGGGCCCTACTCACAGAACCTCTGTAAATATCCTCCCCTTTAGGTCTGTGCTCTTACCATATCAGACTGCTAGCATCAGCATATATTTCAGCCCTGTCTCATTGTAGAGGCCAGTGACGAAGATTGTGTGGGCGCTTGCTATTCTGGTCTATGCCATAGGCTGTAATGTGGGCGTGGCTGTATATCATTTTTCTTAAGTCCGGTTTTCTTTAGTGCCAATGGGCTGAAGCAAAAGTTTAGGAATTTTAGGATGTTTTCCATCATTATCTTACTAGATATGTTCATGAACTTACATTTTTGATATGCATTCTCATTATTTATGTATTTTTTTATTTCAGTCAATAATAATAGGCAGTCTCGTTGAAAACTGTGACATAATGGAATAGAATCTGTAGCAATAAGTAGCCAGAACATGTTTCTAGAGTTAAACTTTACACCCTCAGGCGTCACTTCGTGGAAGTACTTGAATAAACTCCACTTTCTCAGGCGAGATATCGTAGAACAGCATGATGAGTAAAAGCTCAAACGATTTCGTACTGTCTACTAATTTTTATTTCACCTCTTGCTACACGTGTTTCGACTGATTAGCAGTCATCCTCAGGCAAGACTCTTGTCAGTTAGAAATTTTAGGATGTCAAGACTCTTGTCAGTTAGAAATTTTAGGATGAATTCTGACAGTCTTGCCTGAGGATGACTGCTAGTCAGTCGAAACACGTGTAGCAAGAGGTGAAATAAAAATTAGTAGACAGTACGAAATCGTTTGAGTTTTTACTTTTATACTTGAATCTATAATCCAGAAGGCTGACAAGGAAAATTGAGTCGTCCTGATGTAAATACATGCCTACATCGAAAAATGTCTTGACTTTATCAATAATAACCAAATAGTACCGTTATCTAAAGACCCTACTCGGAAATTCCAAAATGAAGTAAGAAGTGCCGTCCGCAAGTCAAATATTTTAGTGCCAGGGAAAAATGGTCTCTCATTCAAATAGACTCCTCACCTCCAAGACTGTACGATCTCCTTAAAATATATAAAAAATCGTATCCCATAAGGCCTGTAGTCCTTTATGTGATCTATGCCATAGGCTGTAATGTGGTCGTGTCTAGTACACCATATTTGTGTTTCATTGTGACCAATTTCCTTTAGTGCCAATGGACTGAAGCACAAGTTTAGCTAGATGTTTTCCATGATAAACTAACTAGATTTTAGGATGTATTCCATAATAAACTTACTAGATATGTGCATGAAATTAATTTTTTTATATGCATTCTCATTACTTATGTATTTTAATCAGCATTCTCGTTGAGAGGCAATGAACCATGGAATTTAAAGAAGCATGTTTGTTGGAAAAATGGTGAATCGAATCGCTAGGTATAATATTTTCAGTGTAATATGGTTTCCCATAGAATCTAAATTCATGTTTTTGCCCTCTTATTGAAATAGACAGATCTAAGAAATTCAGTGATCTGTTTACGTCTTTTTCCATTGCAAAGGAAATGTTCGGATGAATGAAGTTCAGATGGTTCAGGAAAGAATCCAATTGGCGGTTAGTACCTGGCAGTAGACAAAGGACGTCGTCCACTTATCTAAACCAGTATTTAACTAAGCAAATGTACTGTTTCCGGCATTGATTAATTTTTCTGCCAAAGAGTTTAATCGTAACTATCAATAAATAACATGTAAACATTTGTACCTGAGGATGTTGCAAGCTGTGAAACGCGTAGTACATTAATAAATATTAGTGGAAAAGTACTAGGATTGTTTTAATATGGATTAAAGTTTCAAGATTTACTTCAATTTAAAACATCTGGTGGATATTTTTGGTTAAAATCCAATAATTCGTCCATTACGTTGTGCTATTCAATGGAAAGTAAAGAAAGAGCTAGAACAATACTCCCGTTATTCTGGTCGTCAGGCAACAGTTTGATGACGTAATCTTCTCCCCATCATCCACAATGGCTTAGTCTCTCAAAATATAATCATATCCATCATTATATAAAGTATACATTCCTATCTCGGATATGGTGATGAAATACGACGAAACTGCCAAGAGAAAAAAATCGTCTTGGGCCTGAATTCGAACCACGGCAATTTGGCAATGCCTTACAGAGCCAAGCGCGGCTTAAGCGATGGTGTAGGCTACAGTCCTCATGCAGGGCCATCCAGGGAAGTCCATTTTCTCTTGCGTTGCCACATTTGATGGACTATAAGGGCATAACATCAAGTTAATACGTATCCTTCTAAAATAAATTACTAAGAGGATTAAGATGAATGGGTAGAGTAGTGAACTGCGAAGGCCCAATAATCCAAAGGTCCGTGATTCATATCCCGGTCCAGGCTGATTTTTTTTCATAGAAATTTCATCGTACATCCGTCATTGTTGTGATGGCTAGAACATGGATTACTATCCCTAAGGGCTGGGTTCAAAGGCCGTTGATTGTGAACATTTTCTTTGAAATCCCGTTTCTTTCTTCATCTACATACTCCCCGGCAGCCGCCGCATGAGCGTGTGGCAGATGGGGTTAGGACACCAGCCATGTAATACATAAGGTTGTGGGAGGTGAAATGGTGTGGTATGTTATGGGGGTGTATTAAGTGGAGCTTTGTTTTTATTATGGCCACCGATTTCTCGTGAAAATAAAAAAATTTTACACCTCACTGTTAGGCAAAATATCACTTATTTTATTGCTTCTGTCAGACCTACAGCTGTAGTGATGCGTCATGATAATATTCTCTATGTCGCTCTGAAACCGATAAAATGTTCATTTGTTCCTTTTTATTTATATTGACAATGGTATGTCATGTGATATACAGAATACAATGATATAAGTAATTCTTCATTTCCCTGACGACATCCTGGATAGGAAGAACGAAACGTTGAATGTACAAAAATTACTTAATGCAGCAGAAAACTCAGAAATGGTTCACAGTGGTTTTCCATTCACTAAATTATACGATAGATCATTATTAAAATGACTTTTTACTTGAAATTCTCTACTGAGTTTTTATAGTTCTCAAATTAACCGCGTGATTCATATAGTTCTCTTTCAACTAGATCCAGTGCTGACATTTAACTTACATTCCAAACCAAATCTCATAAAGTTGATTTTTTTGGGGAAGCTGATGCAGAATATCTCACTTAACCATAAAGAATAATCGCTAGTAATGAAGCCTAATTCATTTCTCAAGTGATTGCTAGCATTTTTCTGGAAAAGATCATTATTTTCGACGTTTTTAGGACGTAACCGTCTTCTCTATTAAAGTTAGAATGACGTTTGGCTATTTTAATTGCTTCTCGAATCAACCAAAACCGGTTCGACCTCAGGCTTTTGTGTATTTCATAGAAGAGATTTGTTCTAGGAGTTGAATGAAGTTTGAAAGGAATATATAGTTCTTAGATAAGAAAATAAAGTCCCTTTCTGTTATTTGTGTTATGAGATTAAGCTCCAGGCTAAACACAAGATCGGTTCATTTTCGTTTTGTTCTCTCCTTTCTCTCCGATCTCTCTCTTTCTCTCCCAGCAAAGCCACACGGTCGTATAATCCTTTTGAACCCCCTAGAGCCAAGGAAATATGCCCCCACATCATTCTACGTGTTTCTCCGCGTTTCTAAAATCCAGTCGTTTGTCTAGCCGTGGTGGACGATTACAAGGCGTCGTGTCGTGACCCTCGCTCCCTTCCAATGGGAATGCGGGCGTCGCGTTGCCACCGCACGAAGCACAAGAAGGTTTGAGAGGACCCTGGGTGTCGGGAGGGCGAGCTTGTGAAACCGCAGAATCACGCGCGAGTGCGGTATGTCATTCGGTGGAAGCGTCCCACATCACTAAAGCCCCTCCCCCATCGCCGAGGGCTCTCTCCGCGAAGAGTCTCCCCACCCTTATAAACGACCCCATCCGTCTTGACGCCTCGAGTACTAGCTACTTTATATATTTCGCTTCCTCTTCCAAGCCCAACCAATCTTGCCGCTTCTACAGTATATCGAATATAATTCTAATAATCTCTACATTCAGCTCTTTAAGTGAATATTCAAGTATTAATCAATTATTGATTAGGAAATCTCCGGGTTTAAGTATGTTTAAATGGAATAAAATATGTAAATATATATATATTTTTTCATTACGAGAAATCTGTCTACCGATTTATATTTTTTCACCCACGCGAACGTTTCCCTCCCTTTATCCCGCCCAAAAAATCTGTTCTCTTTTTTCCCTTCCCCGCTGGCTCAAATTTCTTCCCTCAATCACCCTCTTGAGCAACCCATCGCCCTTTATTATTTCCTCCAGCCACCCACCCTGTGTATCCAGGATTTCATGCAGAAGTTTCCTTTCCATGTCACCATTACAAGCACTTCCTCGTTTGTATTCCTTTCTGTCCACCTAACCTTCTCCATCCTCCTCCACATCCATATTTCAAATGCCTGCGGCTTATTCTGGTCCTCCTTTCTGAGGGTTCACGTTTCTGCCCCAAACAACGCTACACTCCGTATCAAGCTCCGTACCAGCCTCTTCTTCACATCCATATCCAAGGTCCCCGTCATCAGCTCCCCTCAATTACTAAGCGCCTCCTTAGCCAACGCTCTTCTCCACCTAATGTCCTTAGGTTAGGTAATTTTGGCCGCTTTTAAACCTCTCCCTTTCCCTGTGGTAGATAACGTACTATCTTTCCTCCTGATATTTCATAAGTTTTTGTATGTTTTTTTAACCGTACAGTTGTATGAAAGTATATAAGGGCGTTCCCAAGGGCAAGAATGCAAATAATAAATTCTAACTCCCACGATTTTTATTTCATTTTCTTTACTTAACCTTACAGAGAGTCTTAAGTCAGAGAGTCTTAAGAGTCAGAGGTCTTACAGAGAGACTTAAAATAAATAAAAATATGTTTACTGAATGGAAAAACAATTCTTTTAGAAAAAAAAGAGATGAATATTGAGCCCTCGACTAATACGGTTTTTCAATGTCCGGAAAAATCTACTGATAGCTGAAATGACACTTATAATTCATCTTCTACTACCAATATTTCAAAGAAGAGGTGGAAAAGCTCTGACAAATGCGTGGAGTTATAATCGTAGAGAGCTCTCTACATGTTCGTATCTTCGTGTTCATTAATGCAGGCTCATATTTAATTAAATTGGGATAATTAGTACCCCATGCCACAAAGGAAATATATCCCGAGAAATGGAAAATCAATTAAAAGCGGGATTAGGAAAGGCAAAGTTGTGAAATGATTGAACGGTAATCATACAGGCAATTTGGTAGTAATATTGGTAGTATTTTAGGCAACATTTCGCTAAAAAATTGCATACCTCTCTGCGAGCCACCAAATGGGTGTGTTATAGGAGGTATTAGGACAACAGCCGTTTAAAGGATTAGGTTTTAGAAGGTGAAATGGTGAAGCCTGTTATGATTGTTTTAAATAAAGCTCGGTTTTTATCTTGGTCACTTATTTTGCGCGTAGAAAGAGCGCATTTTTTACTTATCTGTTCAGCAATGTACCTCTCTTATTTTATCACCTCAATCGGACCAAGAAATGTCGAGTAGCAACAAAACTCTATTCTCTGTGTTGCTTTGATGACTCAGCTGTTCTGAATTTTTTAAGCAAACAAAACCTAGTGTATAGCCTCCGTTTCTCCAGCTGCTCCCAACCTATTCCCTCCAAAAGCTGAGATACTCTTTACACTGGAAAAATTACATGTAATATTATTAAGTACAGTGTTCAAAAATATTCAATCTTGCATGGGATGTATTAGCCTCATGATGAATATAATAGGAATAGTGATGGTCTCCCATAGAAAATAAATATCTTTATGTTCGAGAACCAATGTTGACCATCTTTATAAAAATTATTACATTCTCCCCTCCTAAGAATTATTAAATCCGTCTTTATAAAAATTGGAGTGAAAAGGACAAACAGTTGCTCTTGACAGATAATTTTTATTGAAAATAAGTTTCTTACTGTATGACGAAGATTGACTCATCAGTGTTTTCGTAAAATCGAATATTCAAGTTTGTTTTTCGCTGAAAGCTCCTTCAATACATTCTTTTTTGTCCTGTATTCACATTTCATTGAGGCGTAGCCCCATATATTGCAAGGAGGAGAAACCTAGAGGGCGATGTATTTAATTAAACGGTTTGTTGAGCTGTTTATGGCCAACAAGTTACTCGCTTTGCCCTTCGGGTGAAAGGAAATGAGTAGTGTCAGCGGCAGATGCGAGAGAGATCGAGAGAGGCGGTCGGATGAGGACTACATCACATTGATTGTCGGATCCCCTTCTGCGGAAATGCGGGGAGGTTGTTTCTTGAGCCTCCAGGGTAATACACTCCCGCGAGTTGATGGATATCCTTGCGAGGGAACGCGTCTTCCTTCCCTCTCCGCTCGTATCCCTCTTCTCAGTGATACTCCCGTGAGGCGATCACCATCGCTGTGGTTAGAGAGTTTGAAATTTATCCATCTAAGGATTTATTTTCCAGTGTCTAAAAACAAATTAATATCCCGTAGCAAAAACGGAACGGAATCATATATTACCCCGTCTTGACAGTTCTTTTGGCAAGTTCAACATTTGAATGGTTTTCAACAATTATCACAGTCCCGAGATTGGTTTGTGTTTTTGATGTTCCTTCTGTAAAGGCAAGATCTTTTATTAGAATACATTTACCAATTTAATTTATTGTTTATTATTTTCTGTAGCAAGTAGTCCTCTATGGTTTTAGTCAATAGATATCTTAATATTCAGGCATTAATTTTATTCGGACAGTAGATATCCTATATATGGCTGATGTCTAGCAATAACAATATCCTTCATGGTAACTGGATATTTTGTAACATTATTAAGTCGAATTATAAGTTATATTTTTATTTAATAAGCGGAAAAAACTGTCGACCCTGAATTATTTGATTTTCTTTCTTTTTCAGGTAAGTTATATTTCTACTCTCTCGTCTGTGGTGTATGCAACTCATGGTCACGTAAGTACTGCACTTTTCCTTCATAGGAAATTTTTTTTCTTCATTAAAGTCTAGTGTTAGGTAGGTCCCACGTAGGGAAACTTTCATGGCAAATATTTTTATATCAACTTTGCCCTTTTTAACAAGCCTTACTACCGTTGTTCTTACTACTCGGACATTACAACGAAACCAACCTTTATTTGGATCACGGTTCTTACTTTCACGTTGTCTTTATCGTTAACCAGAACCAAATGTTCCAGAAGGGCAGCGCTCATAGGTACTCCTAAGAACGCACTCCATCGGTTATAACTTGTTTGTGAAAAACTTGTTTAGAAAGTTTAATCCTAAGAAAATGAAAATGCATAGGTATATGCTCTCGTGAGCGCATGAGAGGATAAATGCGAGCGACCGCGGTATGGATAACTGTGTGGTCCTTGAACCTCAACGCTATAGTGCCTCGCAGGAAGTAGTGACTGAAATATTAATTACCTCTGGAATTTGATATAGTTTAAGTTTTAATACCTTTTTGTATATGTAAAGCTAATTCTACAATAAGGTTTGTTTTTTATATTGATTTGGAACCTCTCATTTATTTAATTCCGTCAGTCGAGTGATTATGGCATTTCAATTCCAGGCCCAAGAGCCAAGGGCAATGATCGTATTGAAAAGCGTAGGAGTACTCCTGTTCTCCTTTATTAGGCTAATGGTCTTAGATATATTCCGTTGCCGATCATCTTTCCATTGCATTGCTTATAAAATGCTGCGACCAGCATTTAATGATACAGATCACAATCATTTTACTAAAAGAAGGGGTTTGAAATTGAGAAATTTAGGCTGATGCCTTCAGAAATGTATTGTTTTCAACCATTATCGATTTTGAAGGGGCTAAAGTATTGACTGGAGGTTTATTAGATGTGGATACGGAAGAGGATACAAAGAGTTCTCAGGAAACAGATATACAGAAGTAATTGTTATGAATGGAGAACAATTTAAACCGATAGAAGATATCAAAAAGCAGCGGTAAAAGGTGCATCAAATCATAATGAAGGGTTAGAACATGCTCAAGAGGGTAATAGTGGGCAGTAAACCTCCTGCGTAAATACGCAATAGGAAGAATAAGACTTATAGTGATGTATGGTAAAGTTTTATTTGTATTCAACCGGTAAAGGTAGGTTTTGTTGGAAATCCGAGAAGATGCGTCCTCTTTTCAAAAATTTTAGTCCTATCTACATCTAGTATTTCTTATTTTAGCCTCAGCATACGATCTACCACTCTCCATTCCATCCATAAAACCTATTCTCTTTCTTTTCTCCCCCGTTAGCCCAGCATACTTCCCTCAATCACACTCCTGAGGAACCTATCGCCAACCCATCCCATGTTACATTCTCCAGTCACCTACACTGTTTAATGCGGATTTCATTCAGAAGTTCACTTTCCTCACCCACCATCTCAAGCACTTCCTCGTTAGTCTTCCTTTCCCTCTATCGCACCTTCTCCATCCTTCCCCTCACTCAGATCACGAAAGTCTGAAGCCTATTCTCGTCCTCCTTTCTGAAGGTCCACGTTTCTGCCCCATGCAACACTACGCATCATCTCAAACTCATCACAAGCCTCTTTACATTTTTACCCAATGAATGGAAATTTTATACAATATTAAATGTAAAAAATGATTGGACATTTTAAACGGGATTTCAAATTAGAACAACATATAGAACAGCTCGTAAAAGCAGCAATTTAATGTTTGAATTGACTCATTACAAAATTGATTACTTTCCTACGATGATCATTTTCCTGCTTACATAAAAATACTCCTTAATTAAATTTGACGAAAGTACATGTAAAGATAAAAGTCTCAGTTTCAAATGTCACAGTAAACAACGTGAAAACAAACATATTGCTGAAAATTTGAGACGGAGCAAAAGGTAATGTAATGAAATAACAGACAGGACCCAGAGAATGTGAGTAATTTGTAAACTTCCCGTTGATAAAGGTGGCAGCGTAGAAACACGAGACTCTTTTGGTCAGACTTTCCCTCCTCGTTATTTTGTGTAATTTCTTTGTGACATCACCATTGCAGTTAGTTTAATTGCATGGTTGTCAGAGAAAAAAAAGCATTTTTTCGTCCTCGAAAGGGTTATCCTTTTACCCAGCGGCGTGTTTGCTTTGGAAAGTGTTTTCAGCGTCTCCGGTAACAATACCCAGAAGCACTTACGACGAAATAAAAGCGTTCAAAAATGAGACAAAACTCAAACGAGGATGCTTTATCTCACTTTCGTTCCCGATTCCATTATGAGTGAATGTAATGGGGTGCATTAATGAATAAAAAATATTATATGCGCCCTGCTATTATAGGAAGTTATTACTAAACTGCCCTTTTAATAATCTTAGTTGAATAAAGTGATAAGTTTAAAAGAGATGACCAGATGAATTATAAATAACGGCTGAAATATGAGTAAAAATGCGAAGAACGAATTTTCTCTTTTATTTTCTCTTTGTTGCACCAAATACAGCATCTTTGGCTAATTTATACCGGGTGAATAACAGCAACAGACGAAAACAAACACTCATGTCCTGAGTGGTGATAATTCTACCCAGGTGGGATTCGAATCCGCTACCCTCGAGTTAGCAGGCGAGGACTTTCCACTGTCGCTCCGGGGCCGTGACAATTCTGCCCAATTTAAGATTTCAACACGGTGAATAACCTTAGTTAAACCTTATAGTGACACTAGATTTAGTGTTAGAAATTAAAACGAGCTTCGATAAAATCACTGATGTAAGCAAAATTTGATGTTTGCAAACTTAATTTATTTTCTTGAAAACAGTAAATAACGGTATATTACTCAAACGCCACATTTTACCATGCCCAAGGCTGTGTTTCAGAATTATTGATGAGTAGTACTCATGGTCTCAGACTTAACATGGTGTAATTCCTTTCCTGACGATGAAGAGTAACAAAAAAATTTGATAATCCCACAAATGTATATAGTTATTGAGTTAGCTTTGCTACGCAGCTTAAAATCCATACCTAAAAATCTGGCAAAATTATAAAAAATGCACTGGAATCTGAAATTTCAATTATATAAAAAATCACATTTATCAATTGATATCGGAATGCAAATTGTACTAAATCTGAATGAATAATTTTACGGTAGAAATAAACCATTTTATCCTCTGATACTTAGTAGGTACTTGTGAAAATAGTAGCGTGAATATTTATAAGCACAGATCCTTCTAAAAATTAACTTCAGTTATTTCGGATTGCGAATACGTCTTTCTTCATCTCTTATTAGAGAAAATTGGAAAATCGACTTAATTAAAACCGTAACCTTCCATGTACTCTTTACAGTCGTGAAGTACATACAATTCCTTCAATTTGTATTTTAGAAGTACTAACATGTTTAAAGCTCGTTTTTCTAGTTTCCAACTATCTCATTATGCAAATAGCGGCAGAAAAACGACATTTTGCGGTATGTAGGCCTGCGTGAACGTTTTCTTTTTATATTCCTAGCAAAAACTGGTTGTCTCTCGCGGTGAAAGCTCGGATGGAGACCGCTTGAATACGGGTCCATGATCGCATACAAAAAGCAGACTTCAATTAAAATCATTTGCATTCCGGGCCAACTTTCCGAAGCTCTCTTACAACTCAACTTATTAAAGCCACACTATGCCGTCGTCACCATCGTCTCCTTCCATGCCGGGCATCGCAAACATGTACACCCACACACCATGGGTATACGACGGTTTTCGACTCCAAAACACACCCACCCAAACTTCCTCCCGTTTAATTTTCGGGAAAACATTTTCACCGCAGTTACGAACTCGTTTTCCCCACGTCCAACGACACCCCTTCTCGTCCCTCGTTTTCGAACCGCCGCCGCGCGCCCATTAATATCTTCGCCGCTCTTTTGGAATATGTGGGTCCGGACTTACGAAAAGTACCACTAATAAGCTTACTAGGATCCACCCCCCAGCCCCTCGTACTGTGTGTGTGTGTCACTTTAGTTGCTTTGCAGCGGTCGCGGAGTTTCGGGTGAATGGGGGAAACAAAGGAAGGGGTATCATCGGCTTATACGCCGTCGTGGAATAGCCTTTTTCCTCTTTTCTTGCTCTTTTTACCTTTTGCTTCATTCCTTTTTAACCCTCTACTGCCCAAGTGGACGAATTCGTCCACTAATACGAAGTTGCTTCTATATTGGACACTCCAAGTTTACTCCAATAGGTCGCAAACAATTGAAAAACGGTAAATGCCGTCAGACGCAGGTAGAATACAACTATCAGACGAAATCATCCATTTGGGAATTGAAAGACGCGTGTCCAATATAGAAGCATGTTCGTATTAGTAGACGAATTCGTCCATGGGGGCAGTAGAGGGTTAAAACTTCGCGGACGCGGTTGGATAATTGGTTGTATGTCGTGCTAAGGATGATTTTGTTTGAAGGTGAAAAAGAGGCTCCAGGCTAACCCTTTAGGCACTTGCCGTGTCAATATATCGACTTTTTTTTGTCGTCTATATATGTTCATCGTCCCGATGTTTTGGCTCATAGCAATTCTTTAGTTTAAACTTTTCAACAAGAAAGAGTGATATTTTTTGCGTTCAGTTTTCTCAAACATTTTAATTTCAATATATTTTTAAAAAACAGGCGGTACTTTGAAAATACCCAGTCAAAACGTTTACTATCACAGTGTTTTTTATTCAATTTATATAATTTACTAAGGTAAAAGATTAGTTTTGTGTCAGTTAAAAAGGAAAATGGCGTTGGAGCGAAAGGTTTAAGCCGTCCAATGATCTCACGGTGCAAATAGCGGCTTGCTACGGAGTATTGGGGCCAAGTGTATCCCCAAGGTGATGTTATATTCCAGGGAATATCACACTATAAAAGGAATTATAGACCTAAAGTGTAATATGTGATTGCGTTTGATATGGTACTATAATTCGAAATACATTTACATCTTTGATCAAAAGCGTATTATGCTCTTTATACGGTGACATTAAATATGTGTCATTTGACTGCATAGTAAAAATCCCAATAAAAGGAATTTGATTTAACTCATTGATGATGCAATAAGCGATATATATTATCACTTTAAGTCTTAATATCATGCGAATCCTAGAATGACGCTGAGGATACTGCTTTAACCCCGCAATAAATATCTCTATAAGATTTTTAAAAAATGACATGATACACCGCCCCAAACTGGTGGCTATAAAAATTCCTTTTTTCACGCATCACTGGAGTCTGTGACCAAAACAGTACCAAATGCTAAGAAACTCTGTTAAAATAAAGTTTACTTTCATTCTTTCCCTCTTCTAAGTGCCTACAGCTTTTGCCATCCCTTTTTCATTGCTCGTATCCTATTTTCCCTTGCCAGAGGCCCCTGCGGCGTGCAGCTTGTAGGGTTAAATGTAGATGTAGAAAGGAGGCGAGGCAGAATGCTAAAAAAAGTACTCTGGTGACCACTTTGATCGCCATGCATTTCCATAACCATATCTTTGTTTCTTCCGTACCCTCTCCTCCATTTCGGTCCCAGTCATATGCGAAATGGAACAGATGGGAGGGAAAAGATGAAAACAGTGTTCGGCGAGAGGGATTGTAGGGTGTCGTTTAGGGTAAAAAAATCTCGAGATACGCGCACAGCTCCAAAAGGACCCCTTTTAGAAATCCGAAGGGTGGCAAGGCGGGCAGGGGGAGTCCGTAGAATGAGGACGCGGGAACGTTTTCATCCCCAACTGGTGGAAGAAAAGGAAAGCGAAAATAAGGTGGGTGAAGCAGTGTGTGCTGTGCGTGCGATCTTTGAATGCGGGGCCATAAGTCAAATCTCCATTTCGGGGAAGGAAACTAATTCGGTGGCATTTTTCCATTAATTGGCATTTTTTTATTATTTTTTTCTCTCTTTCTGAAGAAAATGAACAGCAGTGGACTTAATTTCATCCCGATGTCTCCAGAAACTATTTATCCCAAGTTCGGTGAAAAGATAATGACCCAGTTCAATTGCCCTCATATTTATAATCCAGAGGTGTGAAACGAGGGTGTGATGTAATATCATTGTCAGCTAAGGTGAGGAAATGAAAAGGGAGGCCTCATTATTCTTGTCTCCTTATAATTAGGATCTCCGAGGTGCTGCACAGCGGCTGATGGAAACCTTCCTAGATACGTTGACTTCCCTAGAATCGAGTCTCCACGTGAGCTAAATATCTAAATTGGTTATCATTAACCTTTTAGAGCGGCATTAAAAAAACTGAGGCCTCATTCATCAAAACTCAGTGCGTCAGTCAAGTAGTTAATATCATTTCCTTAACATAATGACTTTAACATATTCTTCAGTACAAAAAGTATATATGTATGCAACTTTTCCGCGAACTTGGTGGTGAAATACGTTGAAATTGCCAGGCGAAAAAATTGGGCTAGAATGGGATTCGAAACACAGACCTATCGCTTTCCGGGTCAGTACGCAGACCACTACACTACCCACGCTTCCGAATCCTTATGGCAGTTTAGAGGGATACTTCATCATCATCATTGGTATTTCAATCCTAGGATTGGTAGTCTGCTGCCCTCCACCCTTCCCTATCTAATGATAGTTCCCTTACCTCCTGGTCTCTCTTCCTATGTACGTTCCTCTTTATTTGGTCCATGAACTTACTCCTGGGTCTTCCTCTGGAGACTTTTCCCTCAATTTTGCCATCCATAAAATTCTCAACAAGGTCATTTTGTCTCAGAATATGTCCAATCCATCTAGTTCTTCTTTTCTGCATGGTGTTCCACATGGTGCTTTCCTCTTCTACTCTTCTGTGCACTTTATCATATCTTATTTTGTCCGTCCATTTTACCTTCAGTATCCTCCTCCAGCGCCAGATTTCGACGCCTCCTATTCATTTCAGGTCAGCTTTTCCAATGGTCCATGCTTCTGATTCGTAGAGTGCAACGCTAAAAATATACGTATGAACTAGATATTAAGCCCTAGCGGTATATCAAAGATGGAAACGCAAGGGAGAATGGACTTCAAGGAAGCCACAGCATGAAGACTGTATCCAACACCAGCGCAAAAGCTGCACCAGCGACTGCATACAAAGTATTCATGCCTGCTGTAAATATGATGATGAAATACGTGGAAATTGTCATGAGAAAAATGCGCATTGGTCCAGAAAGCCAAAGGTCCGCAGTTTGATTCCCGGTCCAAACAAATTTTTTCAATAGGGCAATTTCAACGAAATCCTTCAATGATCAAAAATAGCATCAAGCTCTAAGTATATGTGTTTTTTTCATAATCACTCGCTTAATTGAATGTTAAACGGCCTCGGAGATTTGTTATTGATAAAAAATCTTGTAAGCCGTGGTACTTATGATCTCCTCCTAACAATCACCGAAAATTATATGACGCGTCGTCAGCAGTTGGCGAAAGATGCTATTGGGAGAATTTCAATCTATTTTTTCTCGGACAGCATGCAAATAGTAATGATGTTTTATTACTCTGACAGAGAACACTTATAACATATTATCTAAGGTTAAATCTGGGAGCACCTTTAGGTAGCCATGAAGGTAAACCTAAATTATGGCTACCATCGTTTACAGAATGGGTTATGTACAAATATATAAAAGAAATATAGGATTTTTAAATTATAGTACGGGTATCAAATAATAATACTGTTATGAGAAAACTTCCTCTAGACTTTAATTAGTAAAAACTAAGCTTTTTAGTAAACAACCAAGATTTGATTTTGATAACATTGAAACCTCTGGGTAAATTGTTATTGGGTGATATTTGCGAGAATTCATGATTGGTCTGGAGATCATTGCTAGCCAAAGAATATCTAACATGCGCAACATTTTTCACCGTAGACTAATAGACCAAGGGGAGTGAGATTCCTTGTATTTTTTGTATACTTTATGTGGGGAAAAAGGTAAGATTGTGGTTTACGGGATGAACTTCATCCTGATAGCCCCCACAGCGCCCGACCCATAACTGCATTTTTCCCTCCTGGGGAATGTACATGTTTTGCCGCCTCACTGTCGAGCGACTAGTAATACGTTGGCGGTGGGTAATCTAATGAAGGAGAGAAAATAGTACCCTCGCAGCCGAAGTACTCAGAGGTGAAGCCACCCGCTGACTTGGAAGCGAATGCTTTTTATTTCTCCGGCAGCCCCTCCGTCATCCCCTTGCTGCCAGTATTGCCCCGCGGGAGTCGACCTCTACCATTCCCCTCCTCTGGTTCCATATTTCCCGTCATCCCTTCTTCCTCTCTCCCTCTCTTGCCTCCCTCTAGTTCCATTGGGACTCTACTCAGAGAGGTGGTGGGTGTGGAACCCCCAAAGCGAGTTACAGAGGACCTGAGCAGTTTTCTGTCCTCTCGGGGTCCCTGGATGGAAACACGAGAGAGATGGCCATTTCTGAGATCTCACTCAGCTCTCACAATGCCTAATTGTCTTGTTACTACATGAATCTTTTTTGTGACGCACACATTATTTCCCTCATCAGGAATCGGTCTTGGCTTTTAAACTCCTAATATTCATGATTGCAAACATGAGTTTATTTTAATGACTTGGGCAGTACGCTGGAAGAGAATGGGTAGAGAAGCAAAGATGAGAAGAATAATGTTGGCTAAATAGACGCTTAGTAATGGAAGGGAGCTGATGACGGGACCCTTAGGTAAGAATGCGAAGAAGAGGCTGGTAAATAGCTTCATATGGAGCGTAGCGTTGTATAGGGCAGAAACGTGGACCGTCAGAAAGGAGGATGGGAATAAACTACAGGCATTTGCAATTTTGGTGTGGGGAAGTATAGAAAAGGTGAGATGGACGGAAAGGAAGAAGGACGAGGAAGTGCTTGGTATAGTTGGCGAGGAAAGTAAATCATATGAATGAAATCTGGGATAGGCAGGGTAGGTTGGTGGAGGTAGTAATATGGGGTTGGGTTGCTGAAGAATGTGATAGAAGGAGGGATGTTGGGCAAGCGGGGATGGGGAAGGAGAATAAGTGTTACGGACGAAATGTTGAAGTGTTTCATATATTCAGAAGCGAATAGGATATACTAGAAGTAAATAGGACCTGAAAATGTAGAAAAACAGCAGGAGATTATCTGACTTCCATTAAAACCTACCTTAACGTTAAAATACATAAAATAGATCGATTTTTTCAGGTGGTCATATGCACCAATATGTGCACTTTATCCCCGATGTTTTCAATCGGATAACATTGAGAACTTTACTTAGAGTTGTTGAATCTCCCGCAGAACGTGTGATAACCTGCCAGTAGGTGGCATTTTGTTATACGTATCATTGACTGGCCAAAGTATGTAGGAGAGCGTCATTGAAGAGGCATGGGCATGGGACTAGGGGAGATGGAATATGGTGACCATTGAGATAGATAGAGAGGGAATTAAAGCATCAAAATGGGCTTCGACAACTGAAATTACAATCATATGGGATATCCATGCTCGTTGTTTGCTATCCTTTGAATAGTATGACAGAATGGACGAAAAATCGAATGTAAAGCAAGAATGTCCATATCTGCTCGAAATTTAAGACAAGTTACTCTTGAAACACATTTGATTACTTATTTATATAGATTCTACATGATTTTAACATAGTTTTTTATTGGATAAGCGAATTAATACTAATTTAAAAAAAAATGTAATGAATGAAGGAGTTCCACGGAGTAACGCCGGGAAGAGTATCTTATTTTAAAAAAAATTAAGTAACGAAAATGTATATGAAAGAATTATATGCTGATTTCTGGTAATTTATCCATGAAAAACATCGAATAGTTGCAAATTTAGTGAGTAAATCTGTAGCAGCTAAAGAAAATATGGGATTATCAAAGATGGCGGACAGGTCACGCCCACGTTACAGCTTCTTTCATTGGTCACCATTGTCAGCGCCCTCTCCATTCACCTCAATATTAGCGACTAGTCGGGTGGGATTGAGGTAGCTATCCTGACCGGAGGAAATGAACAGAGTGAGAAATATTGCGCTTACATATGGAAATACGGAGTGGATGATAAATATTTTTCAGAATCTTAACTTTTGAATTTTGCATCAATGACAACCAAGGTGCTGTTCAGTTTCTATTTCGCCAATTTTTGCGCCTACAATAACGTAATCTGAAGCACTATTTCATGTTTACTTAATTGACGGCAACTGTAGTCCGCTCAAATGTTATGGGAGTTGCTAGTATCACCAAACTATTGCCTTTGTTATGGATAAATTCTCCTGTCTATTTTTTCAAAAGCCATACCATATACAGGCGCTTCATATTCAATTGCTACCACTAAGTTTAGGGCGTATCTTCTTGAATCCCGGTCTCTGCTCCATTAGCTAGAGTTGGTTACAGTATTAATAGGGTACGCAAACTGTCTCATAGTACGCTCTTTAAGAATTAAGTCCAGCTAAGTCTTAGTTAATAGATATTTTTCCTAGGAACTGCTTATATGCTAGGGTGCAAGAAAATTTCTGTGCGTAACTATGTAGATTTTTCACAAACGCCATGCATGTTAGCATGAAAATATTTTTTATCACTATGAATATTTAACATTTAAACCCTCAAGGATTCATGTCTATCACATGTGAAAGGGTTAAAAATCCTTTCCGCTTTCTCGCAATCAAATCAGACATTTCGTGACGTACGAACAACGGCGTGACTTCACGGTGGATAAAATTCATCTCCCTCGTCACGCAAGGCTGTCAGAAGCATTGATATTTTTGTTCTGAATCTCTTGAAAACTTTATAAAGGCCTCTGGCCCTTGTCTGCGATGGCTGCCAGGATTTGAATATCCCGAGTGATGAGCTAAAAATCTGACCTTAAGCCAGGATCTTAAATGAATATACCAAACAAAAGTACTGAATACCTTAGTTGTGTGAAATCCAGGATAGGCAGTGTAGGTGGCTGGAGGAAGTTATAGTGAGCGATGGGTCACTCAAGAGTGAGATAGCGGGAAGGATGTTGGTCAAGCGGGGAAGGGGGAGAAAGAGAATAGGTTTTGTTGATGGGAGGAAGAAAGGTAGATCGTATTCTGAAGCAAATAAAGAGATACTAGAGATAGATTGGACCTTGAAAGCGTAGAAACTGGGAAGGAGTTTCTCTGGCTTTTAACAAAACCTATCCCTTACTGGTAAAACGCTTTAATGGAAGAATTGTTAAAAATTCGCAATGGAAAATCAATCGCCTGGACTGAGATTTGAAAATGTAATTATTTCCAATTCTGCGCTGAGTGCTCTTAACAAGTACGCTACCCAGATGTCCTCTGCCACTGAGAATTTCTCGAAGACTTTAAGGAATGGGATGTCCTCACAGATACCGTGCTGTCAATGCAATTTATTAACATTTGAAATTACTGCGTTACACCGAGAGAGGCACCTCGCCGCCTGTTCTGCAGTTCTATGAATTGAAGCGTAAGTAACATGGGCATTAACTGTGGTTATTTAAGCGACCAGGATTAAGTTTTTTACCCAAATGCATTAGGATTGAGACAAATACAAACAATTTTATGTCATGAACAATGCTATGTTTCAAGTTATGATATGGTGAAAATATGCGCAATTAGATGAGAATAAGAAAAACTTATATGAGGATCAATTTATCCACATTACATCATCATCAGGCTGGAAAGTAAGAGAAAGAGTTTCCTTTTTTAACAAAAGCTTGGGGATTGATTTGTGGGAGAAGAGTTGATGGTGGACTCTGGAATAGAAGGTAGGGTGAGAATACTCTTGGTATGCGAGAAAGCACTGTTATTATGCGCTAATACCGTGCACGTGATGATGTAGAATGTACATTGAAACCTGTGCCACAATTAAAGTTAATGTTATTAGTGGAAACTTTTCTCCTTTCTAATCCAAATATATTATTCATATTCCACACTATGTTGCTTAAATCGTCCGCATTGTCTGATTGGTGAATGTTAAGTAGCTAAATGTTATACCTTTATTAATTTTAAACTGGGGAGTGGCTAAGGAAACTATTATAGTCGACCATATTGCTTGTGACGCTTGTTGCGAGTCGAGAATTTCCCCTTTTTCAAGCAATGCTATAAATACCGTCTAATTAATTATGAAAATTTTAATAAATATTATTGAAAAATGAAAATTAACTGTGGTTATTAAAGCGACCAGGATTATGTTTTTTACCCAAGTGCATTATGATTGAGACAAATACTAACAATTCTATGACATGAACAATGCTATGTTTCAATTCTATGTTTTGCTGAACAGACGTCTCAACTCAAATAATTCCATTATTGGAAATAAATGAAATATAAACCGTATTATAACCAAATACCACATAGTATGCTATGCACATGATTATACATCGAAATATGATTATAGAAAGACTATCTTGGTAAAAGTAAGTTAGGGCACTTTATGCCATGGTAAAGTTCAATGTTGACATTGGTTTTGGACCGTGTGATATTTCATATCTATGTAATAAATTGAACTCCGTCAATCATGTTAGGTCCAAATTATTTATGGAAAAATTTAAAAAATCCTTTGGTTAGCCTTATAAAACCAAATTCTCACTGGGAATTTTTAGTTTTTAAAAATTTAAATGTATTGTTGCTCACGGTGCGAGTTCTTAAGTGAAGAGAAACAGTAATTTATTTATCCCCTTCTGTTTTAAGATAAAATTTCATACTATAGAAATAAAAAACTGTTGCTGGGAATCATTTTGGTGTAAAATCTCATGATATAATAGCAAATGTTTTCTCATGTGTACGTGAAATGTATCCAATTTAATCGATTGTTGAAAATATTTTAATTTATCCAAAAATATGACTGCAGGAATTCAAAAAGTACGCGGAGAAATTTTATAAATCGCAAGATAAATATTTAGCGCCTAGAAGTGTACCATACGTAGGGTACGAGGTGCAACTAATGCACTAGGATGAGACAAAATTTATCGAAGATAGGAGTTGAAACGAGTTATTTTAAAATCAGTCATTTCTCAGACTTTTTACATGCTAACCCTGAAAAGGGTATGTCAACGTAAAGGTCATGCGTCTAATTATTATGCCCTGTACTTTCACCTCTTACCCAAATTAGACATTTGCGTCAGGCTTTTATACATTAGCATAATTATCATGCGCATAAATCTGGCGTGAATAAAAAAGCATTCTTTCAGTACAGTGACATTTTATTCAATAGTTTTTTAATATCCCAGATGAGATAAAAAAATACAATATTCCCTATCACTACTCTACAACCTACGGAAGCAGGTTGAGGACTAGCAATGGGCCAAATTTATTTTTATTTCATTCACGAGTCAAAAGCCTTCGAACCTTGACTTTCACTTTTCCCCCTACGACCACGGATAGCGTTGCCTAAAGGATCCCTTTCATCCGCGTGTGTTCCAAGTTATTAAAGAACTTCTTGGCTCAGAATCCACGACGAAAGGGAAACTTGGTCCAATTTCCTCCCTCTCTTCCTTTCCTTGACTTCCTTTCACCCTTCCCATACCCACCTTTCATCACGTCTATGGAAAAGTCTTCGTCTGATATTGTAATCATTTTCACCCCTCAATGAGTTTTCTATACGCTTAGTCTGCAAAAGTTCTGATCTACATTTAGGTTCATTTATTCATCGGCAAAGATCGTTATGAGATCGTTAGATAGGTCTTGATTAACTCTATTTCTGAGTGCTCAAGGTTTAGAAAAGGAGGACCCCTTGCATATCATTGGAATTGATTGATTCAACCAAAAGTGAGGCTATATTTTCTCTCTCATGGTTTCTTTTGGTACCACTCTCAGACTCCTCCCTTATAGATTACCTTATTGTGTGCATTTTTCTCAGTATTACTTCCCCATTTCTCTATTTGACTTCTATCTTACCATATTTATGGGTCACTAAGGATATCTATGAAGGTAAAAGGGTGCATGGAAAAGATTATTGAGGAACTTTAATGCTGAATACCGTGATCACAGAAAAAAATGTATTTTTGAATGGGTGATAAGTGACGATAATTTCAGATAGAACCCATGGAAGTACGATGTCTACATTAATGATGCACTCCTGATTATGGAGTCCTTATATGTGCATAGTGGTTTATAAAACATATCTTTCAACCGTCGAATGAATTTCTATTGTCAACGAATCTTTTTTATTATTGTTTGTTCCCCATTTTTCCTTGCGGTATCTTCTTAATCTTTGTTTTTCCTCCGTAAATCTCGGAAATCCATCGATTTACCCTCATTAATGGCTTTTAGCACACTTTTGAATCGTTATCTTCCGTTTCATTCTGAGGCTCTCATTTACTGGTCTGGTGTTCCATTATTTTTCACGAGGCCAAGGTGTGAAAAAAGGTTGTATTTTTAGCTTAAATTTATATGAACGGCTTTACTTCAATTTAAAATCAGCATTACAGTCAAGTGCTTGAAACATTAGCGCGTTTTTTCAAACTCGAGTGTCACCAAAGGACTGAGATATAACCGAGTTTGTCACTGTGAAACAAATGCAGATTTATACTCACATTTAAATTGTCTCTCAAACTAGCAGTCTAGAAATGTAGTTTCAAAATTTTATTTAACTTCTTTATGCATTGAATATTCTTGTTTAATGATTATCCATCTGGCTAGGTAGGTTAAGAAACAATGACTAATTTTTCTAAGTCTACATTCACGTGCTAACGATAGAATAGAGAATAGCACCCTCTTTAATATTTTGAAAACTGAAAAATAATTTTCAGCATTGGGTTATTATTATCAATTACATAGCTATCTAAGTGTTTCATTCAGTATTATGAGATATTAAAAGCAGTGTTGAGGCAGGATGACGGTGGAGATCACTAGTCAGTAGTTCACTAGATCAGAACATCGCTAGTGACCTTGTGTCTTGAATTTTTTCACGGACTAATCGGAATTACCATTGCACAAAGGGAAGGAAGGAGATACCGAATATAATAATTATAGGACCATTAGTTTATTGAGCATTCCAGGAAAAGTATTCAGAAAAATTCGAAAGAGTGAGGAATATTACTTCTGACAGAATATGGGGTGTGCAGTGTGGGTTTATGCCTGGGAGAGGATGTAGTGCCCAGCTTTTCGCGCTTCAGCAACTGATATAATAATGTATGGGCGTCCGAAAGAAAGTGTATTGTGTGTTTGTTTATTTAGAGAAGGCATATGACAGGGTGAATAGAAAGAAGTTGTGGAAGGTTTTGAAGGACTATGGAGTGAATGGGCAGTTATTGAATGTTATGATGGCGATGTATGACAATAGTAAGGCAAATGAGGCAAAGACAGGAGTAAGGCAAAAGGTAAGGCCTGTCTAAGGAAGCGAAATTCGCCGTGCACAAAAGTGTACTTCTCCCCACTTTGTTGTACGGCAGTTGTCAGGATATACATACGTCTACGTCTACGTAATACCCTGCGAGCCACCACGAGGGTGTGTGGCAGGGGGTGAAGATCACCAAACATGCACTATTGTCATGCAAGTAGGATATTTAAGGGAGACATGCTAGAGAACAGGGTCACATGCAGCTAGATGGTTAGTATCTACATAATAAGAAAGGAATTATTGGTTTTTATTACATGCATCATGCACTACAGACTACTCTAACTATATTTAAACTAGCTATCCCTTTGCTACGCTGCCTATTGTTCTCTCTTATGTTACGCGGGAAAAATGACATTTCAAATCTATCGGTACGACAATCTATCTCTCTAATCTTGTTAATCTGATCAAACCTAGCATAATACGCAGGGGTTCTCAATATGTATCTAACATCATCTGTAAACAAATCGGTTTCGAATTTACTTAAAAGGTTTAACCTAAATTTTAACCTGCGTTCTGATAGTAATTCCCATCATAGTTCTTCTATTAAACTCGTAACACTTATACAATTATCATAACGGCCTTAAATATAAGAGTAGACTAAACGGCATGGGTCTGAGTTATCTGAGGAGTGTTTGCGGAAAAATGAGGATAAATAGGAACAGGAATAAGTGGGTAATAAGTGAGTGTAGGTTCGATGCTCCAGAAATAGACATATATGAAAGGAGTGTGCTTCGTTGGCTTGGCCATGTTGATAGAATGAATGAGAGTCGAATTACGAAACAGATATATAAGAATGAAATGAATGGTGCTAGAGGTAGAGGTTGGCCGAGAAAGTTGTGGTTGAATGTGGTTCAGGAAATTCTTAGGAGGAGGAATATTAGGAGCCTTAAAAACAGGAGAGCATGTATGAAGCAGTGCATGGGGGTAAATGAGGCAAGTGAGGTTTGCAAGGATAGGTCAGTATGGAGGAAATTATTGAGGCAGAGTTAGGTGTACGAATATGAATTTATGAGTGAAAGTTAGTGACTCTGTCTAACCCGGAAGGGAACGGCGTGATTGGTTTGTATGTATGTATGTATGTACTAATCTGAATTACACCAAGGGCTGAAATTCGCCATGAAAAAATCGTTTGACTTGACCGGGACTCGAACCATAATCTTCCAATTGCCGGTCATGTGTGTTTGCCAGTTGAACCAAGCCATCTTCCTTCAAGGCAAATTTTGAGGGAGTTTTGTGTGAATTAGATTTTCACGCCTTAAATCTACAATGTGGTACATGAGACGATAGTGGTGCTTACAAAGCCACTTTTGCGGTAGGTAAACCCGACACTGTCGTTCATACAACGACAAAATTGACGAACTTCCAAATATTTGACCTTGGAAATTAATCGGACTCAGGTTCGAAATACTGCATGATGTTTCCCACCAACTTCAGCCTCTGCGTTTGCCCCTCCAAAGCGATTTGTACTAGCACAACCGTGCACCCGGATGAACTTCAGTCAACAAAAGAAACTCGGCCGTGGAAGGAGGCTTATCGGCGGGTCTAGCGTTGGATTCCCAATATTAAGCCGACCAATTTTGATAGTGTGTGGAGAGGAATATCCGTGGGGAGAAAGTAAATGGAATCAGCCTTTCCATTTCCTGTGGGGGGGGAGGGATTCAAGCCGCACCCGCCGCTGCGTTTAAGAGGATCTCTCTTAACTCGTTGGTGAAATTAAAAGCAGACCGCGCTAAACAATCGGTGGTAGAACGAGAGGACTCGAGATGGGGCGGGGCCCATTGTTCGGGTAGCGTGAGTAGAATAGGCGAGGGATGGTTGAGTGAGGAAGAGAATGAACGCTGGCAAAATCCTATATTTCCTCTCACGATCTCTATCTTGAATATATGACGGGATGGGTACTCGTGAAACTCATCCAGTTCCGATTGTGATTCCTCTTCCAACCAAAACCATTCCGGTATAAGAAACTCTTGTGTCTCCTTGATTCCCTTATTTTATTTCCCCTCGTCTCCCACCACTCGTCTTTTCTCCTTACAGAAATGTGGATATTTTTACATTCCGCCTCCCTTATTCACTTGATCTCCCTCTCTCTCTCTCTCGTTCTCTTACTCTCTCTCTCGTTGCTTGTTTCATTCCTTTACCCGGCGCTTTAACTTCATCGATTTTGTTTAACGTTCTTCATTTCAGTTGCTTCGGCGGCGACCATATAATTTAACCCGTGCGATTACCGATTGTTGAAATAGGATGAGACTGCTATAAGAGAATGGAAAGTATTTCACAGTCGATGAGAGGACTAGGTTTGGAACCGTTAAGACCACTCTCCATGGTGCTTATTTCAGCCCTAAAATTAAAGTAAAAAACTCTGAACTAAAATCGGCACTTAAATTCCATTCTTCAGAGCCTATGTTAACACGATGCTGATTCCAGTGAACAGTGGCGCTGTTCGGGTATTCGTTAAACTACGAGATGTAAAATAAATTAGGTCATATCATTTTATCATGGCTAGTCATGACATAAAAAGTCACCTTAAGAGGTATCGATAAAAAAATGTTCTTAATTTTTGCTCATGCAGCTTCCTCGAAGACTATTTAGGCAGACGACAGCTCCACCACCGATATTCTCTCAAAACGCTCGACTCGCCTGCTCACCTGTGATTGGCCATTGGATTCAAGAATCAGATTTAAAATAAGTACCCATGGTATTTATTTATATTTTTGGTACTAAAAATTAAATTCTTTTCCGTAATCAGATGCAAGCACACTCTTTACTCAATACGATTTTAAGCATAACCACAACTGAACGGATAAGTTCAAACATTCCTTTCACTCAACATCTGATTGTTTCAAAAATAGCGTGAGGCATAGTTAACATATAGTTCACTTCTGTTTCCTCTTGAAAGTAAGTGTAGAGATAAATTGGTCGCAATTTCCTTTGGCAACAAAACGCTTCTGAAAGCCACTTGCCGAAACTTTCAATATTTTCCAAACAGCCTAGCATATTCCTTTACACCAACAATTTACATCTGAAGTCGCTTGCTGCACGTAACTTGCGCTATAATCTACCCAGTATATGATAGTAAGGATATTTTTGCGGATCCTTGGATATTTCGGCATTGATAATAATCCCTATTTTTCGCACAAAATGGACAATACTGTTTGTTTGTACAATTGAATGTTTTACTAATTGTCTGGTATGACGCTATTGGCAATGGCAAATCTGTAAGTCAGTAATTACTATAGTGGTTTTAGTATGAAGTCATTACACGGTTGCAAATTGAATGAAGCAGTGATTATAACACTGTACACGTTATCATGAGCAATGGCAGATGCATTATAATATGGAATATATTTCATGCATGATTGAATATGTTCTCTGTAAATGATTTTCTCTACGCAGTCATGAAAATAGATATGCGCCTGAATGTCTGCCATGTGAAGTCACTGAGGTTGAAGACGTCATAATTTCACCCTTCTTTTACATGTATCAATTCAGGGCTCATTCTTACATTACTGCTTACATTAATCATATGATCGCAATCAGAAGTCCAGCACACTGAGAATTATAATTGTAGAACTTTCTCTCCTACCACCTAAAATAATTATTCCTCCAAAATCTAACATTTCAAAGTCACACTTGATATACCACATGTACTTAATGCAAGGTATCTCTCCATAAATTTGATAAATAATGAGTTTTTCATTGAGCTATTTGAGATTTTTAATTCTTATATCTGTTATAATTCCTGGCATATGATTTGATCACGAATGCTAAGCTAGATTTATGGGAAATAAATCTGTGGATGTTCACTCTTCTTTAAGGAATTTCACCCTCTTTAACTTTCATTGAAATGCACTCTTTTGTCACGAATTTTCGCCGCATTTTTGCCATTGATTACAAAAGTGTCTCCTCCTATCTTGGTGGTGTTTTCCGTGAGAAATATTATTTTTTTGCATTTTTACTGCTATTAAAGACAAACGGTTGATAATTGTACTAAAAGATTAGGGAAAAGGTTTATTCGTATCATGTGAAAAATATTACGAATATTAGAACGCTCCTGGCGTTACTAATCCGTGGCGAGGTTGCATAATTCTTTACGGCGTAAAGAATAACCGTGTATTTGTCCTCGCTTGTTCAGATTCTTCATTATCTCTTTGAATTTTTCGATTAACTTTAGGGAAGCAATAATGATTCTCGTTTTCCAGGACTCTTTTTCTTGTCAGTGGAGTACTGAAGTTTAAGAGATCGATCGAACACAATGATAATAATACATATGATCGAACAACATGATAACTCCCAGAAAAATATATTTAGCCCACAAGGACGAAATATATTTTTACACGAACGACACGAAAATCTTGGTATTAACTTGAGGTGAATCAGTGATCCGGTAAATGAAAATGTAAGCGACGATATCGATTGCGAACATTGATGATTTTAGCTGTAGAGAAAATTCTGCGAAAATAAAAGTCTCCGCTCACTCATGACTATGTTACAATTGGATTTGAAAGATGAGGTCTAGGATTGAAACTCTATTTGTTTGAAAAAGTAACAAAAAACTAGGGTAGAGTACCGTATATTCTAGCAAGATTTTTCTGTTCCACCGATGTAGTAGAAGAGCTCTAACTCAATTCAAAAGGCGTAGGAAAAAACGCTTTCGAGAAACTCTCGACTATTTAAGCTCGTGCTTTTCTTTGTTTGGTTTTGCGCGGCTTATTTACGCCTGGATTTTTTTTATCCTTCTCCCATCTACTTCTTCTTTTTGCTATTTTAGACTCCGGAAAAGAGAAGCTCTCCCTTTCCCTTTCTCTTGGTACAGATATGATAAATCTCACTTTATTTTTTCACTCCGAGCAACATCCGCTGAGATTTGTCAAAATTCCTACTCTCACTCTCCTACCTAAAAATCAACAGAGCATGGAAGACGCATTGTAAAAGGATGTTCAGCATTGTTTACCCGAGTCTCGTGATTAAAGCTTGTTAGTCCTCATCTTATTTTCGGAGGGATTTTTCACCATTAAAGCATAAAAATAAAAACCACTAGCCCTTATTGATCATTTGAAGCTGTGTAATAATTGTATCATATACTTAATAATCAGTGGACTAGCGCTCTACTGTTGGTAAGACTTGGAAACCCTTAGGTACCCGATCAACAAAAGGTAGGTTTGAACAGATCTGCGAGTCAATGAGGAAAAATTAGGTGATTATAATCGTTAATAATAAAACTGTTTAATCTCTAAGAGATGGCTTATGTTCTTAAAGTACACTGATAGCATTGTTATCTGAATTCTCGAAAGTATCGAAATGATCTGAATCTATTCTGATGAGTAAAATTAAACACTTGACTTGTTAATAAACCGATTCAAGCAGACAGCTCTGAAAAATGCTTAAAGTGACAGTAAACTTCAAATTGTGACTTCAAATATGGTTTTGGAAACGGTTTACAGCAGTACTATATAATATTCAAGTTAACCTTTACATGGAATTATTAACATAGTTCAGGCATTCTTGATATTCGTGAGCTTGGTTTACTGGCTAGAAATTTTATCAAAATTTGCACAAAGATTTTGGATTCACTCCTTTTTTTAACAATCTCTATAGAATCAAACTAGGTGTTTTATTCATAATACCTCCTTAAAATAATTTTTTCATTATGAAATATCTCAATATGGGCAAAGAGAGAAATGAGGGATGGCTTGCAAAGCAATATTTAGCTCTTTTTTCTGTAATGCGATCTAATATGTAATATATAACTCTTATATAATTGACTCAATTATGTTACTTAATAATTTATGAAGTGTGAAAAAATGCATATTCTACCTATTTAACCAAGTTGAATTCGCAGAGTGCGAAGGAGAAATAATTTCCCCATTTCAGACAGCTTTGATGTAAAATTTCTGATTAGATAGCCAAATCAGTAAAGGAGAAGAATAAAATATTCTCCCATAGGCTACAGGATAATATTTAAAAACCTCTGCGCTGTTTTGAATCGCAATTCCTGTGAATAAGCGTGAAAAATAATGCTGGTCGATAAGAGAGTCTGAAAAGTTGTCGAGGCCCGAGGATTGGAAATGATGGATCCAGTGACGGAGAGACCCTTGGGAGCATTCGGGAAGCTGTAAAGAGGTTTCGATATAGAGGAAGACATTAAGAGTGGAGAAATATGGGATATTGGCTCAAATTCGATAACTTTTATATCAAACGGGACAATTTTAACATTTGAAAGCGTAGATGTAAGCAATGAAAAATGATAAGTAGGTAATCACAGTCGATTTGACGGTTCGAGCAATATTGTTGCGAAGTGGCCTCCAGAACGGTAGGTTTACCCTGGAATATTACTGCTTCAAGTAGCGTCTCCAGGATCTTGTGGAATATTTTACCCTGACGAAAATATTTTCACAAGTCAGTGTAGAGATGGATTGGTCGCTGTTTACTTTGGCAATAAAAGGCTTCTGAAAGCCAGCTGCAGAGACTTCTAAAGTTTTGCAAATGGGCTTACAGAGTCATTTACAGCAAACTTTTATGACTAAAGTCGCCTACTGCAAGTAATTTCCACTATCATCTAATCATTTTAATATACCCACCTTAGAGGAGCATGTGTATTAGTGTGAATCCTTCACTATTTCAACATTTACAATGATTACTGTGTTTTACTCGAAATGTACGATGAACCCATTAAGATTGGATCTTAGATCATGTGATTGGTATGACAGTATTGGCAATAAAAAATCCGTCAGTCAGTATTTACTAGCCATCACCCATGCGCTGGACTACTTTACTCTTCTCCTTTCAAAATTTGCTCTCACATTATCTTCCAACTTTAATTTGGGCCTTCCTTTTCCTCTGTTTCCTTCGGGTCTTGCTTTCCAAGGTGTTTAGGATATTGCTGCTCTCCTATCCGGCGCACATGACCAAACGATCTCAATTGCGACTTTCCAAATGTATCGGTTCAGTATGTCACTTTGAGGTTCATACGTTTGGTGATGTTCCTTCAACTACCCCTTTTCCTTTAATTCTTGAAGTGTCAGAGAAACCTGATCTCAATAGCTTTTACTTTGCATTAGTGTTTATTAATCAAATTTCTTGGTCATCAGCAATATGTGACTCCTAGAGACTCGGAGGCTACACGCTAGTCTTAGTTTGCTTGAGAAATTCGGAACTGGTGTGTTTCAGAGCGACACAAAGAATATAATCATGACGCTTCATTACATCTGTAGGTCAGATAGAACCAAAAAATAAGAGAGAATGCCGAACTGATAGGTACAAAAAACTCGTTCTTTCCGCGCACAACAAGCAGCCACAATAAAATCTGAGCTCGGCTAAATACACTCCCATAATATACGTCACCATTTCTTCTCCCAAAACCTTATCCCTTACATCTCTTCACGGATGGTGTCCTAATCCCCCATGCCACACGCCCATGTGGCGGCTCTCAGGGTAGTATGTAGATGTAGATATAGATGGATGTGCAAGCTGTAGTATGCACAGATTTTTGCACTGCCAGATTAGTCCTCTTCGTTACTTCTCTTTGATTTACAAACTTAGGGTTGAGAACACCATGTAATTTGCTGGCTTCCAGAATACACGAGTCACTTTCAGCATCCAAATTGACATCTTCACCCATTGGTGCCCTTGAGTAAATGAATGCTGCCATTTGTTCTATTGGTGTATTACTAACAACTAAGATCATGCCGACATACCTGTTTTCTAATTATCATTTTTTATGTATTTGATGGATTGAAGGTAATGTTTTTGGCAGGCATTATTTTGTTCCACATATTTATGCTATGCTGGAGGTTCTGTACCAAATCGTCAATCGGGATAATGTGGTCAGAATAGGGAAGATTCGAAAAGAGCAAAAGCTGCATCTTTTATTTTTCGAGCTCTTCTCTATCAAATACACCCGTTATTAAATGGTAAGAGCTATTATCGCACTTTTTCTCAGGTTTTAAAAATAATAATTGTAATGCGTAATGTACAATACAACGTAATCCAACAATAGATTCGGGACGCGATGTAGTTATTATTAAAAAATTGTGTACATGTGCGATTGTTGTTCTTGCTACGACGAACGTCCACCACATAACGTCTGTATCTATTGAACTATTCTGCGAGCATTAAGGACCCTGTTCATAAAGATTTAACAAAATAATCAATAAAAACAAACAAAAGCTGCATGATTCCTTAAAAACTCCTACGAGCAAACATATAGTGTCTCACAAATTTTAAAGGGATTAAGGTGGGAGCTCCTAGAGACTCGAAGGCTATACACTAGGCTTAGTTTGCTTGAGAAATTCAGAACTGTTGTGTTTCAGAGTGTCACAGAGAATAATATCATGATGTCGCATTACATCTCTAGGTCTAGCAAAAGCCATAAAATAAGAGGAAAACTATTTTCTTAAATATTGGTACAAAGACTCGTTCTTTCCGCGCACAATAAGTGACCACAATTATAACTGAGCTCCACTAAATACACTCCCATAATACACGTCACCATTTCACCTTCCAAAACCTCTTCCTTACATATTTACACGGCTGGTGTCCTAATCCCCCTGCCACACGCCCATCTGGCGGTTTGCAGTGTATTATATAGATGTAGATGTAAATGGTGAAAAGGGTCCAAATATCTCCGCACTTGGCTGGATTAGTCTACAAATGTTTGTTTTCGAAACGGCTGACCAACAGAGATACTGTTAAGCTTTTTTTTATTTAATTATAAGTTCAGTTTTCACGTTTAGGAGGAAATGAACCCCATCATATTACACTCTTGCATTTGTATCGAAGATCGATATTGCAAAATGAGCATCGCACGTTCCTCACTCCCCCAAAAAAACATCATCCCTGAGAGACTGCTTCCACACCGCTGTCACTCCGGCTTCAGTCCCTTCTTCACCAGGCGCTCCGGGGTTGAAGAAGGGAGGAAAGCATATTTGCATCCCCTCCACTCCACTATCCTCCGCAGGGAAAACGGGGAAGACGTCGATCTAATAAGGATCTTCCTTTGGCGTGGAAGAGAGTCGGTCGGGGGGGCAGGAGGTGGGTTTTATCGAGGGTGAAGAAATGGGGCCGTGTAGCCTGGTGGGGCTCAGGGAGGGGGCGTGGAGGGAAGGGAGTGGGAGGGAAGTAAGAGGGGGAGGGGGTGGGAAGGGCGTAATGGGAAAACCAATCCGCAGGGGTCTCTCGCGGGAGTGCGAGGATGCCCTATTCCCTTTTCCGCACACCCCCTGCCGGGGGGCGCCGCCGTGGCCACAGAGAAACCGCCAACAAACCCATCCCCCCATCCCGTCTCCACCCCTCTTTGACGTCAAAATAGTCAGTTCCCCCGCCCCGGAAGGAATAGCAATCAGTGATGCCGAAAAGAGTGATGGCGGAGGGAGAATACGGTGTGGGAGCCATGGAGTGAGAACGAACGGAGGAATCTGTTTATTGTGTCGGCTGGAGAACTGGTTTCCTGAGTCGGTGGAACGTGTTTGAGTCTGGGTGGTGATTTTTTTAAGTGAAATTAAAATATGACTTGGACAAGGACAAGATGTGTTTCCAATTTATTGATATTTAGGGGCAAATGCTAATTACATTTAACATTGTAACAAGATAAACGGGACCAAACATATTTTTCTAGTTGATATATTAGTAGAGTATATTAGTCGAGAGCAAATAGAAAATGTGTAAATTAATCAAACTCGGTTATTGTACAAAATTAAGTTAAATGTTTGCTCACTTTTGTAAATTTTGTTGACAGCCAAAAACACTCAACATAAAAATGTTATCTAAAATAATACAAAATTATTAGCTAGCAAGATAATTTCCTTAATCCTGTGATAGGAAAATCCTCTTCCAAGTCATCTATGGGTAAAGGACTGGCAATGATCTAGGTAGGGACTGAGGTAATACTGGAATGACTATTTAACTACTCAAATACATGGAGATTGCATGCATGTCATGGAGAATCTTGTCTTAGGGTTGAAAAATTGATCTATAAGGCAGATTACCAATTGATCAATGGCCAACGGCATGGACGAGAGAAAGTAGTGGTATAGAACTGCTCTAAAAATTCTTGGGGGACATACGTAATAGCGATGCTGCCCATCCGATCCTGATGGTTTCTAAACTAGAAAAGAAGACAGTTTTTAAGCTTTATTATCGAAATTTTGTACGCTTAAGCATTCAAATATAAGTGAAGAATAGCACCTAATTCATTTTCTAGACCCGGTAACCTCAAAATAGGTATTTTTTTAGAGAAGCAACCCAATATCATCCCAATAATATAAATATTCAGCAATGGAAGGAAACAATTGTAGGAAGAACTAGAGAAAAAGGGTTTAAATAACATTATAATGGCTTTTTAAGTGGAAAATTATGTATTAATGAAGCTGTGGTGAGATAGAAGAGTAGAGCGGAGAGCTGCAGCTAATCAGTCATCTGTTTGATGACTTCTCAATATGGGCGCAAATTAACGATACATGACAAAATCTGACAAAATTGTTTGTTGATCCTGATTTTCAGGATAAACTTGGGTATTTTCCCCGCAATATCAATATTTTTTGTGACATAATGGAAATGAAATTCTCGAATGCCATTTTTATTACATGCTTATTATATACAAATGTGATACCACGAATTAACTTGACATTCGGTACGTCAGTAACTGATATCAATAGCTTCAAATACTGTGAAAAACACTGAATTTTCACTTAATAATGGTGTGATTAAAAATCTATATTGCCAAGGCTTTGGTCTCACTTTCGTCTGACACCTCTGCTCGTGCAATACCCTAATCATAGTCTCCCATCATATTACGGTCCCAACATCTATGATATCTTCTTCTCATAAGGCGAATGTCCTGGAGAGTGCGTTCATAGTGTTGCTAAATAAAAGCCCATAAACTGTGGTCTGAAGGAATAAAAATTTTCAAAGCATCGAAAAGTATCGGCATTCGGGATTAAATAATGCTGTATTTGGGCTTAGAACTTTACTACTGTTCAATAAACAGCAAAAACTAAACTTAAACAATTTTTTGTTGCATAGTATCATAAGTGTGGCATCACTGGCATTAAAATTTACCGCTTTAAAGTATACACGTACGCTCATAGAAATTCATACGATGAGAATGTGCAATAAATCCACGAACATCTGAGGAGATAAAGCAAATGGATAAGTGGAGATGAAAGCCAATATTTTGGATAGAGAGAGTACTTGGGAAGAATGGTGGTGGAGGAGGTGAGCTATGAGAACGACTCCAAAAAAAAAACAAACGGCAGGATCTAGATTAGATCTCTTAGTCAATTGATTGTATATACCTATTTCAGAACAGACTAGAACCCTTTGAAACTTGGTGCTGGAGGAAGATGTTGAAGATAAAATGGACGGGCAAAATAAGAAATTGAGAAATGTACAGATGAGTACAAAAAGAAAGAAAAATATGAAACACCATACATAAAAGAAGAACTAGATGGATTGAACACATCCTGAGACACAATAGGTTTATGAAGAACATAATTGAAGGTAGAAAAGTGGGAAAATTCCCCAGAGGAAGACCTAGGAATAAGTTTATGGGCCAAATAAAGAGGTAAGTACATGAAAAGAGATACCAGGAAATAAGGGAACTAGCATTGGATAGGAAAATCGTGGAGGGCTGCGCGACCAATGAAGAAAACAACCTTTTTGGCGTTACTTTAGCAGAAAGGACAGATCAGTCCTTAAGTTTAATTTCGACTTCACTTTTCAATGTGGGTGTGCTTTAGCAAAATCCACCTCAGTGGCAAATTCGTCACATGATATGGTCATACTTATTCCATGCACATGTTCTTGCGTGAGGGAGTATAATAGCGGTGATCGCAATCGCTATGTTGTCCCAATCGATTGCTCTTAAGTCTCTGCCGCGTGTGTCAAGTGTTTGGCTCTCACCTTGTTTTCCCGTCGTTGGGCGTGCCTTTAGCTTGTGGTCTTCCATTCCCCGCTGTGAGGCTGGTGTAAAACTGCGGAGACGTCGAGGGTCCTGGGGGAGACTTGACGTGACTTACACTGTCAGGTTCCCCTTCGAGACCTCACCATCAGGGACGAAAGGGATAACAGTTGACGTTTTCCATGGCTTGGTAAGGGAGGATGTCCTCAAAGCTTTAGTTTGTTTCCTTTCCGTTTTATTAATGTCTTCATCCTTTACCGTTCTTCTATAAGGCTTTAAGAGACCACCTATGCGTAGCCTTGCAAGTAAGTTTCAAAAAGTTTCGTAAAATGTTTTAATCATACGTCGAGATAAATACTTTTGGAAGGTTACTTTTCAATTCCCTATCCCCGAGAGGGAAATGGGTTTTTATGCCAGGAATTAAATTGGACCAAGGTTGAGAACGTGAAAGGCATTAGGATCCATAAGTAATATTTATTCATTTATTTCAAATGATGGTTCAATGGTTCAAATATGGAATGTAATGAGACATTAGATACTCAGATACATTCCTAAGCGTGGAATGGGCATTCCACTAACCTTCTTAGTTCCATTTCTTATACCCTTCTATTTCATATTGGGTTATATCTGAGCTCCAAGTCAAAAATACCTTTAAATTTAACTCATCTGACGATATATTGTGGAGAAGGAGTAAAGATGCCATGATCTCGCAATAAAAGATGTTGTTCACTATCCACAGAGTCACACATAGGCTATGTCATTTTCAAGGTACAATTTTACAAGTGTTGCAAGCTTATATATATTTTTGATCCATTCCAAATAACATATAAGCTTGCAACACATGTAAAATTTACCTAGTAAATAACATAACTTATATCGAAAACTCGGTCTGTGTGAAGAATACTCTGAGGATAGTGAACAACATCTATTACTGTGAGATCATGGCCAAATTATGCTGTTTCAACAAGAATGTAATAATTTTAAGCATCGCAATGTAGACAACATTTTGATTATGATATTTTACTCGCAGGATTTACGATATTTTGTATTGATTAAGTATGCATGATAAAATATATTAAACAGGAAGAAGAAAAGGCAATGAATGGATAAATTCTTAATGAAAGCATGATCAAAATCGTATTTTTGTTCTAAAATTATATGGTTCATTGTGGGATTCTTGACTCTTGGTGGACGTAATGACTGAGTTTCAAATTAATTTATCTCGTGTATATCTCATTGAGAATAGGCATTATTCATTTGACATTAGCTAAAAGTGCGAAACTAAACCAGAGTCCAACACAATTAATTTCAAATTCATTGCGATATACGGCGTGAAAAGGGAGTTTTTACACGGGATTTGGCTTTTATTTTTCAATTGCATATTTCTATCGATGGTCGCATGACCTTAGGTTTTCGCCAAATCGATTAACTTTTCAGTTCGTTTTTTCTTCTCTTCCCATGGAAATGGAAAAAATTCCAACGGTTCATTATTGATGCTTTCATGAATCGCAGGAATTCCGGCCAGCTGTTGAACTCGGAAGTGGGTATTGAATTTTCAACGGAAAATCCACATTGCGGCCTGTGGTCAAAGTTTTCTCTAACACTGCATTTGAAAACAGGGTGGAGAAAAAATTTACATTAATGGCGGGTCGTAAATGCGGTATTAACGTCCTATGGGAATGTTTTAATCCTCATATCTGCGTTTTATTCGATGTTATTGCTATGTTCATATTGCCGTTTTTCAGTTCTTTCGTTAATATATCTCTTTTAACCCGGCTGGTATCTGGCAATGCATTCCAAGTTGGCGATGATAAGGGATGGCATTACCTGGCGTTAACCTTTTTCTTATCTTTTAATTGTTTTTTAAGTAGGTTTATGCAAAGCCTTAAAAAATCATTCGTTATTTATTTTGCATTTTTGGCGCATCCATTTACTTTGCTTTAAGTTGAATTTCCATGAGGAAAATGCGGAATGAAGATAGATCATAAGTAACAAATGTTATGAGTTTTTCCTGGGTTAAGAGAGTGTGACTGGTCAAAACATTAGGAGGGCACAAAATAGAGCCGGTACGGTTATTTTAGTTCTTTGTTAGTTTGAATGAATAAAATGAGTTTAGTAGCAGCAATCTTAGGAGATGTATATCGTTATCAAATTAAATTTTCATTATAATATAGGAACTGATGACGATTACTATGTTAAAAATATAATGAAGAAGCTGTTGAACAGATTGATGTGGAGTGTTGTACGGAGCGGAAACGTGGGATCTGAGAAAAGAAGGCGAGAATGGGCAGCTGGCCGTCAAAATATTTCTTTCTCAAATACGCAACAGATTTCATTACTGAAGGGGAGGTGAGAGATACACTGGCGTTACTTATTATTTGGTTCCTATATCTATTTTATAATAAATTTTAGCCATTTTAACATCATAAATTTTTCCATACTCGGATTGCAATGTTAAAGTAAGACAAAAGAATCGAAGCGTTGCTCAGCTAAAACCGAGCTCTTCGGATCTTAAGAGCGCTACGGAACGAAATATAAGGCATGGGGCCTTATCTGTTTGATTCCTTTTGTTAGATTAAGGGCGACTGTGTAGGTACGGATAACGAGATGCATATCTAGAGAACGCGAGCGCCTCAAAAATCGATTCCCAGTCATGGGAATAGCGCAGCCTATTTTAGCCCGGCCTACGGTAGCTAACGAAGGCCCTCAGAGCGATTGTAACTATTTCCACGAGAACTTCCACAACTGAACTAGTTAAGTATGCCTCCTTGTCGTTATTTTTTGACTTGAGATTTGATATCAAAGCTTGGCCGTATCACGGGAATGCCATATCATATTGGCCTGATTGGAGGACATCGAGAGGATGTACTAAGCCCCGGGATTTTTCCCTGACGTCCTGTAGTACTTGATACGGCCTTATTAGTTTAGCTTTAAGCGTAGCTAGTTACTTCGAGACATCTTTCGTATCACCCGTTGCCCTGCAGTATTTATTTATTTTAATCCCTTTGCATATTTTGGGACAACTAGTGCATTCTCAATTTCATAAAGGATCGTTTGTTATTCTGGCGACGTATCGTTTTCCCAATTAAAGGAATTTTATTCCTCGTTGTATGAATCCCACCAAGTTTCTTTTCACCAGAATCTTTTGAAAAATCCCTCCAAAGGGGAAATCTCTGGTTCTTCGGTTCTTTCTGCACGAATACTTCTCTCCAGTGTTTTTCTTTATTTTTCCAAGGTATCCCGATGTTTTTCCTTGATCTCACCGTGGAAATTTACATTCAATCTTTCAGTCACAATTTTCAGTATTCAGGTGGGTATCAATTAAAGAAAAATTGATGCAATTTTTAATCCTTTCTTCATTGTTTTCATCTGTGAGCTAAAAGTACCGCCATCACTTTATGCTTATTTCATTCTACGTGCGTGATGGCATGTTGGAGAGGGTGATTAAGAGAAGAACACTCGTCAGGCTAGAAATAAGATCGGTATTTTGAACGACACGAGAAGAGAATGAAGTGATGAAGAAATTGTGGAAGATTTATGGTGGACAAGTAGGTTCATGTGCAGAAAAGTTAGAGATGATCCCAAAATATTTTTATTTTAAGTTAGGAGACCTCAAAAACCTGACAATTGGCCGAAAGATTATCAACTTTTGACTTCTTTAAATTTACTTTGTTTCGTTTTATGGGTTTCAGCAAATCCATTTGACAAAGGAAGAGGAATTTTTCCTTAAAATTCTGCTGTTCGGATCGATTTATTTCTCGGGTATCTGCAATATTGATTGATAGTTCATGGTGGGTTATTTTCCTAACTTCTTCCATTCCGAGATATTTTTCACGGTCCTGCATAGCAGATAACAGAAGCAGAGACCATGCCGCTCTTTAAGTTCATAATGCCCTCTGCCTCTCCTTTCATCGCCCAAGATTCCCATTTTTGTGCACGAGTCCACATTGTCACCCATTTATCACACTATCCTGTACTCCCTTACCTCTAAACATGCCTGCAAACCATCTCACTTATCTTCCCTGAATCTATATCACTGACTTCCTTTCCTCTCCCACCATATGTAGAACTTCTCCGTTCATCATCCTTGCTACCCACCCCAACCTTTCCATCCTATTCCAAACCCACATCTCAAATACACATCAACCGGAGAAGAGACCAAGCTAAAAGGGAGTTCATGGTAAAAACAACTGCTGTGCTAAATGAATATAGGAGTACAAACCAGGAAAAATAATGTGAAAACATTCATGTGGAGCATAGCACTCTATTAATTGTAAGCGTGGACCAATGAAAAAGCTGACCAGAGCAGACAACAAGCCTTCAAAACCTGGTGCTGGAGGAGGATGCTGAAGATAAAATGGATGGATAAAATAAGAAATGATGAAGTAAATAGTAGTGTAGAAGATGAAAGGTCCATATGGAACTCCATACAGGAAAGAAGAACAAGATGGATTGGACGCACACTGAGACACAATGGGTTTGTGAAGAGCATAATTATAGGTAAACTAGAAGGAAAAGTCCCCAGAGGAAGAACCAGGAATGAGTTCATGAACTAAATGAAGAGAAAATAACATTGAAAGAGAAACCAGGAGGTAAGGGAACTAGCATGAGATAGGAAATGGTGAAGGGCTGCATTCAACTAATGTTAGGATTGAACGATCAATGAATGAATGACATGAATCTGAAATACTTCCAGTCTGGGCATATCATCTCTCCACAATGACCACGTTTCCGATCCGTACAGCACCACACTCATAAAAAATTGCGGCATACCTCTCCTACGACCGCCACATCAAGAATAATTTCTCACTCCTCACGGTTAACTTCTTTGGAAACGTACATGCACTTCCAAGCCGATATTTCTTTCTGTCAGTCTTTTCTTAGCGTCTTTGCTTAAAGAGTTCTCAGCTCGACAAATCCGTTCTCTTTGTGAACGCTTGAAATTAATATCTTCGCGCGAAATAAATATGATGTGATTAACTCAATAATTTAACCACTCCCTTCGATTCCCTCTCTCTTGAGGAGGTAATCTCACGAGGAAAGCTGGTGCTCTAATCCCCAGCGTCGACGTATGACAAAACGGTCGCATTCCGCGCTCCGTTTGAGAATGGCCGCGAGAACAAAGAGAGGTAAGAGGAGAGTGACTCTACGGCGAGTCTATTCAGGTCTCCGGGACCGGAAAATGTGAAGATGTTTGTTGCAGAGATAGAGGAAGAGAGAGGGGCACAAGCGAGTGGCTGGAGTTGTGCTCCAGATTGTTGCCAGGAATGGAGAGGCTTTAGAAGATGCATTAAAATCACATTATGGTCGCCTTTTCGGTATGCCGAGGCATCCCTTCATATTTGCGGTCTCGGTTTTATTATAATCGCTCTCCTTCCTCATCCGGTATATAAGCATTATCCTGCGCCCTAAAATTCATCTCGTCTTGGCTTTGAAAAGACTTTGTGATCCAAGCTTTATTAATCATGTAGGATTTTCTCTTTCATTTTTCAGATAATTTTGCTAAAAGCGACGTTTTATGTTGATGTAAAGTAGAAATTCGCAATTTAATCAACAATTTCAAGTTTAAAATACGACTCAGGTTTATTAATTGCTAATTTAGCACAATATACGTATAAGTGAAGACCATCTTTTCGTTCCATAATTTCAATTAATCCATTAAGAAAAAGGTGAAACTGCACGGAACACAAGGTAATTAGGTCAAATCTGTAATGATGTGAGGACCTACTTTAAATAATGTATATTTACTACCCTAATGTAACGCAGATCAAACATTGACTAATTTTGGACGAATAATGCAAGAATACGAGTTATACCAATGTCGATGACTTTCAAAATTTAATGTGAAATGACTGCAATCGAAAAGTTCGTCGAGAAGATAATAATTATTTTATCTATGAGTTGATTTTTTATTTTTCGAGATTCGTGCATTATTTTCGGGAACATTATTTTCGGGCCTGGAAAAAACTAGGCTCTGCGTAGAACCTGATAATTGTAAAAGCCCTAAAAGTCTGATATAATTCCATCGGTAAATCCTGCATGGATTAATTTTACACGTTTGTTGGGACGTAGGAAAAACGGGATATAGACCTGCACCTATCCAGGTGCATGATATCTGATTCACTCAGGAAATTGTTGTTCAACAGTTTCAATAAAGTCATGAGTATTGGCGTATTGGATAAATACAATGATTCGAGGTATGTGACCTAAATGCGACTATGCGACATAAATGCGAAAGTAATGTGACTTAAAGCAGCCAGCTAATATGTTCTTCATTCACAGGTGGAGTTCGCGAGATTAGTTGCCTAAGTAAGAACAATGATTCGCCTCAGAAGAAATATATGCATTATATATCCACAACACCAATTTATTTCGGGATAAATACAGTTAAATTGTGTATTGGCCTCAAAATTAGGTCTATACACAATATAGATAGGCCTTAATTAAATTTATTGCTGGTATTAAACAAAAAATACTTTCAAAAGCATATATAGTAATCACAAAGATTTCAATTGAGCCCAATTGCGAACAAGAAAAGCAGAGGCAATAATAATTCATCTTGCTTACATTTGTATATTGTACTGATTTTTAAAAGTTATAGGGTACATGTACATACATTCCAGATCAAGTGTAAAACATCAATATTGTTTTGTAAAAACATCCATTCCTATGATGACTTCAAAAATTTTCTCTTGTTTTTATAACGTTCAATGAATTCAGATAAGATTCGGATTTGATGTCTTAAGAGGTTACAAAATTGGTTGCTACTTGGTTGTGTTACTTTAGCATTTTGAATGTAAAAAAAAAAGTGTCTTAAAATTCCTGCTTTACCTAAGATATCCAAACCCTTAGCTTTACTTACCACTTAATAATCCAAACTTCATCGCAATACTGGCTGCGTTAAAAATGTAATCACACGACTGATTCCTTGAACTTAAAAATTCGTTTATTCATTTGTTCTTCGTATAAGTACATACGCACAAAGGTAAATATTACTATATTTCAAAACTAGGGACATAGTTTCCCCTTAGCATAACATCCTGTTTGGGGTTAACCGACTTTTCTTTGTCTAACTAAATTAAATTAGTACAGAAAATGACAAAATTCAGTCACTATGCCACAAATTACAGGTTATTTTACAAAAATTATCACTGGATACAAAAATATAAAAAATAAGCAAATTAAATGGGATAATAAACCATGATAATGCGGGAACGCGCGACGTAATCTGATTAGGATCATTGCAATTTACAGAGTTAGATATAGTTTTATACGATTATGATACATCTCGAGTGAATCGGGTGTGGTGGCTAGAGTACCGGCTAACCTTACGGGCAGACACGGTTCAAATCCCTGCAGAGGAAGATGTTTTTCAGAGGAAACCTGAAACTTGAGTGTCTTGTGGAAGGCACCTCAAGAGAAGTACTCCATCTGTTGGATGAGGCCTTAAACCATGGTACCAATGGCTCTTCTCGTTAAGAGATACGCCGGGTTTCTCTCCACCCTTTCTCACTTACCTGTCTCCTATGGCGCAAATGACCTTCGCTCTCCAAATATCCAAACATCCGATGCATCTCGAGCTATGATTGATGATCTATTTCAAAATGAGGGCTATGATTGATGATCGATTTCAAAAATCATCTGAAACAACAGCCAAACGAATTTATATAACTTAGTGTCTTCATAATACTTGTTTAAACGTAAAAAAAGCAATCTCGTCATTTATCTTTGGAGATCTTTCTCTGGAGTTCGACTAATTCACATCTAAAATGCTAAGTCCCTCACGTACTGCTCAAAGGCGCGGCTCTAACCTTTTGAGAAGGCCAAGATGTTGTGGAGTTGAGAGATAGAAGCGGAGGAGTGAGAGCAAGGGCTGTGGTAAGGGCGTGAGGCATTTAAGCGCAAATAGGCAGCGGGGTAGGAAGTGGGCGAACGTTAGAAGATGGCAGTCCCCCCCCCTCCCTTTCCTCCCATCCATGCTCTGTGGGAATATCAAGGCCGATCTCGAATTTTCATTTTAATTTCCGGAGAATGACATCTTCTCTCAGCGTCAAGCGGTCGAGCGGAAGTCCCAGAAACGCCGAGATTCCGGGCAAAGGAGGAGAAGAAGATGAAAAAAAGAAGCGAGTCCATATTCGTTCGAATCCTTTTCAGTCACTGCCAACCGTACCGAAGTCCAAAAACATCCCTCATACTACCCTCCCTCCCCCGCCTCCCCCTGCCGCCCCCTGCCTTGCCCTACTCACATTTCTTCCCTCTATCGGATGCAGTCCTTTCCACCCTTTCCTTTCAATGCTCTTTCGACCAACCCTCGCACTTGCCCGTACGCGTCTCCATGGTGCTATCCCCTCCCGGCACCCCACTTCCAAAACCAGTCACCCCATCCTCTCAATTGCCTCCATATCTGGAGAGAGACGTCCTTCACCACTCTTTCGCATTCCCTCTTCCTCCTCACTCTAACTTCAAAGCGTCTTTCACCCAAGTCAGTTCATATGAGCATCTATGGCCGATAGAGAAGTGGAATCGATGTTTCTATATCCCGTAGGTCAAAGGGAGAGAGTAAATGGGGTCTAAACGAATGAAAGTGAAGCCTGCATGAGATATCCCGTATGACACGATCCAATTTCATAGCCAATTCATTGTGTGTTGAATTGTTTACCGCTTGCCACATACCAATTTTCGTCCCAATTTCCATCCCGCGATCTTTCTGACAATTTTGTACTCGATATGGTACTTAGAGCAAGTTCTTCTGAGACAAATCTCCATTCAGAGCGCGGGCTAGTTCTGAAATATCGTGGTAATAAATTAATATAAGAAATCATTTAAGCATTTAAAGAGCAAAATAGATCTGTGACGCAATTACTAACGACTATCTACACATGAGTCAGTGTAGAAGTCGTCCTAGAAAATAGCGTTTTCCATCTCTCACTCACCGTGTCGCTGGGCTGGATGTTTCTTTTGTTTTTATTCATGGGAGTTCTAGGAAATATTTTATATCAATATAGTCAATTTGAAACATGTTCAATGTCGTTTTGAGAAGAGAATAAGGTTGCCGAATAATCCATGATGGTGGCCTCGTTTTAAATCATACGACACAAAAAAATCGTTTGATTTTCGTTTCCTTCTATGCACATCCAGAGTATTTAAACTGTGCTATCTTGAAAAATTGAATGGTGACAGGCTTTACTTCATGAAAATCCATCATGAATAAATTTCAAAATTACTTGGTTCTTTTTCACACGGTTTCACATTGGTTACGTCGAATTGGCCTAAGGACACCTGATGATGTCGCCTATGTCACGAAATCGATCGACTCACAAAACACTGTGGCATCTTGGATCTCCTTTTGCTGGATATGAACCATGACGGATGACATTGGTCCGCGCTAAGTCCCGATTGACGGTCTACCCTAGAGCGAAATCGTGAACCTGACTTCAATTCTCAAATTAACGATAAAAGTTTACGCCATTCGTGAACTACGCTTTACAGAAGCTATGTTTTAAGATATAATTATAAACCAAAATGTTTCGGGCCGTATCGATGGTAGTTTTTTTCGATTCCCGTTCAAAGCCACTTCGACAAAGGACCTTTTCTCTTCCTTTCTTCATCTTCAAATCCGAAAAGTGAGTAGGAGTCGGAGGGGACTAAATGTGGAAAGGTGAAATTTGGCAGTAGGTATTCAGTCCAAGAGGAATGCTGACTTCGGGTCTTTTTCCCTCCCGAACGGCAACCGCTTCCCCCAGCTTCCCCTTTTCTGATATATTTTTAAAAAATGAGAAAGAGAATTTTTTTTACTCCCTTCACTTTTATTCTCCCTCTATATCCAATTTTCCATCTCTCACTCACCGTCTTGCTGGGCTGGATGTTTCTTTTGTATTTTTTTCGCGGGGCCATTTTTTCTCAGTTCTAGACAGTCATTTTTGACCATTTTGGCCTGAGCCGGATGCGGAGCTTTTTGGACCGAGGGCATTTTGACGTGACCCCCTGTTTTCTCCAATCAAGTCACGCGCGGAATTCTTCAACTGAGTTGAGGTTATTGATGGAGTCGTGGCATTTTGGCCAGTCGATCGCCGTAAAGTTATCAACGCCTTTGGTCGGAAACTGACAGTTTTGATAGTATTACATTATAGAGTGTCTAAGAGTCAAATTACTTCAAGCTCACTTCATTAATTTAACCCACTAAAACCCTCATTATTTCCGTCCTATTCATGTGAACACTCGTGTCCCCTCAGATTTTACTCAGAACCAGTTGATTACTTCGTTTTTCATGAACAGAGTCGTGGCTATACGTTAAGAAAATTGTGTTGCCATCGCGGGACGGCAAATAGAGGTGGAATAGAGTATGAATAACACTAGCAATTGGATTGACATTGTATCATAAAAATGTATTATTAAATGCACATTTAATTCAAGATTTTCTAGCAATTGCTTCTAAATTCTCGTTCGAGTGATTTCACTTAAATTTTTGATGCTGCTATGTGGGTACAAGCGCCTAAATTTGACTCAGTTGCGGTCATATTAAACAGCATCGAGGGAATGATCACATATATCCCTCTATTTATAGCATAAAGAGTTTACTCAAAGCGCTTTTATATACATAACCATGTTACGACTCAGTAGTCAGAGTCAGGTTGTCGCGAATGCCTAACGTTACGTTAGATGTTCGTGAAGTTACTTTTACCTAAAGAAGTTGTACTCATGACCCATCACCGATGTTGGAGTGACAAACACTTTAACCAACGTCCAGACAGGATCAAACACCGATTTTCACATTGTCACAGAACAGTTCAGCGACCTACACGTAGGTAGATTGACGTAAATGAGGGGAAGGCTCATGTGGAGTGGATTGACTTGACAGCACACGATAGGCAGTGCTACAAACATATTTACATGCTATTTGTTAGGGCGAAATAGTGTTCGCGACAGATTTCACAAAAATGTTCACGACCCACATAGAGCTGAAACTAAGTACTGTTACTTTTCTCGCAACACTTTCATTTAAACATTTATATTAAGTTACAGAAAATATAGGGTGGATAATAAATTGAGCATTTTTTATGTGGGCAATAAATAGTTGATCCGAAGGTTTCCACGGCGTTTAGCATTTATGGTGTAACTCTGCTTGTAGCCTTACGACAATCTAAATGATTACCCTCGTATGGGTATCCGGAAGCAGTTGTCCGACAATGAAAGTTCTTTCGATTGAGTGGTATAATTACACACTGTTACCATGCTTAGCTTGTCCCGTGAATATGCTTTATCTCAGGTAAAATTCAGATGGGTAAAAATGTAATTTCTTCCCAAATCTGTTGCCCCTGTGTGCAAGAGGCTGATGAACTGTGAAAATCACTTCACCTTCAAAGCGCGGTAAACTGAAATACTACTGTCTCTAGCGCCATAGTCATACGTTATATGACTAACGGACTTTGCATGTAAAGTCTCAAAATATTTTCGTAAGTATATGAATCAAATAGATTACCTAGTTTCAAAGTCTAACCTTATTATTTAAAATCTTTTTGCCCCTGTAAATATCTATGGGTTAATGCATCTCAGAATATAATAAGGCGCTTACCGAATTATAGTTTGAAAACTTTCCTTATTGAGTTTCTTCTCGTCATACATGTTACTTACTCGATTTATGAAGGGAATTAGGCATGCGTAAGTGCTCATAAAAACTTCAAATCCTATCTGGAAAAATGAAAAATTGTAATTTCATATGAATGACCCAGGAGACCCTTGAGGTTAGACTGGGTTGGATATTTGGGGAGGCGACCGAAGGCTAGGGTCATTTGCGCCATAGGCGATAGGTAAGGGAGGAAGCGTTGATGGAAACCTGGCTTCGGCATAAGCCTGCTCTGAACGAAAGGCGGCAGGGGGACCATCGTTTAACGTCTCATCCAACAGACTGAGTACTATACTTGAAGTGCCCTCCACAAGATATTCAAGTAGGGATCGGGTTCCCTCAGAAAAACATCCACCTCTGCAGGGACTTGAACCCTAGCCGCCCGTGTGGTAGACGAGCACTCTAGCCACCACACCAACCCGATCCCCGAGACCCTTTGGAAATATACGTCTTGTGCTGTTCAATTTTGCTTAATTTTTTTGGTGTTGGACAGTTTTTATCTATCATTTTGTACTCCAAATCACCTTTACGAGTTAGGCTTTGGTTCATATCAGTCATTCTCTTCATCCTTACGATTTTCAGTGAAAGCATTCGGCAGAGAAAAGTCGTGTAAGAAGATAAAGAGCCCTATATCTAGAGATAGGGCCTCTATATAGAGAGATAAGAGAGAATAAAGAGATAAATATGCAGGTAATTTTTATTCGCAATCCTTTAAGGTAATATGAACGAAATATCATTTTACCTAGAAATCAATGAATTGGGTCTCATTTTAAAAACAAATATCTTACTCTTCCGATGACACAAAAAATTGTGCCCCTTACCACATTACTTTCCAAGATATTTTCCACAAAATACAAGCCATTTTACATAGGGAATAGTACGTGTATACTCACCAGAGAGACATTATTTAGAAAATGAGGAATTTATAACACGTAGATGTCATAAAATAACTAACAGCGTGTATTTATATATTTTCTCAACTATCTTTTTGTAAAATAATCATATTTTCACCGCAATAGGTTCTTGGGTATCACAAAAAACCTTCCGTTTTGAAGTAGTTTCAAACGCACCGCGCGAAAAAAAGAGTCAAGTTAAAAACTTATTTTGATATTTTCATTCAATTACTTAAACATTTCTGTCATGTAAAACTATATTATTGCACCATTAATATTGCGATATTTAATTGGTATGTCCTACAGCTGTTGAAATCAAAACGCATAATTCGAACATGGTCTCTATTATGACTAGGGAACTATCTTGCTCGGACTACCTTAAGGTAGTTTGGAGCTGGAATCGTGAGTCGTTTTTTTATTTGGTATACTATCTTCATGTTTCATTGGAATCATTACAACAGTATCAAAGGTGTGTTTTGGCGTTTAGGATAAAATCGGCACATTTTTCATCGAGTTTTTTCGAAATATATGCCAGGTGCCACAAGGCTACGTGTAAAACTGTCGTTAATTTGCCAAGCTACTAAATCCGTAGCATGCGATTTGTTCACTTTTTTCTGTACAAACTACAAATAATAACGCATATGAAAAGTTTCATGCAAATCTGTAAACAACCTAAAATCGCTCCAAACACCTTAAAACTTCCTGGCTCACTAGATTATCCGGTAATAATCTTTTGGAAACTTTCCTTCTTGAGTTTATTTATGTGATCATACGTGTTAAACCAAATATCTCACGTTCTTTTAAGATGAACAGCAATAGCAGTTGGTATTGGTAGAAAATCTGTTGAAATGTTTACACAGTGAAAGTAATGCAAAGACACGCTACAATTGATCAAAACTACAGGGCAAAGGGTTTTAATGGGCTTTTAGCCAATAAAATTTCATTTAAAAATTGAGAATAATGGTATATTTCAATTAATTATGTTGGATAACTGTTGGTTCATTAATAAAAAGGAAATTGATTTCATGCTTTTCATTTTCAATTTCCCTAAAGTTTCTCGCAGCCGAGTATCAGTCCTGTAAAATTCAGCATTACATCATTACAATCAATTTAAACAGTACAAAACCACCACTCGTATTGAATATTCATCGTCAAAGAATATTTGGTTACTTTTTTTTGGATCGGCGGAATTCTTGGAAAAGTCTTGAGAAACGTCTTTTATTTTAAGCTAACTTTGCTCCTTTCTCATCTGGTTCTACGATGAGGACTAGAGGTACAATGGCATACCATGGGGAAAAGAAAACGGTAGTGTCAATTCTAGTAAAAGCTCCAAATTTTCTGTCTAAATCGAATTCTTTTATGAACTGGTATTCGAGAGTGGAGCACGGTAAGTCAATTGGGGAGGCATGCAGGAATGGTGACTTCCAAACCCCAGATCGAATTCTCACTATAATAGGAAATTCTAGAAAGGGAATCATGAATCAGCTTCTCCGGTTAGCACATTCCATTCTCTCTGGAAAGGGAACAGGGTGTAGGGTTTCCGTGGCCCTCGCGTGACTCTCTAAACTGCTGAAGCACAGCTATTGCTTTTCTTTGCCCTTTCTGCTTTTAGCAGCTCTAAGAATTTTTAGTTTTCCATGCCATTAGTTCATTTTTCTCTGTGAAATTTCTCACGTTTTTCCTAACGATTTATTTTCTACCAGCTTGTATCCCGGCGTGCCCAACTTTTGGTCCTAGAATGATCCATATACTCCATCTTCAGTTATAACAGAGGCTTTCACATTATTAACTGCGTTTGCAACGCATGAAGAATTTAGCCTGTGGCTTTTATAAAAAAATCCAATAACTCAGAAAAAAATTTGAGCTTTTTTTATCGACATTTTTTATTCAATGAGGCATGGCAAAAATACAATCTATATCGGTCACTTGTGAGGTTTCTTTGTAGATTAATCGGAAATAATTGTCCTATTGAGAAAAATTATCAAGTTGGAATATCCACGCAGGTGTTAAATATTTTTTTTCTGTAGAGAAAGCTATTTGAAAATTATAAAATCTAAAATGATCCTCTTTTAACATGAACAGAAAGAGCAGTTGGTATCTGTCGACATTTTTATACTCTGGAAGCAATATGAAGCTTTATGTTTTTAATCATCGAAATATCAGGGAAAAGAATGTTATAGTATTTTAGCTAATTTTTTCCATTTAAAAGTTGAGCAATTTCAATATCAATTAATTATCTTGGACAACTGGTGGATCATTAATTAAAAAGATTGTGATGTTATTCTTTCTATTTTCAACCTCCTCTAAAATTCTTGCAGCCAAATAACAGTTGTATTAAATTCAAATCCAGTTATGCTACTTACATAAACTTTACCCTGTTTCGTAATTGAAACTCTGGCCTTACAAATTTAGTCCTGTTCCGTTGACATATTTTGTGACTCGCCAGAAAAATGTTTGCCTCGCTTCGTTTTAGATCTTCCTTCCTCACTCAAGTGTGCCAAAGCGAAACCCAGACTTGACTCTTTGGAATCTCAGTCGTCTACGGAGTCGAATCTCAGCCATCGATTCGACTTCCGTTGCGGTCCAAAACCGCCGGATATCGGATCCCCTTAATTCGCTCACTTAGGGGTGAGACCTTTTTCCCGACCTATGCCTTTGGAGGCGAAGGAGAAATGCGGAATAGTCATTCCCACAGCCTTATGTTCCTGCCTGCTTCACCTCGTTCTAAACCTTTTTTCCTCTACTACACCTACTTTTTATCCGACTGCTATCTCGATTTCCCCCTTCCCATTATCATCACTTTGCTGAAATTATATTATTTTGCACTCGAGAGAAGAAGAAATTGAAAAATGGTCTTTTTTGTGTGATTGATTGTGGGGGAGTTATCCGATGCACAGTTAAAACAATTAGTTACGTCCACATCAGGTTCCCATATCGACTTCTTTGTCTTTTTTGAAACTACATGAAAAAGCGACAAGTTCAGTACTTGTGATAAATCGTTGTTAAGTATTAAAATAAGTTAAGACAGATTATGATCTATCTTAATCTGTCTTAACTTATATCTATCTAAGATTTATCTTAAGATCTATCTTTATCTGTCTGTCTTAATCTATAGTTAGATTTACTAGGATTGGCCTAGGATTTCTAAGGAGACTAACTCACCTCCATCGTATGTATTGCTACTTTAATATGAGTTTGGGATCAATGAACAGTCTTTTCCATCGTTTCCTTACACATGGGAAACTTTCTCCTTTGTTTCCTTTATTGATTCCAATTTATTTTCTGCTTGAAATTCTCAGTTTCATTTTTCATCTTGCATACTCTCCAAAATTAATACTTTTTACACTCCTTTGCATTCGTTTCCTCAAAGTATAACATTTACAACGAAATTATTTACGAGATTTTCGGAGAATATGCGCAGAAAACCAATAAGCTTCAGTCCGTAAAATGAAGTTTTCAGGTCCAAAGTTTTTCTTAAATTTTATGGGAATAAAATACATAAGAATATGTGTTTTTAAAATGTTTTTGTTATTGTTAAGTACATTTTGTTGAGGTTTTAATTGTATTCTCTTAAAAAAAAAGATTTTCAACCCGTTCTTACTTCCAATTTACCTTCGAGTGTCTCCGTCGTTACTCTCCTCGTCATCTGTACCAAGGCATTCGCCCTCCTTCTCCTGAGATTCTAGGATTCCTCAGTCTTTCCCTCCCCCCGCCGGTGGCCTTTCCTTTGCGTGGCACTCCCTCCCATCCCTCCTCTCGGGCGAGAAAGGAAAGATATTCACGGTCTTGCTGGAGCGTTGCAGAGGAGACGCCGGCTCCCGATTCCGTTGATGTTAATGCGAGCCGTCTGTTTTGCGGTGGGAAGCCTTCAGCTCATTTGCGAATATTCCTCTCTCTCTCTCTCTCTCTCTCTCTCTCTCTCTGTCTCCCTCTATTTCTCCTCTCTACGCTTGCGAATCTCGCGGATTGCGGCGAGGGATAAGGTTCGTCCCTAACGAGGCGACGCGGCGGGAGATGCCACACGACTATCTCCCCGCTGGAATGAGGTGAATTCTTGTGAGCGCCTTCTTTCGCTAGAAAAGTTGCATTCGGGTCTAGAATGTGAAAAATGTAAAAAAATATAAGCTTTGCCGTTGGCAGGCGGTAGAAGTGAGACTCCTTACGTTAAGAGCAGAAATTAACGGCCATTGTCACAAATCAAATTGGCTGTGGGAATTGAACTTTTAATTTTATTATTTCAAATAATTTTTAACTGAGCATAAACATATTCACTAAAGATAAAAGCATATAAGTGAAAATATTATTTCTAATGGCGATTAATTTAGTAATATTTTGCTTATTTATTTTGTTCATGATTGTAGTGAATAAAATTATACGCTGGGGGATATCTAATATAGTCAATAAAAAAATGATTAAAAAGTGATAAATGTAAAAAATATTCAGTGAAATTGGCATATTTGTGAAAAATGTGTAAGTAAACACTGAAAATTTAGCTTGGACGAGAACTGTGCCCCAATTTTAGTATTTCGTAGAATTTTTATTTCCAGCTACTCATTTCGTATATTTAAGTTTTTTTATATACAACCACTCGGCGTTAACTGATAATGACACGTCTGCGTTGCCTCCGGTTGGATGAATAAAAAAATCTGTGAACATTAATTAATGGTGTAAAAGTTTAATTGCATGAATATTATATATCCTGTCGGTATTAGCCTTTTTTGGTTAAAACTAAATGAGCGCAAATGAAATTTATGTTCCACCAGCCGGTCTGTGCCGGAAGGATATACATGTGCGTTGAAAGACGCTGCTAATAAAATTTTTTACGAGAGAAATCTGGTCAGGAGTCTGTTTTAATGGACGCTACTTTCATTTTTTATTCATATATTTGTAGACCGCAACAAAGTACTTTGCTTGTGAGTCACACATAAAGACTCGTTACAGTCCATTTTTTAGTACATACTTCAGTTATTCTCAACTATTTTTTGGAAACATAAATGCGGAATAAATCCAAATTTTATTTGGAAAATTTCCAGCTGAATTATGAAGCATTTACTTTTTTTAGGGGTCTGAAGGAATGTCCCTGCATTGAAAATGTGATTCACCAAAGGATGAACTTTTAGCTACTTCTAATATGGTTTGATGAGTAATATAACGAGAGTATATTGGAACAAAGGACTATTATGTCCTAAAGTCGCTCTAATGAAGATGAAATGATATTCATTATCTCTGGAAGCCCCGCAAATTCAGTTGAACAGGCAGGAATATTGATTATTTCACTGCATATTTTTTTATATCTGGCCCCCTTATAGGCAAATTGATCCACAGTGGCCCATCATGTGGTTTTTCGATGGTCGAATTATGAATTAATTTATATTCTATGAGCGTCGCACACTCAAACTTTCTTTCAATATGGAATCATTATTCAAAGAACAATGAAAATGGCTGCGCAAGAGTCAGTCGCCACTTTTCATAAAATTCTGTGCGATTCAGAGGGAAATAACCAACCATCTCGACCGTTGGGAGCACTTATCGCGATATCCAGGGGCCTGGATTCGCATCCAAGTCCAGGGCGGTGTGTATGAAACACTCGCATTAATTTCAATCACGTCATAAAAAAGAAACGTGGTATAACTACGAGTTATTAGAGATTTTGAGGATCAGTAGCCAGCCTGATTTTAAGTGCCTGTTATGATTATTGTGTTTCAAATCGCGGTATTGATTTCCATCAACAATATTTCCGCGACAAATGCTCGATCAGGGAGTGCGTTTCAGTTTTAAATGTATTTATGTACACTATAATCTTGAACCATTTGTGATTGTACCACGAGACTCCTTAGTTATGTTATCAAAATTATCTGGAGAGGTTCAAACACATACCCTAAGGGAGGAGTTTTGGAAACGCTCCAGATAATTCACATTACGTAACTTAAGGACTTAACTTAAACATCTTACAACAACGAACTGTTTGAGATTGAGGCCTGGTTTAGTTGTTTAAATAAGCGTTCGAAATGTTGCTTCACGCGTCATTAATTGGCATTTTGAGCTTTATCAATAATTATTTGGTGAGAAAAACTCAATTTCGAAGGCTGAGTGTGAATATAAAGAGTAGTTCTAGGATATTTAAGTGAAGAAGTGTTCCTAATTATACCAAGTAACTTCATACTTGCGTTGGCCGGTCGGTCGGGCGTACCTAGGAATCACAACCACAGGTAATTAATTTAGTGCACTGTGAGTTACACGAACTGGTTTATCAATACATTATGGCTCGTTATTAGTTGCGTCACTCCTGTCAAAATTTTGACTCTCTCTCTCTCGTTTTATATACTTTGGTATAGTTCGAAAGAATGGGGAGAAAGAATATTGAACTTAGCCGTCTCCCTATCCAATGTCTTGATTTTCTCCTGATCGTCAGCATTTTTCTCACCTTTTCTATACCATTAATTCGAGTCGGCAGCTTCCATTTTTTTCTGAAAAAGAATCGTGATTCCTTTGCTATTTCTTTCTACTCCAAGCGACCTCAGCGTTTTATCATTAATCCCCTAAGATAAATTGCTCTCATATATCTTGAAAATGTGTAGATAATGACATTTTGTACGAAATTTTCTTTCAATTAAACTTAGATCTGTGGAAGAGAAGCAGAATTTTCGGGAAGAATGTGAAATATTTTCAAATTGGCAGTAGCCTTTGTAATAATTTTTGATACTCTAAATAATTTTTGCTACTATATCCTTAGACTACTAAAAATTCATTTCTTTGTACTCTTTTACTGTCAGAGTTAAATTTAATTAATATATATATTTTTTACTTATTTCTATCAGAGCTAACTTTAAATAACTCACCCAGGGGCTATTTCTCGTATTCTCCTACCACCGCATGTGATTTTTTCTGTGTACATTTGAAAATCTTTTACCTATTAAAAATAATCCTCATGATTGGCGACTTCTGTAAAATTTTATACACTCAGTTGGTATTCTTTTCTAATTTACGTTTATTGTTGCATTAAAATGTCATGCTTTTTGGAGAAATAAACGTGTTAATACTTACGGTTTTTCACTCTGTTTCTTTACTCTGGTTAAATCCGATAATATCCAACAGTGGTGCTATACTTTTCCGTGGTAACTGCATGTTATGGTGCATAGGTCCAAAGAAAGATTTGTGAGATTACGATCATATGTATCGCATTATACGAGATGTGCTGGTGCCCTCAAAGTGGCAGCATGAGTCAAGCGCTATTCAATAGCTTCCATGGGCCACAAACTCGTCACATTGGGAGGGCTTGCTGTCGTTCCGATGACCTCCTGGGCTATACTATAAGGAGAAATGTTAATCGCTCCCAGTTGGGTCACCCGTGTTAGAGAGATCTAACGTTTGAAGTCAGATGAAATGTGGTGCATTCAACAACTGCTTCTCGTGAGACGATCACCAGGATCATTATTTCATAATCTGGAACCTTGTACTGAAAAATGTTTGCGTTTTTCAAACTTTTGGTGTAAATTTTCTATCTCTCTGCATTTGCGTTGTTACTGAATATATTGATACTAATGATTTATATTACAATGCTTGAATTGATCTCTTGATTGAATAACTCTTGTATCTCGTTTGCGTTGCTGCAATATAATTTGATACAAATTGTTTCTGTGGTATTGTCTGCATACCTTTAGATTAGTGCATATTGGTGAAGCTACGGAGTATGATGGTGAATATCGGTGAAAATCACCCCTTCATCACACTCTTGATATAGTTTGTAGGGTAATATGTAGATGTGGTATACATACGGTGTAGCACGTGCTGGTGAAATTTCTCTCCCTGATAGACACTTGCGATATTTTCTTCTTGGGTCAAAAGTCGTATTTTTATTGACTTTTGTAGAATATATATAAATATAGAATGATGAATGTTGGTCATAATTAACCACAGACCAAATGGGTTTTTGGCGGCTTACAGGGTAATATTTTGATTTAGTTTTAGATGTTTTTGTACAACCCTCTTTTTAATTAAAATGTGCGTGACATCTGTTGCGTTATCTATCTTCGCTCCGTTTCAAGAGGGTTCTAGAATACGCGTAGGAATACCTCTTTAGTCGTTCTCCGTGAGGCGCTCATGGCACTCGTCGGATCGTTATGGTTAAGAAGGCGGTTTTTTCTTTATCATTTCCATTCTTTCCCCGTCAAAAAAGGAGGACACGTCTTTTCACGCAGATGTTCGCACCCCACTGTCGTTTTCCACTTCTCACTCTTCCCAAGTCTCGATCGTGCCTGCCGATCTGCGCCCAATTCTGTCTCTTTCGCCGTATATTTCTCTCCTTCTTGACTCCGACCTAGCTTCCAAACTCCCTTCCCTCCATCTTCAAACTCCCTCTTCTCCGCCCACACTTGGCGCACATTTCGGTCCTTGCTGTTTCCTTCTCTCGCTGCAGCGCCCCCCACTCCCCCCAAAACCCCGCGCTAGCTTTTTTCCATTCACGTCAGAAAAAATCCCTTTCTCGCCGCTCCTTCCTTTCCGTTGGGTTAGCGCTATCGCCCAAGGTCTCCCGTCTTCTCAAGCCACCTCTTTTCGCGCCCTTTGTCCTTCCCTCCCCAACGCTTCCTCCTCCACCTATCCATCCCCCTTTCCCTTTCCTTTCCAACTTCACCTTTTGGAGATTTATTCCCTAGGGCCTCCTAAATCCCTCCTCCTCTTCTACACCTCTCTCTCTTTTCGGCTGCTCGTTGCTTAAGTGTATCGCTTGCGTTATGCGATTCTAGGACGGTATCGCAGTGCAATACTCATCCTTCATAGATTGTTATAGATACCTCTCATAAATGTTTCTATGGCAACGAAGTGAACTATATTGGGACGTGTGATATTGAACTTTCAGAATATTACGGAACGGAAGGGGGAGATTTTTAAACGTTAGTTTTGATAAGATAATCTTTTAAATTGCTACTGAACAATAGGATAACTCTATACTACCAACCATCCCTTTTAGACTTGTCTTACAATGAGACCTCAAGACAGAGTTCCTAGTAAAGTCATTGTGATTGTTGATTTTGACCACTTTCCTTGCGAGTGAATACGTGTTGACTTTTTCGTTTGTTGGTCAATCAATCCAGTCAGCAGTTTTTCTCCCAATGCAGATAACAAGTAAATTTGTTTTATTTTCCTATTCAGTTGGATCCCTTTCATTTTCGTAAGTTTTACCTTAACTGACAATCATAAAATTTGCCGCTTTACACGGTACAATTTTCCTCGTGTAAGAATTCATTCAGCTTTGGTGCAATAAAATGTACCGTGTAAATCGGTCTTAAAGCGGAATATTGTACAAATGTCTAATTGGCCGAAAGGCGAACAGGACCTTCTCCAATTCTATTCATTTTATGGAAAAAAATAAGGTATATTTTCTTGTGCAATAAATGTTCAATGTAGAGAGGTCTTAAGGAAGTTTATAGAGAGGAAAGGTTCACGAGGGACACGTAGGGACAAGTATGTTGGTGAGACCGAACGGAATAAGAAATAAAATGCCGACAAGGTTATTTAGGAGATAGCTGGAGACAAGGTAGAATAGAGGGTTGAAATCAACCAATATTAGAACATAATGCCTGATGAACAATGTGCGTAAGCGGCAATATATTTCACTCGATGGTAAAACTTAGAAATTAATTAGAGTACGTACTCGAGCAATTAAACTAGGCTCGATTTCACCTTCACCCTCTCCAACCCTCAGATAAGGGGACCTGCTTAACCCTTAATGATCCAAATCGTTTTGTGGTAGTTTCCTTCAAATTTCGGGATGATAATTCTATCCCTGATCATTTGCATCATTATAAACGCTAATGTTTATCAATTCTATAATGATATGAATCAATTCTATGATGATAATTCTATCCCTGATCATTTGCATAATTATACACGCTAATGTTTATCAATTCGGCCGGTTTTCATCCAACTAATGTTTTATGTATACATTTTATTTAGAATTACCGTAAATGATATTTTTCTAAGTAAATATTAAGTTAAGAGAGAAGAAAGTGTAAGAGTTATAAAATAGAGTTCATCTGCTCATTATTTAAAATTTTCCTGCAGTTTTTCTCCAAATACAGATAAAAATGATATTTGTTTTTTTTTCTTTATAGTTATTTTCTCACTCTCGTAAGTTTTACCTTATCAGAATGGGAGTTTTTTTAAAAGTGAATGGTAGGATGTTGTTTTACTTCGGCAATTCACTGGAATGCTGAAATTATGTTAACTTCATCTATTTTAATAGTATCTGATTAGGAAATTTGTTGAACGGATTTCCACTTCTTCATTGAGTTAAGACAGTAATGAACTTTGACCGTTGGAGAACGATTTATCAATGTGCATTAATCATTAAGGAAGCAGAAGTACCGATTGTGTAATTCGGAAATGTTTACAGACACGAAAGATTGGTGGATAACCTTATGGCATAGTTGAATTTTCAAAGTCAATTCAGAAAAATAACGACCAGTTATGCTTATGAAGACTTTTAAAAGAGAAAACAAATAAAATCGGAATGTTTTCATACTCAATAGATAGAAATAGCGGAGGATGGTATTGGAACATGAAGAGGTACTCGGCAGTATGTTTGATAGAATGGAAATATTATATATATGTACGTTAAGGTTGAGATGGAAATTTGGTTAGATGAGAGTTAAAACAAAATGCGGAAATGCATTATAATTAACTATCGGTCCATGCAACACTCATTATGATTTTATTTATTTAAAAAAATTAAGTTTTCCATTGAAAACTTTGTCCTTCCCATCGGAAAATGTCACTCACTAGGTGGAATGTCATTGCGACTTGTTTGCCGGGTGCACAGAACAGATGGGGTTCGAATCAAGGGCATCCAGCTCAACCGACGGGTTTTACTACAATTCACTCTGCCTCTATGTCGGGGAGGTTTTCATTATTCAAAAGGAGAGTTACAAAAGAGCGGATGATCCATATATATCATTTGCGGGGTGAGTGTGTTTCTGTTTCGATATCCTTTCATGTGCCGCCCTCCATGGGAACGTTTTTGATCCAAAATTGGGAGTGGGAGACCATTAAACATTTAATCTATTCTCTCCCCGGACTTCAAACCCTTCCACCTGGCCTATCTCCCCACCCGATGCCAAACTCTTCTGATGCCAAGCTCACGTGGGTGTCTCCTCCAAAATCCTTTTTTTTCCGTTGCCCCCAAGAGGAGCAACATAGCTGAGTTAAACCCGTGTCTACGCCTCCATTCACGTCCTTTTGACCTGAATACGTATTATAAATATGTCTGCTATTAGGATTTTAGGACGGAAAGAGCGATGTAATGTTTGCAGGTTGCTATCTAATCCGGTCATGTGGCAACTTCTGCTTCATTCTCCTAAATAGGTTTTTACTAGGGTAACCCATTAAAAAGTGTGTGAACTAGTAATGCGAACTCCCGTTTGGCAACACCTTAAAATCTAACCGGTGACGTGCGGTCTGACAGACCGCTGCAATTTTTTTATTATGAATATTTTCAAACAGTTATTTTCAAAATGTCTGTAATTTTATTACCTTTATACTTTTGTCAGATAAGGATTCTCAAAATGTTATAAATTTATCCTGTATTTCTGTAAAATGGCATTTGAATTTAATGAGCGGTCTGTGAGACTCCACGTCACTAAATTGGAAAATCACTAGTTGCTATGTTGGTGGATATGATTTCAAAGAGATTAAAAAGACAAAATTATGCTATTGTTTAAGTACAAGAAGAAATACTCCTTGTTTGTACCATTTAGCGGTCACGCAATGTGCATAATTAATTTATAGATTTTTGGAAAATACGTTCGGTAAGATAAAATGATTACTCAAGGCGATGCTGATGACGCTCGCAAAATAAAAAATATCCAGCTTTTTTTGGAAATTTAACGCTCCTCTTAAGGTAAAAAATGTTTAATATTGTGTAAGCATTAAAAAGAAACCGCGGTTTATTGCCTGTGCTTTTGTTGGGGCTAATATGCCTTCACTCCTTGTAAGCAATACGCAGGTCACATTTGCTGGGAGAATGGCTTAGAATCCCACAATAGCCCGTGCCCACGCCTCGCTTGTGCTATTCATTTGAGCCCTTTTGGTAATTGATGCTTTATTTAATCTTTGTGATACGTGCATGAAAACAACAAATTTTACAGTCAGAAGAAATGGAAAAGTGCCAGGGAAAAACTGGGAGTAAAACGTCGCAATTCAAGTGCTGTTACGTCCAGGTTGGTGAGAAATATATTTCTCGACTATTTTTATATACTATCTTGGTCGGCTATTTTTATACCACAATAACTGGAAAAACCCTTCCGTTCGGAGTTTCGGTAGTGGTCGGAAAACACGGGAAACTACCTCCGGCCCCTGTTTATTGCCGGTATGATGTCAGCGACCATTCGTGCTCAACGTCCTCCTACCTGGCGGTCGTCTGACACAAGGACACGCGCCGGGCGAGTGTGGAGGGGAATTTCGGGAATGCCAAAGTACGGATGGTTGAAAATCCTCTGCTCTTCTCATGAGTCTCCGTTTTGATAATCATGTGGAAAGAATCGCCTGATACAAAACTGATCCGGTTGCTTCGAGTTCCGATTTATTGCGCTGTCTAATAAAGAACTCCCAACGCTGCTATTCACTGGGAACCGCAACTTGCACTGATGAAATGTTTATTACTACCAGGGGTCGAGACCATTTCAAAATGTATATCCCCAACAAGCCAACCAAGTACGTTTTGAAAATGATGTGCTTGACTGGCACTCAAAACAGTTATCTGTATATTGAGTTTTTAAATGTAGGAAAACAGTGATGAGTTAGGTTTGTCAGAGGAAGACCAAAAGTTGTCAAAGCCAACTTAATCTGTTCTTCCTTTCTCTTAGCCAATCATGGGGTCCCATAGAAACATCACAGTGGATACTTCGTTCAAATTTATGACACTGGTAGAAAAGTTGAAAGGGAAAGGACATGTCGTACGTTGGGACAATTATAACAAATTTAAGGGAAACACCTAGTGAGTTCGGGCCATCTAAAGGGTGTGTTGTGGGCTCTTCACTGTACAGATACTAGGCTCTCAAGACCCTAGTTTCCCATATTCCGAAGAGAAATAGGGCTGTTTGTTTGGTTTCCTCAATGCAACACAGGGAGATCAACGACATCGAGGGAAACCAGAAATGATAGCATTTTATAACGTGATCAATGGTGACGCAGATACATTGAATAAAATGTGTTGTACCTACTCATCCAGCCGAAGGACAAGGAGGTGGTCAACGGAAGTGTTTTTCAGATTGTTAGGTTTTTCCTTTGTCAACTAGTTTGTGCTTTGACAGTTTGCAAAAGACAATAAAAGTTTTGACAAGGTTTGATTTTATGAAATAGGTAACTGCAGAGCTAGTAAGGCCCCACTTGAGAAGGAGAATGTCCAATCCTTGACTTCCAAGACAGGTACGAATAAGTATTAGACAGATTCTCCCCTTACGCATCGAATAGGCAGGAGAGGATGAAAATCTAGAGAAAAGGACTACATGTAGACTTTGCTCTCTATAGAAAAGCGAAAAAATTCTTTCTTGTACACCAAATTCAGTAACTCTGTGAGCTTAGATTGGGAAAAATATTGTAAAGACTGCTAAAATGGAGGTGTGAGGGATTTTTTGAATGAAAATCGTAATTTTGATAAATTGCAGGTTTCACCAAAAAAGTTCTAAATGAAAAATTATTATCGTATATTATTATTAAACATTACTACTTAAATATTAAAGGCCTTATTTTCAACTCTAGAGAAGCATTTATGAGTTATGACTCTAAAAACGAATAAAGTTTTAATATTTTAATTTTTTTTTACTAGATTTCAAATAATAATTTACCTAGCAAAAATAGTTAGGTTTGGTGATTTATAAAATTAAATATGAGTTTCAAACAAGGTGCTGAAAGGCATAAAATTCAAATCATACAATAAAAAAAACATTACAAAATTTTATTAATATTTAAAAAAATTGCGGTCTCTCGGATCGTACGTCACTGATAGTGTGGTAAGAAATGCACGACACTGGTTAAGGTTTAAATAATTTTTTCTACCAGGATAAACTTACCATATTTTTCCATCTACAATAGGTTTTTTTCTGCCGCACGATAACAAGTTCGTTAATGCATGAAATAATTTGCTTTGTACTCCACGCACCGACAGGTGAGGACAGCTATCCACACCTTACACACGGTGGGGATAGTGCAAAGCGACATTTTGATTTATGTAGCGCATTTGCAGAGTAAAGCCTAAAAATTTAACTTATGTTAATTAGTACTCTCAGCGTTCAATCGTTATATCATCAAGTAAACGGTAGATGATAAGAAATAAGTATAGTGAAGTTTAATGTTCCAGCTATACCTGTTACTCTGTGGTGATTAAGAACAGCTAGGAATGTCGGTAGAAACGCCCAACGTTTTGTGCAGTGTTAAGAGGCTAACAATGCGATTAGGGTATAAGATGCAAGCATGATATTAATGATATGCCGTACATGTGGCCTGCCTTGAGTGAATGAATGCGTACATCCTCGGGCAAATTCACATCATGCTTATCTGATGGAGGTAGACAATACTTCGTGGTATTTTGCTACGTCAAGCTTGTTGACGAGGGATTACTTTTTAAATTCCACCAATCTTCCTCATTTCATAGATCGATTTTAACGCCTATGAATTAAGTGAGATTATACAGTGAATCTTTTCGTTATGATGAAATTTTCCTCGTTTATTAACTTACGTTCGCATCTAAATTCTCTGTTCAGCTCTTTTTATTCCCTCCTCTCTTGCCCCTCGTCCTATTCCCAGAGCCGCTTTCCCGTTCCCTCACCCTTACCATTTTTTTTTCTCCAACGCTTGACTTCCTTCGACGTGCAAAAGGGGGCGGAGTTTCTTTTTTCAACCCATCCTTCTCTCCAACTTTCCATGCCCCGAGTACCTTGGAGAAAGGATGTTGAGGGAGGGAGGTAGGTGTGTGGTGGAGCAATGAATATTAAAGGGTTTTCGCATGCCCCATGGTCGTCTTCTCGATAATTTATGACCCTCCCCACCCCCTCACACCCGATGGATTTATGAGTTATAACTTTTTTAACGTGAGCAATTACGTGTGAATTAGCGTCGCTCCATTTTCCTCGACCGTCCTCGAGTGGGATGGATTGTTCAATAGTTTTCGGGAAAACGGGGCGTAGGAGAGATAGCACTTCACTTACCTCGAGGAAGGATTAGGTGATAGTTATTCCTCTCCCCCGAAAACGTTTTTTTCTTCCTTCTACCCCGTGCTGTTCTATCCCTTGCTCATTCTCTAAATTTCTCCCAATCTATCTCACTTGTCACTGCATCCTCTCCCTCTCATCTCAGTGATGAGGTTATTATATCTCGACAGAGTTGCTTCAAGCAGCTGTTTATAATGTGCGAAAGGTGCGGGATTCGAGAGACCGTGACTGAGATGCGGTGATAAATTATATTTTGATCCATGATGCCGTTACGCTTTAAGCTGTCGTGGCAAAAAACTGCAAACGCCTTTCCTTATTAAGAGTCTTTCGATTTTTTTGTTTAGCGTGATATAATTTGAATTTAGATTGCCATTCTATTTTTTTGCTCGGCTATTTTTTGCCGGTAGTGTGAGATTTTTAAGTTTTTTTAAGTTTCCTTTGGATTAATTTAAGGCGGAAAGTGATAGTTATTTTATCAACAGGCTTCTTGAGCAAGGTATCAAATTGGATTTAAAACTATATGGTCCATTTTCTCCATTGTTATGAAAATTTTACTTTGCCAGCCAATTGTTCTTTAGTTAATTCATTGCCAAATTTCCAAGGATACAAATGCAGTAAAATCATAATGAAAACAACAATCGCACTTACAATTTTTCATTACTAATACTACGCGTTTCGACTCACAGAGTCATCATCAGGTACAAGACAATGAGAAACAGTGAAGATCGTTTTGCGCCTCATTATCTTTTTCTGCCCCCAGCCTCTTCCCTTCCTTGCTTATTTTGTCTCCCGTATTTCCCGTCTCTTCGTTCTCTTACGTGCTCTTATCCTCTCTTTGTTTCTGAGGTCTTTGGTTTTCCCATCCAAACTTCCCCAAACTTCTATCCTACATCCATCTCTCCTTTCAACTGTATAAATACGATTTCAACTGTTTCTTATTGTTTCGTGCCTGATGATACCTCTGTGAGTTGAAACGCGTAGTACCTACTGGTGATAAAAAATTATGGAAAAATTAGATTTTTGTTCTCATTATGACGAACTTATATATGATAAATTTTCAGGATTCACTTGGTGGAACAACATTGCGATGATTTTTAAATGAATTCTTTTTGTAATATTCCACAATGGTTTTTATTACTCCGAGCTAGGTTTCCACTCAAGTTAAGTCCTTGACCTTGATAATGATTTAACTTGAGTCGAAATCTAGGTCGGAGAAATAAAAACCATTGTGAAATATTACAAAGTGAATTCATTTACAAATAATCATGACGAACTTATAATATATTACGCCTGAATCAGTGAAACTTGCTGGAGAATCATTGACTAAACGCTTCCATATTTTACTAGGTAAATTAGTGTTGCGTGGTTCAGGAATTTTAAAACCACCACGCTCAATTTGCTATGAACATTTAGGTAGCCAGTCTCATGACGAATTTTGTTTGGTTTCCAGATGTACCGAAAGGCCAATAAATACTTAAATATTTTAAGCTGACGATTCTAATTGCTCTTTCCAGTATTTTAATTTGAATTTTTTAATAAAGTGTGCGTAATTTTACATTTGACAAAACGGTCTAGCAGTTTGGTTATACAATTTTAACTTAATTTTAGCGATAAATTTTCTATCCCTCTCAATGTAGGTTTCGTTAAGGCGCAAATGATCAAAGTTTTGGACGCACCCTAAAGACTTAATTTTTCACACTTTCCTGCCATTGATTCTCTCTTTTTATACGAGCCACTGGACAATGATGGCGTGTTTTCATATTTCATTGATTCAAGTTTTCTCTTTTGCGGATCGATGTTCATTTCACTAGCGGAATTAGAACTGGACAAAAGATATACCGGATGAAAGCATTACGTTTCGGAAGGAAGATGCCAATTAGGGATGAACACATGACCATATTCATACACACTTTTTGATGAGATGGTCCTTTGTGATAAACAGCCAACGAGAAATACATAATGCTCATTAGCACACAATTCTTAAGTTATGGGGAAGAAAATATCTCTAACTGAAAACTATTTTATTCATGCCTCACTGAAATGAAGAGAAACCTAATAAACCTTTGAAAAAATAACATCTTTTTTCCGACATGAATATCTATAGCCTCACGAAGTCTAGGTTTATATCTTTTTATAGCATCTTCATATTCCTCCGCTAAAATTTTATTATCAATGTATTTCATTATCACTATATTTGACATTCGAGGTAAATATGAGAAGGCGTGGTAGATAGATAAAACTAGGTGAACAGTAGCTTTACTTGTGCGTTTACGATTTTGCGTCTTTTTCTCTCATGTCTAAACTCAAATGTGATCGTTTTTCAAAGGTTTGCCAAAGTTTTTATTTTGCCTCATGGAAAAGAAGCGTAATAATTTCAGCATCAATCAATAACTTACAGAATTTATTTTTATATCAGTTTTTTACCATCCAGAAATTTGACAATTTCGACTAAGTCTAGCCCAATTCAGTTTTTTTTCAGTGTTTTTGCGCGATATGAGGACTTTCAAGTGTTCTCCTGGCATCGTATTTTTTTCAATTGCCTCTCTCTTTCCTATTTTCATCTGGAAGGTTCCCTAAAGTCATGCCTCTTGGAACTCCTACATATATCTCCTTCTTATGTTCCCTTTATCCTTTCTGAGAAGGGGCATCCTCCTCTTTCATCTATGGTCTCCTGTTTGCCCGATATACCCATGATATCTTAACTTGTTGCCTCCCGGTGAAATTTTGATACGATTTTTGCGTAGAAATTTTACCTATAAACCGCTTTATTCAAAATATTTTTGTTGATATGACATGTTTTTACTGATAGTGTAGTGCAAGAAAAACAAGATGTGAAAATGGAAATGTTGGCTATGGGTTGTATAGAAGTTACGGTTGGCTATTTTAACTCAAGGTATGAGCTACAGAGGTTGATTAAAAACTAATTATTTGAAGAAAGGATAGTGAAGACGATATTAAACCCTTGGTTTACTGTGATGTATTCGTTGTGTTGCGTGTATATGAAAATTTATTTCATTGCACTCAAATGTTTGAATAACTGCCTTACTGATCTACATTTTTCCCGTTTAAGAGCTATGAATTTTGCAAAATCTCTTAAAGCAAATACTCGTGAACTCTCACATGCAGCGGAAAGAAACCTTTTTCAGGCTTCTGCTTGGTTAGTTCATACTTTTGCATGAAAAATTAAGATCGTGTTCGGAACGAATAAGAAATTTGCCAGAGCGGTTTTGGACCAAAAGCTATTATGAAGTACTTCCACTGGGTTTCAGGGTCCACATCTTTAGAAGGTATCAAGCCTGTACACTAAAAACCTCAATGCTAATTTGATCTTGGGACACCTGCTCTAAAATTTGAGCCTGAGTGCTTAATTTATGGAGGTTCCAATCGTCCTAGTGCCGTTGAAGGTTGTTCATCTGAACTAACGCTACCGATGTACCGTCATCAATTCCACTCTAACACATTTGTATAGCCAATATAAATGAATCTATTAGGAATTTAATAGTGAAAAGTTGAATACCAAGATTATCTTGATAATTAGAGAAATGCGTTTACGTTCATTTGTATGTTGATAATCCACATTTATAGTAGGTATCAAACTTGTGTACCAACATCGTATCCTAATTTGACTGTGGGGCACCTACTTTATACGTTCAGCCTCAATACTTATTAAATATGGGAGAGGTAATCGTCCCATGCGATAATGCTATGCGGAGACTTTATGATAAGATATTATTCTTTCATAATTATTCTCCCTCATGCAGTCACACTTAAATCCTTAGATGCCTTCGTTCATTCTCACCCTTTCCCTGTGCTCTTCCTTTTTCCTTGCCTTCCCGGCTGTTTGAGAAACGGCAATATGCCTCAAGGAGAAAGAACGGAGGTGAGTATCGACGAAATCTTCGCTTCGGGAATATCCTTGACGGCCGATATGAATGATGGATTCGGGGGCGTGATAGGGGAAAAGGAGGCGGAGGGAAGAGTTCCCCTTTCTACTTCCTCTCCCCCTCCGCCCCTTTTCCACTCTTTCTCCCCCCTCCTCCACTTTAACCCACCCACCATATCCACTTCATCCGCCCATCCGTCGCCGGAATAGCGTGCGGGCGAAGAAGATCCATATTATTTACAAATTCATGACCGCCTCGCTTCGGTGTGGTACGGGGGCGGGCGCCTCCGCTCTGGGGTGTTGGCACGCTGGGAGGGTAGGTTGAGGCTGGGTATTTTTTTCTATTCTCGAGAGGGTACGAATGGGTGGTGCCGTGGCAGGGGTTGGTTGATATGGGTGCCGTTTTAGGGAGGGAGAGGGAGATATGAAGGGTGCGGGGGAAGGAAAAATTGAAGGCGGCCGTGCGAAAAAGGGATAAATAATGACGTAATCTCGGAAACCCTTTCCCAAACCGTTCTCTTTTTGTTTTTCTCGTCGGACGGAACGATAGATACACAACGCATTCCTGTTTCGTGTATCCCCAACATTAGCGAGTGCTCTTGGAAAATGAATCAATTTCGCTCGCTGTCTGCAACTATTCATAAACGTCAATGGTTCACTCTCTCCGATTTGTACATCTTTCAACCGCGCTTTCATTCCTTCCTCCCGAAAGGTTTATCGTCGTCGTCAATCGAGGGTGCAAAAGACTTCCTCTTGGCGCTCAATAGTTTTCGTTTTCTTTTGGATTTCTGAGTGCTCGGTCATAAGGTATCGATTCGAATAGACGCACCCTTTGAATAAGAATGATTGATTCATAGTTAGTTAGGTCTAGCGCTTTCTACGATTCTTCTTTTGGATTGGCTCCTTGCGTTTGTATCTATTATTATTTTTGAGAAAAAATCAATTGTACACGATATCGATAGTCTCAAGGATTGTATAGTTTTGGAGTTACATACTATGTAAATACATTAATGTCTGCCAGTCACGCCATTCCCTTCCGGGGGAGATTAAGTCAAAAAACTTACTTATTTCTGTTATATGTAGGAAACTGGGTCTCTTTTGATATTTTCCTCTGTTATTTTATAATTAAACCATAACTTACACAGGCAATCTCGTCTTCTTATACTCATTCCCAAGACTACATTTCTTCCTTGTCTGAGCCTCTCTACCTACGATCTTTTTTTAACTTTAACGCTGTCTCTCTTTCCTCCGTTTAATATTATTTGCTGACCTACTATATTAACAAACACGCGAGTTTCATCAAATTAGATTTCTAATCCTTTTTTGATCAAATGCGTAAATTATTCTCTATTCGTCACCTTCTCCCGTAAATTTTATTCCTTGCTCATTTCTCTCACGGTTTCCGGATATATTGATGCTGTCATGCAACAATGGTACAAACAAACAAAAAACGGTAAATTTTTAGGAATGGATTAGTAGTGCTGTTTATACCCTTTTATCTATATGGAATTTGACATATGTCTTAATGTGTCACTCCGACAAATTTGATCAGCCATTCTATTCCCCCGTATCTTTGCATCCTATAAGTCATTTCGGTTTATTTTATGAAGGCAGGAGGAGCTTGCTAAAACTTAACGTCGTTTTACCATCGTCCGTGTCTTTGCTCCCAGTGTTTTAAAGCGCAGGAGTAATGAGGCTTTGAAAAAAGTTTTCTCCCTGCAATAAAATGTTTGACGGTCAGTCTCGTATCTCTGTTCCACTGAGTTATCATTAGATACCCACGTCTTGTGTTGTTCTTTTCTTTATTTGATTTACAATTGCTTCTTCGGCGACAGATGCGGCTCCAGCAGTAGGTTTTGAGTGGCTTCTTAACTGATATATTTTTATCCCTAAAAGAGAAGTGGATAGATTTTCCTTGGTGAAGATAATTTAAAACGAAAGACCAGCGAGAACAGCTTAGTTGTATCAAAAAATCTACGTTTTTCATTAAAAGTCAGGCTAAGGTTTGTCATTAGTCCTCATTTAGCCTAATTTATGTTTAGTAAAGAGTGGCCCCTGAAATATTAACCATGAGAAGTGAGAGTGGTAATAAAATGCTGGTGTTTTAGATTTGGATGTGGAGAAGAATTAAGATACTGCTGTAGACGAAAAGGAAGATGAACGAAGAACGTTGAGTGTGATAGGTGAGGACAGGAGATAAAGAGGAGGAGGCTAGGTAGGAGGATGTACCTAAACGATGGATGAAGGATTGTTTATGTTCACGATGGAGGATTTTGAGCAAGCTGGCAATAGGAAGAAAGACAATATGGTAGGCTTTATGGATGGTATAAGGATAAGACGTAATCTGGGATGGAGCAAGAAATTTTGTTGGTAGATAGGACACCTTATATTTTAAAACCTGTAGATTTTTATTCTCTCCTTACCTTAACCATTAGGTTAACTCAAATATAATAATAAAAATGCCAACTACTATTAAAAAATTGTTAGTGAATCAGAAATTCCTCTTTCCGATTGGGCACTAAGAAGATTTGCACAAAAATCTTTCACAAACAATATTTTTATTCTCCATTGGATTCCTAAGTGAGGTAAAGAGGGGACATCAATCTCAACTGTATGATCATTAGAAATTATCTCAAATTAATTAGTTTAAGGAATGCTAATATAAAATAATTGAAACAACTTTATTATTGAATTGTTATATTTTCATTCTTTTCAGGTAAGTTATTTTTCTACCCTCTTCTAACCGGTAAACTACTTGCATCCGTGGTCACGTGAGTATAAGTCCAATATTCTTTCCTCAAATGGTATAGATTGAAAGTTTTGAAACAGGTTCATCCTTTCTAGCAAGATATGTAACGATTAGATTTTTTAAGGTAATATTTTGTCCTCATGGCTAGAAACCGTATTATTATGGTTCTTACTACTTGGATATTATTTAAAAAAGGCCTTGAGTGAGTTTTTAATGCTCTTCTAAGCACTAGGAGTAATGTTCTAATCGGAGCGGTAATTAGTTCCAACATTTCAAATGTTTCTAAAGTAATTGTCATTCTGATGTTTGAGAGTCATTTTTACATTCAGGTACGTTGATGGCGTAACTTTAAAATTATTTTCTCTCAACTGATTCCATCAATCGAAGGAGTACGGGGAGGCTGAATTTTTCTCTGATCATAAAATGAATTAAGATGGTATTATAGATGTACTTGCACGGAAAAAGTGTTCCAAAGAACTTGAGCGACCGGTGAAGCATTATTTTGGGCACGTGAGATGGCCTTCTTCTTGTAGAGTATGGCGTGGTATGGAAAGTTAATCCTTTAGCCTGTGGCCTTATTTTCTTGACTTCCGTCTTTAAGAATTGATTGGTTATATTCCTAAGATCTAAATAGGTAGTATGCAGTAGATTTGAGGTTTGTAGAAGGGTGGAGAAGGGGGAACAGACGGAAAGGGAGACAAACGGAGAAGTCTTTGATAGGGTGGACAAAGAGTGGAAATTTTGCAGTATTTTAGGAGGCATAATAGGTTATTAGATGAGATAGTGCGGGGTAATGGGATGCTGACGTCGGTGATGTGGGGAATAAGTTACTGCTACGAGGAAACGTATAGTGTTTCACAAATTTTTGAGGGATTAAGGTGGGAGCTTCTAGAGACTCGGAGACTACACGCTAGGCTTAGCTTGCTGGAGAAATTCAGAACTGGTGAGTTTCAGAGTGACCCAGAGAATATTTTCATGACGCCTCGCTACATCTCTAGATCCGACAGAAGTGATAAGATAAGACAGTTAGGTGCAAAATCTCGTTCTTTCCGTGTACAATAAGTGTCCACATTAAAAACTGAGCTCTTACTAATTACACTCCCATAATACACGTCACCATTTCACCTCCCAAAACCTTATCCCTTACATCTTTACACTGCTGGCGCCCTAGCACTTCCTGCCACAAGCCCGCGCTGTGGGATACAAGGTAGTATGTAGTTTGTAGATGTAGATAAAACTAGGTGTGCGAGATTGGAGAAAAATATTATATGGACTTTATTGACGGGATTTGGAGGGGTAAACGCCCATGGTTTTTATTGCCAAATTCAAGTCGGCTCTATTTATTTGAAGTGTTCACTATTGATGATGGTTAAGAAGAAGAGGACGCGGGCAGATATTTTGAAAAGAAAGGGGACATTGAAGAGGGTAATTAAGGCAAGATCTCTTGGGAGGGGTGCAAGAGAATGGAATTGGATAGGAATTATAGACGAAATAAAAAGAGGAAGAAAAATTATAGGAATATAAGAGGAATCTAATTGCGAATTACGTATAGAAGGGAGAGCAGAACGATATGCCAAAAATCAGGACGTTTATCTCGTTTTTCACGGGGCACGAAATTGCACAATCTGATATATGTACCAAAAAGCATTTCAAATTACATCGAGAATGTGGAGAATTGCAAGAATGCTTGTGAGAACGTGCAAACGCGAGATGGGAAAACAGCCCTTGCTGTAATTCAGTAACTTTTGGTGGCCTGATTGAGAAAAACATGGTGTTAAATTATGCAATTGCGTGTCCCGTGTATAAAGGCCGCTTTACACGGTATATTTCATTGTACAAACGAATATATGAACTCTTTCATGAGGAAAATTGTACCATGTAAAGCGGCAAATTGTAATAGTGTCTGACTGGCTTAGCGGGAAATAAAACCGGCTCTAATTCCATTCAGTTTCTTGTACATTCTATGATACAATCGTTTGTACAATAAAATCTACCATGTAAAGCGGCCTTAAGAGAAGCGTACAATGTAGCCAGCACAACCAAGTCTGGCTCTCAAGGCCTCACCCATGCTTTAAATCGACCTTCACCTCTCCCTCTCTCTAAAGCCACATTTTTGTTCACCCTACGGTCATCACCACTACGTCCTCCGCCCTTATTAATTATCCAAGGCTATCCCCTCATTAATATCCCCGTCTTCAAGTCGACCCAAAATATCCACTCTCACCCCTTCCCTGCTATTCCCGATCCCCTTACTCGGCCATTTATCCTCAGTTCTTCCTCGTCCATTCTCATCGGACAGTCTCTATTCCTCGATGTCGTTCTCGTCTCCAAGCTCAACGCTTCCAAGTATCGTCATCCTTCATCTGCACCTCTGAACTAGTGACATTAATATAATTTTAATAACTATTTTTTTTATTTCTTCATCTAATTTTGCCACCCAGTGAAATCTTCAAGAAACAACCAAAATGTCATTGTTCCTTTTAAATGCTTCAGTGTAGCGACATAAGTTGTTTTTAAGGTAGGTATTCTGCCAGTAAAAGGTAGGTTTTGTGGGAAGTCAGAGAATCTCCTCCCCGTTTTTTCATTGGATTTGGATTGTATATTGGGGGAGGCGACCGAAAGCTATGGTAATTTGGGCCATAGGGTACAGATAAGGGAGGAAAGGTGGATAGAAGCTTGCCATTGGCATTAGCCTACTCTTAACGAAAGGCGCCAAGGGGACCACGGTTTAATGTCTCATCTGACAGACGGAGTACTGCACTTGATGTGCCCTTCATAAGACACTCATGTAGGGATCGGGATTTCTCTGAAATACATCCTCCTCTGCAGGGATTTGAACCATAGCTGTCCATATAGCTAGCCAGTCCCTCTGGCCACCACACCAACCTGATCTTCTTTATAAACATTCAAGGTCCTATATACCTTAATCCTTTTTGACTCATCATACTACCTATCCTTCATCCCGTCCATAAAATCTTTTTTCCTTCAGTTGAAATATAAACCATATACAGCTCAATCACAGAGCTTTTTTTTTAAGTTTTCTCAAGTCTTGTGGCAATTCCTGTGGCTGGGTATTAACTCCTCTGACATCAAAGAGGATAGTTATAGCCGCAAAGGTAAGGGACGTATCTTTAATGGATTTCCGATCGGGAATCAGGTGCCGTTTGGAGATCACTCCGAATAAAATATTCCGTTCGTTCCGTCCGAAGGGACGTTAAATTTGTTGACCTCCCATAAGAAAGAAAACACTGACGTCAATGTCCCTCGCTTCGACGAACTAGGAACAGATTGGGTTCATCCCATTTCAGTAATTGAAAACGGAGTGCTTTCCTCGTAGGATTTTTACGCCTCCACCGTCAATACCCTTCTCCGCTTAGGAATAAGGTTTTATGCATTCACCACCATAATGATTTCGCACGCCTCGAGTGACACAGTCCTAATGGCTAAGCAGACTATTCCGCCATTATTCCGGGGGCGACCAAGCGAAGGCGCTTTATAACGCCATGGACGTTAGATGCAAGGAGTTGAGATCCCTGGGAGCTCATCGGAGTGGTTCTCCGAGAGAGAGACGGCGGAAATTAATCCACCAATGAGGGACGGCGCCGTAACAGCTGACGTGCGTATTTCCACCTCTTCCGGCTACTAACAACCTCCCACCTCTTCTACTTCTTCCTCTACAAGACTCTTCAAGCCCTCACACACCAACGCCCTTGCTCACAGCATACGCTTCTTTTGTCCAACTCAACGTCTCCTTCTTCGTCTCTCCTATTGTATTATTCCTCGCCTTAGCTTCCTGCATCCAGAGGAGGAGGAGGGGCCGCCGAAAAGGGGGCGGGATGTGGAGGGGGGGAGGGGGGTTGATGGCAAAGGATCATCACGAGCCGAAAGTTCTCCTCCTTAAGCTCCATTCAGAGGCCCTCGTCGTCCCGAAACATAAGGATCTCCGCGTGTTTGTGCATGAGGATGGAAATTGGGTCAAAATGGCTTAATCTACATGGCGTCCTTCAGTCTTGTTCCTGCGCTCCTCTCGTCCCTCTTCCTCCCTCGCCCTTTCTCTTCACTGTCATATCCCCTCTCACTCTCTCGGTCTTTCTCGCCCTCTTGCTTTCCCTCTCCTTCTGTTTTCATAGCCCTCCTTCGCCGCATAATCTACTCTTTCTGTCACCCGTCTTCCATCTTACGTCCCTTTTCGGAGAGGCAGTGCTTTGCGGGTCCCCTCGTCCCTTTCTTAGATTGATACAGCCATCACAGGGCAAGGGAAAAGAGGGAAATTTAATGAGTTTTCTTCAGACGAAAATTGTGAGTTCTGGGCCTGCGTTGTAAAAATTCACGGCCTATAATTAAAATTTCCTCGTATATTTTCACTCACTACTAGAAAGTGCGACCGCTTTTGTCAAATGGGCGACATCGTCATCACCCGATGAGGATTCAACGGAACCGCTCGTACTGAAATTAATCTGTGATACTTATTTTATTAAATTAATGAGTATTTTAAGATATTTGTTGTTTCTACTTAAAGTTTGTGAAAATATATGGTCACTAAATATATGCATTCCGAAAGGTTATCACTAATGATTTTGATGCACATCCCGTGAAAAAACCGGTCGTATATTAAATAAATCAGTGAAATATGCATCAATATAGTTAATGGGGTACCTACTGTATTTCTCTCAAATTGAAATTTTAGTATCTTGGTGATATATTTCCTTCTGTTATCGTTTTATCGATTGGGACTAATGACGAAGGATTGGTATTTTATAAACTTAACAGGTATGATAAAACATCCGATTCCTATTCGCTCATTGATGCTCTTTTACAGACAGAATTTTATCTATTAAGGTAGGTTTGAATAAAAAAATCATCTCTTTCCGTTTATCGCAGATGATTCGCAATTTCTCTCTTCAACAATGCATACTTTTTACCACTCTGTGTGATGTTTTACCTGTCTCTATCTTTTTCCACTTTTTCGCTGTCTTTTCTTCAATAAGCCCATTATCCAGCCTTCACGTCAGATCATACAAAAATGCCTCATATATTTGTATTAGATAATATCAGATGATACAAAAATGCCTTACATTTTTGTATTACCTGACATGTATATAATTTTGTAAGTTTCTGTCCTCGTTAACAGATTAAGGAATTGCGTAGTTAGTTTGCATTGTAAGAGTGTCGGCTAATGAAGGTAATGTGATAGGAAACTGAGGTTGATTATATCTCAATAGGGTCCAAGACCTTACATTCTGCCAATAAGACGGAGACTATATTTCCGACAACTTCCTTTAATCAAGAATTGATATATATATATATATATATATATATGCATGTATATGGTCATATATGTCCTGTATGTCTTATTCCGAGGGAAATCAGTGCCTAAACCCTGAGACCACTGTTACACTCGATAAAATTAGCACCTTTTCCTGTCTAACTCCTCTTTCAAAATTTCATTCCTTCATTTTGACCTCTGTCCCTTCTGTAGAACGTTAAAATTTTTTGACAGTGGAATAACCACATGGTGAACCCTATAGCCAAACTTAGTCGATGGCATGCTCACTTCTAAGCCACATAGGCAACCATTGCCGGCCCCTGGTTATATTTAAGAGAATTAATTTAAGAAATGATATTTTTATATTAGAAGACTTCTATATTTGCAGTTACCCTACAGAATGGCAAGATGTCAATTTATATACTGCCGTAGGCCTCCGGTCTCATTAGATATTGGTCCAGAACGATTCATTGATCATAGATTGAAATTTATTTGAAAGTTTCAGGTAGTACCGGCCAGAGAATACCTCCTAATGGTGAAACCAGTAATGAATATCGATATCGATAGAGAGTGAACAAGTACAATATTTTGTAATCATTAATGCGATCATTTTCTTACCATCTCTTTGATATCTTTTTCGAGCTGTTATTCATCCTGGACTCTAAAATGCTAATAAAAGTGCGTAAAAGTGAGTTTGATGTCTCTGTTTTTGGACAATTCGAAGTTTATAATGTGCGGGGAAATCTACGCCCCAAAATGAGTTTTGAGTTGAAGAATCCCAGGCCAGACTATTTCTCCCTTAATGCAGTAGCAAGTGCTTGTGCCTGCGAAAAAATATCAAGAGTGAGTTACATGCATATATATTAAGAGGAACAACAATTATTTGACCCTTCCCTTAACTTTCATTTATATTAAAAGATCCAGTTACAAAAGTCCTCTTCTGCAAGTACGTTTACAAAAAATATTTAGAGTAGGCATTTTAAAAGACTTTAATTTACGCCACTCTTTATTCGATTCGCACAGAGGTAAACTAAAGACAAATGATTTAAGCTGGAAAAAAAATTCAATTAAGCACTTCTTTGAGATGATTTTTCCAAAATGCATATTCATGCCTTTTCAGAGAAACTAGAAAAATACATAAATTTCTTTATGTGGGTGCTAAGAAAATGTCGATTTTAGAAGAAATCTACTTGTTCTAATAATTTTTTACATTCTAAGGTAAAAAAGGAATTAAAATGGCAGCAGGATAATTTATTTGGCTCTTATTATTAGATTTTGTCCATGTGGTATCACATAGCATAGTAAAAAATTGGATCTTTTACCTCCTCGAATTTATTTCAACAATAAGAAAACGAAGAGAATGAAAATGAATATTTACTATTGAAAATATCACCTCTTTTTTACAATATATGAGTAATAATTAGTTGCATGCTCAACTTTTCGTGTTATATTCAACTCTGTGATTACAAATCGTGCAAAAAAATGTTTGTCTGGCGACCTATACGAAACCGATAAATAAAAATACTTAACTTCCTTCTTCCTGTATATTTGATTTGTTAAAGCTTCTTGATTCAGGCACATAATTTAAGAAAGTTGGCCAACCCCTTAATTTTCACTCGAGTCGCTCCCTGGAGCCAACATTCTTGGTTCAAAATTCCGGCCAAAAACTTCCAAAACTTCCCCTGGCACAATTTTCATTGAATTAAGAGTTGAATTAACTATTTTTAGGATTGAAATAAAATTCTTCGGGTGCAGCAGCGATTTAGTGCTGCTCTCTTCTTTCCCTCTCAAATCTCCTTTTCCTCTAGACATTTCTTCGGAGTCTATCAAGTTCGAATAATTTAAGCATTTAATTACTTCGTGCTCCCCTAAAAGAGCCTCAGGTAATGGCAGAATCCTATTATTTTGCTCCACCTCAACCTCTACGCTTTATCCGCCTTTGACCCTCCTCCTCACTTCCTTCCTCCAGTTTTGTCACAACGCCGTTTGCTTCATATTTCCTGCTCCTCCCACACTTGCCCTCAAACCAGTTTCCGCTGTATTTTCATCGTAATTTCTGACAAATATTTTTTTTCAATTTGAGGGGAGAGTATGGAATTATAATTTCTTACAAAGTTAAATGAAAAGCTTTGGGCTTATGTGTCAATCGCAAGCCTTGACAACTACTCCAAAAGAATTACATCTCAGGTCATCTCAGGTCTACGCGTAATTTGAACAGGAGGGATCGAAAAGGACTGAATCACCGTATCAAGAAAAAAATTGTTAAATTTAGTGAAAATTAGCAATAAATAATCAAATTAAAATTAAGTTTCTTAACGATTTATTCAAATTTAAACGAACCGGCTAGAACTCATATTGAATTTTGTCGTATTATGGGCAAAATTACCATTCCATGGCGTCGTCCACTCGGCTCTTGATGACATAGCGTTTGGACTAGTTTATTTATCTATGTTATATATTAATAATATACATTAGTAATTTTAGTATTTTACATAATAATGCATAAATTTTATCCAGGAAAAGGAGAGTCAACCATATAATTAAGGGAGTGACTATTAAGAGATGTCCTCACAATAGTTTTGGGTAATGAGATCAGTTGAAGCAGTGTCGGCCGTGGGCGCGCGAAAAGTGGTCAAAACCTACAGCATATAGGGATGGTCAGTCTGCGATCTATATGTGAATGAGAAAACGAGACGGATTGAAAATGGAAAAATTTCAATTGCATTAAACATGTACTTTTATCCAAAAGGGTCTCTTTTAGCCAATCGTGAAATTAACAAACACTGGTAACTAACATCTACCAAAAGAACTATGAAACCTACGAGCCAGAAATTACCTTCAATAAGATTCTTATTACCAAACATTAAATATTGAAGTAAAATAAACAATTGAAAGTAGAATCACCCTCAAAAAGAAAGGCATAATATAAATGAATCTATTTGACACGAGACTTAAGCCTAGCGAAACTCGAATCCTGTACGATACCTAAAAGATTGATTAGTAGGCTTCTGACTAGGAATAAAACTATTGCGTAAAGAGGATTCTTTTAAATCCATAGGTTCGGTATAGGGTAGAGGAAAAGAGAAGAAAGAGAAACGTTTAGATTTGAGGCTTAACTTTGTGGACAAGTGATACATTAAATGCAATCTCATATTTTACCTTTGCACTGGTTTATTATTACCATTGAGATAGATGGAAAGGGCCTTACGTCATCAAACTGTAGCCCGACAAAGGAATTAACAACCATTAGTTATGTCTGTTCTGTCCTCACTTTCCCTCGAATATCATGACGGAATGGACGAGTTAACGAATGTATAGCAATAATATCCACCATCTGTTTGAATTCTAAGTCAAGTAACTCTTAAAACATTTACTGAATACTTAGTGCTTGTTCGGGCAGCCGGTAATAAAACGATTAGCTGATGGGTAAATGGAGTGGAGATCTGCAGAAAATCAATCTTCGAATCGATAATGATTGAGTTCACCTCACGTCACGTACCAAAAGTTCTTTAAGACAATGCGAGTCTCTCCCTTTGTCCTCGCTCCTTTTTCCACTCTTGGCTAAACTTCTCCGGAAGCAAACTCTCACGCAGGTGAGACTCGTCTCGTAAAGGGGAAAAAATTGTTTTCAGAAGCATGTAATGGTGCACTTTGTATAAGTTTTGAAAATGGGTCAAAATGCCGTGTCGTGCCCCTTCATCCCGAGCGTAGGACTCTCTTCTGTTCTTCTGCTACATGCTGCCACTCACTCAGGTCTGCCTCTCCTCCGCCGTGTCTTCCCCTGCATCCCCCCTCCCAACTTCTCATATTTTCCTCCCACGGTCCCTCCACATCCCTCCACCAAATCCAGCATACCCCGTCTTCTTTCCTTCCATCTCCCTTCCTCCTCAGCCCCCATTCCATCTAAATTATATGAAAAGGTCTTTTGCGCGCTCTTTGACTCTTTTGAGTTTGACTTTCGGAAGTTCTTACAACTTGAGTTCACCCTTTCCATCTCCCTCCCTATTAATTCCTGACTGTATTTTTTCATCCTCTGAAAAAGGGTGACTGACTACTTCGCTTTTCTTTGTCATTATGGTATCATATTCCCAGTTATGGTGAGGGGATGGGAAATCAGCTAGAAAAATCTGGTTAATCTTTACCCGAATTGGCATAAAACGACCATTGAAAGCACTTAGAATTAAGGGTTTATTTCGTAGACTGTAAGAATTTATGCTGAGGAACAAATATCTGGCTCTCTTTTTTATTTCAACTTCTTTAAATGCATTTTGCATTATTAGGAACAAAAAATGTAAAAACTGTTAGGATAAATGATCGTATTATTAAGATGTGTTCGTGCAATGGAGCTTCTTATCACGGTTTATGATAAATGTCATTGTAGGAAGACTGGGTAGTGGTTGGGGGCAAGGCTAAGGATGGGCGATTGATTTACCCTCCTTTCTTACCCTTTCCGTGGCCATCAATCCTTAAGGAGGCTAATTTAGAAAGACAATGACTTCAGGAAGGAGTGTGTGTGTGTTGTCTTATGAGGTATAGTTTGTCGAAAAAGATTCTTTAAAGATAAGGTTGACAAAATACGTAATTTAGACATTCCTGACCTTAACGGGCCGATGATTGACAACAATTCCACGAGATGGAATAATTAAACAACTGCGTTCGATTAATAGTAACAAGTCCCCAGGTCCAGAAGAAATACCTGCACGCGTGCTCATTAGTTAGCGCCACAAATTGCACCATTCTTAGATATTACATATTGTAAATCATTATCCGAAGGCAAGGTGCCACAAGACTGGAAAGTAGCCAACATCACTCCGAGATTTAAAAAAAAGAAAAAAAGTGACCCAGGAAATTATCGGCTTATAGCTTGCGCTCTTCCTTCATGGTATCCTAAAATCAGGTGAATGGAAATACAAGTGGAGTCGATATTTCTTGATTTCAAGAAGGCATTCGACAAAGTTCATAAAATAAACTCATATATAAATTGTATTCATGCGGAGTAAATAAAAAAATAGTGCATTCAATTAGGGACTTTCTCAGAAAAAGTAGTTATTGAAGGTTTTAGCTCTGATATGGTTGAAGTCACATCCGGTGTTCCTCAAGAAAGTGTGATCGGCCCTCTTTTTTTCATTATTTACATTAATGACGTAAGTTCTAGAGTTGGCAATAAATTAATATTATTTGCAAACAATACAGTTATCTACCGTGAAATAAGCCAAGACGCGGACTTCGAATCTCTGTTATCGCATCTTAACAACGGTCATTCGTGGTGTAAGGAGTGGGAGTTAGAATTACATATCAGCAATTACACCACATTTTCCTGCAAAAGTCATCACAAAAGTGCCATACCTATACTGTAGATGGAGTAAACATGAAATCTTCAGATCCCGCAAAATATATTGGAATTACCTTGACTTTTGATGAATTGTGGGGATTACATATACAAAGCATTTGCATAACAGTATTAAAGAAACTAGGTTTTGTTAAATATATAATAGGAAGGTCCTCGGATGAACAGGTATAAAAGAGATGCTACTTCTCTCTGATTAGGCCACATCTCGAATACGTCGCAACCATATGGGACACTGGTCATAAAGATTTAACCAAAAAAATTAATAAAATACAAAGGAAAGCAGCGTGCTTCGTTAAAACTGCTACAAGCGTACGAATAGTGTCTCATTACTTTTAGAGGGATTAATGTGGGAGTCCCTAGAGACTCAAAGGCTACATGCTAGGCTTAGGTTGCTTGAGAAACTCAGAACTGATATTTTTCAGAGCGACACGGAGTATTATCATGACTTATCACTACATCTCGAGGTCTGATAGATGCACTTCCGAACAGATAGGTACAAAACTCGTTCTTTCCGCGCACAATAAGCGACCAAAATAAAAAGTTGAGCTCCAATAAATACACTCCTATAATACATGTCACCATTTCATCTCCCAAAAACCACCTCTTTACACGGCGGGTGACCTAACCCTCCCTGCCACACTCCCATGCGGCGGCTCGCGGGGTATGATGTAGGTGTAGAAAGGATTCCTCTCTATCCTCCGAATGAATTAGTATAAATGGAAGATCAAAATTCTCGGGGTGCCAATTTATTTCTTGTCCCATGGGTCCCCTGAAGATGATCAAAATTGTATATAGCGAATTATTGTTTCTCAGTAGCTCCAGAATAAATAAATTCTACTTTAAATTATCACTTTAATCAGTGTTCCTTAACCAGTGTTTCTTTACGTTCCCTCCATGGTTCCTTGAAAAATATAAATCAAAGTTATGAATCAGGATTTGGTGAGTATATTTTTTTGTGGGCAAATAATCAGCTGCAAAATACAAGGCATTGTTTCCTTGAGCCCCTACTCTCATTATATCTTTTCTTTTCTTTATTCTGAAAACTTTCTCGGAGATTGTTTAAATACAGTGCCTCGAGGAATTCGATCTTCGCTTCTCTCCTTCCCTTTTCCCCATCCTCTACCTTTTCTTATAAGGAACCGGTGGAAAAAGAAAAGTTTCCTGTCCAAATCTTTTTCCCGAGTGTATTGGTTAAAACTTCCATTCATCCCCCAAGGCAAGAACTTAATTCTTCAAAGGAAACTACATTTATGGATTCATGATGTTCTCTTTCCCTTAAATGTTGTTATTTTCTCCCCCAATTACGCCAGATGGCATTCCGCGTGCAGAAACTCAGCTGAAAAGTTATTTCATGCAAAAATTAATTCTCCTTTAACAGGAATGCTTCAACTTTAAGTAAATAAATATGTGTGAAATTTTCTCAAGATTCACACCAGGTTAAATTTTTGGCTGCTGTCAATGTTTCGATGGATAACTTCCATCGTCATCAGCATCAGCGGATCATTACCCCTGGGACGATGGAAGTGTTATCCATGGAAACGTTGGCAGCAGCCAAAATTTATCCCGGTGTGAATCCTGAAAGAATTTCACACATCATATTTGCCGGGAAAGTACTAAATCATTTAAAAAATACGGTTTTTAAAAACGGAATGGCAATCCCTTGATTGAGTTTTTAGCTTTGATGATTATTGATTTGTCCTTGACACAAAAATCTACAATTATTGGGTAGGTTTCGAAGAAAGACTTCTATTTTCTTTGCGTTACCATCCGTGGACTGAATTTTCAATTCAAGTTCTGCGAATGCGCCACATGCAAAGCATAAAAACCCTGCTTTTAGGTGCTATAAAGCAATTAGGTTATTTGCTGATAATTCACGTTAGATCTTACATTATTTAACTATTCAAGTACTTTCATACACCCTGTGAGGAGGTCTTTATTTTTTGAAGTGTGGAAATCGAATTGGTGTGGAGGCTCGAGTATTGGCTAACCTTACGAACGACCAAGGTTCAAATCCCTGCAGAGGAGGATGTTTTTCAGAGAAAAACTGATCCCTACTTGAGTGCCTTGAGGAGGGCACGTCAGGTACAGTACTCCGTCTGTCAGATAAAACGATATACCGTGGTCCCCTTCTCGCCTTTTGTTAAGAGCAGGGAAAGGCCGACGCTGGGTTCTATCCAGCTTCGGCCAGTCTCTTCCTCCCTTACCTGTCCCCTATGGTGCAAATGACGTTAGCTGTTGATCACCTCCCCAAATATCCAACCCAATCTATCCGATTTTTTGAAGTGACTACTGATTCCTTGTTACTGCTTGAACACTGGTTATTATTTTTTCCCCTTTAGAGATACATTGATTGAAAAACTAGGTGAGATTGCTATCACGTTTGTTATTACGTTTGGAGATTTTATTGCATTGCATTCAATATCAACGAATAGGTTTAATCGAAGTGACAGATTTGGATTTCTTAAGGCGTTATAAGTAATGTTTAAATATGCAGGCAAGGATTTGTACGTCAAAATGAAATATTTTTCGAAAAGCTTAGCTTCCGCACTGTAATCTCATCCTCTCAAAAAAAGGTCCTGTCAGGGAGTCGGTTGATTATAAGAGGAGGCGACCGACAACAGGGAAATTTTAAGCTCTTGTGAAGTGTTAGTCATCCGTTATCAGAGGATTATTTGCGGACTGGAAGAAATGTGGTGATTTACCAGGGGTTGGAATAAGTTTGCTCTTTACGAAAGGCTCCGAAGGGTACATATACACTTTAGTTAGCCTATTTTAACGAATGAAATAACGTACGTGTTATACAACTTAGTTCCCCAATAGGTATCTGAATGACTCTGATTGATTTTGCTACTGTATAGATTCGAATCTCATCGTTTCAGGATGGTAAGACACTACTTGAACGAAAGGTGGTATTTGCGGAGGTTGGTTGAGTTCAAACCTAAACTTTGGAATTCTGCTGATGGTGATGTCATTTACTGGATCTGCTCTACATCTCAGCATCTTCCGGAAACAGCTTATTCAGCGGTTATCTTATGATGAGAATATAATAATCATTAATTTATATTCCACCATTTGTTACACAACGTTACCATTGCATCATTTTACCAAATTTTTGATAAGGAATTAGGTACTCCAATGGAAATAATCTGTTTTTAAGGCTGCCATATAAACATATTACAAAAGGCAGACACTGATTTCTCATCTTTAAAATTCATCCACATCCGAGAAAATCACTGGCATACAATTTAGATGTGTCCCTTCAATCAACAAATATTTTCAAAGATTCAAAATTTATTAATAAAAAATAATGTTCTATAGGTTACAAAAACTGATTCAATATTACATCATCAATAAATACAGATATAAAAGTGAAATTTTTAATATAATCACGTGTGCTTTTTCTATAAGCACTCAATGTTCAGTTTTGAAACTGAGAATAATTTCTATGTTTCTTAAAAACTTGCCTAAAGTGATATGAGTTTTTCAGTCTAAAGGTAGAACAGAGAAATTAGAGGCTAGGTACTTGCAAGACTATTTAAAGTTTTTTCTAAATAAAATGAAAATTGTTTTTGCGAAACCAGTTGAAAGCAATGACAAGAAATATTTAAATGGTAATCGCAAATTTTATATTGGAAGCTCTCTCAATTTCTTTGAGGAATCTTTCTCAAAAACTCTAATAACAGCATCAATGGCCATATTGACTTAACACTAGAACCCCCGGGGTTGGCTGCGCCCCTAGAAGCCCAGTGTGGGTCAAAATGACCCATGCATTGTTTTGTATTTTATTGTCGTTATTTTATGCCACATTTTAGATATTTTTTTGTTCCTGGGTTATATTTACTCTCTTCTAAATCCAGTGTTATATTCCTATGATTTATTGTTGTTAAAAACCTTGATAAAAATGTTTAAAACAATTTTTTTATAATCATTACTTTGAAGAAATATCATGCAACGTGAGTAATATCAAGTAAGTATAATTTTTTATGTCATGAATATTAAATTAAACAAACGGAATCATGTTTAAAAGTCATATGCAAGTTTCACAATATAGTTAAAATTAAAACATTGTCTTACAACACAATACTCAAAGCTTGATGAGGTAAAATAAGACTCGTTTAGACTCGTGAAAAACTTATTTCCATGAATTATTGATATAGCTATATTGATGAATTCATCTGCTGATAAGCATGAAAATTTTTGAACTTCCGGCTTCCTCGTCCTCCACGTGTGCGTCCACGGAGGCGATCTGCTTTTGATTATGCATCGGGAGGGTTACGTATTATTCCTGCAATAAGTGGTAAGTATAGTGATCGGCTAGAGCGTAGCCCTTCGCTAGCAATGGTTATGACCCTTAGACAGTTACTAACTGCAAGACAGAGAAAGGTTTTCCTTCTGCACTCTTATGCTCCTATAATACGGTGCTTTCAGGGCGACAGAGTGGAGTCAATCAGAATTGCAACAGCACCTTCCGCACTGGGTGGCGAAGGAATTATGCGAGATGGTCGACCGCCCGCGAGTCAGCCCGTTTTTTATGACTGGCGCCACCCTGTCACTGAGCACTATAAAATACCACGCATACGGGGGAGCCATTCACTCTGGTACACAATGTCATTTGTCTGGGTCACTGAAAAACGAGAATGACAATGAATCTTTCATTCGTCTCGCACAACAGTTGAGTTCATTGGATAATTTTTTGTCTTTTTTTCTAAAAGTGATACAATACGGGAGTATGCCAATGCATTCGGTGTTCATTCTTCCTTCTTCTGTGACGAACGTCGCGACAAAAGGAAGCGGTGCCAACTGGATGACTCGTCCCCGGTGGCTGCCACCGACCGAATTCCTCGGCAGTTTAGCGGCAGAGGGCAAAGTTACCTCTTCCAGATGTGGAACACGCTCTGCGTATTACAAGAGCTTGACAAGGCGAACTAGCCGTGGATCGTGCGTAAAAGTACATTGTCTTCCAACCTTGAGCAAAATTCATTTACATGTTTCAGATGAGGCGACAAAGATGAATACAGATGGTAACATCATAAAACATGATTAGATGCTAAAAATAAAGTCCCAGGAAAGTGAACAATGTACGATTTATTAATGTTAGGACCAAAATCAACACGCATTCATACAATTTCAGAGAGTACAATTTTTAGCGGCACTTAAATGAAGTAAATCCGTTAATAACGCCCTGTGGGTCAAAATGACCCACGCGGGGCTTCTAGGGCAAAGTATTTTTTTCGGAAACTATACGAGATACACAAATTTCGGTTAAAGTACATATAGAACTTCCTAAATATATAAAAGTAGCGGAAACATTTCTTTTTCTCATGAATACAGCTTGAATGGGTGGAACGGAAACTTGCAAATGGGTCAAAATGACCCACGTGGGGCTTCTAGTGTTAATAAAAAAATTAATAAATATAAAGAAAAGCTGCACGATTTGTTAAAAGCTGCTACGAGAGAACATTTAGCGTTTCGCCACTTTTAGAGGGATTAAGGTGGGAGCCTCTGTAGGGTTTGTCTCAAAAGTAATGCGTTGCATTTTTTTCTGACGCAACTGTACGTTGCAGACCGACCGGACCGGTTGGGGTAAGTGGTGGGGGGTCTAAGCTTTCCAGCGATCTGAGTGCCAGTCACCTCCGAACTCTTGGAGTGTGTACACGCGTGATTTTGTGAACCCCTGTTAGGTGACCTCGTCGAGGTAAAAATGGAGCGATCTCTCGATCAACGAGCAGCAATCAAGTTTTGCGTTAAACTTAAAAAGACGCCGCTGGAAACTTTTTAAATACGTCAGCAAGCTTTCGCAGAAGGTTGCCTCTCCCGATTCAAGTCGAAACGATGACACAAGATGTTCCTGGAGGGCTGAGAGGACGTCGCCGACGAGGCTCGCTCAGGACACCCGTCGACGTCGCGGGGCGAGGACAGTGTTGATCATCGAATTGTGTCAGAAGACTTGCTCATGCGCAAGGTGTGCGCGAAACTTGTGCCGTCCGACCCGAGATCAGGAATTCGTGGAAACTCCACCATGACAATGCGCCGGCACACACTGCCTTCGTTGTCACCCGCTACCTGACCGGCCAGCGCACTGAAACGTTGCCGCAGCCGCCGTACAGTCCGGACTTGTCACCGTCAGACTTCTTTTTGTTTCTCCGCCTCAAAATGGAGTTGAAAAGTGCGCATTTCGACACTATCGACAACATCAAGGCTACCTCGCGAGGTTTCTCAAGAGCATTCCCGCCGTGTTCCAGGGTTCCTTCCGGGCGTGGAAGAACCGCTGGTAGAGGTGTATCAACGCGGAAGGAGAATATTTTGAAGAATTTTTGGTTGTTTTACAGATTGGATCAATATATTTTTCAAAAAAATGCGACGAATTACTTTTGGGACAGACCCTGTAGAGGCGTGGAGGCTACGTGTTAGTCTTATGTTGCTTTAGAAATTCAGAACTGGTGTTTTTCAGAGAGACACGGAATATTATCATGGCGCCTCACTAGATCTCTAGGTCAGACATAGGTTGATTTAATAAGGGAAATACATTTCCAAACAGATAGGTACAAAATATCCTTTATTTTCCGCGCATAATTATCGACTACAATAAACACTGAGCTCTACTAAATCCCATTCTACTACTCCCACTCTACTACTCCCACAATACACGTCACCATTTCACCTTCTAATACTATGCAGCTTTACACGGCTGGTGGTCTGACACCTGCCACATGCCCATGCGGCGGCTTGCAGGGTGGTATGTAGATGTAGATGTAGAATTGTGTGATACTTCTGATTGGTATGTTATGGTGGGTGGGTCCATTCTCGGGCCTCCAGTGCCAAGCGTCACTCTCAGATTTCCGATTCCCTCTCTCTCCCTATTTCTCCTCTCTCTCTCTCTCTCTACTCGGCTCTTCCTATCTGATCCCACATTCCTCCAAGTCCCTCCACCGCATCACTCCCCGCGTTCCCTCCCATTCTCTTCATCCCCTTATCGCCTACCCCTCCTTAATCCCTCTCTCGTAGTCACCCTTCAGCCTCTCGAGTCTCTCTCTCTCCTCCCCACGTTTCAATCATTAATTACCTCCCCCCGACCCGAAAACCTATCTCCTATCTCCTCCTCCACTCCCATCCCATTCCCGTAAGAGAGGATTCTGCCGTCGGCCGCAAAAGCTTCGCCTTCCCGACTCTTGGCTTCACGGCCGAAAACCCTTCCACTGCCGCCGCCGCCTCTTCCCACGCCCCGCAGTGAGAGAAGTGAGGGAGTTTTAAAGCGATAGATATGCCTTTCCTTCGGGGGAGAAGAAGAAGGGCTCTTGGCGAGGGCGTCTTACGTGTATGTGTGTGGGAGGAAGGGAGATCGCAATGGATGGCGGTCCTATAAGGTTTTCGGAAGGGGGTGCGTTCTCCTCCTCCTCCTCCTGAAGGGGTTGAATAAAGGGGTGTGAAGGACGGAGTGTGTAGATTATAATGTGGAGAGAAGGGTGTTTTGGAGGGGAGGGAGACGATCGGGAGGAGGGGCTTGCGTAAGGGGTCGGGATTTCAATTACGGGCCTTTACAAGGCAAGGAAGGGGAGGGTTTTGAGTGTGCGAGGCGGAGGGGGGAGGACACGGCTTTTCCAGATGGGGCGTTCTCCGATTGAATATTTAGATAGCCAGATTATCATTTACATTCACGCCTTGAGTCGACATCGCTGCCTCTGATGACTTGTTTGACTCGTCGAGAGTGGCTATCCCGTATCATTATTTAAAACATCTAGTTGTATATGATGAAATTTTTCTTTCTTTAATTTCAAAATATACTTTTTTAATATGACGTCATCCTTCACTAAAATTCAAAGCTACTTCTCAACAAGGGTAATTTATTCAGATGAGCACAATAGAAAATTGAATGAGGAATACTTTATTGTAGACAAAATAATTTTTAACTACCCAGAGTGTGATTTTTTTCAAAAAACAAATTTCATCCAATGCCCTTTGATCTAATTCAGGGAATTTTTGAGAGTTACGATAAGGTTGTTATATTATTAAGGTCGTTAATTTATTAAATTATGCGTAAATATGGACCTAAGTTGATTTTAACTAAAGAAATTGTTGCATCCGAATTTTGGTGTTTTGAGCGTTGATTTTTCAAAGCTATTATTGCCTTTCTCGTTGATCAACATTAAGTTGCGATTAAATCTTTCATTCAATTGGGAGCACGGGTAAAATGAAATCAGTGAGTTAAAAGTATTATGTCTCTTTAATTTTACTTGAAAAGGTTTTAAGAAATACTATAGAGCAACGTAATCATTCTATTGATTTATTTGAAAATCGCATTAAAATGTAAACACATAACGATAAAGAAACTTCTATTCATTTCCTTGAAATCTAAGATGTTAAGGACACAGAAGGCATCAAAACTTAAAAAATTGCTCAAAATCTTGTACAATATTCTTAAATTTTTTAGCGTCAAACCATATATTCCTCTAGGATTTCCTGATTTTGATCTGAGAATTCCCTTGTAATAAAAAAGATTTACAGTGGATGAATCAAAGTAATATATTCTAGTAAGAAAAATATTAGTTGTAGTAAATATTTAGACTTCATGCAAAAAATTCAAATTTAATGAAATTTTTTGAGGTTAAAATTACTCCGCTGTACATGCTTTTATGCATTTTTTTGCCATTTCTGTTCGCTGAAATTTTATCCGATTTTTAATATACACAAAATTCTTTCATACTCTCATTTATCGTAAATTCGTTTGGACAATTTTGATTACGTTCAATTTAAATCTAGTATTGCATAAAACAATTGATGATTTCAACATTCTCACGTTTGTAAGATCATGTCTCCGGCTCTCCGGCGTCGAATTGTTCCACTAGGGAACAATGGAAAGATAATCATGCAAATATCACAAAAATTTATTTTCACGACTGGTTTCGTACAAGTGTTATATTTTCAGGATGCTTCAGAATTTTCACCTGAAGATGACACTTTTTTAAATTGATCATCATGATAAATTTATGTAGATATTGCAAGTTAATTCCTTCATTATTCCATAATCTCACTCCTATCAAAGTTTAAATATGGTATTTGGTTCCAAGCATACGGGAATGAGCATTTCTTAATTTATGATTGATAGCGAGTGAATCAGCCATTATGTGATCTTTATGTCGAAATGCGGAAGGGACAGGAGGAATCCTATGCTGGTATAGCCGTCTCACGTGGAAATTTGTGAATTAGTCCTTAGTACTGCGTCATAAAATGGTGTGTGGATGCAAAACGTGGACTTTGGTAAGAGGGAAGACTCACTTGGAAGGCTTTGAAGCGTGGCAATGGTGAAGAATGGAGAAGATTTGATTGAGGGATAAAAATGCAATTGAGAAACTGTAGCGATTGGAGAAAAAAGAAGAATTTTGAGAGATTAAAGAAAGAAGAAGACCCATTGATTTGGATAATTTAAATGTTCGTGTTTTTCAAAAGCAAATAATGGAAGGGAAAGCAGATGAGAAGAGAGGAAGAAGAAGGAAGAGGCCCAAAACGCTGACGAATATGAAGGGAGGTCGGAATACGACGGAATGCGAATACGAAGAGAAATTCCAGGGAAGACAGTAACCAGCATTAAAACTTGCCTCAGGACAGAATTACTGGTGATGAGTGCGTGTTAACCTCCGAATAAAGTGGCAAAGTTGGAGAGTTCTCCACTTTGCTTTAAACTAGTGAGCGAATTTCCTCTTAAAACATACTTCTTGAACCATTACGTTAGCCGGTATAATATAATTCTAGTATTCGTTTACACCTTGCCAACCTCATCCCATATTTTATGTGTCCTAGTCTCAAGTGCAAGGTTTATTGATATATTCTTTCCAATTTATCTCACAATGGCCAGAGGTTTAAACCTCAAATATAGTCTCAAGAAATAAAACCTACAGTCTATGATCATGTTAAGTTGTGAGAATAAGTAAGTGCAAAGGTTTTCGCGGCGTCGATCAGTTGGCATCTGAATAGCTTCCTGGATTTGTCTGGTACACATTGACTGGAGTGTGAGCAAAACTGTTGGGTAGAGAAGCCAACAAATGCGCAGAAATCCCGGTAGCCATGCAGGCGCTAACTGAGAATGAGTCTTCTCTGTTTCGATGTTCAGGAAATTGGTATAATTACTTCATATAACTTGGTGGGTTCCTCTTGTAACTACCTCGAATATCAGTGAAGAGACTTTAACATCGGAGTCGAATAGTATCTACTTTATAAAGTTTAAAAAATGGCAGGAGAATACGAAATACAAGCTGTCTACCTGATTCATTTTTTTCCTTCTCTCACGTGAAGCTCAGTTAATGCTTTCAGGCTAGACGGAGCGGAGCTCTATAGGATTCTGCACAGACAGACTCCATAGAGCCCACCAAGACGATTTATCACCACCATAGGTTTTGACAACATTACTACCATTTTCAAGGACTTACAGAATGACCATAAAACAGTCGAAAGCTAGGTTGGTGATAAACTCTCACATGGGCTGTAAAAAGTTTTACTGTTCCCCTTTAGGCCAGTTCACGGTTACAGCTCAACGAGCCGATGACACGAGCGTAGGGAGACACTTTATATTCACGATTCCCTCCATCTACTCTCCTTTTCCAAAGTCTGGAGAGCTATCACCTGGGCATCTGCCACTCCCTCTTCTGGCTTTCTCTCTCTGAAGGTCTTAAATTGGATATTTTCTCTACTGTTGCTCTGTACATGATTCTAGGCTATGTTTCTTTTGCAGCGGTATACCTATGTGATTACCGAAAATTGTGTCATAATTTATATCTTTTAAAGATAACTGGTGAATAGAATATTATAATCAATTATCTAGCCTTAAATATAAATATAATCAGTTATCTGCCCTAATTATTGCTCATAGCTTGCAATCAGTCGTTTATTATATGTTTTTAAGGATTAAAATGGATTTTTTTTAAATTTTGTCGCTTTTCGTGAATGAATATGACCCGATCTCACAGGTATTCCCCTAATAGGTCCGTCTGGGCATGTGCATGATTATCAGGGATGAAAGAAAAAATCATGAACGGAGGAATGAAATTGTGCATAGAGATTCACTTATTTTTGAGAGGCTTTAACTTGTACATAGTTTATATCAATGCATAACTTAGGAATTGATCTCTACAAATCGTTCGTGATAATTTCTTCACGTTTAAAGTTGTTACATCACCAGTGTATTATATTTTTTATCTGATTGTTTCAAATATTTGTTTTCTATATCTCACAGTAGTATATTTTTATTGGTAAGGTCAACTTATCAGTAAGAAGAGTAATTATTTTTACTATTAAAAATTATAATAGTTATACAGCAGTTTCAGTTGCTTCAATAATATTTATACCTCCATGCTTCGATTACACATCCGCATAAAACACTGTAACGTGAGACAAAAACAATCATAAACTTTCTCTAAAATATTATTTAACTATCAAAATGAATGTCTCTCTTGGTAATTCTTTAATAATGAGTCTCCAAATCAGAAGATCCAAATCAATGTGAGCTGCATGAGAAAAGCATCTATTCCTTCGTACATAATGTGTGATTTACTTCAGAATACATGACAACATTAGGATTAGATATTAATGAAAATTAAATTACAAATGTAAGAGTGATTTATTATCGTACGGTTGAATATTACTACATCATCCTAATTGACCTTCTGTTTTTAATTGAGTGGTGTCAGTGTTTTAGTTACTTGTTAACATGACTGTGCGACGAGGATTTCCGTAAACTTAGCCGGCTTGGAATGGCGGGCACTCCCGTCGACCGCTCATTTCTGCGAAATCCTCGGGAGAGAAAGCTCTCTCTTGGTTGAAGCGTACTCGTACCTCTACTTACCCTGTGATACGAGGAATATCAAACCGCAGAAAGCGTGCTTCATGCAAGGGAGCTTCATCTAAGGGCATAATGCCTCGTATCTCTCCTGTTGAGTTTCTTTCTTGTTTCTGCTTTCAGGGGAGGAAACGGATTTCATCTACATATACGTATTCCTCTGCAAGTTGCCTCCTGGGCATGAGGTAGTAGGAGACAGTACATAAGAAGGGATAGAACGTGGAAAAAATTAGGGCTGCGAAATTCTTCGATTGAGGTAACTAAAATGGATTATTGCCCCGCTGTTTCAATGGTAGTCGTGAATGGTGCCCACTAGGGAGTAACATGTATATGTCGTCGGAATCAGAAATGGAAATATGTGCGTTTCTTTTCGACTACCTCTTATCCTTTCTTTTCCCTAGAAAAAATATTATAGACCATGTAGTGATTTCCATAATGTACAACACGCTTAGTAATCTTCCACAGATTTGTTTAGAGGGAATGACTTGTTTCACTACAATGTGGCACAGTTTTTATAATTTCTACTATTATATGTTTTCTTCCCTTTGTAATGACTCATCATTACGCCTCAGTGCAAGCATATATGTCCTACCATCGAAGCAAATATGTGAAAAATTTAAATAGATGTTTCATTTTTCATGAAAATAAACAGATCCCGCTAGGTCCAGCAGTAACTTACATAATCATCAATTGTCGTTAACACTGCATACCCCGTCCTATAGTTGCACTTTTACTTCAGTGATAAATAAACGTAAATTATTATGATATTTGGATATAGTTTTAAAACTCTATGTATTAAAGTTGAACTTTAACATCTTTAAGAAGAACTTGCGGTAATTCGAAAATAATTTCATTGTTGCTCTTAGAATAGTGACTGTTTTATCAATCGGAACTTCTTCAGCTTGAAGTATTCTATTGTCCCTGAGGCTTTTGTTTTTATGAAAGATAAACCAGTTTCTTGGTAATTGCTTCGGACAGCTATAAAGCCTTGGTGATTGTAAGTAATTTCTTCAATCTTTACTTTTAGTCCATTGGCATTTTCATCTAGGGATTTCTTACATATCTTTTGCAATCTTGCTTTCTCCCTCGTTGCCATTGCCGCATTCTTGCAAAATCCCTCGTTCCCTCCGTTCTCTATTCTTCTCGGAACGGATGTGGCGAGATGGAGAGGAGGGGATCGGGAGGGAGGGAGAGAGTGAGTGGGAGAAGGGGCAGAGCCCACACAAGCGAGTGTTGGTTTTGCCCCGCGCCCGTGGGGCGCTGGAAAAGGGTTGATGTGAGGCGGGGGGGGAGGGGATGGTTGGCGGTGGTTGGTGGTGGCATCGGTTGGAGCAGCAGGAGGAGGAGGTTGTGACTTTTTGATTCCCCCCGGGGTGGTGAAATTTTCATGGCGTATCCTCGCCGTCTTCCTTGCCTCTCCCCTCCCTCTCTCTTTCGTCGTCCTGGTCCCGGAGCTCAGGTCCCGTCTCCATTCACCCTTACGCGCCCTCTCTTCCCAACAGTTACATCACGTCCTCAGATATATGTGTGCGTGTGTGCGTAGCTTGTTAGTATTCCGACGCCGTAGCATAGGATTTACTTTTTCCCTCCGACCAAAGGGGAGGAGAAATTACTGGATCCAAATCCTCCGTGAAGTTTTGTCATGAATGAATAACCAGCGTGGTCTGCTCTCTCCCAAGTATTAACGTCCACCACGACCTTGATTTACGAGCGTGTCTTTCTTTCATGCCGTCCTTAATATTTCAAGTTTCCCGGGGTCATTTTCGTCGCTGAAGGAATAACATCTTGCGCTCGGCAGTCCGCAGGTCGTTTAATGATAACAATTTTTTGCCTCCTGGTCTAAAACATTAATTTTAAAAAACATTTATTTTGTATAATTATGCTAAAGAGTATATATCAAATTAAAAGAGGGATTAATGACCACCTATTTCGTCATTTTGCGTGGCTAAAATATTTTTTCAATATTCACGTTCAGCAGTTAGCTATAAGATCTTCCAAAGAGTATGATAACCGTCTTCTTATTCTAAGATAGAACGAGTAGTCCACTAATTAATCAGTAATTTATCCCCCACAATACTCTTAGCCAGACATATTTCCCTGAAAAATGCAGCAAAAACTAGAATCGAAATATTTTATGAGATTCACCAAAATCTCCTCTAGCGTAGACGAATCAGAAGAGCGTAGATATATCGTAGAGCGTAGTGGAGATAAATCAGAAATATTCCACTGAATAATGCAATTAGAACTAGAATTGCAATATGTTTATGAGATTCTCGAAATTCACCTTTAGCGTAGTTAAATCGGAATATCAAAAGCAATTGAATCATTCTTCTTGTTGATACCAAACTCTTTTCTACTTCATTTTTGTAAGTTCGCCATTAAAAACTTTTCTATAAGTATTTTTTTTGCATTTTCACGGTCATCTAACCCCTGACCTGCAAGTTATCTCAGCGTGTGTCAAAAAATTGAAAGATGCCTGCCGCGCAAAACGTTCTGGAGATTCAAAATTATGCATTGAAATATGTACGCATAAGTAGAACGACGAACACGCTTACCTATTCCTCTTGACTCTGCAGCATTCCTCTCAACATTTCATCACCTGCTCGCACTTGTATTGTTGCGCTGTTTCGAAAGCACCACATGGGGGAGGGAGGGAGCGCTGCGTTGTTGTTTGGTGCACGAGGATGAGGCAGGCTCTGTTCCCCGGGACTTATCCGAGTCGAGCGAAATCCCTGAGGCCGCATATCGCCGCCGGGGACGACGGAGAGAGAGAGGACTCGGCCAATGCGCTGCCATCTGCCGCCAACCTCCTCCCTTACACCCCTTCTGCCTTTATCTCCCGCGCGGGCCATTTCAAGTCCTCTATCTCTTCCCTTCCCCACACGCTTCCCCCCCCCCCTTGGGCCACTCTCTCTCAGCTACTCGAGTCTCATTTCTTGCGTAAAAAACAAGTGCGCCACTTTTACGATGACCTATGCTCTTCTGGAGTCGACTTTCCTGCTGGCGATATTGTATCATTTTACCGTAGTCGTGTTTTTTGTTCGTCTTATCTCATGTTTCTTAGTACACCAATTCTGCAATGGTCTGCAATTTTCCAATTCCGTCTTCTGTGTTGTTTACTATCTGTAATTAGTTCACTTGTTTTTATTCATTTCCTCACCTTCGCTGAGAAGATTTAGGCCATAAATTGTGGAATATCAATTTAATGGTTGAATATAACATTTTCAATTTTCGACACATGAGATACAACTTTGATTACGACCTAGTTGCGATGTTATTACATCATCTAATTAAAGGGCATTATCTTTTAAACCAAGGCCGTTGCTAAATTTTTTCAGATTCTTTTGAGAAAAATTGTAATATTTTATTAATTCATAATTTTCTTTGCTGATTTTCTGGTTTATTTGTTTAATTCTTTTGTTTCTCATTCCTCCTTTGCCTGCTTGGAGTTTCTTAGAAGCAATGTAAGTACTAGGTGGATCGATTCTAATGATGAAATGGCGGAGAAATAAAAACGTATATCGAAGAATAACCATATAACATTCCCGTTTAATACCAGCGTGTACATTTTCCAAATACGTAATAAACACGTGATGATTAAAATTAATTAGAAAATCATATGATTGTAATAAAATAATTAAAAATGTTGAAGATATAATTCTCACGTTATCTTCTAATCGTTTTGACATTTTTTTCTTGAAACCTCGCTTATTCTAAGATCGCTATCAATTTACCACCTACTAAACACTTTTCTGAGTTCCAACTTTCCCAGCGTTCCACATTCAGCTGCCAAAATCTTCAGGTGGGTGCTTTTTTAGGTGACACTTTTTATGGACTTCTTAGTTCAAATTTATTGCTTTTAAATTGGTTGCTATATTTATCGACCAAGTAGAGTTTGTAGTAAGTCAAACTTTGTAACTTCAAAAAAAATAATCATAGAGAGTACGAATAGTTTTGGCAGTTCGCCATCTTCAGGTGCACTGAATGATATCGGTTATCATGATATATTCATATAAGTCTGAGGGGGAATGGTGTGGGTGGGAGGGTTCAGGCAGAGGGAAAGGAGGGAATATTGAAAGGAAAGACGACGTGCCATCATGGACCTAAGGTGACGAAATCAACAATGCGGGGTTGAAGAAGGTAATGTCATTTAAAAAGAAGCCAGAGTCCTTTTGAAGACCTGTCGCTCTTTGTCCGTGGGCGTCCAGCTTTTTTCTCATATTGGAGTAGAACAAAACTTTTGAGTTGAAATCGCTCTTAGGGCCAAACTCTCTCAGATATCTGGCAAAGGTGGATGAGTCATCTTTATTCTCGAAACATGTATGGTGTTCGTTGGCTCCGGTTTTGTTGCGCCCAGTTTGACCTATGTAGAAACATCCACAATCAGAACAAGAAATTTTATGCACGCCACATTTAGCGTAAATATCCGCTGTGATTTTCGACTTATTAAGCGATGGTCCCAAGGTATAATTGTTATAAAAACGCGTCTTAAAATTTATACCTGGGAGAAAATTACATGTTTCGGGTTATTTTTCTTCAACTTTTGAAACAACCAAGTGGAATTCGGGATTTTAATACCCTTCACTCCAGGATTTGAAATCGGTCTCCGGGGATCGAAAGCCTCAAAGCACTCTGTTCACCATACCTATCCGATTTCTCGTAGAAAATAGAAAAAGAGGAAGTCTGAGGGATGGTGTTGTCTCTCTGTCTTCTCGGTCCATTCATCGACCGTCCAATTGCCCATTTAAGCCCAACTGCTCCTGCTACCTTCTCCATAGACCCTCCCACGTCACGCAAGTCTCCTACGCTCAATTTTCTCCCTCGCATCAATTCTTCATCCGACCGCATTTCGTTTCTCTTTTTCTCTTCAAGCCTTTCTCGACCATTTCATCATACTCTCCCGATACAGTAAGTGGCGTATTACCAAATACCGACTCTCTCAGATATCTGGCGATATCTTATAACAAAGGAAGATTACGAGGCAAAAAAGGCGTTTTGCAGTACATTATATTATGAGTGTTAATATATATATTTACAAAGGAGTTCTTCAACTATCGAATGTTAGAGCAAAATGGCATACCACTGCTTCAAAATGCTACTTCAAAAATGTCAACCCAGAAAGTGTATTTAAAATACAATGATTGTTTAATAACAGAGAAACAAAAATAACGTTTTTTTTGAGAACTCTCATCTCAGGCATTTGATCAAATCTCTAAGATGAGGTTTATTTTGCGTAATATGTTTTAATTTGATCCATATTTTGGGCTGCATAGTTCTTCAATCAATTTTTAGAAAGGACTCAACCTCGATATTGATTAATAGGGTAAACTTTGAATGAATAGGGTAAACTTTGTTTTTCCCACTTCCCGCTTTCCCCTCTTTAACCTCACCCTCTTCCATTTATCCGCCCTACCTTTGCACACCTTCGGATCACCCTCTTGGGAAACCCCCACCCAACCCTACTCACCCACTCCCCCCTCCCTTCCACACTCCACCTTCCTCCCCCTCACCTCTACAGTCCCTTCCCCACTCTCTATAGTATATAAGTTGTTGCACCAAATGTATCTTCACCTGATGATGACGTTAACTGTCGAAGTCATCAACTTCATTGTGAAAAAAAGAAGTTTACCCTATTCATTGAAAAAAGAATCAAGTTTAATACATGTGGATATTTTTGTATAAATACTCACAACTTCAGTCACACAAAAGTATATTACTGCACCATTAATGATTCTATATTTGATTCATGATTCCTACAGCTAAATTTGAAAAATGTAAATCGACTATGATTTTAATTATGACTGGGAAACTATCTCGCTCAAACTACCTTAAATTTCTATAAATTATTATGCCTTCGGCAAATTAAATTATAGTTATTACTTTTAATCCTCGCTTTCTGTCATACGTCCTGGATTCCAGCGTATGTGATGTGATTTCATCACAAAATCCAGATGCTGCAAACAGACAAAATAGTTGCCGGTCTCTTTTCCGTAAAAGCTGAAACCAACTCTATAGAATGACCATTTTCACGTTGAATTCATAAACTCTGTTGTAATCCCCCGCGTATAAACCCACCGTGTACCTTTTGACTGATGTATCCTTCCCGGATATCCCCACTCGGATACCCGAGTAGAAGAATATTTTTCCCTCAGAATATTTTACCGGGAGGAATACCATCATGTCATAGTATGTAAGGCTACATATTTAAGGGAGATTTGTGCGGTGGTTCCCGTGGCCGCGCTGATTTAGGGAACAATTGTCTTGCCCGTATATATGGCTGTTGATATCGCTCCGATCATCTACAAATGCACCATGAATACCTTCTGCCGAGTCTTCATTTGTGGACCAGTGTAGAGCCCTAGTTACACGAAAAATTTACCCGTACGAGTTAATGTGTGAATGCATAAACGCGTGAATGAACGCGAAAATTCACCATCTAGTCACACCAATGTGTACGAATGCTTGAACGCATGAACAGGAAAATAGAACCTGCTATATTTGGTTCATGAATTCGTTCATGAACTTGTACATGAACACGTACGGGTTAATGTATATTGCAACCTGGCCTTAAGAGACCACGAAAGAGACGTACACTACGTTTATAAATCGATCTCAGATTGAAATGAACTCGGACCGGTATGAGTACTCTAAGCCTTTACTCTTTGCTGGTTTACCAAGGTTAAATCGATTTAAATATCGATTTAAACCAATGTCCATTTAAACTCTCAGACTGGCAGAGAAAGCAGTTCGAGTTAGCCCGCTTCTCATATCGATCCCACTAGCTCGTTCCATTTACCATACCGAGCTGAACCGGTCAAATCGATCTTAGTTTAATTGGTAAACTTAGTGAAAGAAAATAGTGATTGTTATGCAATAACTCTGAAGTCAAGGATAGTTACAATATTCAGGTAGCTGGGTATCGACCAGCGAGCCTCGGATTGGGAGTCGACCACGCCACCACTAAGCCAACCAACAGCCGCCATAGCAGTGTGATATCCCAATTCTTGTATCGCGTTTATAATCGACCATCTTTATCACTAATCGATCTCTGACTCCCAACGCAAACACGCGTTGTGCGGGCTCAAACCGGCGCTCAAGACAATTTATTCCATCCGCACACATACAATCCCTTTCTTCTCTGCTCTTTTTTCTTTGGTCTTTAACACCGTTCTCGCTCGTGGCCCGTCCCGTCGACATAAAGCCTTGTGCACACATTATTATGCTTTCTCATGCAATGGCGTGAGGTGGCGAGGATGGTTTTACTCCCTCGGGTGCACTGGAGTGAGGGGTTAGCTGAATGAGGGGTGTTTACGGGTTGGAATGAGAGGAAGAAGGAGTCGATTTTAGCACGATTTTAGCACATTCACATATTACTTTGCAAGCTCCCTCAAGAGTGTACGATAGGGGGAGATTTATCCCCACGATTCAATATAGTATAATTTAATAAAGTTAACGAAACTTTTATGCATAAGCCAGAACCTGCATTAACCAGTCAAAATCGGAGTTTTTGCCAACATGTGTTATACTATAGTGTGCACGCTCAATAAGAAACCATAATAAAAACTGAGTTCTACTAAAGAATTTCCATAATACACTTTACCATTTCATCTCCCAAAACCGTATCCTTTGCGCCTTTACACGGCTGGTGTCCTAACACCTCCTGCCAGGCCCCCATATTCATCTCGATGGGTGGTGTATAGGTATAGATAGGTAAGCTATCAGTTCTATAGAAAGAATTTTCATCAATATATTTACCACTATATAAATGATAAGAAATCCAAGATTCATACAGGAATCATGCGAATCATCAGGTTAGTGAAGCTCTGCAGAGTAGAGAGAAAGTCAATTAACTGGCAACACAACTTACCAACTAACTTACATTGAAGAGCCATTGGCAGCTATTTTGGTCTGTTTTCTATTGGAGAAAATGATATTTAAAACTATCTGCTTGCTTGTCTCATATTCTAGTCGACCGGGCTATTTTGAGTTTCGTAAATTATTATTAACGTCGAGAAAATATGTAGATTGGTTCGGAATTTACGTAAAATATAAAGTTGTATTTCTAATCAACAGTCTGAAACCGTTTCCTATCCCAGTTTTTGCAAAAGTTGGTAACACTATCGAGGTTATCATAGCGTTTAACATTTTTTGCCAGCCGTTGCTTCAAGCATCCTAACTTGATTTTTAAGCCAAATTCATAAGGATCCCAGATGGGTAAAAGGACTATGGGGTAAGGTTAGCAGGTTTGGGCCTAAATAAAGCTGAGTTCACATTCGTGCCGAATCTGCGGAAACAGCGTATCTGCGGAAATGCATCTAGCCAATCACAGAGGAGCGGGCGGAGTCTGTTCCACAGGCTTCGCAGGTTAGCTTTCCTACATAAATTGTCTAGTGCTGTCATTCAATGAAGGAGTTATGTTGTTTTCAATTCGCGTCAGTTGATTTTCAACTGTTTTCGAGGGGTTTGACGCCACGTTCCGCCTGTGGAAAGGTGAAAAAGGTGAATATCAAAATTTTTCTGTCCGCACGTTCCACGGGCTTAAGCTGCAAAACAGACTCCGCCCACTCCTCTGTGATTGGCTAGATGCATTTCCGCAGACACGCCGTTCCGCAGATTCCGCACCCATGTGAACCCAGCTTAACATTCACGCAGCTTTATCTCCACCCAGGCGAGAACTGCAACCATATTTCTAACCCTCTCCACTCTTAATTTTGTCTAGAACGGAAAATTAATTGAAAATATACAGAGAGGGAACAGAATGCTGATCAGGGGTTCTCAACCTTTCAGAAATACATTCTTGGGGGTATTTTTAAGCGATTTTTGGGCGGGGGGGAATTGGAACATCTATTCAGCAGAGTGTGAAGTTCTGTAGGCTATATATATTAAATCTGTAAAGTAGTGGCTTGTGTCTACATATTCTATGGTGTTCAGCAAAGGTTTCCGAGTGCCACAGAATAAAGTCGAGTCACAAGAATTCGCATATAATTTGGAATTAATCTTTGGAACTAGACTACCTTGGGAAGAGGGAGGTAATATTCTGACCTGTGGTGAAAGTGGTAAAATTGAGAAAAAAGTATCAAAGCCAATGATGTTGAGGGATTGATGATTGCTCAGTGGTCGAAGCTGAGTGAGGACGGAAGAGCTTAATCACAAATCACCGTGTAGATGGGGGTGTTAGGACACCATACATGAAAAAAGACAAATGGCGGAAAAAATAATTTAAAGAGAGATTGCACTAAAGTGTAATTTTTACGGAGAGTCTCATTGCCTTGTTTTTCATATTGTCACTAATGGTCCTTGGAAAGAACAAGTTTTTGCACTTGTCAGTTTGGCAGTGTATCTCTTCTATTTTTTCACATTCGTTATTTAGAACTGATCGATGTGATGTGGTGTACGTGATAAAAGTAATATCCTTCTTATCGCCTCACATTTATCACTGAATTTCTATGGTAAACTCAACAAATAACGGTCTTAAGTGGTTAGCAGGGAAATGGGAGTTGTTAGCTGCGCAAAAAGGAGGTGGAAGGCACGAGAAACTTAAAACCGACATAATGAACTTTGGAACAGTCTCCACTTGATAGCAACGTGCAGTGGAGGAAATTACAGCCGCATTCTTCTGTTTACATGGTTTTAAAACCTGTCAGTCAACTGGTAGAAGGACAAATGTTGATCTGATGCCAGCCATCGCAAGTGGTGTGTGTCAGGGTGTGGTGACAGGTTTACGGGAGGGGGTATGTAAATTTTGCCGACTGTTGAACAAATATCTCCCACCTCTGTCTCTTGTGACCTGAATCGATGTTGGCGAGTCCATAAAGTTCATCTTCCTCAACAGTTGAATTTTTTTGTGACATCTACTACTAGCTGAGCGGCCTTAGTCTTTTGTTTTTCGTACATCGCGTCCCATGTCAATCGCGTCATTTTCGAAGTGAGTTTAGGAAGGCATAGCTTGTTGACGGTTGATAAAAGGTACAAACTTTTTAAAAGGAATGAATTACTTCTCTTTTGCTTAATTTTTCTTCGAGTAATCAATAGAAGGTTGGAGAGAAAAGCTAAGTATAATTCAGGCGATGATCAGTTTGGGTTCCGGAAGGGAAGGTCAGCTCGGGATGCGATAACGTTGATGAGAACACTTGAAGAAAAAAATATGGAGTATAAGCAGGACGTCTTCGCATGCTTTATTGATTATGAAAAGGCTTTTGACAGAGTAAAGTGGAATAAACTAAAAGAGATACTCAGGAAAAGTGGAATAGATTGGCTAGACAGGATACTGACCCGAAGCTTATATATGACTCAAAGGGCGCAGGTGAAGGTGGCTGATGGTGAATCAGGGTGGGCAACTATAGGTCGCGGGGTAAGGCAAGAATACCCTTTGTCACAATTTCTTTTCAACATTTATGCTGAGGAAATGGTAAGACAGGCATGTGAAGAACATGAGGTTGGAATCAAAGTAAGTCTGTTAAAGTCGGTAAGGTTCGCGGACGATCAGGCATTGGTGAGTGGATCTTTGAAGAGACTGCAAGCTTTGATGGGTACTTTAGAAAGGCTGTGCTGGATATTCCGAATGAAGATTAAACATAAGAAAAAAAATAATGAGATTTTGTAATATAAAGAAAGTCTCTTCATGGATCATTGAAGTTGGAGGACAGAAACTGGAGCAAGTACAGCGTTTTAATAATTTAGGGAGTACGTTAGAAGAAAATTGACATGGTAGCAAAGACATACGTAAGTGAATAGCGCTAGTTAACGAGGCGTTTAGTAATAGAAGGGAACTGATGGCGGGGACATTGGATAACGATGTGAAGATGAGGTTGATGAAGAGCTTGTATGGAGCCTGGCGTTGTATGGTGCAGAAACGTGGACCCTCAGAAAGGAGGATGAGAATAGGCTTCAGGTACTTGAAATGAGAGTGTGAAGAAGGATGGAAAAGGTGAGGTGGACGGAGAGGAGGACTAACGAAGAAGCGCTTGAGATGGTGGGCGAGGATAAGAAACTTCTTAATGAAATTCGAGACCGGCAGAGAAGGTGGCTGGAGGACACAATAAGGGGTGAGAGATTGCTGAAAAATGTGTTAGAGATAAGGATATTGGGCAAGCGAGGAAGACGAAGGAGGAGGATAGGTTTCTTGGACAGGATGAAAAAGGGTAGATCGTATGCTAAGGCATAAAAGGATATTCTAGAGCAAGGTAGGCTCCTGAAAAAGTAGAGAAATGGGAGGAGACTCTCTGACATTCGATGAAACCTACCTTAACCGGTAAAATACTTAAAATAAATGTTCGTGTAGGTAGCGGTATTTCTACATCAGTAGATCCCCCCTCTAAGATATTAATCCGTTCCACGGGACTGTTCGAAGAGTGAATTCTGGCGTAAAGTCAACCAGAATTTTAACCGGCCACGGGATCGGTTTTCACGTATTATCAAATATTAATACGTTTTATTTAAAAAATCAGTCCGTTTAAAAATAAGGGTTAAGATGTTTTAAATATGTGGATTAACCCTTTGAGTGCGGCATGACGTGATATTACGTCATGATTTTTATACGCTGGTGCTGATGACGTGATATCCCGTCAAGGGTACCGTGAGTGTTCCAGCTATCCCTTGGGGCCTAGTGAAAGTTCACTAGTGAAAGCTGGTACACTAACGGTACCCTTGACGTGATATAACGTCATCAGCAGCAGCGCAGAGACAACCATGACGTGAATTCACGCCATGCCACACTCAAAGGGTTAAATTATAGGTTTAAATTATGATCGAAACTTCACTTTGTAAATTCGCGCGCAATAGCATAGAGGTCGTTAAGTGAACCCATCGTAAAGCGGGGGTCTACTGTACTTTTCACGAAAACGAAGGCTAGTTTACCCGGGACACTCCCTCGCTTCACTTCCGAGCGGTATTTTGTCTCCCCTTCATCCTCTCTCGCCGAATTGATGGGCATTTATGCATAATGCGGGAAGGTGCCACTCGACGCCCATCGTCTTTCGATTCTCGTCCCTCGCCTCCTCTTCATCCTTCCACTTTCCACTCTCTCACTCAGGTATTTCCTCCCCTTTTCTCAATATGGGTAGAGTTAATTTAATTTCCCAAGAAATCGAACCCCCTGATGAAATATTCTCTCTTTTCCTGCTCGGGGTTCATATTTTTTCGGGGCGTACGCACTCCCTCTCTCTCCGGGTTCCTTTCTCAGACTTCCTTCTGCTCGCTCCTTTCCTTTTCCCTTTTCTTAGCTTTATTTTTCCCGCGATCTTGTCCTGAGTTGAAGGAGTACCACTGTATTGTTTGGAATAAAAGTTGAACAATCCCTGATTTATTATTATTTTGGGGGGCTGTGTGAATTTCCCCCTCTGATATACTGTCGGATTTGTGATGATAAGATTGTCACTAATTTTTGTATTTACTTTTATTAATTGACGGGCTCTACCAACTTAGGTCTATTAAAATGAGAAATAAAATGAAACTCTGCTATCTTTTACAGCCAAAGGTCCTTCTCAGGTTAAATTATTTCATTCTTCAGCTATTTATGTGCACGACGTCCCTTAATTCCATGTATGAAGCCCCAAAGGATTAATAAGCGTTCTATTCATATCTTTTTACCTTCTAACCCAACATTACTCCCGATCATACAATATACAGCGACCCTTGGCCACTCACTCTTTGTTCCAACCGCCTATTTGGTACTCATTCTGTTTTTCTACATACATTTCCTCTCCTCACCTGCTACACCGAGGATACTTGCAATCGTTTTCACTCCCATCTCCCGCAATTTCTCTGTTCTCATCGTGTTAGAACCATAAAATACGGTTATTTCAGCAATTAATGAAAATCATGTAAAAGGATGCCCATAATCAGGAGTAAATATGTAGGTTTTTCGCTCACTGAAGATGCGGCGGAGACATAAATGCTAATTTTTGGTCGGAAGGGCCAACATGTGATATGGCAATTGCCAGAGCATTCTCAGCTATAGGAGCTCAGCTTTCATGTGCAGGAGACGGGCATTATTGGGCATTTTTTTTTTGGACGACATTTTCCTCCAGCCAAGTCAATAAGCATTCTTATCTCTGTAAACTGACTCTATTTAAAGCAACTGACACTCCAATATTTTGCGGTCACCATTCACTATTCATCCTATTTTTGAGTCTTTATGTTCATTATCCCATAAATCTGTGCATGAGGGGACATGCCTTCTTGGACCGGTTTTATAAAGAGTTGTTAACGTTCACTACCTTTGCTTTTATGTCGACTATTAACTCAGATTTAGGTAATCTGTTATATCTGATGCTCCGTTGGTCAATCGGCAAAGAGTTTTATTTCCGGTTTCTATGCCGTTAATGTATCTAATCCGAAGATTATATGACTAGGCCCCGTTGTTCATTGATATTAAATAAGGGCCCGGTTTGTGAATTAACTCCAGAGCTGTTCACCTTTTTAAGCAAGAAACTTTCCGGTCCATTGCTCGTATTAAAAAACTAATTGACTACCGACTGGCTTGTACTTAAAGGGGTAATATGTATGCAAACCACTTGATGTCAGCATTTCCCCGTTTTCAGTGTCCGATCGACCAGCTTCTGAAGGTATTCAGAACGAGTACGTGTGTACGAGTAAGGTGTGACGTACTTTGTTTTCATCGTAATGTAATCGGTGATCCACTGGATATGTTGGGTGTCCTTTGGAAAGTGTGTTTGGCTGTAAAATGCACTCGATACATTTTCTATTCTCCGGATATTACCGCCGCACTTCACAAAGGTGAGCGGGCCGTCGACGAACGGTTGATGTCTTTCACCGTCCCTCACCTCAAACTTCCGCCGTTGTCGCACTAAGTATTGTCGTGTCCGTATCGGTAACAAGGTGCGCAGTGATGGGAATGGTGTGTCGGTGGAGTTTCATGAAAAATATGACGACGAGAGAGTGAGGGAAAAAAACAACTCACATCTAACGCGCTCGTCTCCTCCTGCCGCACACGACCCCGAAAGTTTCGAAACATGGGCGGCCGCAACACAGTTCCGTTCTCTCGTAAGAGGAACGCGCCGAAAGCGCTATTCAATTTTTTTGTGGAGTTTTGCAAAGTTTTTTTTTGTTTATATTTTGCGGATAACATTCACGTTTCTACACCCACGCACCAAGGTCAGCAATGGGGGCAAGCTTGCTAGTACTTTTATTATTCATGAATTCAAATTTCGGTTGCGAAATCATTTTCTCTTGTTCTGGCCTATCCCTCAGTTTTGCTCTTATGTTGACTATCTCATTAAATGTATTATGAAGCACATGAAAATCCGTACCATAACTCATGTTGGTTTCAGAGCATCATTACCCCAGATACTTTATGAATTACCAAATAGAGTTTTGAGTGTAGTCCAGCATAGTGGTCTACGCGTTTGGCCTCATATTCAAAGGTCCGTGGTTCGATTCTAGCACCAGTTAAAGTTACAGTTTGATAATTCCAATGAAGTTTTCTGTGTATTTTAATAAAGCTGTAAAATAAAAATTTATTGCGGAAGTAAGAAATTTGTAGCCCCCAACTGCTACAAAATTATATTACATTTACATTCCTTTTAATGTATCAAAGCCTTAGGCCTGTTGAGGAAATTACCCGTGGTGAGGCAACCATCATGGAAAATACTAAGCACTGATAACAATTACATTAAATCGTACTTCCATTACAATCCATTACAATAATATTTTAGAAGACATATATACGGAAATTTGTATTTACAGGTATTAGTGAAATGATAAATGTTATCAAAATTTAAGCGCACTCACTGCCAGAGTTATTTTATTAGTAGAATTTATAAATTTTCTTTATTATGATGACTAACTTTTGACCAGCTGCAGAAAGGATATTCTATTGATGAATTATTTTTTCATAAATTTGAGTTTGGTTTATCAATGGGCATATAACCACTCTTAGAGTCAAACTGAGTGCACAATCAGATATAGCTGGTCTATTTCCACTCATGACAGAATAATTTAAATACCTTAAATAGAAGAAAGCATTGTAACGGGGGTAATAACTTATTCATAAATAAAAAGTAGGAGTGTTCAAAATTATCTCTTATGTTTCTAATGATCCTTTTAAACAAACTCAGTGTAGGTTTTAGTATGATTCTATTTGCTCCCCCAGAATTCTGTTGCATAGTTAAATATAGATTTGGCAAAAGTAAGATAGATGATTTTTTTACGCACAGCGTACATTTGTTATTTACATAATATTATTTTGACAAGCATCACATAAATGTTGAAGAAACAGATGCTATATGATGGTCTCATTTAAACAATTAGTCTAGACTTAATACCATGTCTCTGATCATTAGTTATCTCATTTTTCAAACAGTTAACAATGTTTTTGTAAACCCTGAACCATGGCCCACCAATTTGAGATCGTATGGAGTAGGAGGGTTAAAAAGTAGTGGGATATCTATTATGTTCTTTTCACTTTGCAATTAGTCCATTGTTTTCGAACCGTTTAATGATGAATTCCAAATCTCCCGGAATTTTATATCTTTTTTTCCAGTTTTGTTTCTTGAACACGGTGAAATATCATCAGCAAAGACCATAGCAAGCCCTTTGAAACGATAATAATTTGTAACAACAAAAATTAGTTTATAAATTTAGAAGCCAATTTGGACCTACTTTGATTTTCCATCAACAAATTAAGTTTCATAAACCGGCGACGAAACTGCTGATTTGGCAAACATTTAAAAAAATAATGGGTAGTATACGACAAATTATAAGTGTATGATATATATTCTTCCACCAAATAATTTGCGTAAATCACAATTTTATGAACTTTATACTAGAGAGAAATTGGATAGTGCAATTGCCACGCTGGGTGAAAAAGCTTAATTTAGTCCCTCTGATCATGAAATAAGAAACTCCTTTTTTCAACTCGACTTTCATCCCTTTTTATCCCCTCATTAACTTTTATGAGTTCCCTCCCGTGAGCGCGGCTAAGTGAGCAGGGAAAATAAGAAGGCAGGTCGCCAGCTCCGTAAACAAGCTGATTACGGCAATATCATTATTCCATTGTCATTGCGCCTTGCGTGATCACGTGAGATTTCGCACGCCCGTGTGTTATATGGTGTACGCGCGTGTTCCCTTGAGTTTTTGCACTATTGTGCTTGGCCTCCCACTGCTTTTCCGTGTTTTTTGCTGATGGAAAAATATGATAATCGCCTTGCCTTGGTCTGTTTTAATGATTTTAGTTGAGGACAAAAATTCGAGCACCTTGAATTTTACAATACACAGCTGCCGGAGGAGTTTTCTACATTTTTTTGATACGAGGCATCTCATTTATAACATATATTGTTTTCACCAAAACTTTTTTTCCTTAATTTTATTATTGCAAACTCTTTTCATTTGAAAAAACTCAGCCTTCGCCAAAAAGTACAATTGGTCCAATTCAAAGTAAACGCTACCCTATCGCTCTTCCACGAATCAATATCATTTTATAAGTACGTCTGGCAGGAGTATATTATTTTATTTTAAGCTAAAAAGTTAGTGAATGGGGAAGACATTTTTCACAGATCTTTCAAATGTTGCAAACATCCGCGAATATTCAAGTAGGTGACATAATAGGTATTTAAATCCAAATTATTAGGTGTGTTGGTCAAATTGATGCTAGCAGAAAAAATCCTCGAAGTGTACTTAAAATTATCTCAGGAACATCAATGGCGCTTAAAAATTCTTGTACACCGGCGAACCAGGAAAGTGACAGCATAATTTACAATAATGGGAGAAGGAAGATTGGGAAGACCGGTAACTGTTATCTCCAATGCCGTTTTGCCACTCCATGTCTTGTGTGTCCTCATGCCTTCGCAAACAAGTAAACAAAGGATATAGGAAAATTCAAGAGGTTAGATTCTTGACCTGGATGGATGTACATTTATTCCGATATTTTCATGATTGATGTTGGTCAGCATAAGTGAGTTGCACCTTACTGAATTTCCAATCTTTTGAGTTTATTATTACACATCACAATGGATTAGAAGTGATTTTAACAGACATAATTGTACGATTCCTGACTGTTAATTATTTCTATATATGTTTCATGTCCCAAATGGTATGTTAGATAATAGTACTGAATTTTCAATGACTTTATTTGGTATGAGGCAATTTTTTCTCTGGTGTTCATCGATTACAGGAGGGAAAACGATGCGATATGTTAGAATTAGGACGTTAGGATACGTACTGTCCAAAAACCGTACCAATCGCATAGGAGATAAACTGAAATGAATTAATCAGTCCATAGATTTCCATTGATGAGAACGCGCATGTAGTGCTCTGTACGCAAATCTTTACGCAAACAAAATTCATTACATCCACCTTAAAGCAGAGAGTCTTTGAGGTCGTTTCAGTTTGAGCGCCCCCCGGTAGGTACAAAGGCGGCAGTTGGTTTTTTTAGGGGTAAAAAGGTGGCGTAAGGGATGAGGGGAGGGAATGGAAGTTTTAACGTGCAGCGTGTGCAGGTTTGTTGAGCTCGCGTGAGCCAAGCCATGTATATGTGATATCCTATCTGGGGGAGGAAGGGTGAGGGGTCAAGCCTTCATTTTGTGCGCCTCGCGTACTGAATTCATGGGGCGAGGCGTCGGCCGTATTAAAACGTAAAAGCTCTCTCTTCTTCCTTCCTCCTCTTTCACCCACCTTCGCTTCCCCCCCCCCCAAGCTACACCCTCCCACTGGGGATTGTGATAAAGAGAGATTATGTGGTGTAAGGAAAGAAGGGGTCAAGAGGATAGAGGAGGAGGGGAGGTTAAAGGTGGGAACTGGTGGTGGCCAAAGGAGTAATGCAAAATGGGCGAGAGGTGGCGGGATTATTTGTGTGCGAAATTATTTATCGGTCTGGTTTGTGTGCGAAATAATTAATCAAGGAGCAGACCATTCGCTTCGTCAATCTAGGGAAATTATTTGACATTGTGAATTGTTGATAAGGAGATTCTTGAATATTTGTTCAACAATTAATTTAACTCACAGTCAAACGATTTGCCAAATATTTTGGCATCGTTATTGTAACCAAGTAAAAATGTATTAACTGTTCAAAAGCTTAATTCCATGAAGATGCCAAAATATTTGGCAAAATGTTTGCTGCGAGTTGAATATATTAATGACCAAACATTCAAGAATCTTATTATTATTAAAATATTATCGGTCGAGAAAGTTATAATTGATTGTGTATTGTCACTGCATGCTGACCAAGCTGGAGAGTTTCGGAGCGGCGTTTAAAGTTAGCAGAAGAGTAATAAGCAGGTTTTTGTGATAAAAGCATGGAAGTGATGACACGTGTTGGTGGAACGGGGAAAGCAAAAGTGAAGGAAGCAATGTCATAATATTCGCGGTTCAGATGCGAAACCAGGAGGCAATGGAAAGATTTCTGTAAAAATCTGACTCTTGAGTGCTATAAGAGATCTCTTCAAGAATTGCAGTGCTCCCTCCGTAGGTTAGGGACGCTAAAATTCTTAGCGCCTTTCATTAAGAGCAGGCTAACGTATTTCTTCTCCCTACACTTCCTCCATTATAATTTTTTACAAATAAATAGAAGATAACCTAGTGGGATATCGGGGACACTATCCACGACCGTTCAAGCTGCGAAAATCCTCGCGACTACCACCGGGTAAAGATCCTTAGCAACTTTCGTTATCAGCAGGCTAACGTATCACTTCTCTCCTAACCCCCTCCAAAAACATTCCCTTACCTAACTACCCACCTCTCTGAAGTCTCCGTTGGTCCTCTTCTGGTAACCAACCAATCTATTTCTTCACAGCCTGAATGATGTTATCGACGGGGTACTTGCGAAAAAAGCCTCCCTTGTTAGTAATCCCTGGTTCAACGTTTGATTCTCAGGGATTGCAGAAGATTTCTTGGAGTGTTACCAACGTGACTATTGCAGCCGACTAAGTAATAATTCATACATGAGTAAATGCCCAGAAAACCGTTGTATTTCGGAGTAGGCGCAGTCAAAAAAGCAGAAGTACCAGATGATTGCGCCGTTCCATCGAAACAAGTAGTACCTAAATAAAACCTGGTGGAAAAATTAATTGTTTTTTTTTCTTCTTAGCAGTCACATGAGTTTCAATTCTCTGTGATGGGCGTGTAAAACTGAATTTTCCCTAATAATTTCCGCATTCTGCCCTATCCTTGTATACCTTTTTTTGCTTTAATTGCCCTCACACATTACTTTATGCATGCTCTCCTGAAGGGCTTCTCCTCAGCTTGAGGGGATTGGCATCGGTACTTTTCGATACTCGACAGTGACTAAATTTTGACGTCACAACTGCGAAAATGACAAATAAGGTCATTCAAGAGTTGAGATTTGTCTGGGGCTTTAAAGTCACACTCACGGATTTTCCGAGGGTCAACCGCGTCAAGTAATTTCTTAATGAGGTCCCCGTCCTAAAAATTCCTAAAATTCCGTCTCTTTAGAGTATCTTCTACCGCACTCACCCGTGACACTACCAGTTATGAACTTATTTTTTGTCAGTTGCCCTTGAATTATTTAACGCTAGTTTTAAGATTTATTTCTTAGACAAAGCCACATTTGCATTCTCTATATTCGTTACGCGCGTTTACTCATGCCTATCATGTCATTCCCTTTCGGGGTAGGCTAAGTCAAAGAGTTAGTACCTTCCATTTAGATCTACAAAACTGGCTCCCTTTTAATACTTGCTTCCATATTGCCCTATTCTTGCAAACCTCCATCACTTCTCTAACACTAATACCTTACGTTATATACGCTCCCATATTTTTATGTATATAATTGTTTTTTTTTTTTAACGTTCTACGTCGTTACCCGATGCCAAATTTCCATTTCTCTCCCTTCATTCGCGTACCTCTATCGACTGCTTTTCTCTGAATGCCTTTATCATCCCCTCTCAAACTAGTTCCACCTTCCCCTAGTCTTTCTACCTAGTGAATTCTTTGTTAAAATTTGCTTTGGTATTCTCTCGTTAGTCATTCGTTGTATGTGATCATACCACACAAGCATTTTTATTTTAATTCTGTTGAGTTTTGTGTGGGTGACACCCATTATATTTCTCATTCTCTCGTAAGTAGTTCTTTACCGTCTTGATATCCCCGCAGATCGTCTCCAGTAATTCATTTCTACCTCTTTCTCTTATGCTATTCACTCTACTATCATTTTTCTATTTCATGATTCCGTTTTTACTCTTTCTCTGAGAATGGACAAATCAATTCATATAAATTACAATCATATAAACTTCATTCGTGCCATGGTCTGATGTCACGGAACGTGATTCCTGCTTCCAAATCTGACAATAAAGTGTTAAGGAGATACTTCTGTTACTGTGCTCCTAAGATGTTTGACCTCCTGCCATCGTACGTCACCATTTCAAATTCGGCCAATATATTTATAAGGAAATTGAAAACACTGATTTTGTAAATTAAAAGTATTAACTATTATTTCTAACTTTTTAAATCACAAATTTAAAAATTTATAGTTTATATTTGTTCATAAGATAATATGGTTCTGTACCCAAACGACAAAAAAAGAAAATATTGAACATTGCACGAATTCTCTTTTGTATTGTCTTGATGTGTTACTTCCCTGCATAATTTATTGGTTAATTTTGTTGTTTGGTGCCACCGGCCTGTAATTTATATTTTTAATTACGGCAACCCCAATACAGGTTTTTGTCCCAGGGATGCCAATAGTTCTACAACTTACTTATATTCATTCGTTTAAATTTGTTTGTGTTAACCATCGTTTGGAATAAGTTTTATAATTATATGATTATTATAAGTCCAATACTGGGTTATCCCGTTTGCGTTATCGCGTTTGCGTTTGAGTACCCAGTTATGCATGACCGCATCCCTCCTGCTTTAACTGCACACACTCTCATGTACCAAATTCCTCTACATTTAGCCTACTTTTATGCTAATCCTGCCGTGCTCAGATTTTGCTGCCACGTAATAAAAGTAATAATTCATCTCGCATGGAAATCCATCGGTACGGTCTCATTTTTTTTAAAATCCCTCCGCGTGTATTTTTCCAGTCAAATTTTGCTTTACGGGCTCACTCCATGCGAGGCTCGCGGGAGCCAGAAGGCTTATTTCACACGATGAGAGATGAAGTGATAAGCACGGGAGCCATTCATTCAACAGATTTCTGGGATAGAGAACCGTGCGCCGCAGTCCTTCGCACGCTCGTCGTTTTATTTCAATATCCCATGAACTCTGGTTTCAACCGTGCGGGTCCTTTCAAACTCGACGCATCAAAAGACAAACATTCACCCTTCTCTTTCATTCCGGCGCAATTTGATTTTTATTCTATAGGGTTTCTAAAAGGAGCCGGAAATTTTGACGGAACTAACTGCATCACTCAATGAAATGACAAGAAAAGCGGCAGTCTGACAACTTTTAGAGCAAGGTTGGAATTCCTATAATCACTGGGGACTTGAGTGTACCCAAGACATTGGTGTAGAGATAAAAAAACGAGTACATGTCATATTTTCTGAGTTGGCATGCGAAAAATTGATCTTGATTATGAGATTATTTAGTGTATGATAGTTATGGAAGCAAACTTTTTTGGACGGGAGTTTAAAATTTCCAATATGATGCCCGGAGCGCCCGGAGTATCATAATATTTGAAACAAGATTTTTAAAATTCTATCCAGGTATTCTAAATTTTATGTATTTGGTAACTCAGATGATAAAAAATACCAATGACAAATATTAATCGTGAATTACTGCAATATTTAATCTTCCACTTCTTTGATTTTGGATATTTTGCTCTCCATTATATTATCAGCATGCGACAAATGAACGAGATTCATGCAGCGATACATTTTAATAAGAATCGACCCGTTTAAATTATTATTAACTATTGATAAGGACTTTGCATTCAGTAGAAAACACAATAGCAGAGCGTTTTAAATTGAAGTAATTAGGTTTTTTACCTATTTTGACTACAGATGATGTAGACATGCGATATTGATAAATAAGTGGGGTGAAAGTAAAACCTGTTTTCACACATGAACAAAAAACATTTAAGCAACCTATATAACCATAAAAAGGGATGAAATATAAGTGAATAGTCAAAAAAAATTACCAAAATTAAAGAGTTGAGAGGAAAGCAGTTAAACATTAGTCATAGGTATAAATTACGGTAACAAAAAAATTAATTTACTTTTAAATTTACCAAAAACATTATGTGACTAATATGAAATAAGCTGCAAAATTTGCGCTATTTTACAAAAATAAGAAACACTTTTTCATAAAAAGTTATTGCATTGTGTGCATAAACTGTAATTTTATCAAATACTCGAAATTTAAGCAAATGAAATTTAAATGTGGGGTAAAACGATAGCGACGACGTTTTTAGTCTAATTTTTTACCGTCCTTGATCATAAAATTAAAATGCTGAATGATTAGAATGTTTCCGGCAATGTCAGATCGTGGCCCAGCACTCTTAATACCCAGTTCAAGCCCGTAGACTCTTGGTCTTAATGATATAATTAATTGAGTTCGATCACATTATCATTCTGATGCAATGGTTTAGTTCCCGAGGTTTGCATTAATGCTTGAGTGACCACATAAACCCATTTGAATCAAACAGCTGCTCAAAAGGTTTGTGTACCGACATTTTAAAACCTTTTCGTCTTCGCCATGTGGACCCGGAATTTCCTTGGCGTTTTTAATGCCTTCATTTCTCCTTCGGCAAATGACTCATGGAGAAGGGTCGTTACTGAGTTGGATTGGATTTAAATGGCTCTAGCCTTCTCTCTACCTCCCCCCCCCCCATCTCCTCCACTCCCTATCCGTGCACGTCTGTGAGCTTCTTTCGCTGCATTAATAATCCAAATCCACTTTCCAGATTCAGGGCGTAGTTTCGTGGCCCTTGACCCGAACTTTGCGTTTTTTTAATTGGTCTTTTGTCATAGGAGATTTCGTTCCGTCAAATACTCAAAAAAATGAGTCCCGTTTTTCCTTATTTACAAAGGGGATACGAAGCGCGAGTTAATGAGACTACTTGAGTCATGTCACAGGCGCCATGCGTTTAGCGCTTCTGCGCGAGGCGATCGTTAACTGTGAAATATCTTGATATTACACTCCTTATTTTCCTGTCTTTCCATTGCCTTTGCTAGTCAATAAAATTTGATATGTTAATAAAGTGTCGTCAAGTTCTAAAATTCCCATTTTTTGCATTATTTTTTTAAAGTTAATGCAGTAATCATTGGCATGAATGAAAATCTTAGCAAACACTTAATGTTGAGCTGAATGCTGCGATGCACGATGCTTGAATACTTCGACAGCGTTCTCAATATTCTATTTTTTAGAATGATTTCGAAGCATTTATGTCATTTTAATTTTCCCATGCCCTTAGCGACGATGACTACAAATTTTCAATACCAAAAAGTGAATGTTGTTACTGTAATCTTAATCCTTCTCTCATCTCATCTCATCTATCTTAGGAGTTCAACTTTACAATTTTTAATTTCAAAAAGTGAATTCACATAGCTTTAATTCCATCTTCATTATACCTTTCCATTTCCTATTTCAGTATTCTCCTCTTTGTATTTTCCCCTCGAGATTTTCTGTTTATTGAAAAATTTGGTTTAAGATGCTTCCATTATGGAGGACATTCGTCCTACCTAAGGTCAAAAATCCGAGAGTGAGCTACATCCATTCAGGGGGATTCAAACCCGTTATATCAGTGAGGCCAGCTATTATAAAATATTTTAGACCACACACTCGTGACAAGCAAATGATAATTAAGGCTTGTGGCCCATCTGTCACTAATCAGTGGTCATTTTCCATTGTGTTGCAAATAGGTTCCCAGAATTTCATATTGTATCCAAAACCATTTAAATATATACAGACTGACATCACCTTGATTGAAACGCTGTTTTCTCAAATGAACTTGAAAATATAAACCCGGGTAAATTCGTTGGTCAACATTTTTACATATTTTTGTCAATAATAATTTTCTATCTCCCGCAAAATGGCAATGACATCAAAGAGTCTTTGACAGTAATGTTAATACGGAAAGAGTCTGCTCTTTCCCGAAAAGGAATCTCAATTAATCATTGCTTTTTACGTATAGGTAGAAATATACAAATGTAAATGAATTATTAAAGGATACTCTACTCCGGAAACAACTGTTTTCGATGCATTGGCTAAACAAGTTTGTCATTTCAAAGACCAATAACAGAATGATAGATTCTCTTTATACCAATGCTCCAATGACGAATATTTTTGGTAACTTTTACCAAAACTGGTCCACTTAGATATAGACCAGGAATTTGATATCTGTATAAATTGAGCTTAGCTCTTTATTAGTCAAGATCACTTAAAGGGCCTCGATAAAAGACGAGTAAGGTCTCCATAATAAAATAATACAGTAATCGATTAATACACGATGGAATTCATGGACAATCTATCCAAGAGTATGAATTAAACCAACAATAAGGAGCCATCAGTTAGGAAAAGGAAGAGGTAATATAACGTTCGTCATGATATAGTACTTTTTTGTGACATATACTTTCAAAAAATTCAAATTATCACGAGTCTCTGAAGCTGTCATGAGAGAAGATCTCAACAATTGAGGCCATCAGCATTTAACCCTCTACTGGTGGCGTTTAGAATAGGTTTTAATTGGAAATTCAGCCTCATATTTTTTTGTTACCCAGCGAAGTGAATAGGATTGCAAAATCTATAGCATAATATGAGAATTTAGCCCTCTAGTATTTAATAAAACTTGATCTGAAAGTGCCCGGGGTAAATAGCAGATGGGGATCGGGTTGGTGTGGTTGCTATGAGTACTGGCGAACTGGAGTACTATACGGTCGGCCAGGGTTTAAATCCTTGCTGAAGAGGATGTTTTTTAAAGGAAATCCGATCCCTAATTGAGTGTCTTGTGAGGGCTTTACAAGTGCAGTACTCCGTCTGTCGGATGAGACGTTAAACCGTGGTCCCCTTGGCGCCTTTCGTTAAGAGCAGGCTAATGTCGATTCCGGGCATCTATCCACCCTTCCACCCTTACCTGTTCTCCATGGTGCAAATAACCTTAGCTGTCGGTCGCCTCCCAAAAATACAATCCAATCCAAGCTAAATAGCAGATGGGACTAGCCCAATGGAATTCCACTCCAAAAAAGAAGTAGGTGACTTGGATGACGCAATAGATTTTTCAGGAGCTTAATCGTGGGGAAAAAGAACCAGGGAATATCCATGAGAGAGAAGATAAACGAATAAAAAAATGAACTCGGGTGGGTCGTATGAAAAAAAATTGGATTCTGGAAAGTAGGAGGAGCTATCAGAGACGCAAGAGAATTAGTACCTGATGGGGAATAATGGGGGGCTGTAGTCAACGAAATCTGCCAGATTGAAATTCTAATGAAATGAATGCTTGGAACTATCTCACGGCCTCCCGTTTTTTTTTATTCCTTTAACGGTCGGGGAGAAACCCGCTTTCTCTCTAATTTCGGGGCGGCACCCACCCCCGGGCTTCTGGACTATCCCGCCTCTTCCATTCTGACTCCCACGCGGGGGAACCCTTTCGACCGATTATGGCGATCGTCCCCACCCAACCCTCACCCTTTCCCACCTCCTTCGTCTAGAAGAGCACTCATTTCTTACTCTACTCACGTACCGGAAGGTTGGCTCAGCGGAAACCAGCCGGGCGGACGGGAAAGGCTGAAAAATAGAACGGGCGAGCTTTCTATCCCGGGCTACACGGTCGGAGGGGAGGTATGTAGAACCGTGAGGGGGGTGCTGTAAGGTGTAATAAAGCTCGAATGGCAGTAAATAAGTTGGGCTGAGGTTTCCAACGGAATGGAATTGGTATTGTGGTAAGAGTGGTGGCTTCGCATCCCGAGGACAGAAGTGCATATATCGGCAGTTTCCGAGATTTTTCAGTAGAATCCGAACGCTCATCTTTTAGTATCACCTATCAGAATCTTCTTGTGTTCGTGAATATACCTTTTTTGATTTATCATATAACAGATTCACCAAAATCTTAAACCTAGACTTAGTTTGCTTCAGAAATTCAGAACAGTTCTGTTTCAGAGCGACAGAGAAATATCATTTTGACCTCTCTTGCTTTGACAGAAAAGATAAAAATAAGAGACATTCATTTCCAAATCGATAGCACAAAAATTATTTCTCTCCGCTCACAAAAGGTGGCCACAGCAAAATTTGCTTTCTACTCAAAAAATTCCCGTAATACTCTTTACCATTTCACCTCCTAAAACCTCATCCAATACATCTTTACACGGCTGGTGTCCTAACACTCTCTACCACACGCCCATGCGTCGTCTCGCAGGGTAGTGTGTAGATATTGATGGAAGCAATTCATCTACATCTACATACTACCCCGCAAGCCGCCTCAAAAGGCGTGTGGCGGGGGGTGTTAGGACACCAGCCGTCAACAAAAAAAAATCAAAGTTCCGCCTAGCATTTATTAAAGTCCTTAATTGTTCGGGGGAAAAACGAATTCCCATACCTATCCGTTCGGCAAAATATCTCCCTTAATTTATCGATTCTGTCGGACCTGGAAATATAATGTGGTTCTAATATGATGTTCTCCGTGTCGATCTGAAAGATATTCATTCTCAATTGCTCAAGCAATCTAAGCCTAGCGCGTAGCCTCCGAGTCTCTAGCGGCTCCCACCCTAAATCTTTCAAAATCTGTGTAACGCTTTCTGTACGGCCGTAGCAGTTTTTCACGAATCGCGCAGCTTTCCTTTGTATTTTATCAAGTTCATGGACTAGGTCTTTCTCCGCCGGATCCCATATGCTCGCTGCATATTCAAGGTGTGGCCGGACGAGTGCAAAATAGCACCTCTCTTTCACTTTATCATCCGATAATCTTCCCACAACACGCTTGACAAATCCTAACTTCTTCAGGGCTCTGCCACAAATATTTCTTATATGTGTCCCCCACGATAGGTTCGAAGTTATCGTAACTCCCAGGTATTTCACTTCATCTGTCGCATTTATGCTAACGCCATCCACAACATATACATGGGGATAGTTGGACGACCTACGCAAGAAATGCACCGCCGAGCATTTGCTCAGATTAAGTTCTAGTCCCCACTCTTTGCTCCACGCATGAACGTTGTTTAAGTCCGATGACAGAATTTCAAAGTCAGATTGATCACTAATTTCGCGGTATATGACAGCGTCGTCGGCAAATAAACGTATTTTACTGCTAATTCGGGAGCAAAGGTCGTTTATATATATAATGAACAAAAGTGGGCCAATAACGCTTCCTTGCGGGACACCCGATGTCACCTTAACCACATCAGAGCTAATTCCGTCAAGAACTACTTTTTGCTTACGATCACTCAGAAAGTCACGTATCCAGTTTACTACTTGTTCGTTTAACCCGCATGACTGTAATTTGTATAATAGTTTTCTGTGAGGTACCGTGTCGAAAGCTTTCTTAAAGTCTAGAAATAGTGCGTCAACTTGTTTTTTCGATTCACCAGATTTGAGAACGTCGTGAAGAAAGAGCGCGAGCTGTGTTTCGCATGATCTACCTTTCCGGAACCCATGCTGACAATTATGCAGGAGGTTTCGACTGTCCAGAAAAGTCATGATATTGCTAACAACGATATGTTCGAGAATCTTGCCTGTAATCGATGTTATTCATGCGGTCGTATAAATGGTAACAATCAGCAGATAACAATGGATGAGTACACTAGCCCTGGGTGGTGAAAAATCAATCCAGGCGGAACTCAATCCCGTGGCCCTTGGGTTAGCAGGCGAGGTATTCTTCACCGGGGCCGGAATTAGTATTTGTAATACTAATCGGCAGAAGTATTTCGACTCGTTTACTGCTTGTCAGTACGTTCGCCTATTTCTAGCCATTGGTTTACCCTGCATCATTCTCATGGCTGCTGCTTGGCCAGCGCCTTTCGAGCAATTGAGCGTGCGAGGTTCGCTTTATAACTGGGGCGAGTATTGCTTGCCTAATACGGAATAATCCTATGCCACATACCAAGGAGTTGGCTGGCATGGTACTTCGTGGATGTAGATGTGAATTCTGAGATCTGTTTGGAGCAGAGCTTTAAGTACAGTGTTCGTATGTGATATTACTCCGTGGTCTCTTTGGCACCTTTCGTTGAGACTACCCTATCATCGGCCCCTGGTTTCCCTCCACCCTCCTCCACATCCGATATAATCCTTTGTTAATCAACCTATCTTGGCACAAACGTCAAAAAACCTTCTAAAAGTATCAACCTCAGGCTACGATCGCCTAGTTTGTGTCATGGCAGTCTTTGAAAATACATATTTCTTTTCACAATTTCAACAAAGGTTTTATATTTACTTCCAATGTCCAATTTTCGCTACCAATGGTCACGTCTAGAATGAAATTAGGTACTTCCATTTTAGAATGATTGTTATCGAAATCCATTTAGTTGCGTGAATTTGACGATGTGAACGCGTATCGCTTCATAGAGAAGCGATTCCTCCAAAAACAAGTAGAGTTTTCATCTGCATTTTTACTTCCGTCATTTGTGTGACATCTTTTCCCGCATGTGATTAATTACCATAAAAGATTACTTCTCTCCGTTAATGGCCAATGTAAAGACATAACTCATGAGATGGGCGAAAGTCACCTCCTAGATCCGCTCTTGAGACGCGTTGTAAACGTTCTCCGTCTGAAATACACCGTGAAGTTCTTCCATCTTGAAGTCACGTTCTGATGTCAAATGTAAGTTGGAAGAAATTGCCGCGGGAGAATGAGAGAGGCGGTATGAGCCGGTGGGTGGGTAGTCGGTAATTGTCGTGAAAGCCGAGAGGTTTGAAATGACAAGGGAATCAGCAACTTCTGCTTTAGGTACCTGTTTTATAACCTCGAGGGGTGGACTGTAATGCCGCGGGGAAGTTCTCCCGGCGATAGTTAGGCTCATTATTGTAGCTCTGGTGCGTTCAAGAGTGGCTGCCGGACGGAGTGGGTCGAAATCACCACTCAACGTTGTGTCATCGCTCGCATCTAGCGATAGTTCGGATAGTTCTTATTGAACAGGAGAGCATAAATTGAGAAAGTTACGCTTCTTGAGCTCAGGGCTGCTTTCTTCCAAGAATCCCAAATAAATATTGAAGAAACTTAACAATAATTGTATTAGGAAGGAAAAAGTCATACGAAAATTTCCTATGGAGATAAAAACTTGTTTATTACTTACAAAAAACATCGAGGTTCTGTTTTGTAATTTGCCTGCAATATTTATTTAATTAACTGTAAAAAATGAAGCGTTATCGTAATGCCATTGTTATAGTAAGTATACCTCATTGTAATAGTCATTTTTTGCATTAGTTTATAATTCTTCATTGTATTGTTAAACATTTTATTGAAATTTTTAAATCATTTCTGATATGTTGCTATTACTTTTGCGTGGTTTATCTATTGGTAGCCCCAATTCAGGATCATCCTTAGGGGTTATCTATTGTATACTACTCTGTATTTCCTGAAATGAATTAAAATATTGAATATTAAATAAATTATTATCATTATTACATTATGATAAATAATTAAAAATTAAATTAGTACTGGAATGTTCATTTTGACCCCTTCATTTTTAAAAATTCATTACTCCTGACTGAATTGTTCCAGACATTGCATATTTCTGGAATTTTATTATTTTAGCAGGAGAATATAATGTGAAAAAAGAACCTCATAGCAGGTATGGAGGCTTCCGCGGTGATATATTGAGTTCAGATTATTCGGGGTTTTCCCGCGTTGCTTCATTTTAACGGACAACAGTTACGCTAACGTTACAGCTACCGTCATCAAGTCCTGTACCTGACGACGCTAGCTGTTACGTTAGCGAAACTGTTGTCCGTTAAAATGAAGCAACGCGGGAAAACCCCGAATAATCTGTACTCAACCTCATTGCAGCTTTAGTTTTCAAAACAAATTACCTTCTACCTATGAGTACCAGAGGGATTATTTTGACCCTAGGCCTCTCTCCCCTTTTCATTCAAGTTTTGACATTGAAGAATGGATTTAATTCTCTTTCGTTGAAATATTTAATCAGTTCTACAGCCAAACGCTGATATCCATGAGAGAAATGCAACACAAAGAGCCGATAGACCGGCTTCACATGAGGACTTGGGTACGGGACAAAGGCCCTTGGCCCAAGTCTTCATGTGCCACATCCTATACGTTGAAATGTCAAATTATAGCAAGTTGGTGTTCTTGAAAAATAATGTTAATTCGTAAATAAATCATGATTTTGATAAAATTAACATTATATTTCAATTAACAACGCCAAATTTCCTTTAAAAAATGATATATAAGTGGCCATATTGACCCCTGTCAGTACTTAAAGGAATGCCACGAAGTCCAGTATTTCAAGTGTTAATGATGATCACATTGGTTACATCAAGTATAAAATCTGATATTCAAAATTTTAAATTTACAAAAGGAATATATTCAGCGATAATATATCCTCATGCTACCGGGTGAACCCTGATTGAAGCTTGGCAGGGGATCTCAGGGCAACAGCCATGATAGCGGGAGGGGATGAGCAACTAATGGAAGAAAGAAAAGACGAAACAGAAAAGTAAAATGGATTTGTTTTGTTTCACTCAGTTTTTGTTGCATTCATTAATAGTACATGGCAGAGAGACATTTTTGAATGCGTCGGCTTGGTTGTGCATTTCTCCTTTCGTATCGAATAAATTCGATATTTCAACATGCATTTCGGCATAATTTGGTATAAAATTGAATTATGCCAAAATGCATGTCAAGTTTCGAAAGCTTATGTGACAAAATAGCATTGAAGTACCAAGAAACCAAATCGATAAAACGCAATATTTTCTCATTTTTCCATTTATACAATTAATATAATCGCGTTTGCAATGTTTCACGCAAATATGTGCAAAAATCGCTCATATTACCGTTATGCCATAGCTCTCAAGCGCAATGTTTAGATGTTTTCTTGTGGATTGCCATTCAGGGAGGTATGGAAACTGCTGGTGAGATTGGTAGGCTGATCCGACTCAAATCACCACTTCTAACGCTCGGTCGTCACCCGTTTTCTAAGGGACCTCTTCAAGTTCTCGGGTGCTGTTAGCATCAGCCCTCCCATTTGCAAGGGCAGTGCGCTCTCAAGCGCGAGTTGTCCACTACGTGACCCATTAACGTGCGTGCAACATTGGCTGAAATACGGCCTGAAAGCTTTTTTCTTTCACCATGTCGAATCCTCTGGCCTCGGTAGGATATTTCCTATTTGAACTCCGCATTACGAATCCAAGACGATCTTCCCAAACCGAGGAGCGTTGTCCCCAAGCCCGTTTGCGGTCTTGGCGGTTCTTGCGACCTCCGCTTTAATCTGTACCCTTTGTGTGCTCTTCTTCTGTCAAGAGTTTCCTCGCTCTCTCTCTCTCCCCCTCCTGTTTTTTGGCCTTGGGATGACTAGAGAGCGCCTAGGAAATTAGATGGTTGCTCGGTTCAAGGCCGTGAAGCCTATCATACACGCAGACTGGAGGTGCTAAGTTGACTATCGCGCACAAAGCTGCTAATATCGTAATGTACTTGACATTCTAAACGTGAATAATCTAACGTCCACGTGCCTTACCCAATATTTTACATATGATTCGTTTCCTCTCGTTGGGACTTTTTATTCAGCTGATTAGATATCCATTGGTTGGGTCAGTACTCTCTATAATATCTGTAGCGGTGCCCTCCCGGCCACCTGCGTAATACTTGGGAGATACGAATAAATGGTTACCACATAGTATTCCATTAGTAGCAATCCGTCCTCTACTTCCAAAAAGATAATGACCTCAATGCTATCTAGGACTTTCGCGGTCGAGATATTTTAGAAAACATCGTAATTGAAACATTGATATCTCTGCATGAATCTTACTGCATAAAATCTTTGTTTCAGCGCACTAACTTCTCAGTAGGTGGAGTTTTTTTTATCGTTTATAACGATTGGGTTATCTGAGTCATGCTAGACTCAGATCACATGGTATAAATTTTAACGAATCTGGCGATACCATGTGGAGAATATATTTTGATATCATGCTCTCTAAATTACGGATCTTTGTTAAATTTACACACTAGTTTTTGTTTCAAAAAACGACTTACGTTTTAACACAGCTTACTGACCTTGAGATTGACATAATTTTTGTCATAATTTGAGTCGGTATGAAGCAGTAGAAGTTGTGTGGAATTATACAAATTTCTGACAATTTGAGATGATGATATCTTTCCTTGGTGCTGTATGCAGATGCAGAAAAATACGAAGGATCGTTTTAAACCCTACAATATTGATTTGATAAATTTAGAACTATTCAAGTTTCGCGTTGAATTGCCTCAAAAGTATGGATGGTGGTTGAAACTGGAAGAAAATTGGGAACTGAAGAACTCTCAGTAAAGGGTGTGGATTGAGGAAGCTGAGATCATATCGGTTCTGGAGAAATGAGGCTTGAATGCGGGCAGAGAGAGGCTTGTCACGCATTAGGTGTGAGTTCAAGGCGTTTGATGCGGGTGCTCTTGGCGACCGGTAAAGGGATTTATGTCCCCCGGCTGGAGATTGTCTTGTGAAATGGTGCGAAAGTTAGGATATCCACTGAGTCAAGGGATCGTATTTATTCGGAAAGAAGGTCCTAGAAGATCTGAGGAAAATTCCGTCCGACTGATGAAAAGCTTGATATCTGCTTGCACCCACGTTTCTCGCGTTTTCAGCATAGCACTAATACCTACATGAGTTCATCGGCCAAAAGACTGAATTACGCAGCTAAGGTATTTTATATCCGTAAAAAATGTCCGATCCAATAAGGCTTGAGGTAACAAGCCTTTTTGCATTATATGTATTCTGTACAGTCGTTTATCATATCCTTATTGATTTTCACCCTTATTTTAAGTGTTACTTTTATATTAGTTTCGTAGTAAGTAAACTAATGTGGTAAATTTAGCCGTACAATATGCCATGTTTTTGAATTTTCAATAACCTGGTAGTGAACTTTAGTGGCTAGTTCGTGCGTACTTATTGTATTGTGAGTGAGTGATGGGCTTATTGAAAAGGTTTTTTCAGAATCCTTTCTTAGTGTAGTGGTTTTTTCATGATGCCTATACCTTAGGTTTTTTTAGCGTTTAGAGATTGGAATTACTTGTCATTCATAGATTTTAAATGCTTTTTGTTTCTGTAGTTATCAAATTTGTTTCCGTATTAATTAATCATTCAAGAATGAACTTTCTCATTTTTTAGCCAAATTTATTTTGTGGTTTATCGAAACACAAGTGTATAAATGAGTTTTTCAAAGAGTTTCTTCCATTAAACTTGAAATTCATGAGAAAAATTGATTATATTTAGCAAAAAAAATGCCTGTTTCAGCGGGGAAATTTTCATGAGTGCAGCCAAATTCAATGCGTGGATCACCAATGGTAGATTGAAATCATTTCGTTGTAAATAGGTCAAGTCCTGGTTACTGTACGATTTGCTGACTATTACATTGAGTGAAACGCGATCCTATTTTGTATTTAGAAATTATAGGTTCACATTGCTTTCATTTAAAAAAATATGAGTGGAGAGTTTGACGCCCTTCATGCCACTACATCTCATTATCTGAACGCCATTATAACGTTCCAGGCTAAGCTATATTCCACTCTTAAATTTTTAATAATCCATTATGGTTTCGTCACAGTGCACTGTTCTGAAGGAATCGGAAATAGTATTTAGTGAAAAAAACAAGGCTGGCCGTGAAAAAATTAAATGTTAAACTTATTTGAGACTTTATTCCGTGAATTTAATTTTTTGTCATAGCCAACTTCAGTTTTGGCACTTTGTACCATTTCCGATACCTTGAGAATGGTGCATTGTGCCGAAACAATTGTTGCTTATTATGAAATCAAGGTTTAAAATATAACCTTCTTCGCTCATTTATTTCTCTTGTAGGTGTATTTAACGCAGAAACGTTTAAATTTACATCTTCTTAAGTCTTTTTACTTGATTGAATCATCAACTTACTTTTTTAAGCCTTAAAATATGTTTTCAGGGAGAACTCTGAGCAGCGATTGGGTAGCCCAACATCGGCAAAATCCCCGAGCCTCACCATCATTTATGACTTTAAAGCTTTGTCATGAGCTCTAACCTTAATAGCCTCATTTATCTGTCGGGAAGCCGAAGATTTTAAGAATGAGATCCTCGTCGAAAGGGCAGATTTTGCTGCATCATTACGATGGCGGCGCGGTAATAAAACCAGAGGAGGATTTGGCAGCTTAAGTCTGACAACTTCCTGTCAGGTTACGCCATTAGGTGCGAGGCCCGCTCCAAATTTTCCCTTAAGTGACTCGTGAGACGTCGACTTCTTGGGACAAGCTGCGCTTTCCTCATGATTACAACCCATAAAATAACCCGCCGTCGTCTTGCGCAAGGAGGTAAAAACATCCTGGTGCACTTCGAGGGCTATCCTTTTCTTTTATAAACTGAGTTTTCAAAGTTACGGTAGTTCCTTGGCGCTCCTTTTTTTCAACTCAAGTTTTATGGCTTGATGGACACAGCAATTAGGACCGCATGGAAGTCGAACAAATTTCATCTTGTTGGTGAATATCCGCGGATATGGCGTTCGCTGATTAAGATAAATGTTTTAATATAATCTACATTCGCCTACTAAACCGCCAAATCAACCAAAGATTTGTTTGCTATTAAGAAAAACTTCTCGTAGTTTTTGATTCATAAAAAATAGATGATAAAGCATACAATTACGCATACAAGCATACAACATACTCCGTATTAAATTAATAACGAGATATATTTGTTATAAATTCCTCATGTATGAGGGATCTCTGGCGTGAATACAAAGACCATTTCCGAGGTAAAATGGCTCGCCTTTTTTAGCCGATATCTCGGAAATTGATGGATGATATTTTTTTTATAATTGGTAAGAAGAAATCTTATTCGTAATATGGAGGCCAAGTTCATTGAAAGGCTCTCAATTCCTTTTGGAGAAATTTTCATTTGGCACGTCATTCAGGAATATTTACATTCCAAAATTGTATCTAAATACTCTGACTGCGTTTGCTGTTTATCGGAGTAACAAGACTAAACAACTGAGAGACACAGAAGCCATTTATGCTACTTTAAATTACTAATTGAGAATTTAGGCGTCTACTAGGAAGGTTTGCGACTTTGGCAACCCTGATAGTCTAGCATACTGCCTTACTCATTCTGGCAAGACCAGTTTGAAGGAAATGAACGCGTCCGCTGTAATAGGTCCTCTCCACAATTGCTTTCATTATTCGCTACCATTCTACCTGTCAATTTTTCCACTCAATTACGTCCACATCCCTCCTTGATCGTAATTTCTTGGCTATCTTGCTTTATTTTCTCCAGGTTGAGCCCCAAACCAACGTGGGGGCAGATGCTTTACTTTAAGGTTGTTAGAGCGAAATATTATTTCACATAGAAATCAGTTAATTCATTCATGTTTCAATGAAAAATGTAACCGCTTTCCAACGATACCAACATACCAGCTCCTTACCACTCTACTTTTCGAGGTATTGGCCAAAAACACCAATCATTTAGCATGAGAAACGCTGCGTGTAGACACTCCATAGAGACATTTTTAAAAATGAGAAATTTCTAACATTTAGATCTCGTCGAAAAACTAACAGTGTGTAGTTTTTGTTTTCCCAACCATTTTTGAAAATAAATCATATTGTTTCCGCGGTAATTCTTTCAGAATCAAAAATTAATCTTCCGTTCTAAAGGAGTTTTGAACGAAACCTTCAAAAAAAAAATTAGTCAAATTAATGACTTTTGGAGAAATTTAAATATTCTTCTTTATAAATTCAGTCGTAAAAATATGGTGTTGCACCATTAGTTTCCATTGCAATATATATTTCATGCTACGTACAGCTGCTGAAATTAAAACATATGATTTGGATAAGGTTTCCATTATGACTGAGGAACTATCTTGCTCAAACTACCTTAAAGAGCAGCGTTCCACCGACGAGAGGAGGGGAGTGTGGTCGAGAACGAGCTCGCCTCACGGGCACGGGTGGTCTAAATCGGCCGCCGGCGGCTGTCCACTTCAGCTGGGGTGATTCATAGTCCCTTTTTGCCTCCTCCACTCCGCATTTTCCGGCACTTCCGTGTGGGGGCGAGGCGGTCTCGCCGCCGCCCTGAGAGATTTTATACGGCAACCTCCCACTCCGTTCCCATCGGCGTGAACCTCGCGTTGGGGAGGATGCACGTGACTGCGCCACAGTCCCAAAGCGCCTCCAGCAAGCAGATCTCTCGTTTGCCTAAAAAAGGGGGCGGCAGGGGGGTTTGCGAAACATTGAAGCAGCAAGCCGTGGATCATGCTGATCGTAAAATAATCGGATTTTTTTTTCTTGCGCCAGCAGTCCTAAGAGGAAATAGCTGGGAGAGGGACATAAGATTGTATGTCTTGACTCGCGCTGGAACTGATCCATGATGTTTATTTTTCATTTCCGTAGGAGTTGGGGCTGTAGCTCTCATTCCGTTTTCAGTCGTAAAAACATTGGTGAAGGAGTAGGATTAGAGGGTTGGAAAACGAGAATAAAAGTGTATTTATCTCGTTAAAATATTGTTATGCGTATACGTTTTTTGTTTCAGTGCGACTCACAAGTTTTAGACCTCATAAATCCAACTGGTCTTAAAAATAAAGGATTTTTCGCAGCAGTAAGGTTAGGATGAGAAAAGGAGCGTGTCTCCTGTTTTTGAAAAAATAGTTTTTTTTAAGTAGTTTTGAATGCATCGGCAATGTCAGCTCATGCCATAAAAAGGGAAGTTGTGGCCGTGGTGTATCCGTTGCCTACTGCGCGGAGTTCCACCGTGAACCCCCCGCGAGGAACTCGTTGGTTTAACGGATGAGAAACCAAAGGAAATATGCTCGGGTGGCGTTTGAGGAGCACAATGCCAGAAATCGCAATAGGTTTCAGCGAAGGGATAGGACTCAGAGTGTGAAAAGGAATATAGACCCTCAGGGAGTAAGTCGGCATCATAACAAGTGAATTGACGTGGGTGTGTGGTTGAGGTGACATGAATGCGATTTGAATCATTTTTGAGAATCAGTATGAATGCAGTTAAGCCTGGCGTACTTTACGGTGAAATATAGATGTCTTCAGTCGGTGATGACTGTTTTGACAACTGTTTTCGGGCCCAAACGACTTGAGTTCTTGAGAAAAGTTGTACAGTCCCTTAGGAACATATTATTAACTCGAGCCCTTTCATTAAAACTTGACCGACTGGCATTTGTTTAATTTTCCCATTCTGTCAGTCAGATCAATTCCTTATTGCCTATATTATATATATACATATATATATATATATATATATATATATATATATATATATATATATATATATATATATATATATATATATAATATTCCTTCGTCTCCTGAAGGAAGATAATTTTTTCAATGTTTACTAAACTAATTTTGCGGATAAATTTGCACTATGAACGTATTTTTATTAGCATATCTTCTTTAATTAGGTATAGAAGGAGCCTCATTAAATAGCAAAAATTTTTAAAGACTTTTAAGGAAAATGTATTCATTTCAGAAGTTTGCATTATACCCTGAAGTTAGGCGTTGGACTCGCGAGAATGGTACAAGGGATTAATTGTCTTAACTCTCGATATTATTCTCAAAGTGCTGTGGTCCGGAACGTTGGCAACTTGTAATATATTTTAACCGGTTAACTCTGACGAGAAAACATCATCCACAACGTGTCCTTAACGCCTTTTCCCAATGCTTACTTGGGAATGAAAGGCATAAAGTCTGCTTCCCGTACCGTATAAAAGTAATTATAAAAGCTGTAGTTATTTATCAGGTATCCGGAAAATACACCACCAAATCTAATATTTCTTGTATCATTACCTATAAACAAGTAAATATGTAAAATACCAATAAACAAGTGAAAGACATTGTGGTGCATTGCTGGAATTATTTAAGAGAAAACTTTTCAGACATTAACTCTCCAGTGATTCTTGATCAGTGATCATGTTATTCATTTATTTGCTTATTGATATCTTTGCTGTTAAATATCTTGTCAGAAGATGCAATTTAGTTTTCTCATATTATTTGCGGTGTTCTTACGTCGTTAATTTTATACCTGTGCTTCGCATTCTCACATTAGAAATAAACAATTCAGCCATTTTCCTATGTTATTACCCAAATGTATAATCAGGAATATTTTCATGAATTTTTCTCGATTTTCAAACAATTTTTTTGTTCCTAGTTGAGTGAATTATGTATTTATATTTCATACTATTTTTGTTCAATATAGTGTTATAAAACCTTTGTTTTATGGGAGTAAAACTCCTAGAATTATAAATTTATTAATATTATTATTACTATATTATTATAGCCAACTCTTCAACCATTCAAGTTTACTCCACTGCATATTTGTACGCTACAAAAATATATGATTTGAAGAAGTTTATTCCTGACGCGGTTCAGTAAACAAATTACCATCTGTGATCTGGAGCGAGACAACCTAGTTTTGAATCATTTCGTTCAAACAACCATTATGAGTGCGTATGGTTCGGGACAAAAGGCCTATTTTTCTATTATTTCGCCCTTGGATGAGAGCACGCTGTGACGTTAACGCTTGATTTTCATGACAGTTGACTCACCGCAGGAGTTTAACACAATACCGCCCCACTGTCCCATTCTCCTACTCCCCCTAACCATCAACCAAGTAGGTAAACCATTGTAACCATGCGACTTGCATCAGGACGCTCTGTTTAAAAAAGAAAAAGACCACGAGGCTCAGCGGGATGCCCTAAGCGGGAGGGAGAAGGGCTGTCACAATGCGAAAACCCACCCACACTCTCCAGGGAAGCGTGTTCGCGAGGTGCCCTACTTGCCAAGTCAAACGGAAAACCCCTGCAACTGAGGGTGGGAGCGAAGCGACAGTGTTCGAATCCTCACTAGTACGTACGTTATACGTATATAAATATACATGCCCCAACCCTATGCTTTATGGTTATTTTTTTTATTTACTATTTTTCTTCTCTCTGGAAAGGGAACTCTACCATGCGGCTTGGGAAAGAGAAATACATGCCTAGAGCCGTCGAATCTCTCCAATGGGAGTGAAGGACGAGTGAAAAGGGAACCGACGGAATATGGAGTGCATTGGGGTGATCGTTGGATGAAGCTGTGACGTAACCTCGATTTCGGTTCCCGGAGTGGGAAGGGGAGAGTATCAGTCGGGGGTAGAGTTATGTTCACACAACTATCCTCCCCGTTCGTGCGTTTGTTGAAAGACGGTAAATTCTCGATGCGTCGAGTATATTGATGATAGAAAACAGGAATTTCGGGAAACTAGTACCTTTAAAAGACTATAGCGAAAGCGCCTGATCACACGTTTCCCGCGTCTAGTCGGGCCAACGCTTGCTGTTGCAATATCGCATGTAGAGGTATACATACATGAACAGTCCTTCACAACTTGGCGTCCAGGGCGGAGGAACACTACAGTAAATGATCGGATAGGTATCCTTCCACTCGATATTGCGCATGGAACTCCATTTAACTTAAAGAGCTCCTTCCAACACGTTCGTTCTTACGATGGTAGCTTGAATTTGTAGTGTGAATGCACAGTCCATCATGGTAATCCATAGTCCCAGAGCTATGTCAGTTTACTGTGGTAAAGCGCGACGGGCGGAAACCGGGACTTATGAATTAAGATAACGAAAAAATAGTCAACCATTAAAGTGAATCGTATGATGTTATTTTGATGGATAAGCATAGAGAAAAGGAAACTTCTGAATGAAATCCGGGATGGGCAGAGTAGGTGGCTGGAGGGTCAAATGATGCTCGATAGGTTGCTCAGGATGGTGATAGAGGTAAGGATGTTGGGCAAGTGGGGAAGAGGAAGAAATAGAATAGGTTTTATGGGCAGGATGAAGAAGGATAGTTCATATTAAGAAGCACAAATAGAAAAATTTGAGGTAGATAGGACCCTTAATGTGTAGAAAACTGGGAGGAGATTCTCTGAATTTCAACAAAACCTACCTTTTACCGGATAGAATACTTAAGAAGAGCATATAAAAGTGTTATTTGCTTGAAACAAATGCCTAAAGTATCAAAAAGCTCAGAAATATGGTATTCCTTATTTCGCTTGCTTTCTCTTTACTTGCTAAACGTAAGGGTTAAAGTAAAGTTAATTGAATCTATCTATAGGAGAGTCTGAACTAGGCATTGTGTCGACGATCGGGAAGGAAAGTCACGCATGAAATGTGGGATTACGATAGTGATTGACAGCTATGAGTAAGTTCTGATTTTTGCTGTGATAACGTCTTGGAGAATTCGATATGTAGTAAAAGTTTTCATGTTTGAAATACATATTTTATTCAGAATTGTCTTTTTTTGGAATTTTGACTTCAAATTTGTTTTGGGAAATCTCAAAAATGCATACATTACTAATTTTATAGCAAATTTTCCATTTTTTTATATTTTGGCCACCATTTGGGAAATCTGTCCCAATGAGTGAGTATCACGTGGGGCAGTATATAAATACAAATGTTATGATGACCCATTGCCATCGACTCAGAGTATATTTTAAATATCTACAGTGCGAGATGATTAAAGAAAGGAGGTTATGAGGGATAAGTGACATTGAGTGATAGGATGGAGATGGTTAGCTTCTTCCACGAGCGAAAGAGATCTTCCTCCTTCAGCGGAAGGAAGTCCAAGTGTGTTCTGGCTTTCCTGATCGACAGCCGGAGGGAATCAAAACCGATTTATCATCAACTGCAGGCTCGAAACACGACCCTAAAGAGCTTTGGAAACAAATGATAGCAAAACGGTGTTTCCGAAATGGGATATCGCTTGCACGCTTCGATAATGGTGTTTGAAAGTTCGCCATCCCATCAAATAATGGAATGGTGATAAGGATACATTAATGACTATATGTGCGATGGGATATTTCATTTGTCTATCCATTATCACGGACCCATCCAACATTAATGTTGGCATTTAAAGCCGATGTATTCAAGCCTTATCAATTGTGTCTCATGGTAGAATAAAACCCGAACTCTAACCGATATAAATATATATATATATATATATATATATATATATATATATATATATATATATATATATATATATATATATATATATACGTTGATTGATTGGAGTCAGCCATGCGGCGATGAACACACGATGTAGATAGGATGGAGGAGATAGCCACACAAAAAAAGAGATTATCACACTTACATAGCTAGCTTTCGGAACTAGTCCGTCTTCAAGGCGTATCACGGAACAAATGTCGTGTGCGCTGGTGAGGATAGGGGTAGGAGGGGCGGTAGGTTAGGGGAGGGGGGAAGGGGAAGGGGTTTTTCCCGGCGGTTGACGAACGGTTTTTGAAAAGGGGAACTTTTTACCAGCTCGTGTCTTGGCCAAGACACGAGCTGGTAAAGAACAATCATTGGAAATGGACACGACTGAAGGCGATAGTAAATTTATTAACTAAGATGGCTGAATTATTCATTGCATATTAATGTACTATTTTACTTTTAGCTCGATGGACTTGTTGTACTCTTTTTGCACAATGAGATGAAAATATACCTCTAAAAATATCTCTGAACCTATTTTTCTATTCTTCAACTACACTTTATATTCCTGGAAAACGTAAAGGAAATAATTTCAAACACGGAAGTTGGTCAGTGTAATATACACAATTTAGGTATACATATCGGCGAATTGTTACTGCCCTTGGTATTAAGTCACTGATTTCATCGTTCCATTAATCTTTATTATTATTGTTATTTTATTTTATAGCCTTCATTGGACTATTTCAGTCATCATCTGGAATTCTTCTGCTTTCTGTTAGCCCAGTATTTCTTCATTTGCTTGGATCGTAACTTTCCTTCTTCATCTGGGATCACCCTTCTATTCTGTTTGTCGATCTTGGTTTGTAGTTTGGTCAGTTTGTACTTGAGTTTCATGATTGTGTCTGTCTTTTCTTGCCAGTCTTCTATTGTAATTCAGTCATATCTTCCTTAATGTCTGCCATCCATCTTATGCTGGTCTTACTGTTCCATAGTTTTTCTGTAATATTATTTTGCTTGTTCTGATTTCGGTTGTTCAGATTAGTTGTTCAAAGAATGAGGTTTGTTTCTTTCTCATCGTGCTCATTACCAGTTCTATTTCTCTGTAGACTGTTTAATTTGAAGCTAACATCCAATGCCCGTTTTCTTGGTAATTTTTATTCATGCAAGTTGTGACTATTCTCCTTTTTATCTTGAGTAATTTACCTATTGCCATTGTGTTCGTTGTTTGGAAGATAGTTTAACTTGCATATGTTATTTTCGGTTGCGAAACTGTTTTATACAAAATTATAAAGTGCATTCATTTGACCTAAAAGTAGCATATATGTTCTTGTGAAAAAATGGTAGTACATGAAGAGAAATACAGTTTACTAATAATTAAAATACTGAGAAAATTGTCAGCTTAAAATCAATGAAACGCCCAGCACTTTAAATATCAGGAAACACGCTTTGCATTGTGTTAAAAAGACTCCAAATGGTACATGGGATACTTTTTAGAGAGGGGTAAAGGGGCTAAAATACGATACAAAATGAACATATTCAGTCAGGGAATAAAGCGAGGTCGGTGGTTCAAAAAACTTCAGTGACATTTTCCATGTCAGTTAATGGAACCCAAACTCCGTAATTACGTATTAATGTACTTCACCTTTCCAATGAGAAATCATCTTCCGTGCTTAGGGAATCCAACCCATCGTCTCCACCAAATTCGAGGGAAATTCCCCGCCTTAATCCAAGCCCGTTCCCGAGTAATATAGCGCTGGTAATTTGTATCATTCGTTATCTCGACAGCAAGGCCCGCATATCCACGGTTTGGAACCAAAAATGATTACAACGGCTAAAACAAGTGAAGCATATCGTTCAGTTTCCTCGCTTCTGAGGGAATTTTCTGTCGCGGATGGGAAAGTTGATCTCCGCCTGCGATCGCAACATCATAACGAAGGTCTTATTCGATTAGCAGTCATTTCTCTTCTCCTTAATACCTTCGCTTCCGATTCGGCTACCCATCCCTCTATCCTCCTTCCTCCTTGCAGCCGCCGCCTCCTCCTCCTTCCTGCTCTTCAGTATCATTGTATCTTAAGTCTGTTCCGCTCCAATTGGCGTTTCTGGTGATGAGGATAGGTATTGGTTGAGAATTGAAAGACAGGGTGGAAGGCAGGAGAACCTCGGGGAGTAGGTTGTTCTGTTGGCCGGAGGATGTTTTCACGAATACCCAACAGGCTTCTTTCTCGACCCACTAGCAACACACTCCAGGGGCACGATTTTGAATCCTGGCTGGGACGGAAACTTATCAGAGGAAGTCATATCCCTTATGTTGTAACTTGCAGCGAGTTCTTCAGGTGTAACACTCCGTCAGTCAAATCGAAGGTAAGAGGTTTCCCGCAGAAACGCGGTATCAAAGGGTGATATCTGTTATATCTGTTCCCTAGACTGCGCTCTTTATCTCAGTATTGGTCATTCAATCTGAAGATTGGTTGACTGCAGCCCCCCAACCTTCTCTATCTAATGCAAGTTATTTTATCTTCTAGTATGTCTTCCTATATACTTTCCTCTTTATTTGGCCCATGAACTTATTCCTCGGTCTTCCTCTGGGGACTTTTCCGTCTATTTTACCTTCAATTATGTTCTTTACAAACCCATTGTGTCTCAGGGTGAGTCCAATTCATCTGGCTCTTCTTTTATGTATGATGTTCCATTTGGTCCTTTCCTCGACTACTTTTCTGTACACTTCATCATATCTTATTTTGACCGTCCATTTTATCTTCAGTTGCACTAAACGTTTTTTAAAATACAGAGCATTATTTTCAATTAATTTTTAACCCTGTGTTCTAAGCAGAGGACATAAAAATGTATTTAAAAAAGGGTTAACGTGCGCCAGATATCATAAGAACTTCGATGGCCGCATTAACGATTCTAGTGCTCGTGTTTATTCTCAAGAAATACGTCCGCACCTTTTTATGTAATTTTTAAATGCTCTTTGTAAAGATTTTATATTTTTAAGCTAGCATTCTGGAAGATTTGGATAGGAAAACTCAAAAGGTTTCGGCCTAGATAATTGTGGAAATGCAAATTACTCAACGACTAAACAAACCAATCTACTGGCTGGTGATAAAAAGTTTTTTTATGGGGACATTTTTCCATTCAATGTCGTTCATGTGCACTGAAATGTGCCAATGTGTTCAGATTTGCGCAGTTTTAATTCCTTGAATGAAAAGCTTCTAATAGCCTCGGCTTAAAAAAACTTGTCTGGCTAAAAACCGGAAGTAATGCGTTCTCCTATCAGTAGTTCAAATCAACAAGGCCCAAACTCTCCGTTAACGAAAAGGCTTCGTCACCCAGCGGTTAAGGCTTATCACCCATTATAAAACGAGGATTTAATAGTTCTCTTTTAGGGCAGGCCGTTAACGACGCCAAATTTCTCTCCACCCTCTCTGCGTCCCACAGTCTACTTTGCCATTCCTCCCTCCTTAATCGGGCAAGGGACTTTAGTTTGCAGTCATCTTTGCAAATAGCCACCAAGCCGTGAAAAAAAAACCCACCGCCGAAATTACTCTGCTTTGTTAGTAGGATTATTTTTGGGTCGGCAACGTTTAGCTCAGGTCATTAGCACACCGTTAAGAGGTTTGTATAGAAAGACCTCAGATTGGTAAAGAAAAGGGTTTTCTTGGAAGTGGAGGAAGAGAGGGTAGAGCGAAAGCCAAATCCGACATTAGCCAACTCTTTTTAAAAGCCGTCATAAGGAGCACAGTTTGCAGCGTCTTATCTGATCAAGTACTTTGCTTGAAGTACTTTTCACTAGCCACATACGAATTTGGGTACTACTTTCGGGAAATGTGCTCAGGCCCTTGAGATGGAAGGTATGAACTTTAGACATTGCAACAATCCGATCACCCTTCTTTTGCTATTCCTTCCTCATTATCTTTAAGGTGACCAAACTGACAATGCTCAATTCATAACTATCTGTGCACTTGTTGAAATTTAAATGCTCATCATTTCGTGACTGACTCTAGTCTGTTCATTTTTCTATTTTCTTTGTCACAGCATGAACATTTTTCAAGTACCCTATGGTTACTATGGTGAATCTAAGAAATAATTTTCCTAGTAAATTCCAAATTTTTCTTTACAAAGTTGCATAATCTCTCTTAATGATAAAGGTAGACTAAGGTAAAGAAAAAGGGTGAAAGAGAGAGAAATTGAAGGGATTGGATATGTAGATACAGAAGAGAGAGAGAGAAGTTGAAGATATTTGGAAATATTTGGAAAGATTTAAGATTAGAGAAATGTAGTTCAATAGAGGATAATTAACCCTGAACAAACACCGAAATAGGCGAGACGGAGAAAATTAAAAATAAAAGAGACGAGGAAAAGTAAATTCGTGGGAATTTGCCCACAAAACCTTAGGACTGGAAGTCAACTCTAGCCATAACTCCGACCCAATTCCCAATTAGAAGCTCTGACCATAATACGCTAAAGAATCACGGTTTAATGCCTTATCTTACAGATAAAGTACTTTTACCTGTAGCAATCACGTCATGAAATCATAAAAACAGTGGAAAAATCAACAGAATTTATCCGGTATCACCAGGTATCTAACCCAAGCGCTAGGCGTGTGAAGTCTGTTTTTTTGCCACCGTGCTTATCCATCTCCCATGTGAAGTCCAAGTGGTATCTTGAACGGCCTCAGATACATTGCCTTTCCCCCTGGCCATTCCTTTTCAACTTCGTTCCCTTACTTTCCCTAGCTCCCAATCAAGTTTCTCATTCGTTTATGTATATAGACGTCAATTTGTTATATCCTTTCCCCATCTATCGCTTCATCCCCTCTTGCAAACCCCTCGGTTTCCCCTCTTCAGCTCGTAAAATTCACCGCGACGGATGACTGATCTCGTTTAAGTGAGTGCGTATATGCGTGATTATAATTGGCACCCCCGGTTCTTTAGGCGTTTGCAGTGTTATGGGTATCGCGTTACGAGACTGTCTTTGGCTGAAGAAGATGAATTTAGAGGAGAGTCAAGAGATGGAATCGGAAAAGGAGATCTACTCTGGGAAGCGATTCGAATTTAAGGGGGATGGAGGCGGATTGTGAGGGATTGGGGGAATAGAAGGGTCGAAGGAGGCGTCGTGCGAAGGTGACAGGTAAAATATGGCGAGAGAATTGATGCGGCCAAATGAGGAGGAGAAATTTAAGAGAGAAAGTGGGCCTGCGGTGTAGGATGTGAGGGGTATACCCTGATGGATTCTCTTGAGCTGGAAAGTTACAACTAGTGGTAAAGTTGTGCATTCCATGACTGACCGAATACTATTACTATGCTTGTTCAGAAAAGTTGAGGAGATTTTAATTTCAAGATTTCCTTTTGAGGAAGGTAACGAACGTCTCGACAACTGTTACAAGACCCTGTTCCCAGAACATTTTTGGTTGATGACAAAAAAATAACGCAATTTTGAGGTAAAAGGTCTGTGATTAGAAATAACAAGCTGTACCTAAAAATAAAAAGAAATGAAGAACAAATTACCTACCTAACATCAAACTCAAGCACTTTCTTGACCTCACGAAAGAATTGCCACATCTCTGCCTGTGTACCATTTAGTCCTCATTCATTTTATTTTATATGATCACCCTTTTGATACAATCTCACCATCAGATTCTCGGCCTTCCTATTGGCCTTTAATATCTTGGATTTCTATGTAGAATCATCTCGAGGCTTAAGTTTTCATCTCTCCTGTATGCACGTCCAACCCCATTCGTTCTGAACTTGGACTATGCTATAGTGTCAAGATCTGCTTCTGCGTCTCTCAATAACTTATTCGTTATTGTATTCCACCGATCTCCTCCATTTATTAGTCTTAGGAACGTTCTTGAAACTTTGTAAAAAAAAGTAGTGTAGTTTCTTTCTAATTTTTTGCTCAGAACCAATACTTCTGTTCCACCACTGAAACAATGGTTGAGTTAGAGTTTGATATAGTATTTTCAGTGGTAATTTCATGTTAGGAAATGAAGCAAAGGGATGTTTTTACCACAGTTAACCTTCCAAATTTAGAGATTTCATCAGGTTGTTATCGGTGGAGAGAATAATAGAATTTCGGGAACGGAAGTGCTGTAGAACCTAGAGAACCTGGTTGGATGAGTTATTCACCGCGTACCTTTGAGGGAATTAATATGGCCCTCCTTATGCGTGACTGAGCCGCGCCGTGGGTAGATTCGCTGCGGCCCACGTGAAAAGAGAGACTTTTAACATGGTCAATGTAACCGAGGGATGAGAGAGGCCCAAAGGGAGAGAGAGTTGGGGTTATTTCACGGGACGACTCCAGACGTGTACTCACGCGGATGTTTTGGGTCCACGGAGATAGTTGTCGTTGGAGGGAAGGAAGGAGATTAGAAGTTTTGTGCCGAGAAAGGTCCCGGAATCCTGAGGGGGTTAAATGAGCGTGGGCTTGGAGTGACCGAGGAAACCTAGGGAGAGACTGGAAATACGACTGCGAGTAAATTTGGGCGATATTCTTATTCTCTTGTAACAAATTGCGATGTGAGTCATACGTAAGATGCCCAAATTTTTGATTTTCTCTACTGGGAGAATACTTATATTTGGATAATACTTGGAAAACTTGTCGTACGCAACCCACATTTTCTAAATTATTATCGAAAAAAACTCCTAAATAGCTAAAGATGTTATGAATTTAGGAAATAATAATGTATCACAGGCATTTACTGAGGTAAAAGAAGAATAAAATAATTCAAATATTAAAGGAAATATTTATACAAACTCCAAGTAGGGGGAAATTTCAGTTCCAATTTAAAAGGAGGGTTTCATTTTCTGAATGTGGAGACTTTGCGGACCGGTTCTGTTAGTATTTTCGTTTTGTCTTCCAAAACACCGGGACCAACATCTCAAAGTCTGTCTTGTCCTGGCTGAACCGGTGCATATGGTCATCTAATTTATAAGTTCATCAAAAATGCGCGTTACATAGCACATTGGGTTATATACTAAGCCATGTACATGTGATAGTGCGTGATAATATTAATGGATAAATTGTATTTATGTTGAAAAATGTTTCAAATCACGCTCGAATCCGTTATACATATAAAATCGTCCCGCAAAATCCTCACTTTCATGTGAATCTAAAATTTGGTTGCTTAGATGCTGGTTGTTTTCCCATTTTTCGTCTGGTGTGATTGCCTGTTGAAATTCACCATATGATATACTATAGGAAATTCATTGAGTTACCTGCATATTTAAGTTTGACTCATTACATAAGTGCTGCTTTGAATTGAAATAAATTTTACATGGAATTAATACTTCAATCACCGCTATTTTGAATATGAATGCTGAAGTAGTAGAATTACAGTTCCTTAACCCACTTTTACAGGACATAAGCATGATTGCGTTGATACTCGCTTAGTCATTTGATTCCATAGTTAATGCTGTTTGTTTGATTCTTGCTCTCTGATGGATCTAGTTCAAATCAGCGTCTCATAGGTTTCCTTACGACTATTAGCAATTTTATGGCTGTAATATAAACATTCATACATTCATTTGAGTACTCTTTCACCTGATTGGTAGGTTTTTGGACGACCCTTACCCTAACATTCCAATGTTTTTGAAACCTCATCTCACTTTCCGTCCTATGGATAGCTCGCCACCAGGTCTCTCTTGAATTCATCATACCAACTATTTATTCTTATTTTGTCAAGAATTCCTGCCCTCTTTTTTCCTCATATTTTTCTTTCCTTTCTTTTCTTTCCCTTTGCTTTTCCACTCTATCATCGTCTTAAATATACCATCGTCTCTCAAAAAATCCTGCATTTATCCCTTCTATTTTCTTCAAATATCCACAACCAGCTTTCTTTTCACTCTATCCTTGTCCAATATGTTATCGTCCGTCTACAGTGCCACCAAATTTACCCTTACCATTCTCCTCCATAGGCAAAATTTTCTGACATTTATTTTTATGGATTATATATATATTTCTTCACTGGTAATTACTGTAGGTATTTGCTACGGAATGAGTGAAAATGCGGCTTCTTCGCGATTTCTAATTCAATGATCGTGTGAAAATTTCTAGGGCCGCTCAAATCATCCTCAACCTTACTAGGTCATGTGCTGGATCATGTATCGTTTGATGCGGGTTTTTGCTGTGGGGATGATGACGAGGAGTAAATGGTGGCGGGGGAAACAAAGTGAGGGGATTTGACGATTGGGTCAAAGAGAAGAGAGAGAGACGGTGGAGGGAGACCCCTCTCCGCAGCAGTGTGAATTAGCGAGTCCCTGGAGGTTTCCACCGGCTTCTCCCCGTGGGAGTTTCCCCGGCTCCCTCTCACGTCCTCTTCTCACCAACAAAACGCCAAACGTGTAACGCCACCAGACTCCGTCCGCCGCCTCCGCAGATTGTAATCAGCGTCGTCCCAAGTTCCGTCGTCTCATCCCCGGGGCTTCATTAAGTACGCCCGCATTAACGTCATACTACTCTCCTGACCTTCTCCTGCTTCTCTGAGGGGAAGCGAAGAGCGTCTGAACACGAGCGGAGATGTGTCGCGACACCCACGGTCGTTAATCGCGTTTGGCAGGAAGAAGCTCAAAACTTTCTTTACGACACGCGCGATATTTGAGTTGTATAAGAACCACAGACACTCGGAATGTGTTCTTGGTCGGCAAAATTGGTCCGTCTTGCTTCCACGGCCAGAATATTCAAAGGAACCATGAAACCACAGTCAGTTGCTTATCATGAAAAATTTGATTAAATAAGTTTAAGTTTAATGGAGTGAACAGGGAAGTTATTCTGATATGAGATAAATTAGAGCAAGTAGATTCCTTCACCTACCTCGGAACTAGCATCACGTGGGACGGAAGAAGTGCAACGAACATCAAAAGAAGAATGGCCAAAGATGAAAATGCATTCTTGATTAAACGAAAACAAATATGCTCAAAGAAAATCAGGCCTTCAAATTAGGAAACAGTGTGCAAAAACAACTGCAGTTTAGAGTCATTGGATATTTTTGCTGGTTCTGACCATCAGCATTCAAAGTACTAGAGTATCCCATAAAAATGTGATTGAAGAGTAAGGCAGGCATGAAATCGTCCTGCTAATCAAATTTTTGTATCATCAAGAGAATTTATATGGGTAATGAAGGCAGGATTTCATGGTAAATGCTTTAAATGGAGTTCAATGGAATTTATCGGAAAAAAGTGGCATATTGATATTATCTTGAATAGCAGTGTTTCCTTAGTTCAAACGGAATATAAAATTGAATTATTTAAATCTAAAACTAGAAAAGTTTACTTTTTACTTTGCTTTTAAATCACTAAGAAATGATTTATATGTTTGGAATTTTCATAAAACTTATTTGAGATTTTTTGAACTTGAATAATTTATAACAGACACGTACAATTTTCCTGCATAGAGCACAATATTTGTTTTCCTTTTTGAGAAGATGTTCCGGAAACATTTCGGTAAATAATCATCAAAGATGTACTAATGAATTATTGGTATATTTTTATCTCATTGAAATCAAATATAGTGATTCTTCAAGTGTAGAAGAGTGAAATTACTGAATATTAGCCGTTAATCACCTCACCGTTCAATGTTTTTCGCTCAGCTTCAGCGCTCACAGATTTTCCTTTCCCCTTAAGCTCATCAACGGATGCATACGATAATTTTCCACTGCTTTTTTCATCGCCAGCAGTAGAACAAATAGCGTTTAAAGAAGGATAATTTTAAAAAGTAACGCTTTTTTTGTTCTTCAATTATTTATGAGAGATTCCCTTGGTCCCGGCGGAAATGTGAATTTTTGCTGGGTGCGAAAAAAATTCTTTGCTTGCGAGGAAGGTCTGGAGCAAAAAATAAATAATGCGTGGATTTTGAAAGCCATTAAGTACTCGGGGAAGCTCCTTACATAACTCATTTTTTTTCTCACTATCGTATTCTTTTATTATTTATTCCCAAGCTCGGATTCTTTCGCAAACTAACTATTGATTCATTTTCTCTTGGGCCTTTTTATTTCCTCCCAAGACGAACCACCTTCTTATCTTTCCGAGGTGTTTGTTTGTTCACACTACCTTACTTTCACGTACATCTTATCTTCTTGTGTTCTCAAGACTTAGTTTTGTGAATATTTAAAAAATGCGCATCTCAAAAATGAAGCTAGGTATTGTCGTCAACTTTTGTTTGGCTAGCTATTCGTTGTTAATATAGCTTGAGAAAGATACCGCCCTTATCATAATGGAGACCGCTTTCGAATTATATGTTTTAATTTCTGCAGCTGTAGGAAGCATGAATAAAATGTTGAATTTTTAATGGCGCAATAATATACTTTAATATGACTAAAGTTCTAAGTAATTGAATAAAAATATCGACATAAGTCTTAAACTTGACGCATTTTTTCACGCGGTATTTTTAAAACTCCTTAGGTTATTATAAATAATAATAATTAAGGTGGTGACAGTATGATGTATTTTCAAAAATAGTTGAGAAAGCATATTAACTACACACATTTTTTTGACGAGATCTAGATGTTTGAAATTCCCTATATATTTAAAATAAAGGTCTCTCTGTAGTGCATGCACGTACCATTTCCCATGTAATTGGTCTGGTATTTATAATCAAATATCTCGGAAAGTAATAAGGTAAGGGGCTGATATTTTGATATCTTTGGAAGGGTTAGGTATTTTTTTAAAGTGAAAAAGACTTTTAAAGACTTAATTAATTTTTAGGTGAAATGATATTTTGCTTAAACAACATGCCTATGGCCGTTCAATGGCGCCACCTTCGTGTTTTAGACAGCCACTGTGTACGGGAGAAACCTGGTCATTTAGCATCTGCAGATTTTCATACGTAGAATCTTGAAGAAAACACGTAGTGAATTTTCATATACTTTCCTTTATGCTGACCTAGGCTTCGGAAAATTGTTTGAGTCATACGAATATTATCTTCGAAATGAAACACCATTCCAAAAGCTAGGTTAGCATAATGAATGTGTTGGAGATATTTAACGAAGGAATTTCTTTCTCCTGCTATTGGTCACAATTTTCCACATGATGACGCCTTGTGCTATTGAATATTTTCCTCAAATTGGAGGATGTGGCCATAATCTAGCACTCAGGGAATAGAGATGGTTGAAAATTGATTTTTTATGAGATCCATATCGCTTACACACTTCTAGTTTCGACGCAGCGGCGTCACCTTCAGGTACTTAGTTGCAAGGTACCTAAAGATGTCTCCGATCCATCGAAACTAGTATTACCTGAGAATAAATTAGTGGAATAAAATAAAGTTTTCTCTTTTCATTACTTACAATGAACTTCCACAAAGTTGAGCCTAAAACTATTGAGATCCGTTACGCACTTTTTTGACATTCCCCATTTTTTAATTTGTTTTCAGTTCATTTCCGGTTAAATTTTACGTCGAACTATCATTATCGTTAGCGAGATCACGTCTAAAATTGTTTCACTGTAGGTTCAGGCAGGTTTCACTCCTCACTTCTTTAAATTAACGGCTCCTTACGTTCTTAATTATTCAATGCAACCTCTGCCTTAATCATCTACTTACATGCCATCGTTCGTCTCCACGTATCTCTCCTTGCATGTTTAAATCTTTCTATTTATTTTCATAAACTTTTGATAGAATATTTGACTTTATTGCTTAACTTTCATTTATATTTCTAATGGTCGAGTTTTTTTATCCAAGGTTGAAGCTCTAAGTTAGCTCTCTAAGTATTTATAATGCCTTGCTCCATGGTATTGTTTATTCATTAGAGACTCTGAAAGGATTAAAAATGTACATTACTGTGAATAGAACAAATAAATATATCTGCTGGAGTTAGCTCATATCATTGTAATAATTAATAAAGGTTATTGGAATAAAATAAAGTTTTCTTTTTCATTACTTAACTTCCACAAAGTTGAGCCTAAAGCTATTGAGATCCGTTACGCACTTTTTTTGGCATTCCCCATTTTTTAATTTGTTTTCAGTTCATTTCCGGTTAAATTTTACGTCGAACTATCATTATCGTTAGCGAGATCACGTCTAAAATTGTTTCACTGTAGGTTCAGGCAGGTTTCACTCCTCACTTCTTTAAATTAACGGCTCCTTACGTTCTTAATTATTCAATGCAACCTCTGCAACAATCATTATCGTTAGCGGAATTACGTCTAAGTTATGTAGGTAATGAAAGAAGTAATTAATGAAGGTAATGAAGGAAGAATTATTAAATGTAACCCATGATGTTTTAATAGTGGAATGAATACATAAATGATAGTGCATGAAATTACGTTTTTTTTCTCAGGGAAGCAAATATTTTATTGAGTTACTCAGCAGATTTCATAACCAGTAATACATGCCATAAATTGTTTTATACATTGCATTGAACGGTTTGAAAACGTAAAGAGTAATTGCAAAATAATTCTCGTTTATCTACTCGCGTGTGTAGAATGAGTCTATGTTTAATAGCATGGACAGACTGAATGAGAATATCTTTTCCGTATTTCCCATTGGTCTCCCCAATAAACCGGTTCTGCAACCTTTATTTACTCGCCCTACGGCGAGTTTATTTTTTTATTTCTTCGGGTAGGACGAAAGCCATCGTTAATAAAGTCATTCTGACCGACAACTTCTCTCAACTCATCATTGGGGCCCAATTTCCTCCGTATTTTTCGTCTAACTTAGTTTCCATTCAATAATCTCTTTTGCTACTTTTTCGTCCCCTTCCCATACTGCTCGTGTCTTCGCTCATTACCTCCTCATCCACTTTTGCCCTTTTTAAGTATAAGCTGAACGTGATAACTCGTTCAAATTCGTGGCGTCGTCTTCTGGAAGACTGAGGATTTGGTTTCTCGCTACCTCTGGATTACTTAAACGCGCTAAATCAATGATGTGAAACTTTTTTCATTGCGATCTCCTTTGAAGAGTGCTCGGCATATGGAAATGCTCAGAGTTCGACCACTTTTCATGCAGGTGGAACCCTCGTATATGCCTGAGGCAAAGTCGGTTAATTCTTCCCCCAAGGTATTCATCTGTTATTAAAAATATATGCCGTTGAATAAGGAAGCAATAAATTCCTGCCTCTCTTCCGCCCGCCATGTCTATGAGTAGAACCCTTCATTAATTGCTGTTTGACGGGTAATTCAATTTACAAAACTTAGACGTTTCCTCTTGCTACCGTCATGTAGTTTGACATTAAAGAAAAATTTCATCGTCAATTCTCTCGCGTTTCATCTCGACGTTATTTTCTTCACATTTAATCCTTACGTGCGTTCAAATAACATTTTTTCTGCCTTCCTTCTAGAATGATTTTGCGTTGTTTGGTGTCGCAAATCTCGAAGCCTTGTGTGCTTTGTAATTATTCTCTCCGTGTTTGCCCTCATTCCGTATTTAAGACTTATAAGGAGGTCTGTGGTAAATTAAAGTTGTGTGCTTCGTAAACATTTTTTTGTAAATTCTTGTTGTTATATAAAGATATCTAAGGCTTTCCCGGCGTATGATGTTGTATAAGGTTACTCTATCTTTCCACCGGGTCAAACTCTTCATCTTGGCCGACGTTTCGATGAACAAGTCCTCTATCGTCATGAGGCTCTGATGGAGAGTTTGACCCGGTGGAAAGCCCGAGTAACCTTTAATTTGTTGTCATATTATTAGGCTATTCTGAAGAAGCATTAGAAAACTCGTCTGGTACTTCATAAGATCCTGTTTCCACATCTTGAAGATTGGAAATTCTCGTTGAGATGAAGCCGGAAATAAGGATATTAGGATATAGGCGTTCCTCCTCCTTTTAGGTTTTGTAGGATTCTTACTTTTTTCCATTTAAACCTACCTTAACCTGTACGTTGCTATATTAACCTTTCAGTACCACCGATTTTTCGGTGGGTTTAATTTTGGAACGAGTATTATACTCATTTCACCTTGAAGAGACACGGGGATTTTTGGGACTTTTAATGTATTTAGAAAAAAAATCACCATTTTCTTGTTTATTACTTTTTTTATTTCTTGATTTTTTTCTGCATTTAACTTTTCATACTGCCTACTAAATGAATAAAATTTTGTTGAAAAATTTAGTCTACAAAACTCGGCGAAATTAATTTTTGGCTAGAAGTTCCAACTATAATAAGTTATCACTGACACTTTGAGCATATTCAGCAAAGACGATATTTCATCGCATGTACTCAAAGGTTAATGTAGAGGATAATGGACCAGCACACAAGAGCAGATAGAGAATATCCTCAATGAATGTAATGGAAGTTGGATGAATTCCAAATTAAAGAATGAGATCTTGTGCTGGGAGAAGGGCCCCAAAGCGACTTCAAAAAAATTAGTGTTAGTAATTTTTTCTTCCAACTAACTGAGGTCTAACTTAGGCCTCTCTCACGCTGAGAGACCTGGAGGTAACAGATAGAAGAGTTTATTTTTCGTCTCTGATTAGGTTTCTTTAGGTGTATGGTGAAATGAGTATAATACTCGTTCCAAAATTAAACCGTCTTACCACTTAAAAGAATGGTTTATTGTCTTTTAATGATTGAATTAACACTATAACATTTTTTGTGAATGTCCATTCCTACTGTGCGCAATGATCATTTGCATTTAACCTTTTATAACGCTGAGTGACCTAGAGGTGACATATAGAAGAGTTTATTTTTTGTCTTCGATTTGGTTTCTTTACGTCTATAATGATGTGTGTGTATGTGACATGACCTTTGTGACATCAATTTGACAGCTTGCCAACGAACATATCTCTCATTCGTAACTTTTAGTTCCTGATTCTCCCATGAGTGGGTTAGCATGTGAAATGACTGAATATGGTGTACAAAACAATCGGTGTATAGAGAGTTAACCAAATTCATACTCGTAATAATTATGGGATTATAGTAACACGCCATCACTGAGGTCATTGGTTTATCAGTGCTGACTCCTTTCTCTCCCTTTCTCCTCTGCTGTGCAGGCCACCGGCAAAGAGGGCAGCAGGCACTACCATCACCACCAACCGACGCTGCCGCCATCTTGGACGCCCCCACTGCCCCCCGCCTCCTCCTCCCCGCGCAGCGATGACAACGATGACAACTCCCGACGCAGACAGGGATCGCCCTCCTTCCGTCGCAGCAGGTGAGTCCGCTTGGCATCAGTTTCTTTTTTTACCACCCCTCTCCACGAAATGTTGTCGCGTCAGGTATTTTTTAAAGTGTTCTACCGGTATGTGTAGGTTTTATTGAATGTCAGGGAATCTCTCTCATTTTTCTACTTTTTCAGGGGCCTATATCGCTCTATAATATCCTTGTTCGCCTCAGCAGATGACCTGCCCTTCTTCATCCCGTCCATGAAACCAATCCTCCTCCTTCCCCTTCCTCGCTTGCCCAACATCCTACCATTTATCACATTCTTCAGCAGTCTCTCACCCCTTATTACATCCTCCAGCCACCTACTCTGCCGGTGTTGAATTTTAATAAGTAGTTTCCTATCCTCGCCCACCATCTCAAGCGCTTCCTCGATAGTCCTCCTCTACATTCACCTCACCTTCTCCATCCTTCTCCGCACCCATATCTCAAATGTCTTAATCTTATTATCATCCTCCTTTCTGAGGATCTGCGTTTCTGCATCATACAACAGGGTAAGGCGTGAGTGAGATTAAAATAACATTTCGGCACCGCTGTATTTAGGTGGTTCTGAATTGACCAAATCGGTCAAGACAAATACTAATGTATATATTTTTTTATTTATTCGGTTATAAACGTTTTATGAAGGAAGTCAGGGTAGACCAAGAAAGCATTCTAAGAGGTGACCTTGAGTAATTAATTCTAATTAATAGAGGATTTTTAACTTATAAAATTGTTAATTCCTGAAATTAGGCAGTGTGTGTCTTTCTGATATTGAATAGCATACTAATCGCGGTGCAGAGGACTAAAGAAAAAATGGGTACCTTTTGACAATCTAAATCTTAAGTGCAAAATATGCAGATTATTTCAATAATATATTTTTAATGAACACATTTATCCAGACAGGGGCCGACTGTAGTGCTATTTTAATGGAACTACCGCATTTTGACTTCAATTACGGCTGTAATACGCTAATAACCTATGAAAATAGATACACCTATTATATTTGTACTCAATTTCCCAGGCTTCTTTGCTTCTTAGCAACAGTTTTAATTAAAAACTTGAACATGCTTTCTCGTACAAATGGCCATTTTTCTCCTGTGATAAGGGGGGCAATTCTGTTTCTTCACACGCTATCATAATAGGGTGATATAATAGCGATTTATCGCTAGCGATGTACCGCGCACGATTCCGTTGCACCCGACGTCACGATTATTTCGACAATACGATAAATAAGCGCTTTACATGCTAAAAGGGCGCGAAATCCGAAAAACAGATTTACATTGTCGCGGGGCAACTCACTATTTTACTGCAGTGTCGCGGCACTATAGTGTAACGAAGAAATAGAATCGTACCCCGGAGCAATATTCATGAGGCCACGTTATACTTTTTTTTTATAGCTGACTTTAAGAAAAACAAGCTGTAAAATCCTATTTACATTCATCTCAATTCATAAAATGCTATCCAAAGACGCTATTTATAGATTTTCAGTAAATCTGTAAAAGGTAATTCTGAATAAAGAGCTTTACGAATGATTGCCGTTTTGCACTTGACTTGGATCAGTAGTAAAAGCATGTGTTGCTTTTGTAGTGTCCTCTTGTCGGAGTATTTGGCACGTTCGGTATGAAGCATGTCGGGGAAAACCAAGAAAGTATTCTAAGAGATGATCTAGAGGAATTAAGCCCAATTAATTGAGAAACTTTAACCTATTAGATTGTTAATTCCTAAAATTAGGCAGTGTGAGTCCTATTGGTATGAACTAGCATGGTATATGTGGTACATAGGACAAAAAGAAAGATGAAAAATAAAAATAAATAAAATAAATTATAGAGGCTGATCTGAATGGAATGAGCAGGATAAAAGATATTTTTATTTAAGATAAATTTATAAATATAATATTGTATCTCACAATAGGTCAAGTTACAGATTCAAACATTGCTATCTTATGCGATGCGTAGTCTGTAAGCTTGAGGAGCTACTTACCAATGTTACTAATTTTATTTGAACGCCTGACATCTCTACGACTTCAATGTTTTCTCGATTTGTTTACCGGTGATCAGAAGTTCCCCCAACAGTAACGCTCACCTATAATATTCTACAGCCTCATCAATTACAAAGGTGATAAAATCCTGACGTCATGTCCTTTATTGTCCGTTTAACAGATATTATAATCACGGGCCTTATAGTCAATTGTTAGTTCTTTCACTTGATTTTTCTTAGGAATGGCCTTGTGCATCAATAGGCACATCCAGCAAAGGAACTACAGCGGCTCATTACTTAACGTTCTAACGATGTATCGATATAATTATCATAATCAGTAATATTGGTTTCAAAAGATGGAGTATGAAGTTTTACAATTTTGCATCTTTTTTTCCAGCATGTTAGCCTTACTCAATTTCAAGTGTATATTTTGATTAAAAGATTATTTACTTCCTATTACTTTGTTTATCTCATGTTTACTACAGGTAAACGAAGATGCATCAAGCAATTTGTCTGCAAATCCACGATTATTCATTAATTCAAGGGAAATTCAAATGCTGAAAGCAGGACATTAATATTTTAATTCTGAAACATCTCCGGTTTTATAACGTATGTATACGAAATTCGTAGATAATATTTATAAATTTATAAAGGAGTGTTCACGAAGTCCGAATAAGTAAGTGTCGCCTTGTCTTAATACATATTTATATTCGAGAAATGTAATAAAAATCTGCTTCATAAAACAAAATCTCCTTTTGTGAAACGGACAGAACCTATGCAGCATAGCCTTTCTACTCGTAGAGAAGCGAACGAGCAGCTGTTGGCTGTGTCATTTGGAGGATTTAACCCGCCAGCCAGGCAAATTGGTGTCGACAGCTGTGAAAGATATTCTTTCGTAAGTGCATCCGTTTAGATTAGCCTAATCCGAATCTTCTATTCTGCTACCCAATGTGACCTGCATAAAAGATCGACCTTTGTTTAGTCAAATACGAGTAAATCTGCCAACACTGTATTATGCGGACATTATCCACATTTTGGACTTTGGCTTTGCACAGACTTGAGATTTATCGAATGAGTCAATGTTTATAGTAAGTTCTTTTATAGATATGTTAGTTTTGAGCCATAGGGTGGATAAATTTTTTAATTCGACAAAGTTGCAGGAGACCGAGCAACACCGGGTTTATGCATGGCGAATTAGAATTATTGTGTGTTTGAAGAGAACTTATTGTTCAAACCGCGTAGTTATTTTTTACACCCGCTCTAAGCTGTTGTTGTTTAAACTTAAAGTAAACCCGTTGTTGTGTTACGTAAGTTGTTATATAAACACCATTTAACAGCCCGATACCGCTGCACAGTGGTCCTCGACCCATGTATTTCTGGGACATGAAAAGATTTTCTCAGATTAAGATTATATTTGGTATGTATAGGTTTTCGGGGTCGCTGAATACGAACATGATGTCAAAACAATTGAATTTTTACATTAAATGTGAAAACTTGCAGATTTAATTTTTTGCAATATTTGTGCGAATAGATTTTATTTAGTGTAAATAGGACCAGATTAACAAATAAAATTAATATAGGCAAATGTCGGCAGACACTTATGAATTTTTTGTATACTTAATGATGAAAGTTACACTTTCCAATAGATTTTTAAATGGAATCTCATGGAACGAGTGAACTTTTCACTAATTTCAAATATATTTTGCGGATTAAACTAATCTAATTTTCATGATTTTTAATTTGAAGTTGCATATAATGACAACTTAACAATAAACTTTTATTTAAATATATAAATAGTACATACTTTCCGGGGATGAATATAGTTCGTTGAATTTCAATCAATGCAAAAGTCTTCTATGTAAGCGACTCCGAAGTTAACGTGCATTTCACTTTCGATTATTAATAGAATGCATAGCTACCTTACCTGAGCATTCTCTTATATTACCTCTAACAGTAAAGGTGCGTGATACCGGTTCAGGATCTTCAAATTCTGATGCGTCATCACTTACTCTTTCCAAACGTACAGAACAAAAGATTTACCTGAATACTTTATTCTTCTTACCATGTCCCATTTTTCCATATACAGGGATCACTGTGCGTTGTTACGCGGGGTAAAAATTTTGGAAAAGTGGAGACCGAACGACTGAATTTGCGTTCTGGTGTTTAAATGAACATGTAGCATAAAAGCTAGGAGGAAAAGAATGTTTGTGATATAGGTCCAAAATGCTTGCTGAATTATGATGACGGAAGATGTAAATTGGGCAACTGTTTCAATTAGGCAACTTGCAATCAGGTTATTCAAGAGCGAAGAAGTAATGAAATGGGAAAAGAAAGCAAACCTGTATTTGAGAGTAAATACAAGTGCGGGCTCTACTGCCAACGCAGATGGCAGAATTAAACTAGTACGAGATATTGCGACCCTAACGCCGAAGAGTAAACTTCCTTTATGATCGCTTTCGTGAGTTCAAAGTATGTGGCGTGGAAAAAATGAGAGTACTGCTGTCGTGTCTTGATGCGTCGGTTAAGGTTGAGAGTAGAGGGTTTTTTTCGAGCGAGATGTTCCTCACCATCCGTTTGAACCATCCATACAGGAGACCTTTTCAGTTTAAAAAATATTATTAATATTTTCCTCTCCCCTGTATTGTACAGGGAATAGCCATTATTTTATATAATTGCTAAGGTGTCTTTCCTTATTTTATTATTGTAAATTTTGTTGCAAAGTACCATTGACGTAGTAATTGTAATCATTGTATTAACTGCATTTAATTAGTTGTGTTCTTGAACTGGACAATCACCAAGTCAAATGCCCAAATATCACAAAAATTATCTATATGATCTTTAAAAAAATATCCTGCCATACAGGAAGAGATATAAAATGATATTCAGATATAAGATAAGAACTTCCCGTGAAAATTATCGATAAAACGATACAGGATTACAGAAAGAGATGTTAAGGTATATCTAGAAGGAGTAAATGAAGAAAAAATACCAAGAATAGTTAGGAAATGTAAAGCAAAAGGTAAAAAATACCTGGGACGACCACACAAGAGAGAGAAAGACCAGGGCTAAAGAAGGCCATAACAGGCTTCAAGCCTAATATATTCAGAAATAATACTTATTCACTCCCAGGGCCATTTATATCCAAGTTGATATAGAGCCGCACAAATATCTCCTCCATCTCTTTCGGTCCATTGCATCCTCCTCCGTAGCTCCAACCCTCTCCAAATATATCTTAACTTGGTTCCACCATCTCTGTCGCGCTCTTCCCCGGGGTCGTCTTCCTTCAGGATTTCCTCTCAAAACCTCCTTCATCACATATTCGTCCCCTTTTGTTTAACAAGTGTCCTGTCCATCTCAATTTTTAGCGCTTAATCTAACTTTGTCGGCATTCTTGTAAAGGTCCCGTATTTCCTTATTGTACTATCTTTTCCTCCTTCCTTGTTTATTTGTAGGCCCGTACATTCAGAGAGGATATCAGAATAAAAGTTTTTATCTGAAAGACGGAATAAATTTTGTATGGATATTGAGGCATAATTTAAGAGACAAGAACTAATTTTTAATTACGCAAAACGCGTTTGCTATGCTGGTGCAATTCAGAACCCTTATATTTGCTTGGTTACCAACGCCGGCACCTTGTGTTAACATTTTCACTGTCATCGTCATATTTTTACGCATAACAATTTCAAGTTTCTCCTATTTCCTGCTTGATTTGCATCACCAAAAGAAGCATCATTTACAAGGATATTAATATAGATCTTTTGAGATTGAAAAATCCCAGTCGGGGTGAAGAAATTTGATATGAATATGATGGAGGGAGAGGCAGGCTTGCAGGGAGAAATGAATTTTTTATTTTGTAATTATTGTATTTTGCTTCTTTTTCATACTTTTCTCAACTCTTCCACCATGCGGCGGATTACCCGGGACTCTAACTCACTACTTTTATAACGGATTGTTAAATAAATTTGGGACGGGTTTTAGGGCGCATGCTGTGAGGTTAATAAGTTTCCATGAAGAGGTTGAGGAACGGAATCGAGATGGAGATTATGAGGGTTCCGTTGGAATCCTTTAGGAATAGTAATAATAATAACGGAGTCAGAGAGGGAAAAAAAATGCTTCCGTGAAAAAGTAGTTTTCTCTCTTGTAGTTAGCGTTTGCCGCGGCGGTTTTTTTATGCAACGCTCCGCGTGAGAAACGGCCCATTTTTTTAGCGAATTAATTATGGGATACTGTGTGCCATGGGTTACGCGTATGGAAGAGGTCAGACAGGCAGGAGAGTCCTATTATTTCGAGTCATATCTTCCACTGAAGCGTAGAAGAAATGAATCATACCGTATTCCTCATCATCCTATGAATCTTGTGCTAGTCCCTATACCTATGAAAATTGTGCTAGTCATATTCATTTATTTATTCCGCCTGATGAGGGCACCATAATGTGAATAGAAAGTTGGATATGCATTCAAAAGAGGAAACAATGCTATGGAACAGGAAAATCAACGCGTTTTAGCCTTTATCTTTATGCATATGAGAGATATCCGATTTTATCTTAATATTGCATTATGAGAGAAAGCTTAGTATCATTCTGGTCTAATATTCGTTTCTCATATGATTACCAGTGATGATGAAGCTTTATAACCTCGCAAATTGCATGGAAATTATCCAATTTTGGGTGTAAAACTCATAAAAACTCGCAAAGTTAAAATAAAGAACTAAAACATTGTGTTAATTTCATGTAAAATCTGATGACCAATTTTCTGAAAGATTTATATATGAATTCTACTACTACCTACAATTATGAAATAGAATAAACAGAGCTGATTTCCTTTACGGGACAAACATTTCCCATCCGCGGTTTTAGGTATTTCTAGTTTTTCATCGGAAACTAGGAGTCTGAGGATGAAAATTACCTTCCAAAGTGAACATCTCCATAAATGAATAAAACTCAAAAACTCGGAAACAAAACAAAATATTGAGGGAGATATAGCTCATTAACATTTATAATGGGACAAAAATGTCCCGTCCGCGGCTCGCGCTCTACTGTTAATCTTCTTTTCCTATATTTTTACGTTTGGTATTAAATGTCGATTAACCCATTTCCGGCCAAACAATGAAATAAAAAATATTTTAAAAGTTTTAATTAATAAATTTATTGTCTATGGATTCAAAGAGACGTTTTATGCATCAGATATTTCTTTATAAATATTTACATTGTTGAGGGTTCAAGAAATATCTTTCTTATTCTTCACAAAAGCTTAGGAGAGAATTTTAGTGGAAGAAGTTTTCAAAATGACTGCTGATGTTTAGAGAGTCTTATTCTCATTTTTCATGATTCAAAAATGGTCTCCACAGCACTCATGCTTTGTATAAGAATTATTATGATAAACCATACTTATAATTTCTATTACTCAGGGCTTAATTTCCCTGTATTTCGAAGCCTGCCCTCGAAAGAGTAGCAATCTTGCTTTTGCTTCCACAGAGGCGGTGGCCAATGATGAGTTCTCATATCACCAAGCTAAATATTTATGTCCTTTGGGTGGGAACATAATGTGCCAATTCCCTTGCAAGAATGGCGCACATCAGGAAAATATATCATCAATTATGAAGGATATCAAAGTGAAGAATTGAAGAGAGATGATGCACTTTGTTTAAAATAGGCTGCGGCAGAGAAGCGCTGTAAACATCTTCATCAAAATCACCAAATTCATTTTAGTACTTATGTTGATGATTCTCTTGCAGAGACCATTCCTGGGCGGGGGCAATTGCGTGCAGGTAGTGGATGTAAATTCTCTGGGACTTCATGTCAAAAGTAATAATGTAAACTTGCATATCATTTTCATTTATCAAGTTTTTCTGAAGCTGTGTATAGAGCTGTAAAAGGTCAAGTTTGACTATTCACTCCATAGCTTTCCTTGCATTTCCCCTCTTTAATGGACGTTGATAACGTGTGTTCATTACCATACCGAGTTCTTACTCTTATTTTAAGGTTGATTCTAGAAGGTAAATGATTGCTATAAATACAATTGGGGCTGTGTCTATTTTTTCATCATTGGGCTGAAACAATAATCATATGTAGTAATGATGGTTATTCCACAACATCACATACTTATGACAGTGACATTTATCCTAAGCATAGGGAATATAGGTACCTCATTGGAGAAACTCCGTTCTGGGGTTACCGACTTGTTCTTAATTAGCAAAATTAATTTGAATGTGTTGTAACATAGGTAACATTAAAATTGCTTTATTGCTGGTATAGTTTCAAAACTGCTGGTAAACGAAGAAGCATAGAGAATAAAACTTAAGAAAAATTTGCATAAAATAATTATATACATGCCAAACAATGATAATTAGCACTGCTCTGAGCTGTACCATTTCACACATATATAAAATAAAAGTAATAATTCATCAATAGCAAATAACCATTTTTTTATACCTCTACATTTTTTACATTCAATTTTGGTATTAACTATAAATCAGGTAATGCACTATATATTTTGGGCCCTAGAAATTAATAACTCCGCTTAAAAATTTCTGTTTTAGGTCTAGGTATGGTTACATTGAAAAACCAATCTGCTTATGGATAAATTTATTTTTTATCATAGTTTTTAGACTAGAAATTTACGTAAAAGCCTGCAAAATATTGCCCCTTTTCAGTAAAGTTATTGTTCCTCTCAGCATTAATCACTTTTTCCTGGAGTATTTATGAAGTCTGTCGTACAGTGGAGTGAAAACTGATACGATATTTCGATCGTTTCTATCTGTATTATGTTACCCTATAATAGGAACTCATTTCCTAGAAACTCCTTAATAAAACAGAGAGATTAATGCCATCTTTATGGGGCGAGGTATGCACGGTTTATGCGTTGGAAAGATGATTTTTGCTCCAAAACTAATGCTATAGTGCTAAGTGCCTCGTCACCATCTGTTATTTTAGGCGATACACGGTTTAAATTTTATATACCATCTTAGGGTGGCAAATGATTTGTTTTCCCCCCCTCGACGGTCCAAGCTCACGAGCGTTTGCGCTTGTCGATGTGAACGCACCGATGGTGGCAGTCATTTCCTCCGTCTGGCTCTCAGAAGGGATCAAGGGAAACTACATTTTTCGTGGTCCCCTCTCTCAGACATCTGCTCTCATTTGTGGGCGGAGGACCAGCCCATCCCCCCCCCCCTCCTCCCCCTCCGCCCCCCATTGTGGAGAGGAGGTCCCATCATCTCCGCGTGGAGGGCACAAAAGAAAATTTAATCCCGCCATCCTCTCTCCCGGAGAGTACGGGCCTCGTGAAAAATGAAAATTGAGGCGTCAAAATATTCGTGAACTCCCGAGCGGTAAGTCTCTTCATACACTCCCTCCTCTCCATGCCTCCATTTCCACCCTTCTTCCCTCTTCCCATCCTTCGCTCACCAAATTCCAACCTCTCTCTTTCTCGTGAGAATGAGATGGATAGTTGAGAGGACAAATTAGGAACAGGCGGAAATAACTGGGGGGTTCTACCGAACATAATCTTCAATTATCTGTCCCACTATATTCTCTTACGGGTGTCGAGGATACTATGCCATGTAGTCCTCGTAATTGAACTTTCCATACCACGCTCCTAAATGTTTTTTATGAGTACCACAGTTATTGCAGATCTAAATGGAAATGATGCATGTAGGGCCCTATATTTCAAGAATGTTTTTATTACCATCAGGGTAATTCTTTTTTCATCCCACTCATTAAACCTAATCACCTTCGTCCCCTTCCCTGCTTGGTCGAAATCCTCTCCTTTATCACAACCTTGAAAAACTTTTTCCCCTCAATACTTCTTCCAGCCACCTACTTTGCCTCCCCCTAATATCATTCAGAAGTTTACTGTCCTTTACCTTTCATAATGCTTCTTATATATCGGTGTTGGGTATTTTTGGACCGAGATTATCCTCCTGTATTATTCTCTCAGCCTCTATATTTAATTTCATAGGTATATTACCGCTATCACACAGCTCTTCATCATATTCTCTCCACCTACCTTCAGCGTTTGACTGCTCGTTTGGTAGCATATTAAATGTAAATTAGTAAAACTAACTTTTACAGTCCACTGCTAGGTTCACCGATCAAATTATTGTAGAATCCGGATTTCGATGCCTGTCATCATGTTCAGGTGCTCACTGTCAGCTTGATGGCAGGTATCCAAATCCGGATTCTACAATAAATTGATCTGTGGACTGACCAGTGGAGTGTAAAAATTGTTTTTGTATGTAAACAATGAGCTGTACAAAGTTTAACAGAGTTTTATTTCATTTATTAGTAAAGCTTATATAGCTACTCAGGTGAAATTATATGGTAAACTCTCCATATTTTTTTCTGCTTAGCTTTCCCATCGTTTGTTCTCCCTTTCTCCCTTATAGTTACACAAATATACTATCATTGCAAATATAGCGAAGTCCGCCCTATCCATATTTATGAATATCCGATCGTTCATTTTCTTTGCCGATCTTTTATATGCCATGCGTGTTTTATAACCCAATCATAGGATACTTTATGGCTTTGCAAATCTGGCTTGAGAGAGTTACATTGCATTTCTATTATTTGATGGCTATATTTCCAATTTTGGTTACATATTTCCATTTTTGTTACAGTACGAAACTTTGATATAAATAATCAACTTATGAAATGGACATTACGATTCTGCCATTCTTCCCTTTTTCCTTCCGTTCGCCCATTTACACATCCCGTTACAACGTTGAAAAAGGATAGGGGAATTTTCCACGCGCGCACTGTCCCCTCCGAAAGTAATTATCGTGGAGCTTTGGCTGTTTTGAGGAGGAGGAGTAGGGAGCGTGGGGGGCAATAGAGTTGGAGGGGCTCGGAGGCAGATGGAAGGTGGAGATGATACGGAAATGTTGGGAAAGGGGGTGAGTCGGAGGGGTGTTCGAGTGGCAAGGGGGTGTGGAGGAGAATGACAAACAGATTGAGAAGGTGGAAGAAAATGCCAGCTCGAAGGGGAGGAATGGGGGTTAGTAGTGATAGGGGCAATGGGGCCGGCCTTATTTACCATTTTTGTCCCTCCCGCACGGCTCATGCCATGGGATTCCAAGGTTGTGTCCTTGGACAATTATAACTGTCAGCGTAAGAAGTTGTTCAGTGTTTTGAAAAGTCGCTTAAAGTGCCCCGCGAGCCACGGTAGCGTCGCGTAGCTGGAGTGTACTGGAAGGAAAAAGAAAACATCGTTTCAATCAATTCAAATTGAATGAAATAGCAATTTTTGTCTTGAAAGTCATACTGTGACTCGGCCTCATGATAAATTTGCCATCAAGCGTTCACTAAATGGGATAACTCTTAATAGAAACGCTGCACCACTATGTTCCAATATGTATTACTGCTGTCTACCTGTTCCGACGTCTACAGCGTCATTTTCAAGACAGAGGGAAAATTACAGATGCGAAACATTTTTACTGACTCATGTAATCCGGTAGTGGTAGACAGCATTAAAACATAGTGGTAGTATACAGCTTTTTGTTATAAGTTATTCCTTCTTTTCGTTCCAAAACGTAACGCCACAATCAATTGATTTGATCCATCAAACGATTTGAAAGTATGAAAATATGCGTATTCTTTGAATTAATAAAGTAAGGTAAAAAAATGGTTTCTTGCATGCAAACATGGTATACAAAAATAAATTGTTTTAATGATCTCGAGCCAATGAACGATCAGTTCATTCTATTAGAGTCATCATAATTTAAATGAGGCTCGCTTAGTCCCAATATTTGGTAAATATTTCAAGTAAAGTCTATTATCTTATTCAAATGTCTCGGGCGTTAGGAGGCCGAACAAATGTTTGTGGGGGTGAGCAAAGAGAAAGCTGCCCATCACGTGATTTTCCAAGAGTCAATCAGGGTACTGCAGGCGTGGCGTAGAGCCTCCAAAATGCAGTCGCTCTCAGTCAGACCTCCGTTGTGTGATCCTCGTAATTCTGCTTGCTGCTACCTGACCCCATCACCACTGGGCCTCTCTCTTGTTGGTCACGCAGTTTTTCCAGATGAGGGATAATGATATCGGCAACGTCCGGCTAGAACCCCTTCCACTCGGTGGCAGTTTCCCACCCCCCGGAAGCGGAGACCTTCGAATAGTTAGGGACTCGCATGACAGGTGTCCACCCCCACAAATTTAAGTCCAGCCTCCTGACCCCCTAGATATTTGAAAAAGATTATAGTCAGGCAGACACATTCATTGGGACGAATGTGTCCCGTTAGTATATGCAGGCTTAATGGTGATCTCGCGGGACTACTAGTACTTGAGTTGCGGTAAAAGAACTCCGGTCTGGACTCGTACGAAAGTTGACCGACCGCACAAATTTTAGTCCAGCCTCATATCGCCCAAGGCATTTGAAAAAGAAAAATGCATGCCAAACGAGGTTCAGATAGTTAGAATCGAGTGTCTACACTTCTAAACATTACTATAAAAGAATCTGTCCCGTCTCGGCACACGACCCACTTTCCTTCTGACCCACAGGCCGTAAATCAATCTAGTCCGACCGCTGTCGTATTTCTTAGCAGTAATTTTTAACCTTCAAAACCTTTTAGAATTTTTATATTTTATTCTGTGATGCAAGCATTTATGCAAGCATTCTATTTTTATTGAAAAATATTTCATTTCCTTTTTCTTAGCATCAATGGACAATATCAACTTGAGTAATTGAATCACTTTAGCAATTCTCTGGTACTCTCGTTTCATTCACGTTAAATTCACACGGTTTTTTATTTTTAAGCGGTTTGTAATGGATAATGTTTATAATATAGCAATAATTCAACCTATAATTGTACAATTGATTTATGTAGTTAGTAACTGAACTCAAAAATTTAATTAAAATGCGACCAATACAACAAGATTTTTTCCTTCTCATATTTTTATGTTAATTAGATATCAGTATTGGTCCTGTTACTCGCTACTGCTTTTAGTCCGTATTAAATTGAAAATTCAAGGAAAATTTAATCGCTAAATTACAATTGGTGTCATGAAATATGGCGCCACATTTATTTAATGCCAAGAATTCAATATATGTGTTGGTCTATTAATTTATTGCATGGAACTATGAGTTTCATATGTAGGCAATATGGTGGGTGCGCAATGATCCGCTTGGAGATTTAATTACTAGATAAACGAGTTGTTTTGAGTCAAGTGACCAGATTTTTACTCCAACTGATTAATTATTATGTGCATTAGCAATTATTTACAGGCTAAACTTTCATTGATTTGATACGGCGGTAGAAGATTAGATCAAATATTTGATGCTTTTTCCTATTGGAAAATAAGTTATGCAGGCGGTAGATGTGTTCCTGCAACCCGAATGTTTTAATGAGATCTATAACTTCATGGATCTCGTAACTATTGATTCCATTACTAATTGTTCTTCCAACCGGCCATCAATCAGTTACAGTGGAACATCTCCCTCCGTAACGGTTACGGGATAATATGGTCCTTGTAAGTGTGAGGAAAATATTTGAGCATTTCTCAGGACAAGAAGGATATCTGAATTAGATCGCGTGCAGTGAAGAGGAGCTAGGTTTGTAAAACGATGCTACGATAATTGTACTAGTGTGTCTGGATTGTTAGAAGAATTGGGATGGGAATCGCTATCACAGCTTAGATCAAATTATAGGCTTAATTTCTTAGCTAAATTTCAGGAAAAACATTTTTTTTGACGTAAAAAACATACTATTAACCCCCTAGTACTACGGAAGTTTAGATCACGCCAACATAATTAGAGAGATATATTGTAGTTCCGATAGGTATAAAATGTCATTTTTTTCTGCGTACCATTCGGGACCATAACAGTTATGATCATCGTTATGAATAGTGCAAATATCGTATGAGATTAGCTATATTGTGGATCTTTCTCTTTATATTCTCTACGTTCTTATTTATGCATGATGTAAATATTGATGTTCTTATTTATGAATGATATTTTGAAACTTTAGTAGTAGTCTTTGTAATCCTTGCATGTCGGAACAATAGATGATGGAATGTTTCTTGGTTAGTTGATTGTTAATTGGCGCGTTGCATTTGCAGTACGCTGGTTTTAATGTAGTTTCGCAGTTCTGCCGTATAATTGATGCATGTCTGGTGTGGAAGCACCCCATGCCACACACCCTTTGGGTGGCTTGCAGGGTGTGACGTAGACATATATGATGTAGAAGGAAGGGAGGACCACCGAAGGATTTCCGTCCATTCCACGCCTTCCTCATCTCTTCCTTACAGAACTGGTCCTTTTTTAGCCTCTTCCTTTCATCCTTTCACTCTCCTTGTGTATTCTCTCATCTCCATTCCTTCTTCCTTCTCCGGCGCCACTGGATGTTTGACCCCTTTCGCGCGGCGACGGCGACGGCAAATTTCTCTCTCGTCTCTATAACGATCCAAGAGCTCTCTCCCTCGCCACTCTCGTCCCTCGCCAAGTCCATGTTAGGCAGAGTGAGAGAGTGTGCTCTCCAGTGTGCGCGCGTGAGGGAACGCCGGTGTGTGTTTGGGAAGGTTATTGGATTCGGCATCCCGTTTATTTCCGCGGGATATATTTTCCCAGGGCGATGTACTTGTGGGTATTAAGCGTCAACTCCGCGTGTCTCGTCATTTTATTTTCCACTCCACGGGGCGGTAACGTGATTTCGCGATCCGACCAAGGTTTTTCTCAGGGGATTTCGAATTCAATTTTTTTATTAATATCTCGAAAGAATAAACTTGTGACATTTTGAGGTTAAATGCTGTTCGTGATTGACACTTAATCTCGTTATACATATTTTGGGATATTTGACGCTTGGTGGTGGAAAATTATTTTACGATGTATTCCATTAGGGAGATTTTTTTATGTCCAATCGAAAAAAATTGGTAATTCATTGCTTTGAAATATAGACCTTTGGACGTTAAGAATTATTCCGCCTCGTGAAACTTGACTATTCATAATTGGGATTAATTTAGCTGCCTTGGAGAGGAGGACTAATGAGGAAGTGCTTGATATGGTGGGCAAGAAGAAAATTTTTTAGGGATATTCGAGATAGGCAGAGTAGGTGGCAGGAGGATGAAATAAGGGACGATGGGCTGGTCAATAATGTGATAGAGGGAAGAATGCTGGGCAAGCAAGGAAGAAAAAGGAGGAGGATAGGTTTCATGGACAGGATAAAGAAGGGTAGATCGTATGCTGACGCAAAAAAGATTATTCTAGAGCAAGATAGGACCGTGAAATAGTAGAAAAATGGGAGGAGATAATCTGAATTTTAACAAAAGTTACCTTAACCGGTAGAACACTAATAAAAAGAAGAAAGAATGTTTTTCAGTCAATGGGAAAATGTGCACCTATTACTCAGGAAACTGGCATTGCCAGTGCAATTGCTTATTAATCGACGTCTTTTATCGTATTGTAACGCGGGTTTCCATACCCTAACAGAATTTTCCAGAATACAAAACTCATGCATCCATTCTCCGTATTTCAAACTCGGCTAACTATAAACAATAAATAATAAAAAATTTTTTGTATGATATCCAGTGCTAGTCCTGCATTTCTGCTGCAAACTATCTTTTATTAGTAGTGTTTTTGGAGAGGTCTGGAGCAAAAATGGGTTAATGGGGCGTCGTAAATATTTATAAATACATTTGTGCTTTGTCGTAGAATTAACGCAAAGCAAGATAAGACTTGGGAGGAAATTTTCGTGTTTGAAAATTCTGTCTGTTTGGTTAACGTGAATTGATACCTATCGGTCAGTTTAACCCTTCACATACAGTAATGCTGTCAGTTGCGTCCATGTATCTGGTATAAGTGGTTACGTTAACCTAAATCCAGAGTGATGTGAAACGCCGCGCCCGCACCTCAGTAATCAAATCCCTTAACTGAGCCGTCTAAAATATTATCAACTATCAGTGCCAAACCTGAGACCTAATTTACGTGCGTTACAACTTCAGAAACTCACTGTTCTTTAACCTTCCTGTTGTTATTTTTGACAGTTTGGCTTAAATAGAGAGGTTGGAGTATTATGTTTCCTAGTTATAGCTTCCTCTGGAAAGCTTCTAGGCTAAAATGCAAGGCTTTATCTATTTATATTCAGCAGTTAATTGACCTTTGCCCCAATTTCAGTTTCCAATTCCATATGGATGTCAACGATGTGAACCAATGTCAAATATGTGCTTCCTGACTGGATCATTTTTTTTTAAATAGCATCATTCATTGCCTATTCCTTTTCCAAATCTTCAAAATGAAATCCATATGTGCGTTATGTCCTCATTATTTCATCATTTGTCTTTGATTCTACCATTTACCATTCTACCATTTACCATTCTACCATTTACAATTCTACCATTTATTCTACCATTGATTACTCAAATTAAAATTTAAGCCAAGGTTTCTTAATCTTATAAGAACTGCTGCAGCAGAGATACGCCTTCCCCGGATTTCAGAAAGTTTTCAAGGAGGGGTATTGTTCTTATTTAGGAGTGACCATGTAAAAATAATCACCCATCGTGAGCTCGAATGGAAAAGTACCCCGTAATACCTAAATTTCTACGAAATTCTTATATTGATTATTTAGCATCAGCCATAAAGGAAGCCTCATGCGTCAATTACCATTAATCCTATGGAATGCAGTTGTCAGAAAAGTTAGAACAATTGAATTTTGAACACATTTACTGTGTATCAGTAAAAATACAATATTTAGTCCCATGTATGAAATAAAAAACAAATCTTCTATCCTTTCTGTTCTGAAAATGTCAAAATTTTACCTTGAGTGTAATTATTAAAAAAAGAAAACACTGTTTCGTTGCATTCATTGATGTTTTCTGTTAGAACCGATGCAGTAAAAAATGCCAATGCTTCAAATAAGTCGGTGGAGGAGAAGATGAATTTATGAACGAAGTTAACATCATAAAAGCAAGTGAAGAGAGCCCGAACAAACTTTGGTGTCCCAGATCATTGTTTGGAGCCTTGATATTTTGGTTAAGCAGTTCAAGTTTTGGCGAAATTATATCCTTAATCTTTTAGCGTACAACTTCTGAACAAATAAGAAATTTGAAATTCCTGCCCTCCTGCGACTCAGAAATTTGTGTCAACAGGGTCTTTTCATATTTTAATTAATGTATTCGAGATTGATTTGGATCTATCCCGGCGTATGATGTAGATGAAGTCTTTGATTTTCCACTAGGTCAGGTATTGTTTGGCCGACATTAAGATGACCTCCGGACTATTATGATGCCTCAGCCATCATCCTCTGAGGACGATGGCGGAGGCAGTCCCCGTAGGCCAACCCATACCTAACCCAGTGGAAAACCCAAGAAGACTTCATCAACCTGAGCTAGGTTTTTGGTTATCACATCTGAGCCACATTCTAGGCCACCCTTTGGATTTAGAGGACTCCGGACGCATATATTTAGAGGGACGCAAATTAATTAATTTATTCATTCTTGAAGATAATTACTACCACATAAAAGTAGTTTTTTATGAAAGTCAGTAAAATTCCTCAATATTTATCCATGAGCAGTGTATATTCTTTCTGTGTGTCATAGTTAGTCCTACTCTACCTTATATCGTCTTTGAAACCTATTCTCTATCTTCCTTTTATCCCTTGCTCTCAATCCTTCCCTCTATGATATCCTGAAGCCACTCTTTGCCCTTCATCACATCTTTCAGAGCTCTACTCTACCCTCTTTTAATCTCATCCGAAAGTATCCTCTCCTCACCCAGAAAGCTTTCCTTGTTTGTCTTCCTTTCCGTCCACAGTACCTTCACATGCCCATTGTGTCTCACAGTGGGTCCAATCCATCTTGATCTTCTTTTATCAATGGTGTCCCATATATTCCTCTTCTTCTCTATACACTTTATCATTTCTTATTTTGTCCGTCCATTTTATCTTCAGCATCTTCTTTCAGCCCCATGTTTCGAAGGCTTCTAGTTTTTACTAGTCAGCTGTTCCAATGGTCCATGTTTTCAATCTTGGTATGTAGTCCTGTCTTCTTTGAGCACAGCAGTTGTCTTTTTTCCATGAATACCATTATAGTTTGGATCATTCTCCCCTTAATGTCCATTGAACTTCTTCCGTCCCACGTAATGGTACTTCCAAAAGTGGTGAAGGAATCCACTTGTTCTGATTTCTTTCCTCGCACGGTAACTTCTACAATTAGCTGAGGGAAGATGGCCGTATGAATACGTAAAACTCACCAAAATCTCCAGCCGTTTGTTTTTGTATCACGCGACTACTTAGTTACATGATACTGACTATTTGGAGTGGTTCAAACACAACCTTCCAGGCGAATTTCACTCAACTGTGTGACCACCGAGGTTGACACCTTTGAATTTACTGCGTGGAAAGTCCCACAGTACTTTGTATTACTCAAAGAAGCTTTTGAAATAACATCTAATACAGTCCTCCGTTGTCGGTCCCCCACACTTTCAAAAAACCTTCCTTCTAAATTCTATATCATTTCTTCATCTCAATCTCCTCACCTTCTTTCTCCGTCGACATCTGGAGTGTGGGGACTCGGCAGAGGTGAAATGTAGATGCAGCGACATCTTGCCACCAAGGAGAACACTCTCGGCGTGGGCAGAGACGAGGAGGAGGGGTAAAGAAGGCGGGTGTTCAGGGGGTAAAGTGGAAATGACGAGCGGAAGGCATGAGGGAAGGAAGGGTCTCTGGTGATTGGTGCCCTTGGCACGTTTCTCTTGAGGTGACAATGCGACGCAACAGCCACTATTTTCCGCCCCGGAGGCCCCGCCCCTGCTCCCCTTTTTCCCTCGAATTCTTCTTTGTTTCACACCTTCGGGGAAAACCCTCTCTTTTCTCTCGCTCTCCTCCCTGCCCCCCTCACGCACGTTCAGCCACACCCACGTTCGGTCCCATTCTTATTCCCTCTGCCCCATTTTTTTCTTTCTTCTCTGTGGGTCCCCCGTCTGCGCGAGACAGATGCCACGATGCAGACGAGGGGTAGGTTGGGGTTAGGGGGAGTGGTATCGGTGTAACCCTCGCATTGAACGCATAAGGGATTTCAGATTGCGAGTTGAAAAAAGGTTTCATAAAAATGATAATAATCTTCATGACGAAATGCCGCTCTTTTTCTTACAATATATTCTTTTCCGTGCGTGGCTTTGTGAAGAATGTAATTGAAGTTAAACTAGAGGGAAAAGTCCCCAAAGGAAGACCCAGGAATAAGTTCATGGACCAAATGAAGAGAAAAGTACATAGGAAGAGATACCAGGAGGTAAGGGAACTAGCATTAGATAGGAAAGGGTGAAGGGCTGCAGTCACCCGATCTTAGGATTGAACGACCAATGATGATGATCCATTTTCATCATAAAAAAGGAAACAGTTTCTTGTTAGTGGGCATCTACATATTTTCCTGAAAGCTTCTACAAGAGTGATTGGTTGGGGATGAGTTATCGCTAACATTCACTACAATTTACTAGTGAATTTTACCAACATGCACTACATAACAGGTATACTACTAAACCTATAGAACCAATCATTCTTATTGTACGTTGTAACTGTGTACACGACAGCAATACAACATTCATGCAGGAATTATACGGAATTCAAAGTTAATACTACGTTTTTAATTAAGAAACAAGCCTTTGGGAAAATATCATCTGACCAGGCTGACCACCAGACGATTAACTTAGTTCTAAGTCTCATTAGCAGCTATAATTATCTCTGATAAATGGCGGGAAAAACATAATTTTTAACCTGTCTCTTCTGAAGTCTATTTCCCTCATTTCACCCACATTTTCTGATATGGCGTAGTATGCAGGAAATTGCACGATGCTGATAAATTCGTCTGAAAATAAATTAATTTTATATTTATATAAAAGAATATGCCTAACTTCATTCGACGGTCTGAAAGCAAGATTCTCATCCCAGTTACTGCAAGAGATTAATTAAACTAACTAGCCCATCATGCATGCCTTTCACGTATCTTGCTATCTTGCTGTTCTTCTCTAAACGTGTTCAAACAACAGCTCAATATTGCAGGTTGCTTTTGAAACTTTAATAGCCATAATAGCCCATAATAACTTCAACAGTCTAAACAAATTAGATGCAAAAAACACATTATTGAGGCATTTCACATTCTGAGAGAGATGCCTGAAATTAAGGAAGTAAAAAATATGTGAATGAGATGATAAACTAAATATTACTCATAGGAATGTTACGTCAACTATAATTCGATCAATCTCGGATTCTGAAAGCATGGGACTTGTCAAGAACACTGTTGCCAAACTTAAATCGAGGTGTTTACCTTTGGGCCACTTAGGAAATCATTACCAAATCTACGCTTAATATAACAAGGTTACTTTAGGAAATAATATTCGCATGCTAGAAGATCTTTATATCTAAAGCTTAAGTACCTTTTTTATGTAAGTATGCTACTAGTAAAAGGTAGCTTTTGATGAATACTTTTGAAGATGAAGGTTTTAATAGATTATTTTTTTATTATTTAATCAAGAGTCCATAAATTTCCGCAAATTTTAGCAAAAAAAATTATTTAAGTTAAACTTTTTGCAGTTCATATGCTAAGTAATAAAAGTATAATACTAGCTCACATTGACAACATGACATTCTTAAATGCGAATAAAGTGCCTGCTACATCCAACCGTGAGGTTTGTTCTCCTGAGTCTCGACACTGTATTTTTTCCACCTAAATGTCCGCTGTAGAATTTGGTAATATTCGCTCAGCTAGTAAATGTTCTATCTCTTCGTCCACTCGGAATTTCAATAGGTAAATATGTAACTTTTAGAAGAGGTTTTTTGTTCTGAACGTTTTGATTTACCTGCCATTTTACCATTTACCATGACCGTATGACTTGCATGGTCACCTTCGAAAACTACAATGCTACTATAATGCTTCTTAAAATTGTGTTTCTTTCAAAAACCTGATATTTCTATTTTCAAAAGCAAAAGAAACATTTCTTTGTTGTATTTTACTTCTTAACCTTGTTTGAAGCAAGTGACTTCCATCAAGTGACAACTGAGACCTTCTTAAAAAAAAATTTTGAAACCAAAAAATCACCGATTAATCAAAAAATAGAGAAACTTCAACGAGTAAAATATTTATAATGACCTTGGAATCGCTTATCACAGCATCATCAATGGATGGTCATGAAATGCTGATCCTATGATAATGCTGAAAGCTTTACCGGTCATACTTTATATTAATCAGGGAGTATATAAATAGGTTATTTAATTAGATTTTAATAGTGATCATCTAATAATGGTGAAGCAAGTGAAACCTAGGTCGTAAAAAATACTTTACTCGTGTAATTTGCTCAACTGTTTAATTTATCAGGAAGCTTCAAAGCTTCTAAAACTGTGTTATAGCAATCAAACAAAAAATCCTTAAAGATCTTTGCAATTTAGAGGTGGAGAAAAAAGTGTTAAATCTGACCGAAAAATCGACGATGCGGCCACATCGGCGGACATATCCCTTCGCAGTGTGGCGGAGGAAGCGGTAAGGTTGGATTCTCAGAAGATGTCGGAGGGATTTGACTTTGGGACGAGAGAGCTTTTTTGTCGAAATGCTCAAGGAAGGAGAAGTTGAGAAGGAGAGTGTGAAAGCGCGAGGTGTCCTCTGAGGAGTCAAGGGACTTGGGATGGTTTGGAAGGGAGCGTAGGATATTTTTCGGTAAGCCAAGATTTGGACGAAAGAGTTGAAAGAATATATGGAGTGGGAAATAAGGAGAGAATGAGGGTAAAATAAATATTAGCTGAGGGAAAAGGATAGGATGTGCTTGGAATTGCTTGTTTCTATACCTATTTTACTGATGTATCCGTACTGAAGGAGGTACTCAGCCAAGTCCAGAATGATCAATAAACCCAAAAAGAAATTACACAGCTTTCATACACATAGAGACAATGAAAGCCAATACATTGTAGTAAGTCAAAGTTTGTGACCTCCACAATTAATTATGGAATTTAATACTAGTTTCGGTTGTTACACCATCTTCAGATAGACTAATAACATACAGTTGTACATTTATAATTAACTGTGAAAGTTACAAATTTTCACCAAACGAAACCTTCAACTTTTGATTTCACATCGAGAACTAAAGCACAACACCAAACTGATTGAATTCAATCTGACAATGAGGATCCTTCAATGAAACTTATTTTGTTAATGCGTTCACTCTCAATGTTGTTTACCAGAGATAGCCTAAAATAATTCGGCTTTAAATACTGGAGAAGGCTGATAAAATAGAAGTTATATTTATCTCAGTATGGAAGTCTTTTTCGATGCTGAAAACTTTTTGCAATTTTTGAAGAGCAACTATTAGGGTATAATTTTAACATTGCATTTTTTGGCTATTTAAGAATAAGCCAAAGTATCCCAAGCCGTAATTTAGGCGTTATTGTAGCTGAAGTGGTAGTACTTTTCGTTTTATGAATACTAGTTAAAGGCTTAGTTTACCAATTTTTCTATGGAAAAAGTGAAAAATGTCATTGATTTTTCTACTTCATTTTTATCTAAAACTTTCTGCTTGACTGAGAAAAAAATGTTAGCTTTTCAGATACTGCGTTTATTTGAAACTTCTGTCTTCATCTTTACCTTAGCAAATTCTGGCTAAGGCCTACGCCTGTTGATACTTATCAATTAAGGGCCTGCTTAGCCTTGAAACGGATGATAATGTCAACATATTTTTTGCTACTTCAATAGCCAATGTAGGGTTCCTCATTCCTGAAAAATCAAGTAATGATTCATCATCAGTGAGATTGTCCGGTCGAAATGTGATATCCGAAATGATACCGTCATCTTATACCTCTTTGTCAGACATAATAAATCTGCTTATCATCGAAAAAATTGTGATTAGCAAATTCAACGCTTATCCGCTAATATTGGGTTCATCTGTAACCTAGCGCACATATTCTGACTTGCGCCCGTCAGCACTGAACAGTTATCGCTGTAGAACTTGCAAAGCTTAGCAACAGAGAAATACGTCGGCATATCTTTCGTCACTCAGTTGCCCACTCTGTGTATCCTCTCTCCGGAAAAAGCAATTAACGATAGATTCAGCATGAATGTTTGGTCTAATTGTGATATCCGAAATGATACCCTTAACGTGGGGCATGTCTGGTATACCTATAGAGCCTCTCATATCTTTCAGCCCAATATTATTTTACTTTATTATTTTTTAGAATACTTTTTTAACGATAGATAAAATGCTTCCCTCAAAACAACCAGAAGTTCTTTTGTTTTTTCCTTTTGCCACGTTAACGAAGCATGAAACTTACCACCTGAAACTCGTATTTTCTTTCACTTTGGTGTAGATTGAATTGCTAACCCAAGTGCTCAAAATAAGAGGAAAATAAATGTGCCTACAATTCATTCTTCTTACAGAATTTTTGTAATTAAACGAGATGAATAGATATATCAACGGTAAAATGCAATTTGTATGAAGATTTCATGCCTCCTATTAAAAACTTCTCTATCTGTTCTTGTTCAGTGCAGCTTAGACATGAAAGGTATGCTTCCAACAATGATAACATTATGAAATGCAGTGCAGCTTTCCCCATATACAGCGCATAAATGCAAAGTCTCCAGGCAAATGAGACAGAGTTTGCTATTTGCATACGCTCGACTGTTTTGAAAAGAATTAAATTTTTTATCGAGTGCACCCAATGACGAGCACTTGCACGTGGGATCAAGTATTATTAGAGCATTAAAATTTCCGGATAAAAAACGCTCAATTTATATGGACGTGTAACAGGCACTATGCCTAGATGAAAGGCAAGTTTTTCTCTGAAAAACTTTTAATGAAGCACTATGGAAAATTGAGTTTATATTTATGATAGAGGGGCAGTCATGTTTTGCCCTGGAAATCCTGTCACTCTTCCATTGAATCTAGCGGAATAATTATGAAATAGTGGCGGCAGAAGTGCGTTATCATAGCAAAGGAGTGAATGTAGTCAACTGATGCTTGAACGCTTTTGCTAGCAAACAGGTACTAGGGAAAGGCATTTAGATACTTATAGACTCCTCTCGTCAGTAAGTCATAAAAATTTTAATGAGGCCCACCTTGCAGGAGAAACGATTATGTTAATGGAAATAAAATTTTAAATAAAATATTATATTGTAAATTATAAATTGTATTTGATATATTTAACGGTGAAAAATATAATAAATAAGTTCATTTTTCAAAAAAGCTTAAATATTTTATACTCGAGTGAGGGGTTAGATTTTTATCGTTAGCATAGATAGTGACGGAAAATCGTTGGTACAATTTTAATTTCCGTCTGCATGTCTCTATCTTATGGTAAATGAAACGATGTAAACCTATGAATGAACGTAGCCACCTTATTATTTCTGTGTGGTAGATGTCAATATTTGGCTAAAAACAACCATCTCGGACTCTGGCAACTTGTATCTTGGGGTTAACGAGGTCCAGTAGGAGAAACTCTCCCCAGTTTTCTTCGGAAATCATTTCAAACTCCGCCCCTGAGGTGGCTCGAAAGTTTAATTCTAACATGTGGATGAAATGATGTTTTAGCAATTAGGGGAGCACATGGAACCCAAGAAACTCGACGAAAACACTCTCAACTCGGCCTGTTTCAGGTACGCTCCCTACAAAATATTGTCCAAATCCCTTGCTTCCCGCAAATTTTCCCTTTCACCTCTCGCCGTGCGTAACAAGGGAGCATGTTAAACGTAGTCAAGCTTCAAATCATCATCTCATCTCACAAATTCCCCCAGGGGGCTGACTACACGAGATCACCGTGGCTGAAAAAGATCGCGCGCTTTCGTTGGATCCATTTAGAGTTGAACTATTCAGTGCATGTGTAGTGGGAGGAGAAAGGAATCCAGAATAGTCTCAGGGAAGAATAGATGAGGAGGATGAACGCACGATTCCCCTGTAAGATGGCCCTAGCCCTCTCCGGGTACCTTACTTATTCCGCTCCTCCTTAGCAGGCAACCCACTCTTCCGCGTCCCGCCGAGCCTGTGGGAGGAAAGAAGAAATTAGGAAGGAGAACACGCGGAACGACGATAAATAGTTAAACCTGGGCCCGTTGTGCGGGCGAATCAGAAATGTGGCCGGGATTGGGGTGTATATAGGAGATGGGAAAGATGGCTGGATTTTCGAGGATGCGAAGGAGAAAGGAGTTTTGTTGGAATAAGCCCGTCGAACAGAAAGAGTGAGAGAGATTCTGGCTTTCGGATTTGGGGAGGAGAAAACGAAGAGGTTTAGAGAAGAGGCACCGGCATTTGATTTATTTATCCACGGGTATTTGAGGAAAACAGCTCTCTTCTTCCCCAAACCCAGCCCTCTTCAATGATACCGATGCATGTGCAAATGTACAACTTTTTAAACAAAAAAACGTCAAATATTTTTGGAACGTGAAAAGCTTCAAATTTTATCAGTTCTTATTGGCATAAATTCTTTTGCTGTATTTTCAATTTGGTATCAAGATATTATCAACAATCTGATTACCTCACTACATAAAATTTGGAAAACTGTCTAGTTGCTTACAAATAAATTAAAGAAAACTTTTTTTAGTTTTGCACTCTGTACTAACAATCGATTATGGCATGAGAAACATGAGCACACACTAATTCACCAGAAATTTCTCAGAAATGTTAATGGTTCGTGGAGAGTTTAAGTAATATGACAATATTTACACTTTATAGCCCAAACTCTGTGTTTTAAAACCCTCTGAGAAGCTGTATGATTATTTTCTCACCCTTGAAAATTCTTCTCAAATATCCAAGCAGAGCATCACACATCGAAGGTCCCGGTGGACGATTTCCCTATCAGGCAAAAGGTTGTACCTTTATTTTCTCCTGTGTAATGTGTCATAAGGGCAAAACAACGTAATGCTCTGACCCCTGTCGTAAGAAAGGGAAGGAATATGGAAATCAAACTGGAATAAGGGCCAGGGAAAATTGGAAGTACAATGATTGAAACATTTGATGACGGAAAGTCGACTAGCGTTTTACATCCTACCTATTTTTGCCATCATAATAGTGTAGAATTAGGCCATGACGTATTCCAAATGAGCACTGAGCATGATTTTTATTGATTATTATTCATTTTTGGATAGAAAATTCATTTACCATTTGAATTAAGCGTGCTTTGGATCTATGTTATCCACCTACTTGATGTCAACCATGATAAAGCAATTAAAAACAGTAAAATCACTCAACTTCACGTAATGGTCACGCTTACAAAATTGTGGAACAACATGATGAATCACATTCTTGACTTGTACTTGAAAATTGAGAACAAAAAAAAATGAACTTGACAGTAATTGAAAATGACCTCTATGTGTCGAAACATGTCGTACCAAAAAAATAAATCAGTGGAAGGAAACAAAGTCGTTTTTTCATTTGGGATGATGAATCACCACCGAGCCAAATTTTTATCGCAGATAGAGATTATATTTAAGAAGCTGACTCAGAATCGACAACGCTCGTCCATTGCCGCTGAACTTCCCCTTTACCTATTGGTTTAGTGTGTGGTTTCGTCGCAGCAGCAGCTTTCCATGTTGAAAAAACATTTTTTCCTTAATATCCGGTACTTGAGACTGCTTGAGGGTCCGTCCTCGTGACTCCTTTCTATGTTGAAAAATCATGTTGCATGCATCTCAGGGAGAACGGAATCATACTGAGCTGAAAAAACTGCTTTAAGGTATACGCATGAAGAGTATCTCAAGGAAACTGTCCCTTTCTACAGTCCTGTACCATTCTGTTGTATTTTTAACGGACCAATAGAGTGCCAAAACAGTTACGAATAAAGGATAAAAATAATAGTTTTGTTCCAAAAATTGCGGAACTAGCCCCGCAGAACTTAAACGGTGTCAACCACTGGCCGTCAATCCCTACTGTGTGACATTCTTTGGTGCAAGATCATCAGTCTCGACTGGGACTCGAACCCAGACCCCTATATTTCAATGGATTGCTCTAACATGAAGCCACCCAGGCGTCCTCTTCCAGTGTGAATTTCTTACGTTCGAGCCCTCGGCGCGAAATCGAGGGCTCTGGGTTAGAATTCCAGTCCTGTGTCTGTACTTCTCGAGTCACGAAGTACAATCACGAACGGCTTGAGATTTTGGTGTATTTGAATCACTCATGAAAATCTCTTGCAGACTTCCCAATCAATTTTCTCTCACAGAAATAGTGTTTGTGTATTTCATTATTCAATTAGTGGCACAACAAATAACCAAGCGGACACTTAAGATATCCATCTGAATAAGTGAAACTCACCAAAATCTCCAACCTTTCGTTGTTCTACCACGTAAATCCTTAGTTAAGTAATCATGGTCAAGAAAAACAGCCACTTTAGGTGAATGATTTTTCCACCGTTAATTTTACACATTTGTGTGCGTACAATAGTTTTAGCATGACTACATTATAAGTATGCTTGAATACAGACTCAAAACAGTTTATTTTAACTGAATACTAGGACCAGGGTTGAAAATCGCTATGAAAAAATCATTTGACTTGACCAGTATTCCAGTCAAGTCAAATGATTTTTTCAAAGCGAATTTCAACCCTGGTGTATATGCACCCGTGCGAGTGATTTCGTACCATATCATTTGTTACATGCAATGTTTGGAAATTTTAATACTAGGAATTTGAAGAAAGTGGAGTCGGCTATGAAACAGATGGAAAGAGAGCGTGAGAAAGGTCCTGAATGTGGGAGATACTTACATGATTAAGGTGACTGGCCGACCAGATAGGCCAAGAGGACGAGATGCGATTAACGGATGTGACGGAATTACTGATTAATCGCTGCAATGTAGATAATAGTTCTTGCTGAACATGCTGAACATACATTTGCATCCATAACGATATGCCTGCTTCTTTAGGTCTTTGAGTTTAAAGTCTTGGATTGTAAATCTTTGGGGAATCTGGTTGGTATAGTGAATTAAGTGCTAATACTTCACTCCAAATGCTCGATTGTTAAATCTCGGGGTTTGTGTAGATTTTTACTGGTATCCCGATCCCCACTTGGGTGTCATGTGGAGAAAACACCAGAAGTAGGTCTGCGTCCTTTGGGTTGGGCCGGGACTGTGATCTCTTGTTTATTATTTTCAACTACTCCACAGTTGATGCACTTAGAAATTGATGTAGCTATGTCAAGTTTAAAACCCTTTGAATTGACAACCTTTGATAACCGGCGTACTCCGCAATTATGCTCTCGGAAACAAATATTTCCAAGTCTCGTTTAAAACCTGTAGTTTTTTATTTAATTAACAGCCTTTTGTTTTTAAGTACTTTAATTGTAAATGCCACAATTATATATTACTTTACAATTTTTTCACAATCCTTGACCAAAACGTTGATGCATCATAAAAATCCTGTGTGGTACCAACTAAAAAAATGGCAATTTGTTTTGCATCTAGGCATGAATAAAAGTGGTCAGAAAAGTTTGGAAGGGATAAGGTTTTTGCGTCCATCATGGCGAAGGTAGTTTTTTTGCGTGAGAATAGGGAGAGACTGGTTGGAGGAACAACGAACGAGATTACGTTGTTTGCAACGGTTGGTCCACGGGCCCTGCGGCTCCCTCGCGGGAGCGAGAGGTTGGAGAAGGGAACGTAAAGGTCTCCGGGACCCGAATAGGTTGGGACGATGGTTTTTGAGGAGGAAGGAGAGGGAAAAGAGGGATGATGGTAGTCCCGGAGGGTGGGCGGGTTGCTGGGGGGGGGGTGGGAAGGAATGCGTAATGGAGCCTTATATTTGGAGCGTGTTGACCCAGCTTGGTCGGAGTGGAGAGAGGGGGAGGAAGGGGGGAGGGAGAGGGGAGAAGAGGACTGGAATAGGGCGCCGAGAGAAGAATGGATACTAGGCTTCCTCGAGGGGTGCGGGGGGGGGGGTGGGGAGGAAGGAGCGCCAGCCGGTGCGGAGAGGAAAGAAGCACGGGAAATAGTTAAGGGGAGTGAGGTGTGCGCGTTATGTGGATGGTGAAAGGGTGAGAGTCTCTTTTCTTGCCCTGGGTGTGCATGTCAAATTGGGTGAAAGGGAGAGCGCCATAGTAGGTGAGAATAAAGTCAGGCGGAGGAAAAGAATGCGTTGTATATGGTGTATGCATGGTGTTCCTGGATTACGGGTAGTATATTATGAAAGATGATTTTAAGCTTAAAGTCTGGTGTTTTTATGAATCTCTCGTCTTCAATACGAAATTTTAATGGCTGGTATGGAGAGAAAATTGCATATTTTTAGCGCTAGTTGTGAAAAATTCTAACTCGCCTTGGGCTTGAATGGGATTAAATGTCGAATCGCATTCACGTCCATGAGCTGTTCAACTTAATAATACCCGAGGAGGGTAAGCGATATCGGTTGGGGTGAGAATCCTCTCATTTCTAACATCAGACGAGGAACAAAAACATAAGTAATTGATATACAGCCTTACGTAAGTCGTGAAAACGCAGAGTTTTGATGCACCACAGAGTATACGATGCTGTATCTTTTACTTTTGTTTGTGATTTACATGCAGTTCTTGTTGGAGCTTTCCCTTTATCCTCCAAAGGGCATTACCTTACTCGATCTTTGAAGGCACATTTTTGTGTCGTCGCTGTTGAATATATATCTTGGGGAATGGAAAAATTCATAAAAAGTTGCAAATAAACCAAAAATAGAAGATATAAAAACAGTACCCCTTGTGAAAATCTGAGAGTGGGCCGCAAGAAGGGCACCATTTCTGATTAATCCTTTTTTTTATAATCTTTCTTCTTCACACGCCTCTCGTGACGCATTAGATCGGCCAAGGTAAGCTTACTTTCCGGGTTCAACATAAAAATTATATTTACCAAAAATTTCTGGCAATAAAATTCTTCAACTATCAAAATCAATTCTTGAAATACTATTTCTACGCTTTATTTCTTTTTTTGTGATACGGTGTCTCGTGAATGATATCATTTTTGGCAACTTCTTACCATTTGCTGTGCTCAGCGAATAACAAATATGGTCCTAGGTTTTCTTGGGCCTTAAGCGCGCTCACTACCTGGATTTGTCATGTTTTTGCAAGCAAGATCATGGAATACTTGGGGTATTTTGGGTAAACGGCGGTATTTTGGCTTTAGCAAAGTCGGCCCCGGTGGCGGCGGGGTAAAGTCCTCTCCTGCTAACACGAGGGTCGTGGGTTCGAGTCCCGCCTGTGTAGAATATTATCTGCCCAGGACATGGATGTATGTGTTTCGTCCGTTGTTACTGTTGTTCACCCGTTGAAAAATGGCCTAATGTGCTGTATTCGGGACTGAAAATAAATAAAATAAAATAAAAAAATAAACGATAGATCAGGAGAGAAATGGTTGCTGAAAATTTGCTTAATGCAATCATAGTGTAGAATACTGGCCGCTCACCAACATAATCCTCTGATGTCTAGACTCGGAAGTGAATGCTAAGTAAAAATTCCATTTCTTAACGAAATTAAGAGTCGAGTAGTACATGTTCAGAATATGTTAATGCACTGCATCACGTACCACCGATGACTAATACAGCTGAGAGGCAAAATGTAATAAATACATTTAATTATTGAAGTTAATCAGCAGATTAATTTGGACGAATATAGTCGATTACATTCCCATCGTACTTAAAAGCAGTTTGCTATATTCCCCACCAATTCAACTGTAATGCTAATCATGACATATGTCCATGTATTACTTCCCTATCTTATGCATAGTACCACGGAAGTATCGCCAAAACTAACCTAGTTTCTAGGCAGTGATATGTATTTTAAGTATTCCTTATGCTCATATGTGTCCTTGAATGTAAAATTGTGTCGCAGCGTTAATACTTGCATGCATACATACGCATCAAATCATTTCCTCTATAGATAGTCTTACTCAAAAGGGTTTATTTAAAAATTGGCGTTTGGTCGAGGAAACTGGTTGCTGCAACAGTTCTATCCATGCTGCGTTATACATCCACACCTCTTTTTCTTTTCTCAAAGGCATTTATTGCTTCATTAACACTCTATTTTTCAAACATAGCACGTGAAATACGTTGAAATAGCTCCGAGAAAAAATTCGGCCAGGACCGGGAATGGAACCATGGACCTTTGATTTGCCGCTTACTCTCGCTTTGTTGTGGCTTCTCTGAAGCTCTCTTCTCCCTTGCGTTGACTTCTTGGAAGGACCGTAAGGTCCAAAGATCTAGTTCCCTTGTATCCACCAAAATTGTCACAAGAATTTGGAAGCCTGCATAACGTAGGGGTCTGCTCATTGGTTTCGCAAACCAAAGGTCCGTAGTTTGATTCCCGGTACAGGCCGAATCTTTCGGGTGGAAATTTTAACGTACTCTAAATTTCCTGAGACTGCGATTTTTCCATCAGTTTTCAATCTTTTACCCCAGCCTATCCTTGAACTCACCAGTCTTGTTCTAATCATTCCTCTCTCAATATTCCTCTATTATAAACCTGTAACTTCCTGCATCTCATCCTTTCTCTCAACATGATCAATCTCCTTCAGAACTGGTCTATTTTCGGAGCATTTGGAGCACGCTGTCACATTCTTTCATCACTCGTTACTCACCCTACCCCTCCTTTGACCGCAAATATTTTAATACCCCTTTCCCGCTGAAGAATTTCAATAAAATGCTTATTCAGGCATACTTAGGGTTCATTACTATATTGTATTTTGCATTTTCATTCCAGCATTCATGAAGTACCCGATCGGTAATTTTTGCAGACCAATCATTTGCATTTCCATTTCAAAAAATTTGATCATGGATGGATGACATACTAAAGAAAAAGAGGAACTCAATTTCTTTCACTCCGGAAGGAAATTTCTGCAATATATCCCGTTCGGCTTCGGTTGTCACGAATATAAATCATTGGCAGAGTGGTAGAGGTAGTTAGTACTCTTTGTAATTTTTTTCTTGTCTTTTCTGCGTCGCTTCTCGTCGATCGGAAGCTGAGGAAGGCGAGAAAAAAATTTAACGCCTCTCCCTGTGCGAGGAAGGGGAGACTCGGGGGGTTCGTAAAAAAATGCGTGAGGAGCGAACGAGGGACAGTTTCAAGGGTGTGGACGGAGAGAAAAAAAAGGAGCATGGGGGAATGAAGGTTGCTCACGCGGCTGGGGAAGAAAGTGTGAGAGCGGACTTGGCGTGAAAGGGTAGCAGATTCAGAAGAGTGAGAGAAAAGGGATACGGAAGGAACATGGCGGAGGTCTGGCTGTGGAGGAAGATACGAGTCCAAGGGTGCGAGGAAAATGAAGTCCGGAGGGTGAAAAGGAGGGAGGGAGGGAGGGGTGGAAGGAAAGAGAGAGGGACAGAATGGAGACGGAGAAAAAAGTCTCGAGCGAGGGTTTGCGATTCACGCTTTGGAAAGCAAGGTTGTGTGTGGGGAAAAATATATGAGCGTCGCATTGCGATGCGCCAGATTGATGCTACGTTTGGACTACTGGGGTAGGGACTGGCGTGACAAGGGTCTGAACAGTGGAAATGTCAGTGGAACAATTAAAACGTTGGTGGGAGTTTATATAATTCATTTTTCATTGCAATTGTCTTAAGGTTCTTCAAAATACCTTGTAAACCTTAATTGTCATTACCTGATGCGCCCAATTTTGTAAAGTTTCAACTAAACTGATGATGTTTTGAGACCCGCGAAAAAGATGATTTTAATAATAAGTTTAGCTAACTTTTTTAAACAAAAATTATAATCCATAAAGAGTAATGTAAAACAAAAGTGATTGAAAAGCATTTTACATAAAAATTTTACCAAAAATATCCTCACCAAAGCAATAAATCACGAAAAACCAAGAAGTTATATCTATAAACACGATTAAAATGTCATTTAATGGGAATTTTAGACAGTGAATATACATGGGGGTGTCATAAGTCTTAATTAAACATTGTGAGGGAACGTGAAATTTAATAGAATAGCTTGCAATAAAAAGAATAGATTGCAATAAAAAATTGACAAAAAACTCAGTAAACGGGGAGAAAAAACAATTGCAGTAAAAAGTGACTGCCATGGATATTTTAGGAGGGCATGATATCCGCGTATTCTAGCATAAAAGCACAACGGCAGTAAAAAATATTTTTTCGCCACAAACACCCGACTAGAAACAAACTTTCCAAACTCTGGTGAGAAAAATGAGGAAATCAGTGCAAATTCAGAATATTCAAATCCTTCAAAAACTAAATTGGATTCTTCGCAAAACCAAGCAAATTACAGACGGATAATTGAAGGTCCTGCCGACCGCTTTCAAACTTTCACTCCAGGTTCATTTAGAAAACTGTATAAGTACGAGAGGTTAAGTTCCCAAAGAAAACATTGGCTGGCTGGCGTTGTGAACTCCTTTGGTTTCGACCCCGAACAGAGAGCGTTGTCATAGTGAATTAGCCTTTGCAGGGGGTTTTTCGGTAGCGTTGGTGGTTCGGTGGAGTGGAGGAGTTGAGGAATATAGGAGTATCCGTAGCTTTCTACTGGAGGAGAATAGAAGAATGGGTTCATAGAATGAGTAGTAGCCTTTAATTGGGGCATCAAGAATTTATTTCTGTCTCCAGCTGAGGTATACTCCTCCGAAAGAATTTGGGAACCATCATGGAAAAGTAAATTCCAAATAACTGAAAAACAAAGGAACGCTGCGCGCTTTGTAAAAAAACTGCTACGAGCGAACATACTATAGTATTTCCAACTGTTAGAGGGATTTGTTCAGGAGCCGCTACAGATTCGGTAGCTACGCTCTAGGCTTAGATTGCTCCAGAAATACAGAAAATGGGTGTTTCGGTATCACAGAAACAACATTACTTTGAAATATAACTTAATATCTTGGTCCCACAGATAGATACATTGTCGAACAGATAAGTACTAAAATTCGTTCTTGCCACGCTGAATAAGTGGCCATAGTAAAAACTAATCTCCACACCAAACACTTAACAATCTCACCACACACTTCACGATTTCTATTCCCTATAACCTTATATACTCCTTTACATGGCTGGTGTCCTAACACTCATTGTTAAACGCCATTGTGTCAGATTGTCGGACAGAAAGTAGATGTATAATACGGGGTCATAGAACTCGTGGCGTTTTCAGCCATAGCCCGGCGCTCGTATACTCCAGAGTTGGAAGCCATACAAATGATAGCCTGGCGATACCTGGCTGGGGAATGGGTGCGGCCAAAGTCCGTGACCAGAGTTGCAAGCAAAAGTCTCCGGCAGTAACTGCTAACTAGAAATAGTCGCTACAACTTTGATTCTAACGCCTTTCTGGCATCTGTAAGGCTGTAAATTCGGCGCTCAAGTTGAAACGCACCTCGGGCAAGTCTTCCGGCTAAGTCCGGAGGGTCCGGAGGGGATACACGTCCAAGAAAAGGGAAATATGGGTTAGCGGGGGAATACATTAAAAAATGCCGCGCACTACATCTGCGTTCTAAGTGTTAACTCTGCGCTTCCCCCTCCGGTGACTGCACTGAGTAAGCGAAAGGCGAGCAAGGAATTTTAAATGAAATTTTAATTCTCGAATTCATGACTCCTTTTGCATTATTGGAAAAAGTCACGAGTGCTAATGAAAATTTTCTCTTGGCATCCCATTATACATCCCTTATTCCTTTGCAAATATTGCGCGTTATATTTCTGGTTCCTCCTCAACACTGCCAGCGCCAACCAGTGTATCGGTGTAGGAATAGCTGAAAGGATGTACATTCCTACATTGATTGTGGCCTAACGGTGAAGGTATCTCGGTTGGCACAGCTCTGAGTGCTCGTCTTCACATACACATTACCCTGCAAGCCACCGCAAGGAGTGAGTGGTAGGGGATGAATTCTTAGCAACATGTGCTGTACCAGCGATCGGCTTCTTAAAGCACTCAAGCAAGGGGTAGGCCAGAAATGCAATACAAATAAGCTTTCAGTTGTATTGTGCCAAAACTTAGAGCTTCCACGTGACCGATTGAATTATACGTAAAATATAACACCTGCACAAATCAGGTTGCCTAACGCAGCTAGATCATGTCCAAGAAATGCTGTTGATTTACGTTTATCAACGCATTCACCAATATTCTCGAGTTTGCAAACTTTAGATTGAGAGGAGTCAATCGTTTTACCCCTGACCAAACCCTCTCCTAAAATTTGTTTTTTTTTTAAATAATATTGTAATAATAAGTTATATTGCTTCCAAGTGTTTAAAAAATAAACATATTTTACGCTAAGGGAAATTTTTATTTAAAAATCATTATAACAAAAACATTCTCTCAAAAGGATAATCATTCACCTTTATGATGACCAAAACTGGACTTCTCAGTATAGTGACGAGTGATTTATCCAGTTTAGCTGCAGAATCTGCTCTAATTCTTTCATTAATAGCCATATTAAGGACTCAATCATCCTTTAAGTCTCACAGCGGAAGTCATGATGGTTATAATCACCACGTCATGCCATCATCTAATCACTGCGTACATATCAACAACATTCAAAAGTATTTCTAAAAAAAATTGAATGCTCCCATTTTAATCTGAGCTCAATTTATTTTCTACGGAGAAATGCGGCCACAACATTGAATTAATATGACTAAAAATTTCCTATACGGCATCACATTTGCTTGGAGGTCATAAAGAAGCCCTGTGGAAGTTCTATAACGAGGAGGTATCAGTCGATAACGTATGAGTATCATGATTCAAAGATAATAATTGGCAGCATCCCGGGGCTTTATCGGGAGTATTCGAAATGGAAGACGAGGAGTGTGTAGAAACGAGGGCGGCGAAGTTTTCTTGGAAGAGTTTTTAAAGAACAGAAAGGGGTTTTATCCCGAGAGTCGAGCTGTTTGAAGTGCTTCCTCCTTGCTCGAGGAGAGGCAGACAATGGAAAAGTAAAAAAGGCGACAAGAGAATAGTGTAGAACCAGACGCTTGGGTCAGGTGGTGAAAGAAATTCCGCGAAAATATGACGGCCTTCATTTTCGCCGCGGGGGCAAGCAAAAGAACGGGGACTCGCATTTGTTGCGGCATGTCCGTCTGGAATCGGATGACTGCGCTTTGTGAGTCAATGGGACTCGTAAACACGTCCGTCTATTTTTGCTTTCCAACTTTTCTCCGCGGGTGACCTTCAAGGTTTGTTTTATCTGTACGACCGCAGAAGCTTTCCTCTAGCGCTTGGAGACTTGGTTTTAAGTTTAAAAAAATGAATCCTCACTTTTCACCCACCCATCCTTCCTCCCCTCTCCTGACATTTTCTGGATTCCGGGAAAATCTTTTGAAGCTCATCGTACGTGTTGCCGAGTCAAACAATGGGTGATGATATTATTTTTAGGTGTTTTTGAGACATGACCGACAGGTTTTTATTTTTGGTTTGCCACATAGCGGTGGAGCGAAGAGCTTATGCCGGGTATCTTATCCGCAGTTTTCTTTCCTTCTTTATGGAACTGATTCCACCATATGATGGATATTTCCTCTTTTCTCGACGCACGCAAGTTAGATCTTCAGATGAACACAAGTGGAAGACAGTTAAAATCTAAATTACTTTCAACAATTGATCGATTTCTTCCCATGAACTTCAAACTTGACGCGGAGGAAAGTCATGTGCGTGCCAATGGCCTCAAGTGCTGGACTGAAGGGAGCAATATATATCGCTCCCGGTAGAGGCACTCGTGTCAGATTGGTCGACGGGTAGGAGCCAGACGAAAGGTAGTTCCGTGATGGTGTCACGTGGAAAACACCGTTTGGAAGCGGTGGTTGGAGTCCATCCCATCTAGCAGCTACCCAAAACATGAAAGTCAGTCAAAGATAAATGAATCATGGCAACTACGGGAGGCCGCCCGGAAGGGAGGGTGTCCTTCAAAAGACCGGAAGGAGATTCTCTGACTTTCAACAAAACATATCTTTTACTGATATAATACTCAAAATTTATCAATTTTTTGACGATTTATTTATAGAGTGGACCGAAAAATAAGGTCATTTGCGCCATATGGGATAGGTGAATGCGTTGGAAACGGTCGAGCAGTTCAGGCATCGGAGGGAGGTTAAAATTAAACCAAGCATCGGTATGAGTCTGTTTTTAATGAAAGGTTGATCTGTGTGCCACCGCGCCGCGCCGCCGCCGCCGATGGATTATGTACGACGCGCCGCCGATAGCGCCGCCGGTCTTCCGTGTCGGCGGCGCAGCGCGGCGCTGTCATAGGTGGTCATTTACCGACCACTGCCTCCGATGCGTCGGAACTATACTTATATTCACTTATTACTGCGGACTCCTCATGATAACGTAAAACTTAATAGCTAATAAAAAAAATAGAGCAGCTCTTCTGCCCATATTTGATGTGCTGTTGAAATTAGTCTCTCAATTAAATCTGTGCGATAGGAGTTAACAACGTTACCATTTTGTTTTGAGCCAGAAACCACATGTCCACGCTTCCTCGGCATGGATTTTACTCTGCTCAAGCCTTAAGTGCCCCATGAGTGCGTTATCCTCAGTTTCCCGCTTGATACCGACTTAATCACCATTGTGAAATAGGAGATTCGAATAACTTAGGGCCGCATAATCAAACAAGTTGACGGATATCCTTAGCGCTCCATTTCTTTACACTATGCGTATTTAGGACGTTTGATATCCAGATTTCCGTTCCTCACTCACCTACCTAAGAAACTTCTCGTTAGTCTTTCTGTCTATTGCGCTTTTTCTGTTCTCCCTCCATAGTTACATCTCAGAGACTTCTATTTCTTCTTTTTCCCCTTTCAAGGTTCCATATCTTCCAGCCAGTCAATGCAATGTAAATGTGTCTGACAACGAGAGTTTAGCCATTTGGTTTAAATACATGCTGTGGAGGCTCGAATATTAGTTACATTCAATATAAAAACACTAGTCGTGTATTTACACAATAACCCTATTGCACTTTGATCGTAGGTTAACTAAGTTCAAGGAATTAAATCAGCAATACAATTATAGTGTATACAGGAGGATGGCTAGTGCATTCGCTACTTTGAATTGAGATGAGAGAAGGAATCGGCGTCATGTATTGCATACGAGGTTTTTATCTTCCATGCGTAATCTTCCATAAAATGCCATTTACATAATGCAAATAGTATCTGAATCGATTCCGATTCTTCACGTGAACAAGCACTAAAATTACATGAAGAGAAACCTGAATCACCTACATTTGAATTACTTAAAAGCCTGGTTAAGCATAGGCATAGTTTTGTATCGCTGTGCCGTTACTTTACTTTTCATCTTATGCCTATAAAAATTCTGAAAAACCATGGAATGGGCAAGTTATATTAAGTGTCTTCGGAAATACTGTAATGAATGGTTAAGCTAAGGGGATCCAAGTGGTGACATGAATATTCTCTTCTCCTGTGGAGCTTGAAACAAGAAAAATATGTACTCTTTCTTTTACCGCTCTTAAAATTTAAGTCTTTCGATGCTCACTCAAATATGTACATTATTTCACGTAACAAATTATATGAAACGTATTTTTGCAGTTTTCTATTCCGATTAATAACAGCAGCCTGTCCTTCGGAATATTTTACTGTAGCGTTCCCTCCTCACTACTCCCCTCCCTCCCCCCGACTGGGATTTCCCGGCTTGAGCTTGGCGGGTCAGTCTTAATGGGTAATAACAGGGGAGCCTTATAAATTTTCCTCTGCGGATGAAGCAAGTGCTGAAGTACAGGTAATGGATTTTATTAAAAAGATAATTAGCGTGATTGGAGGGACAGTTTTAAAATAAACGTCTCTGCGGCAATCTGAGAGGGAGAAAAGTTGTCTCGGTCCCGATGCAAAGAGACTGTGAGTACGATTTTTGTTTGAACAATTGGAGGGGTGGTGGTCTCTTTATAAGCACAAAGGAAGATGGAAGAGGCCCTGACCATATAAACTGACAAGTTTATCCAATATTCGGAACCCAAGGAGTAGAACAAATGTGCCCATCAGATTTCGCGCATGGCTTTCAAGCATTTATGTCCTCTCTTGTTCTTACCACCTACGGGAGTGATATACGGATTAAAGTGTTACTGAACAAGAAAGTATTGTGAGAGAATTTTATATGTGACAGGAAGGAGTTGAATTCCTCTGTAGTTGTTTACATCTGTTCTATCTCCTTTTTTTTAATAAAATGGATGAATAAGGACATTTTCCCTGTCATAAGGAATGTTACAATAGTACAGAATAGTAGAGGAGGAAAAAACAAATTTTTGGCGAAACAGTTCAGTTCGCCAAAATTTTGTATTTTTGTGTTATTTCTGCTATAGTTTTTGGTCCAGCTGCTATCACGAGTGGTTCAGCTGCTATGGTTCCATCTTCATCTGATGCTTAAATGTTTTGGAGCTTTTTAATTTTCTTGTGGTTTCTTCTTTATCTGGTACTTGTGAATTAGGCTTGTTTTCATTGGGATCTTTTGGTGGGAATCTTTCCTTGGGTTCTGGGCAGTTTGGAAGTATTTCTAAATAATTAACCAATTCCCAGCTATTGTCTTGATTGTTAACTTCCAGTTTCCCATTTTATTTTCTAAAGCGATGGTTATGGGGTTGGTACCCCAATAGTTACTTTTTAAATGTCTTGTAAAAGTTTGTGTTTATTTTCTTGAAGTCTTCTTCGGATTCCAAGAGTTAAATTTTTTATATTGCCTTTTTGATGGTCTGATTAGCTCGGATATTTATCTATTAATATTAAATTTTTAATAAAAATCGAAAAAACGGGAGGCATTTTCCATGAAATCTTCCGCTCTCAAAATTTATATGTGGTACATAGATGAATGCAAGAGGCGATAAAATACATAGGGGATCATTTGAATGGTATTTCATCATATTTGAAAAACCTTAAATAAAATTATAAGTGTATTGAACATGTGTGTTTAAAATGAAATTTTTCGCTTGCATTTGAAATAACAGGTAAAATAGTCATGAATTTGGTTTGGAAAATATTAGGTTTGATAAAAGTTGTACTATATATATGCTAAAATACTTTAAATTAAAAGAATTATTTCGCATAAATTAAAAATGTAGTAAAATAAGTTTGAACATGAAATAAACAATTAAACACATTAAATAATGAGAAACAATGAATAATTAATGCTGTAACATGCTAAAATACTTGTTAATACATTATGACTGGGTAAGTACGCCGCCGGTCACGCCGCCGCCGCAGGTAAAAACCATCGGCTCGGCGAGCCGCCGGCCGCCGACCCATTTTCAGCCGGCGTCCGCCGCCGATATTTTATCCATCGGCGCACAGGTCTAATGAGAGGCGTCGAGGAAACAAGACTTGAGGATATCTTTCGACATGTGGAGCAATGTGTTTTGAAGTGACCACCACAAGTCACCTCAGTGAGGCTTGGTATTTAAATGAAATATTTCGGCCACTGAAGGAGCTAATCTTATCTCCGACTTTTACGGGCTCCAAACCCAATCTTCTCATGAGTGTTGTTTCTTCGTCTCAGCATACTTTTCCCCCCCTTTCATCTCGTCAAGAAAGCCTGTTGTCATTCTCTCCCAATCTCGCTTAAGCAGCATCCAACCATCTATCACGTCCTCTTTTCCTCTTTTCCTCTGTTTCCTTTCTCTATCTTCTATGCCCATATTTCTAAACCGTACAGCGTAATAGTTCTCAATTTTTATCTCAACAAATCTTGGATTGGATATTGGGGATGCGACCGACAGCTAAGGTCATTTTCGCTTTAGCGGACGGGTAAGGGAGGAAGGGTGGATAAAAACCTGACGTCGCTGAGAGACCATCATTTAAGGTCTCATCCGACAGATGGAATAATGTTCTTAAAGTTCTCCCTTCAAGACACTCAAGTAGGCATCGGGTTTCCTCCAAAAAACATCCTCCTCTGCAAGGATTTAAACCCTGACCGTCGGTATGGTTAGCCACTACTCAAGCCACCACACCAACCCGATCCCCTCGACAAATCTTTTCATAATATATTTTGTCCTAGTGTCCCCGTATGTAAGGTCGAATTTATCCCATTTTACGATGACTGTAGTTAGAGAGACTGCAGGACATTTTCATACTCCTAATTTCCGCTCCAGTTACGATTTTAGACCGGAGCGCTCTTTGTCGCATTCGGCGGTCGCTCCAATGCTCCGTATCCTGGAAACACTGCGGCACCCGTCTTAGGCAGATCAAGAGTACCCGCATATTCACCGGGTGCGGAGACCGGTTAAGATAGAGAGTTTGGAGTGCGGGGAGAGCCGGCCTTTGTGTTGTCGCCAGGTGGCTCTGTTCGTCGCGGAATATCTTACATTCAGAATGCGCACTCGCGAGTCATGGAGTTTCCTATCAGCTCCCATTGTTGTTTGCTGAGCATTTGTTGCTTTCCAGCCTTGCGCAAATATGAGAGCGGTCGTACTGTGCAGGAGTGCGCGGAAGGTGGGGTGATTTTTACCGCTTCTTTTGTGGGAAAATGACGACGACCATGGTCTCGGGTCAGAAAACGGCGGAGAGGGTTAGGAGGCACGGTAACAAGGCAAATGTTTGCTCCGAGTGTGCTCCCCTGGTGTTTATTCTGCGCAACTCCGTGTAATATTTTTATCCGCTTGCTCGGTTTCCTGGGATATCGTTCTGTGACTGCTGTTTTTTTTTTAATTTTTTTATATTTTTTTAAACAAACTTTTGCGCCGCTTGACCCGGCGGATAAAAGAAACAAAATGCTGTGGGTATTCCAGGGATGCGTTTGAGAAGCCAATGTTTCGTTTTTTTGGAGCCGGAATGCTATTTTTTGTCTCTCTTATGGACTCATCTTGAGCCAATCAGCACTCAAAAATTCTCGCTTGCATTGAATCACCAATGCCTCCAGTCATTGGCAGCCTGAGCTATTTTTACAAGCCTGGGCAACACTTTATTTGGCCGCTCTTAAAAAAGAATTATTTGAGCGATTGAATTGTTTAATTCGCGTGTTTATTTAAATGCTTCCTTAGGTTTTTTTGATGGTTTTATCAACTTTTTAGTTTACTTTCCCTTCATGTACTCAAGTTTTATCTTTAAGCATTTTCCAAGGCTTAATTTTTACCAATTAATATGTTTTGAAGAATCATGTACATTATGCCGCATGTTTGGGGGTGGATGTAAAATCAACCGTGAATATGATTGCAGATTCTTTTAATATTAAAATTATTGGTAGAAGTTAGTAAAATAATCCTAATTTCATACTTTCTATCCCGCATTCTCATTACACAATTAGTCTCAGACTGACACCCCACATATGACAGGCCATCGGTGGCATTTACCACCGTTGTCCACGCCAGAGGTCGGCACAGCGTACACCACGACTTAACAACAGGCAATAGATACATGTTCTGTGACTGTGGGCAATAACACAGGATTTTGACGTATTTCAGAGAAGTATCTTTTGCTAATATTCTACCAAAAGTTTTACTGCACCTAACGATTACGATGTTTGATACATCATCACTATTATGGTAGAAATTATCACTGGCAGATCAAAGAAATAGACTGAAGAAACAATAACTTTAAAATATCATTTTTTCCGCGTACAATAAGGGACCATAATATTTGCGATAATTCAGTTCTGGGAAACTTTGACCCTCACTGGGTAAAGAAGGTTATGAACTTGTACTAAATGTCTGAACATTATTAGCTATTATACCCGCATGAAATATCCGTCAAGATATAGCGCCTGCATGACTTAGTACTTTGTATTACTATTCTTGAGTCACATTTAAAATACTATCCATAAGTTGTATCAAGCCAGTAGTTGTAAATAGTGTACTGTATGGCAGCAGGCTCGTTTACGTAGTTTATGATCTGATCGCGTATTGTCATCCTGACTGCTTTTAGCCTATATCCGAGCGAGCGTGTGCGGTTAAGATTTCCGCTGGGATGTGTTTCATGCCTGGTGTGAAATCATCCTGTGTCACACAGCCTAGTAGTGGCTTTAACGGTATTTTGTAAATGCAGATGTAACTAGATTTAAAGTACTTGAAGGACAGGCACATGAAACGTCTACATAACAGGGTTGGAGGACGTGGAGGAGAGTTTAAAAAGAAAAATTTGGTATCGGGAGTTAGCAAGGTTGTTTTGAGTATTCTGAAAAACAATGTATTCTAAAGAATAAACTAAAATAGCGTCTGCAGAAACATTTTAACTCTGAAGGTGATGTTTTAAGCAACTAAACGGTCAAGCGTATTAGATCATTGTTTGCAATATTATCATGGTGTTCACTTCTGTCCAAATGTTGAAAAATTCGTCCCGTAGTGAAGGAAAAATCCTTTTTTTTTACCAAAAACGAACAGTATTTTGATGAAGCACATCGCATTGAGAGCACATGTTTTTCTCGTCACTTAAATGAAGCATTCTTGCTAAAATAATCCAAAGTATTATTTTTGTCGTTCGAGCGACGGGCTAACAATGAATATAGCTTCTTATCGACGAATTTACTTGTCAACCTCCGCACCCCTGCCCTTTGAAAGCCATGGCCCTCTCAGACCGTTGACATATTCTGTTGAGGAATAAAAATTTTATTTTCCAGCGCGAAAGGCTGTGTATGGTTTCCGGTTGACGAATCATTCGAGGCGATGTGACTTCTCTGAGTCGAGAGCGCTCGCATATAGGGCCGAGTTGGAAAATATTCCGCCGTTTGAACTTCTCTAGGTATCCTTCCCCGATAATTCAATCGGGTTCTTAATGGAAAAGCCAATATTTGATTGGCTGATTGATTGTAGCTAGGGGTCTGAAGCAGTTCGTGTGGCGTTCAAAGTCTGGCAACACACGGTGTTTTTCTATATTTTAAATATGCATATGGGATGAGAATCGAGATTTTTAAACAAAATCTATTAATTGAAATATGCCTTTCCTAATCTAAATAATCGGTGAAATTTAGCTTCAAGCGATTTAGATTTAAGTTCAAACTTGAGCTTAAAAAAGCTTGAACTGTCTAAATACTAAGTCAGAGGGTGTCAATTACATTATATATTATTTCACTGTCTGTCTATTTTAGGAATATTATCAAGCATTTAAATATGTATATTATCGTCCTGATCAAAGGTGTGGCTTTCGTAATAAGCTCGACGACTTTTTTAAGGAAAATTCAATTCTAATCGAGATAATTCTGGATTTTTGCAAGGGTTGGTCAAAAATGATACAAATGACTTTTCAATTTCGACTCAGGGAAGGGATACTGCGCATCTCGAGTAGAACAAAACTCTTTGTTTCATATATCCATGCTGGGAAGTCAGAATAAGGAAAGTTAGAATGGGAATCTAAAAATAAGAACCTCGTTCTTGAATGCACTCGTCCGTGTAAAAGGGGAAAAATGGACGATTGCTTGCGAGACCCTCCCTAGGGCCCCGCCTACTATGGTTATCTAACGAGTGAGAAGGGGAGAATTTTTCAACAAGGAAAAGGTAGCGAGAGAACATAAGTAAAATAATTTGTCTTTGTCGTCTTCTTCTCAAAAAACGATGGATATTCTATGAGGGAATGGCTGTGCCGGCCGGGGGAAGCTGTGAAGAGGAAGAGCAGAGTCGAAAACAAAAGGGTAGGCGTGGGCGTATGGAATTTTCCGGCGGGAGAGTTTACCGCGATGCGTGGGTTGATGGATGAGGTAGAGGAATGAAGAGCGGGCGACGGATGGGAGGGGAGAGGAGAGGATTGCATTTGATGGGGATCGGTGTCGGTGGTGTTGCTCTCATGGCGGAAGTTCGCTGCGGGGGGTTTGACTCTTCGAGGAGATGGGGAAAGGATTCCAATTCGGTATTTCTGAAGTTCAAGGCGTGGGATGAGGAGAAAGGATTTTAGATGCTTTTGAGTGGACGGAAAATCGCGATTATTAGTTCGCTTTCTTTCGTCTCGCCCCTTCTGGTAACTGCACAGGGGATAGGATTCTGTGCCTGCAAAAACATGAAATATTTTTACTCTGAACTTGAAGGCTTCTGCGGAGTCGTTCAGATGGCCATGAAGGCTTTTAGGGCTCTCTTCTGCATATTACCAATTACCATTGTTGTAGACGACAGTTTTGACAGCATCGCAGCTGTCTTATTTAGGTAGACTTATAAATACGCAAAAGTGAGACCGAAAACCTTTTACTGCCATTTTTGCTCTCTTTCATTTACACCTTACTTAAACGGTAGATAATTCTTCTGGTAATTAAGAGTTTTCGGGTTCTTCCATGGTTTTTGCATATTAGTCGACAACCGTTTTGCCAGCATTTCAGTCGGCGTCATTAGGTCCGAATATTTAAGAGATTTGTTGGTCGCCATATATATGGCCATATATATGGCCGCCATATGTAAGGAGAATACATCAGGCCAAAATTTCATTCTATCTTAGAAAGAACCTACTCACCAGCAAGAACATTAGTTTGGAAATAAGGAAACGGATGATGAAAGCATTTATTTGGAGTGTGGCCCTATACGGGAGCGAAACATGGGTAATAAGAAAACAAGAGAGAAGGCGGCTAGAAGCCCTGGAGGTGTGGCTCTACAGAAGGATATTGAAGCTCAGCTGGAAAGATAGAGTCACGAATGAAGAGGTACTGAAAAGAGTTTAAGAAACCAGATTCCTGTGGAGGCATATCCAAACAAGAAGAGACAAACTCGTAGGGCACATTCTAAGACACGACAACATCGTTTTAACAATAGAAGAAGGAGCTATAGAGGGAAGGAATCACAGTGGACGACCAAGGATGTCATTCATGCAGCAGGTTGTGAATGATATGGGTTGCACCACATACACAGAAATGAAGAGAAAAGCAGACAGAAGAGAGGAATGGAGTATTGCTGCAAACCAACCCCAGGGTTGAACACTGAAGAAGAAGATATATATGGCTCTGATCCGTTATATATCAGTTAATTTAATGGACCAGAGCCCTATATATATTGTCCGACAAATCTCTTGGACTTTTGGACCTGATGAAGCCACCGGGAATGCCGGCTAAACCGCTGTCCATTTTGTCCTATGCTGTAACGCGGGAAAAACCTGAAAATTTTAAATTTAAAAGAAAGCCACGGAAGATTTTTAACAGTTTTACTCTTGTAGTTAAATATTTTTCTTGATTATTTCTTTGAAATTTGTTCACACACAAGTGTGATGCAAGTTTCAATTAATTTCCATAGCAAACAGATGGTAGAGGAAATATGCAACAAAAGTACTCATATGGCTAAAATAACAGCCTTATCGTCAGATTTGGAGAGACGGTTGAGAATGAGAGTTAATTTCTGAGAGAGGAGAGAACATTTTTTTTGGAGATGTTCGTATTTGAACCAATTTACTCCTCTCTATAAAGTCGCTCGGACTCCACCCGGGTATTAAATAGCCTTAATCCGTCTTGAACGAATTTAGTCTACCTTAAACGAGTTTAGGTTTGAAAATTTCAATTTTTGGACATTTTGTTTTTTTTTCAAGCTTATGGTTACTTTGCAATTTTCTGTAAAGAAATCTTTTGTCAACTTCTTCATAGAACTACCTTCTTAAATCACCCATTTTCGAAATATGTTTTAATTTCTTCCAATATCTCCTAGAGACTCGGAGGCTGCACGATAGCCTTAGGCTGCTTGATAAATTCAGAACTGATATTTTTCAGAGCGACACAGAGCAAATTATCATGACGTCTCACTACATTTCTAGGTCTGACAGATGCAATAAAATAAGAGAGATACTCTGCCGCACATATAGATACAAAAACTCATTCTTTCCGCGCGAAATAAGCGTTCACAATAGAAACTGAGCACCTCTAAACACACTCTCATAGAACGTGTCACCATTTCACCACCATTGTCACCATTACATCTTTACACGGCTGGTGACCTACCACCCCCTGCCATATGCCCAAGCGGTGGCTCGCGGATTAGTATATAGATGTAGATATTTCTACTTCCATTCCATGCCATGAAATGTTTAGTCAGTTCTACTTCTGCGCCTGATCCGTTTTCTTAACCGTCCTACAATTGAAACAATATATCACCTGAATTATTCGTCCCCATCTAATTTACTCTCCCATTCTTCATCACAATCAAAGATCTTAAAAATGTATGCATTAAAATATTTTAGTGCGTGTTTAACTAAAAAAATAATGACGTTTATTAATAATTCAATTACTCTGGCTTTAATTTTTGTATAAAATTAAAATTTTCTGTACATGAGTGTACCTCATTTATTTTTCGTAGAGTTTTTTTTTTGTTGTGAAGGCCTTATTGGCAAAAATGAGGAGATTCTTATGATTTCCGGATTATTTATCAAAGTAGCTGAATTTATTATTAAGAAATGGACGATTTGTTGGATATTACTGATTTCCTCAAATTATTTCCAACGTCACGGTATCTATTCATATGACACCAGATTTAACGATCCGTGCTGTGTTACTTTAAAATGCGATATTGTTTATGTGCTCTTGCGGGAGATTCCGTTCAGGAAATACCGTGGATAGACCCGTTATCCTCAAAATTTTTCATTGAAATTGTGCATTTACTCATTTGACCACGCAATTGATCCTAATTTCATGGTGATTACCATTTATTTTTTCCCGATGATATGTAGCGCAGACGTATTTGAATCTAAATTACAAATAAGAATTGCACTTTTTCACAGTTTCATATTGTTATCGTACAACGCGTAAACAATTGAATCTTAAGTTGCAGTTAGCCCCGAAACGTGTTGTATGAATACAATAAATAACTGTGGAAAACTACAATACTTATTTTCAATATGGATTCGAGTATAAAATATTTCCGCAAAGTGACGCCTCAAGGTGTTAAGCACAGGTTTCATTTTATCGACGGTAGTTTGGAAAATTGGACACCAGTTATTCTTTCCCAACATTAGGGAGCATAACCTCATCGACATCATCAGGGCGGAAAAAATTATGCATGCATTGATAAAATCCTATCTAGGGTGGATATGATCTACATCTGCATAATACCCCACGAGCCGCCGCATGGGTGTGTGGCAGGGGGTGTTAGGTCAACAGCCGTGTATAGGTGTAAGTTTTTTGGAGATGAAATGGTGTAATGTGTTAAAGAAGTGTATTTAGTGGAGCACAAAATTTATTTAGGCCGCTTGTTGTTTGCGGAAGAACGAGTTTTTGTACCTATCTGTTTTGCAGCGTATCTCTCTTATTAAATCGCATCTGTCAGACCTAGAGTTGTGGTGAGGAGTCATGATAATATTCTCTATGTCGCTCTGAAAAATACCAGTTCTCAATTTATCAAGCAACCTAAGCCTTGCCTCCGGGTCTCTAGGGGCTTCCATCTTAATTCCTCTAATAGTTGTGAGACACTATATGTACGCTCGTGGCAGATTTTATCGAAGCGCGCTGCTTTTCTTTGTATTTCATTAATTAATTTGGTTAAATCTATTTGACCAGGGTCCCAAATGCTCGCGGCGTATTCGAGGTGTGACCTAACCAGAGCAAAGTAGCATCTCTCTTTGACTTTTTCATCCGAGTATGATGAACAATAAATTGAAAAAAAAATTTAAAGTGTGCGTTATGCGTTTTCCTGCGATACGAAAAAACCAAACATGGTATAAACGAAGATCAAACCTATGCTCTATACGTGTCCCTCCCGCATCTCTGCCTCCACCTCGTCTGCCCTCCGCCCACATCTCCTCATTTTCCTCTGCTTCTTCGCGCTCCGTTTTTACGGCCAATTTGCGCGCCGCACATCGAAAAGGTAAGCCGGATTCGAAGAAAAGGGTGGAGAAAAGGATTCTCCTGTGGGAGCGGTTTCGTTTTAATGGGCTCACGAGAATGGAGGGAGGAGGTTGTAATGGCAGGAAGGAGGCGGGCGGGAGATGGGATGTGTATGGGGAAGAGAATCAAGGATTGCGGATTACAAGGCGCGGGTTGTAGGAGTGAAGGTGTTTTTTTAACTATGCCCTTTCAGGTAGTTTGAGTGAGATTTTCCCTAGTATTAATAAACAATGTATTCGATTTTCATGTTTTTTTTGAGCAGCCGTCACAAGAATGTAGTCACTATTGTAACATATATGATACAATAATATTATACTTTAATGTTACTGAAATAATTTCTGTAATCAAAGAAATATATCCAAACCAGCCTTTCACTTGAATCATTTTTTTTCTCTATACGCTGAAAATGCCTTCAAAACGGAAAGATTGTTTGCAATTACGTAAAATTTACTGCGGGAACTAATTTATTAATTTTAAAAATTAGTCGACTAAAAATATTAACCGCATAATGTTATTTTTCTGACTATATCTATGCATTAGAATTTTATAATTTTGTAAAAGAGAGTTGTCTGGGGTTCGTACCTCCATCATTTCCCTTGGTAAATGGCTCCTATTTTTCGCGAAATATTTCGGTAAACAATAATATTAATTATTTTTTGCTATCTTTGATGGACATGATTTTTAACTTTATAATGAGACCAAACACATTAAATTCTAGGTGAAACGATATCTCTTTTAAACTACCTGAACCTCTCCCCCATCCCACCACAAGCTCCAGCCTCATCCTCTTCCCCCTCCTCCCAGTCCCTTTCCTTCTCGTTAAATGGGATAAGAACGCCGAGAGGCATGAATCACTCCTGCGGAGGTTGTGTTCGAATGCGTGGGCTGAATTGAGACTTGAGCCCTCAAGTCTGTGAGCAGGGGTAAGGCGCCAGATACTGGAGTTGGCAGTGCCGACGGCCCTGGGGGTTTAAAACCGGCGCGAGAGAACCTAACCCCAGCGTTCCGCTATAAAATGGAGAGAAACTTGGTTTTACACCAATTTGAAGGGGATATGAAAGGGAGCGTATGTTTGTGTGGATAAAAGTCTCGTGGAATTAGGGATCGTATAGGGAAGATTGCTAAAAGGTTCGAAAATTAAAATTTCGCCACCATTCTCAGGAGACTTTGCCGATTTGACCTAAGGAGATTTCGTATATTCTGTTTTGAAAAGAAATCATTATCATTTGAAGTCAAATGGTTCTCACCGGATACCTATTAATTTTTATGTTTACTAATTGGTAAAAAGATTGCATGAATTGTAATGATATCCTGTTTTTTTTCACTCCCTCTCTTTACCTTGGTCTCTCCTTCTAATATTCTTTACATCTGGAAATATTTTCTGAGGAGGAATCCCATCAAGTTCGCTTACATCTTTTTTATCTCAAAATATATCTTTTCTAATGTATGATTGTCAGCATTTCCTCGTTTCTCGATTGTTCACTACATTTTATATTTCCATTCTTCTCTATAGCCAAATCTCAAAACCCTCATGATATTTCTCCTCTTTCCTCTTGACCATCCATTTTTATGCTACATAAAGCAAAACACTACAAATACAACATTTGGCAGATCTTTTCCTCAAGCATATTTTGATTGCTTTGGCTAATAGTAGTTGGTTGACTTTTCTGAAGGCTGTTCTGTGATATTGTACTTCTTTATTCTTCTGTACAGCTTCTTTTTAATGTAATAACACTTCTAAGCTCTCTAAAGAATTGTACTTGTTCCACCCCTTTTCACATTTAGAACTGCTTTCTCTTTTCCTGCCTTCATTTCTTTGATTTTCCTAATGCATAACTTTATTCAACAATGTTTTCCTACCCTCTTGATTTTATCTATCGTTTCCTGTAACTGTTTATCACACTTTGCTATTACTACCTGATCATATACATATTTTACAATGTTCACTCATTACAAGAATAGATGACGTTATTGTTTCAACAGAATTAAATTTTTCTTGAAATTACTTTAACTTTCGAGTTACATTTCAATCAATTAGACTTATTTCATTGCGTCAAGATGACTAATAGTCTGAGGAAGGATTAATATTTCAAAACTTTAAAACCGTAAAAAAATAATGTTTTTGTTTTGTTAAAAAGATATCAAGGGACACAATGTCACCAGAGTAGTGTGTTCTTTTATGAAAGTCTTCTTAGGAGGAAGAAACCTCAAAATATTGAAGAACGTGAGAAAAAAATTGCGAAGTAAACTTTAATGCACAGTAGTTTTGCTGCTGAATTTTTCACGTTCCTCGGAAACCATATTTTCCCCCTCGTTGTTTGGAGTTCATTTAATTTGCAAAATCACCAGAGTTTGGTATTTTTTATTCCCTCATTTACGGCCGCCCACAATGACTGCAACTGCCGAAATTACTTCCGCATTAACGTCGTAATGAGGTTCATGAAAGAGTCATCACGTGCAGTGGCATTTTTGGGATAAAAAAATCAGTGAATATAGACATTGTTTGAAATGTTTTTCTTTTAGCTTTGTCGCAAAAACTTTAAAATGGTAGTCTTACAACTATGAATTCTCAGACTCTAGCTCTCTATTCTGGACAAATTCTATAAAGTTCTGTAAAGTGAAACCGACATTTAAACTCAGGGTTTCATTGCATCCAATATGAATGAATCCATGAATCAGAGATCGAATTACCGTGTTGTGTGAAGCAAGTAAAGGAAAATGTTAAAAGTGAAGAAAATTGAATTTTTGTGGATAATTTCAAAAATATGCGATTGTATGCAATGTGAATATAGTTATATAGAGCTTGAGCCCGTCCTGGTAGATTTGAACTTGTACGATTTATAGCTATGGGTACTCGTCTAAATTAATGTTTAATTACTCACAATGGGTAATGATATGGGTAATTACTAGTAATGAGGAAGGACTTAATTTGTCACTTAATTCGTTATACTCCTTTTTAAGGCGCATTTCATTAACTTCTTCTCCTTACTTCTCACCAATAATTGACCGGGGGCTAGTACAGCTAGTAATGTTTAGGTCTTGGGTAAACGTTTCTTTATTTTTAGTTATATTGCAAGTGGAATTTTATTTGTATAATATTTCAGGCAGTCTAGTCATGGCGATTGGTCTGCTCATCTAAATCTGATGAATGGCAGTACACAGTCTAAGTCAAATGAGTGCTTGGATTAGCTTTTGTATTTTATGCAAGCAAAAATGCAATTGGTGTGGTGATAATGGTTACGAAAAATATACGAAGAAAGAGAACGGATAGTCTCGTATAGCACGATGTCTCTAGGTACAGTTTAGGGAGGCACTTGTTTATTAGGTACAGTAATGCACTCAAAATTTCTATCATGCTGAAGTTATTGATCAACATTAAATAGAAATTGTGATAATGTTTAAAAAAAAATTCAAGTGTAGCCGTGTTTGGATGACGATCATATTGTGGCGACATTTCTTTGACTAATGTCCCCGTTGTTGTAGTTTTCACTTCAATACACAACCACTTGCTGTAGCCGATTGCAAATGTTTATAACTTTAAGTAAAATGTAAGGCTTTTCCAACGTAATATGTTAAGTAGCTCTATTTGGAAATCTACCGGGTGAGAGACTCAATGAGTGCCAACGTTTCGATGGCCGAGTCGTCCATCGTCCTCAGGGCAGAATGTCGTGGATTCCTTGGTTCCAAAATATGTAGGGTAAGCCGGTGGGTCAGGAAGTTCATGATTAGTCAGAATCTTTCCGCTTTTTTCTGACCTCTCGGATCCTCCTGAGTACCGGGAATTTTAGGCAAAATCATCCCGGTTCCCCCAACCTCGAGTAGCAGGCCAAATAGGAGAAAAATAGGTGGCCAAACCAGAGACTAGGAGCGTGCTACATGGACGAATGTTCTATTATTCAGTTCACCATTGCAAAAAAAACGAATGTACTATTATGCAGTTGACTAATTCTAAAACAACTTTGGATTAGTACTTTTGATGCGTTTTATAATAATACAATCAATACTAAGTCATACAAACTAACAAATAAGGACAGACAAAATAAGAAATGATGAAGTGTGCCGAAGAGTAGAAGAGGAAAGGATCATATGGAACACCATACACAAAAGAAGAACCAGGTGAATTGTAGACACCCTAAAACACAATGTGTTGTTAAGAATATTATCGAAGGAAAAATTTGAGGGAGAAGTACCCAGAGGATGACTCAGGAATAAGTTCATGGACCAAAATAAAGAGGAAAGTGCATAGGAAGAGATACCAGGAGGTGAGACTAGCATTAGATAAGGAAGGGTGAAGGAATGTAGTCAACCAATCTTAAGATTGATAAACCAATGATGTTGACAGTCTACTAAATCATGCCAGACATATCAAGCGAAGTAATATATTTATAACGATGGTTAGTTATCAAGCACAACTACGACGACTACTCTACCTGGAGAGGGTCGGAATTTGATAGAACTAATCTCAAGTTAGGATTGAGATTCCTCTGAAACTTTTTCACCACTGATCAAACCTGAGTCCTCAGCAATGGGATATCAGTTTTCTACCCACCATGCAACGCTGATCTTCGTAATTTTTATCCCGGATCGTGTAATTCAGTTTTATCCTATAGAACCTCTCCTAGTTTCTACGCCTCTCACGTGGACAGCAAGATAAGAATACGAAATGAAGCCGCTCGCATTTATCAATCCCAAATATACATTCGAACGTCGGAACCAGTAACCCATCCACCGTACCATTACGTTCCCAGTTCGAAGCGTGCCTCCGCGACAGGCCGGCATGGCAGCCGTAGACGTTGAAGTTCTTTTTGAGAAGCAGCTGCCTGGCATGAGCCGCCCCTTGCGGTGTGAATAAAAAAAATAAAACGGTCTACTTGGACGATGAAAATGAATTCCGATGCATTTTTTGCGTGACAAGTGTCTTTCGGGAATCGGTCGGAGTTAACGTCAGTAACAGCGGAACCCTCTCTATTTCCTGCGGACCTAATGGCGCGTAAATAGAAGCAGAATGACGTATTTTACCGTGCACTTCCCTGAGAGCGTCTACTTTTGCGAAATATATATGTGTACACTAGTGGGACATTCCCTCAGTCCCCTGGCTGTTCTCACTTTAACTCTCTCTGCTTACCGAAAAGCCAAATATTAATATCAGAATCTTAATGAGTGTATTCATTCACCTTCTCTTTATTCATCAATTAATCAATAATAATATAAAAATTATCACAATTTTCATTTTTTACCAGTGGTGAGAACATTTTTATAATAATAATTTAAGCAAATTAATATATGAAGAAATAAGTGTATTCATAAATAATAAACACAAAAAGAGAATGAGAAGTGAAGAAGAAGCTACATTAAATAAGTGGAGCCTACAACAGACTATCTTACCCCGAGCTCTCTTTGCGATTAATGACATTTTTTTGAGGAAATAAATTCCTAAAAACAGTTGTTCCTTTTAGAAGTTTTCCCGCATGAATTCTTCAACATTGACCCGGGTTTTTAAGTCTACCCTTTATATAATGAGCAAAATTTTATGATTAAAAAGATATTTTTTAAAGATCTTATAATCTCAATACAAAATCGATGCGTGAAGATAAAATTGAAACCTTTCTTCATATTATCTTTCTAATGCACTTCTTTTTAGTTCATTGTGCCATCACTTACAGGTGATTTCGCAAGAAAAACAGCCTGCAGTTGATTAAAATGAGCTATTTATACATTTCCTATGGAATTTGATGTAAATTACTTAAAGCCTTATCTGAATCAAGAAGGGTGAAATAAAAGTCCATTGCCTGCTTAGTGTCTGCATTTCTCAATGAGCAATATTTGAAATATGTTCAACTTTTGGTTCTTAAAACGTAATACAGCGTTACAGAAACATGTTACACAAAGGCATGGTAGTTCTACACTTACCTTTTTTAATAATGTAAGATATTTATATTTTGTTTTTCACTCATATCTGTAATCAGTAAGTACTTTTTTCTAGCCTCCGGAAAGCGAAAGAAACGAGTCCCTCAAGGGAGTCGTATGGAAAAGAACAAGATAGATAGAGAGGCAAATGGGGAGTGGAAGGAATAAACTAGAATGTCGGTCGCATTTATGTTGATATTTATTTAAATGCATAAAGATGAGGAGGGAAATTGTGGCTGGGAAACAAAAACGGGACTCGCGGTGGGAGCACAAAACGGTCGTAACATGTGCGGTCACAGCATGGGCCTGACAATATATATGTGCTATGAAGTGATAGGATAAGGGAACTCTCAAGGAATGTGGATAAGGCAACTACGCACCAGTTGGCTGGGGCAGCCATTGCGCTGTTACAACATAAAATGTTTACGTTTATGCAAGCCGTTACGCGCTCAGGATATTGTCTTCTAATCTGTTTTGAAAACTTTAAATACTACTCGCAGATATTGCTTTCTAATCGAGAAATATCCTTTAAATTTATGGCTGTCAGGATAAGCATAAGTGCAAAAAATGCAATGTGTAACGGTATTTTATAAGTGTTTGTATTAGAAGTGTAAGGGATTGGCTTAATAATGAACAGTTCATGAAATAATTTGGATTGGATGCTTTGTTAATTGGCACATCTAAGAGAATTGTGTTTATATAGTTTAGCTATGTTGAGAGTAGGCATGAGAGTTGAACAACGACTGATTTATGATTTTAGCTGGAGAAATGATTAGCGTAAAACGAAAAATTCTGAGAAAGTCGAGGTTGAATGTGAGGTAGAAGAGTTTTAAGAGGAGTAAAATATTCTTTAAGGAACGAAAAAAACATTAAATTTTCAGGGGAAAATTGCATGAGTATCATTGATTTTGGTAGTCATCCGGTTAAGATAGGTTTAAATGGGAGAAAAAATGCATGCAACTAATTCTTCAGGCCAGAAATCAGCACCACCCCTCGTCATACAGTCAAGATTTTTTTTCCTTCTTCCCTTTCCAAGCTTCCCGATATCCTCTCTACTATCATGATCTACAGCATTATCAAACCCCAAACTACCGATTTCAATGCTCACGTTCTAATCTTCTTCACCAGTTTACTCACACATAATACCCCACTCACTCTCAATTGTCTTTTCTTCCACCCATCGCACATGACACATTCTCATTCAACACCATGTGCCAATTAGAATCCAGTTCGTTCTATTCTACTATAACCAAAATCCTTCAAATTTATTCAACTATTCACTCATCTCTATTCAATTAAATTTAACTCTACTTTTTATATCTATATCTTCGACTGTATTTTATTCTCACTTACGATTCGTATTCATAACTACGCCGACATTCATTCTTTCTTTTGAGTAGACACACTTTAGAAACGATTTCTCGCCTAAGTTTTTCTAACGTATTACGCAATTGGTTTAATTCTTCTACCTTCCAAATTCATGCTGTTAGACTTATGTGAGCCGACTCAGCTTTTTTGACCTGGTAAACGTCATTTCTAAATCTTTCCACTTATTTATCTTTATTCGTTAATTTCCACACAGACGTTTTATTCATTTTTAATTTTTGCAATCGTTTGAATGGTTGACTTGGTAACTTCTACTTGTAAGCGTGTCTGTTAGGCTTAATCAGCTGGAGTTAATATTTCTTCCTACATCTATCTCCTTCTGGACCTTTTTTCCATTTCATTGGGACAATTGTTAAAAACAAAGGTGAAATCCTGCCTAACCTCTTGTTATTACAGTCCACCCTTATTCTCCGTCAGCCACCATCAGATGTACTGCCTGACGTATTTGTGAGTTTTAAATGAGTCTACCATTCTCCAAACTACTCCTATTTTTATTTGGTTTAATTTGTTGTTCTATATTTAGAAATGGAAATAATTTATCAATCCAGGCTGCCTTGATCACGAATGAATGGTTGTCGAGTTTCCAATAACCAGATAAAAGCGTTAATTGCGTCCTGATTTACAATAAGGCGACGTATTTATTGTTAATTATCCGTACGTAAATAATCCTAATACACCTATGGATATGCTGAAAAATTAATCCGTAAATTTTATTGATGACGCCCTGAATTTTTGCCAATTATTTCTGTTTCTATTCTTTTAGACTTAGTATTACGGTGCAGTGATTAAACCGATAGTCACAGCTAAGTTCCCAGCGTATAAACTGCACATTCAGTCGATTAAATACGGCCGATTACACATTTTAAGGGTTTTAATATTCCCCTGGGCTTCCGTGCTATATGATTTTATCTAATCTTATCTTTAAGCTATAAGACTTTCCATGTACGGTGGCGGATACTTTTCCTACAACGTGAGGATCTAAAGGAGGAAGTGATCCATGTGGAAGGCGGGAGACCGTGAGGGGTGGATGTGCGAAAGAAAGAGTTCAGAAAGGGTTGAGGTCAGCCGTCCGGGAGCGAAGGGTTAGGAGGGTGGAGAATGAGAATGGACCGAAGGGAGATGCGAGAGATGGAAAGAGAGGGGGGGAGGAAGACGAGGGCAAAGTCTGCGGGAAGGGCGGGTGGAGTGTGAGGGGTGAAAGAGAGGAATGCCGTCGAGAAAGTTTTTACGACCGGGGGAAAAAGTAATCTTGTTACGGCGACATGGAGGGTGTCTTGGGGCGGTTTTCATGAGAGCAGCGGTGGGGAGGAGGGTTTGGGAAGGGGGGATGTTCGAGGTAAGGGGAGATAGTTGAAGGCAAGGGAAAAGTGTGGGAGGCGTTGATAAGACGTGGGAAACCAGAGAGGAAACAAAAAATAAAACAATTCGCGAGTTGAATGGGGAAGGAAAGGGAATTGGGGGAGGAGGGTTGAGTTTGGACTTCTGGCGCTTAATGTATGAATGGAGACGGGGAAATAGAGGATTTGTCGCCCGTCATTATTGGTGAGTCTTCTCAAACGTGGACATGAATGCCAGGAGTCACGGTACTATTCCATAGTCAGTCATTTTCACGGAAAAACGGCTAAACGTTTGACAAATGCGATCGGGTAAAAAATTGACAAAAAGGACGCGTTCCCGTTCTTTTAGTGTGATGCTCACTTTGCAATACAAGAGTTCCTTTTCGTTCGGTTCAGACTCTATGCCTTAGAATGGGCCTTTCTCAACAGATCGGTTGTATCATTGCTAAGTGCTGCTGTGCTTTAGAAAAAAAATAAGGAAATTGAAAATAGTCCCTCAATGTTGCTTTTGTGAAGTTTTTACAGTCAAGTATAAGGACATGTGCAATGTAATTATGCTTTCAATTTTGTTGTTTTAAAAAGCTTGTCATCCTCAGGATGTGCTTGGAACGAATTTGCTAATTAGTGGCAAAATGTTTTACTGTGACTATTGGACTACAGTTCACCTACACCAAACTACCAACCGGAAGGTTAATGAGCGTATACCGTTTACACTGTTCAATTAGCCGTCATTTGTGTGAACTTGTGTGTTCCAATCTGCGCTAACTGCTACACTAGTAATGGAAAGCTCCATATGTATAGATAATATGTAGATAAAAATTGTGGTATTTTATATCACTTCATTTATTACTATAATATATCACAGCTTGATCTATAATAATGCAAATTCATCAATCATATAATTATATTGCTTAAAATGTTCTTACTCCAACATTATGTACCTATATTCCGCTTCCTAAGAGTTATTTAAATACAAAAATTCTCTGTATTATGCTAAGCTTCACTTGCCTTGAATGGCTTTTAAGTATTTCTTTGACTTTCAATCGATTGACCACGATAAGATGTTAATTTTCTCATTGTTTTGGTCCTGTTATCAATTTCATCTAAAATTACTATCCAATTGGACAATTTGCTTCCAATTACTTCCCTGAAGCTCTATTGAGTTCCTCTATTATACCAACCTTGCATATCTAGGATCCGTTTCTATTTCTGTCCATTTTATCTTATTTATGTATTTATCTTCATCCAGTCTCTGGATTTATTACTCTGTCTTGCTTTTATTTGTACTTTCGAGCCCAATTTGAACTTTTGACTCACCGAGGCATGCTGATTTTCGCGTTTCACTTCCCCTTTATTATACAACGGAATTACCACTTAAAGATGAAAGTGCTGTTCATTTTTATCTCCGAATTCGAAAATTTTGAAGTAATTATTGTAACAATTGTTAAATAATTATGAAAGAATAAAAGATTCTAGAGATATATTTTGCGGCTTCATTTTGCAGAATTTACAAATTTATTTAAGAGTTTTCTTGCTATTTGAGAATATCATTTACTATCCAACCGTATTTCAGTTGAGCCTTTTTTTGTTTCAACCCTGAACAGAAGTAGCGTAAATTGAAATTTATTCTGGAAGTAAGGTTTCAACAGCCGTGTATACAGAAAAATGTGCGCTGGATTTATTAATTAAATTATTTTATAGTGTTCATATTGAATCCCAAAAATTAAACCTGGAAGGGCCATCAGTCACCATTTTAGTGCGTACGATAAAGGTTAAAGGCATTTAACGTTAAAAGACAGAATATAGTTGCTGTACTGATAGAACTTTTTATTCATTTTTTCGATATTTTTCCTACCGGATGAATTGAAGCCGTCCGTTTTTAGTTAAATTGAGGAGGTGCTCTAAAATTTCGGAGAACCTTTGAGATGATTAATGAAACAGGGCCGAGGAAAATCATGTATCATAACAGCAAAATAATATGCATGAGAGATAGGTTGAGGAATTTGGAAGATTATACCGTTTCTGCGAAATTCGCGGAGGATTTTGTTGTTCATCGGTTTTTGAGGAGACTAAAAATGGGAGGAGTGCCCGTTCCGTGTAACTTGAAAACGGTTTGTTTCTCGCTTAGCCCCGAGGGAATTCCTCGCAGTTCTCCGGCTCGATTTCAGCATATGTGTTCCATCATCTTCCACTCCATTCGCTCATCTTCTCTTGCTGCGAACTCAAGGCACAAATTACCTGTTCCTCGAGCGTGGGAGCTTCCTAGAATTTCACCCGAGCGCCCTAATGGGGCATAACTCACTTAAAGTAATGTTTCCTCCCACGTTTTCGTCATTAACTCGGATAAATATCAAAAGAAAAACTTTGGCTGAGTCAAGTGGTGGAATTAACTAAGCTTTCCGTGGGAAATGTGTGCGTGGGTACATATGAACAGAGGCAATGACTTAAATATTTATTTTACGGTTGGATTCCAGGATTAGAGGATATCTTCCTGATATGTATGCTACTCTAGTGCGCAATCATGGGAAAAGAGCTCTCTGTAGCTCCTTAAAGTCACATATTAATTTTTTTTTATTACAATACATGGCAAGTTTTCACTACAGTACTTCGGCGTAAACTTTGAAAGTAAAAGTTGTGAAAACTGACTCAAAATTCTTTTGGTTCAACAAAAAATCGTTCAACTAACTCCAAAACCAAAAACTATAGCAACTTTGTTTTACATCAACGGAAAATTGTCAGTATTTTTCAAACGCAAACCACCATAATTAAGTCACAATTCCAAGCAATTTGAATTAACCCTTCTCTTGTACTAACTTGACTATTGAAAAAAAATTGTTATCATGGTAGGTAAGTCACCTTCTAGCAAGTATTTTACAAAATTGCCTAAATAATAAAACAATGGTGAGAATAACTTTGAAAAGTTATCTGTAAGAAAATACATTGATAACAACCAAAGCTTTTAATATGTTAGCGATATTATAGACTGTAAATTTTAATTAATTAATAGGATGAAAATTACCTTAAAATATGACCTTGATAGAGGCCGTTAATCTTTAATTAAATCTTATTTTTTGTGACATACTGTGCATAAAAATATCATTACCGGCAGACACCTACTTCATTTACTTTAAGGAAACACTTGTATTGTACCATATGACATCCTCTCGGTTGCTTTAAATATCTTTTAAAATATATAGATGCATAATATATCTATCAATTTAAATTGTTGTCGTGTTAATCCTCAAATAACCATGCAGTAAAAATATAGCCTTCATTGAAACTATTATTTGCTTCACCATGCACAAAGAGATTATGTTAAGTCATGTTTTTTAACTATTGACGAGCAAAATTAAGATAATTGAACCCTTTAAGCTAATATTTCCGTGGAAAGTTCGCCACTTATAATCAAAATGGTTGAATTGAAGTATTTTTCAATAAGTGTGAGGCATTACCATCCAAATTTCTCGTCGTGGTCATGACCATACGGGCTTAAGGTTAATGAATATGGGTGGGAAAAACTAGAACTCCCCCAAATGCCTGTTCGGCAAAGAGCCCGGAGTGTGTTAGCTCATGCCCAGGGTACTCGTAACTGAGGTCGTTAGCTGTGTTCCGAATGTGCTCTCGAAGAGAAGAGCCTGTAAAGGTCTTGTTCGTCCCCGCACACTTCAATTGTTTCTCTCCGAAATGTATGAAAAAAATACATATTTCAGTTTTGAAAAATTAAAAAAATTAAATAATTACCTTAAGGAGAAACTTTTATTTTAGGCATTCCCGATTACCTATCTTAATATTAACATATATTATGATTAATATTACCTCAATTAAATTGTATAAAAATATTACTTGGCCATCGATCATTTAACGAATATATATTGGTTTAAAAATTATGAATACTTACGCTGGAAGACACTGTCTTTACGGCAATAATATAGCATCCCTTTACATAAAACTTTTATGTCATTATCCACGCGAATAAAATTGTTCGACAACTTGTATGACGTGCACGAAAAACCTTTGCACATAATACATATATATGTGTTTTCAGCTTAGGTTATCAATAATTATGCACAATATTTAGTTTTATACAAAGGATTTTTGGTGTTCTTTGGAGCACATACTGGTGTAAATGTCGCAACGATGCCAAAGGAATCTTCTGCTCTTTGCCTTGTTTACCAAACTTCTTAAATACAAATTTATTTTACACTGTTAAATGTTTTGGGTCTGAAGATAATTATGTCCTTCCCTGAGTCCTTTGAAAAATTATGATACCCCATCCTGCCGAAAGGTAATGAAAGCTGGAGTCTTTACGAGATAAAAGTTTCGGTTTCACGCTATTTCTCGTAAGATTTTTTCAAAAAGAGTGCTGATATGAAATTTAAAACATATACATCACAGAGCCTTAATTTACTCATTACAGTGAATTTTATGAAACTTAAGAAGAGAATTTGTTGGAGAGCAGGTTCCTCCTTAGCACTTTCACTGCGGCCCAGTCTCCCGATCATTAGGCTAACCAAATGGCTTCAAAGTATATGGCATCGCGCGTAACTCTTCTTTCAAGCAAGAAATTCCATAGAAAACAGTCAATACAGCCATATTAATTATATCTGTTTTCCATTTACTTGATGATTAACAAACATTGAAATATTTTGAGCATATGGCATACTTTAAAACATTCAAGGGCTAGCAAGAAACCATAACGCACTCCTTGGAGCGCAATGGTACATTCACAGAAGCCAGTCGTACACGTACAATTACGCTCGTGAAAGTAAAAGGAAGATGAGGGTTTCACCGTGACAGAGCGAACCAAAACTAAATTCCAAGTTTTTCTAAATTGGTTCAAAAAAATCCTGCTTTCGCTGGATATAATGCTTTACCTATTGAACACTGAAAATAAGGCCAGGAAAATATCAATTTCTTCACGAATATATTCTTAAACGAGTATTTTTTACAGTTAAAGATGCCGACTATAGCACCATTTCCGCCATGCTAAATTTAAAAACAGTTAATGCTTTATTTTTAATTCCTAGCTATTACATGCTAAATTCTTCAATTCTTCATCTAGTCCATTTTGAAAATATTAAAAGCTCTATTCGATGCTTATATACTATTCGATTCCGCAAACGCTGAAAAATATTAAGTCAGCAGAAAGATTTAAAAAGTGCTTGCTGTCTTATTATGTCAGTGATTGTTAATATTTTGTTAAATATCTTGGATTAAATTCATGAATATGCTACCTTTGTGATTGCTACAATGTATTGAGCATGGGATTGTAATATTTGTTGTGGGCAAGTGCTGTGATTTGATAAGATTCTTGTAAATAGTGACATGTTTTCTATGTGATTGTTATTATTTTTGCCTGAATCGTAATTACTTATGCCTGCTCCAAAGGAATTCTTTCCTAGAGCCAATAAATCTTATATATTTATATCTAAGTGCAGGAAATACTGAACAAAGATAAATCATATGGGAACATAAGTAATTAGATTCTCTAGGAGAAAGATTTATAGTGACTGTTATATGGCTTACAAATGTGACATTTATACTTTGGCTACGGTGAAAGAAGAACGTGATATCAAGAAAACCACTAAATACACGTTTTTGTTTATTATTTTGAAATCTTCAAGGTTGACAATAACAAAATCAACTCTAACATCGAAATGCGTAATTTTTGTCAGTTACCGTCTTAAGCCTTAGCAGGGCAGATTTTTTACGGAATTACGATATTTTTATTAAATTTTCGTAGTTATTAACTTATAACTCAAAATATAAGGCTGTAAGATGTTATCATTTTATTTTTAACCAATTTTCCTCAATTTTTGCTTTTTTAAAACAGTTTTTTTATGAAAATGACACGCGTATTAGATATAAAAGTACTACTATACTCGTTTTTTATCCCACTTTCCTATAGAACACCATCGTAATTTCAAGTTCAATTTCGAGAGATGTAACATTTTGTTATCTTTATCAGATAGTGGTAATACTTATCAATTTTTATCTGTCATAATAATAAAATGATATTTACATCCTTTCTCAGGGTATACTCCTTGAAATGGGTAAATGTGCACAATACAATATCATCCTGGTTGTCAAACAACCCACATTACATGTAGTAGCACTGATGCGAAACATATTTGATCGGTTACAATTAGTGAATGTCTAGTTTGAGGGTACAATATTGCTTCCAGTGGAAATAATCCTACTAACATATTAGTTACAAATGAAATCGGAAGCTCTCTACATTTTCAATGCTAACGTTGTCTTGCATCCGGAACGCGTGGCCCTGCCTCACCCGAGTAGATGTATCGGGGGATATAAAAAAAATTCTCTTCCCTCAAATTTTTCCTCGCATTGCTGCCGTACTTAAAAACCACACAGGTATCAAATACAAAATGTAATCCATACCTAGTGAGTGCTTGATGAAATTTAAACTACCTAACAGCGTTCGAACCAAACTATGTGCCACAACCTACCTTGCATTAACAGGACCATGCCCTGCCCTTTTACTTTTATGGAGCATAAGACTTGGTAACGATTTTGAAAGTAAATGTAAATTCTATCAGGCGTGCGTCATATGATGACTTTCTATATAGAGTCCTAGAATGCGTGTTTAATTAATGCTTCCTTCCTCCTATCCTTTGCTTAGCATACCGGGCGATATAGTTCAGTTCGCTATTTTTAGGCATTGAATATTGTTTGGCTCATTGATAGACATGTGCTCATCGCCTCTTTTGAAACATAGACTACATACATACCAATCACGTCGATCCCTTCCGGGATAGGTCACCAAGTTTTACTCAACTAAATATTATGATTTCACTACTATGGATCATCATGTTGGTAGGTACTGGTGGTAGGTGGTAGGAGTAAAGTTGGGTACTTTCCCCCTGTAAATAATATTTATAGTATATTTAACCGTCCTTAGCAGGCAGTGACGTGACTTAACAAAGTTAGGTAGGAATGATTCTATTACCGAGTGAAATAATTCACTCTGAACTTATGTTCAAACTCCTTACATCGTCCAGTTCCGGTCGGGCACGGTTTTTGTCTGCGATGGGGTATAAAATTGGAATTTATCTTGGGAAAGGTAAAATAATCATATGCATGTATATGTGAACATCATGATGCTCCATTTCGGTTTGTGCATAGTCGAATCATTCAAATCTCCATAAAGACCTATAAAGCTGACTCTGCATAAATAATTTACACCGTACCACCCTATTGTTACATACCTCTATTGCTTTGGTTACCCGAACATGTATCTTCAAATACGCTCTTCCGTTCTAATAATTCCTTACATTCTCCTCCTTAAAACTCTCATCTCTTTATCATAAAAATTAATCTGAAACAATAAAGTATAAAATACATTCTGAAACTACTCTTTGGTCACAATAACTAGTACCCAGAGCTTCGTCCGTACGGTTTTTAAGTACTTGAACGCTTGCACGGGAACAGAGCGATGGATTTACTCGGAACTGGTGGAGAGAGGAAAGGGAGAGGGAAAGAGAGTGAGGGACTTGGGAGAGATATTGAGTTTTGGAGCGGCAAGCGGAGTTGGGATAGTTGTATCGGTCGCAGGTGCAAGAAGACAGGGCGAGAGAAAAGAAGGGTTGGGAGTACACGGGGAAAGGGAACCGGCGAGAGAATTTTAGAGGGGTGCCCGTGTGTTGGAGGAGGGAGAATACACAAGGGTAAGAGAAAAGTCTTTCTCTCTAGCGTGGGTGTGGGGAAAGGGTTAAGGGGGAGGTAGGAGAGAAAGGGAAGACTCCATTCGAGAGGTGAGAGAGGCTAGGATCGATTCAAGAGGGCAGGATCGGTTGGGAAAGGGTTCTCCTCTCGAGGTCGGACCGAGGGAGAAAGAGAAGGACTTCGTGGAGAAGAGGTTCCAAGGGGGAAAATGGCCGATGGAAGGAAAATTGGACGGAGACGACCAGGGTTGCAGTTTTCCCTATTGGTTCAGCGGGATGGGAATGGTCGTCTGTGCTTGACGGGCAAACGCGTGACGGTTTCACGGAGATTCTACCTCTTAAACTGGGATATCGCTGACCTTCAACTGTCTATCCACCCAATAGAGTTCTCATTATTTAGATTTACAACGGCAATTGCACGATTCTTACACTGCTTGTAGGCTCGGTTTGATAATATATGCATGGGATGAATTTGGAAAGGACAAAAAAAGCCAAAGTTTATGGCAAAAACGATCACCAGTTCAAGATAAAGTGTAAGGACAAATGTAAAACAGTTCCCGTTCTTGAACAGGACCAGAGTCTTACAATAAATGTAAAAAACTATTTTTTACTATTTTTGACGATGAAATTCATGGCTTTTACCAGAGCTTTAAAACTTTCTCGAAACATTGGGGGGTACGTTTTTTTTATTTAAAGTAATATGTGAGATTAATAGCAGTTTGTAAGAATATGACAAAACCTTTTGTGTCCCTAACTACTATTTGAAATGGAGCATCATATGAATTACGCTCTTTCACCTCCCAAGAATCCCATAGGTTTTTTACGCTTACAAATCACAGATACCCTTTCAAGGATACTTCAGTTCTTGGGCCAACAGTTGCATACATGATCAACATATCGACCGTAGTTTAGGCCCTGTTATTGATCGTTTCATTCAAGACGTGCTTTCCACGTGATGTCATATCGTGTGGTCAGATCCTTTCTTGTCTTCATTTTTAATATCCCTCTTAGGAATTTCCTGACAATCGTTCTTTATTCAGCCGTGAATGACGTGGGATTTGACATGCTCCCACGATTGACGCTCAACGTCCGTTCCTCTTATCAGAAGGGGCAATCTCGCTCCTACTTCAGTTTATTTTTGGCATGCAAACGATCGACGACTCTTCCTAAATCGACGACTCTCTGTCACCGGGACTGAGATAAATGGAATGCATCCATGCCTACGCTATTAGTTTTATAAAAAATTGTATTCACTACATGTGGTGTGGGTGAGCTGAGTGGCGAGAAGGGTAAACGAGGAGGTATTAGGTATGGTTGGAGAGGCGGAGAAGCTAGAAGTGGTGGTTCGAAGGTGTATAAGAGATGGATGGAGGACGAATTAAAAAAAGATGGAATGTTGAAGACAGCAATAGAGGGGGGATTATTGGGGAAGCGTGTAAGAGGGAGGAAGATGTTGGGAATTCTGGGTAAAATGAGGAGAGAAAAACGATGTAAGGAATTAAACAGGGATAATCTATAGGAGTGGAAACAAAACGATATGCCCAAAATTAGGACATAACGATAATTACCTTACCAAAACCTGCCAGAGAGCTAGTAGAATAGTCAAATAACTGAATGAATATTTATGGCAATAGTTTCAAATATAAGGAGGGTGACTACATTTATTAGTATATTAAGGATTAGTATATAATTTGAGGATTGAGTTCTCTTTATTTGCATAAGTTTCGCAGACGTTGGTTGTCAAAGTTTAACAATTTCTTATCGTTAACGATTGAGAATGTATCATTTTAATTGTATCTATCTGCTTCCATAAAGTCAACTTCGTCAACGAAGTAGTCTTTGACTACTACTAGAAGACTACTTCGTTGTCAGAATCTCAGTCGTAGCGCAGTGAGTATTGCTGTAGCGATATGCAATCACGCTCACTTACGACACGAGGACGGTGAATACAGAGCAGAGTCGTTCTTTAAATGATCTTCATCCCAAGCGTTCTTGAATTTAAGATTCCATTGTTGCGAAATGATTCGCTCCAATGAATAAAAGGATTAGTTACATTGGAACAAATAGAAGGACAAATTAACCACCAGTGGACAAGATGTTGGCAGTGAATGTTTTTAACACTACAAAAAAGAGGCCATTTAGGTGGATTACTGGTGAAAGTAGGCCGTGAGGTATGATGAATCATGTGAAGAAATAGCAATTTTTGGTCAACTCAAAACTTATAGAAGAGTAACAGACGTCCTTTAAATACTAGCCTGGCCAAGTAGACGCCATTTATCAGGCTAAGAAAGGTGACAGTAAAGCAGCTCCTTTTCAAACGATTATTTTTCTAAAGTTCCTAGAAATTTTGAACCAATCGTTCCAAAATGATTCCGTCCAATTGGAAAGCAACCCACCATTCATCAATTATTCCTTCTTTAGTAATCGGAATGTAGATTTTGTGACATTGTCGGTAGCGGTAGAGTAGGATAAATGAGACTTGAGAACACTTAGGACGACAAAAGTGGGAAACGAAGGTTTGTTTCGGGATTCCAAGAGTATTTAAACAGGCAAAGCATTTGGAATTCGATCAGGGGTGTGGTGCGGTGGGAAGATATTCGAGAGTTTGAGGCGCGAGGAATGAAAAGAAGAATAAGATGGGGAGAATGAGAGAGGGAGGAAGTGAACAAAGTGATGAGGACTGGCAAGAGTGGAAGTTGAAGAGGAGGAGGAGGACGAGAAGGAAAGAAAGACGTGGGAAGCGTGTAATGGAGAGGTAATTGGAAACGTTGATGGGGGAGGAGGAGGAGAAGACGGGGAAGTGAATGAGTGAATGGGAAGCCAAGACTGAGAAAAGAGGCTCGAATACCTCTCTCCGCCTCCCTCTGTCTTGTCTTGTAAGGAGAGGAATAAGTGCGAGGTGAATGGAAAGGAGGTAAATGAAAACTTAGCCCGGAGGAGGAAGAGTAGGGAGAGGAGTGGGAAGGGGGGCAGAGAGAAACGAATTGGAGTGTTTCCATTTTTTGGAGCATTTCAGGATTCGGGAGTGTCGTGGATGAGGTGGTGGGTGTGTGCAGGGGTCTAGTCAGGCTGCAGCATCTTTTAAACGGGGAGCGTGTGGTTATTTTTGCGTGGAATGACCTCGCGGGGCTCATTATTTAGTAAAGGAGACAAATATTAATATTTCAAAAAACTCCTCTTTTTACTATGCGTGTGATTCTCTTTTAAATTCATATTCGTTCCATCTTCATCCGAGTAAAAGCGCAATCATGATGTTTAATGAATGCGTTTATAGGTTAATCAAACCTTCCATATAGCTATCTTTCCCTCAATAATATCTCCTTTAAAAAGATGATATTTGAGGCCTAGTGATGCGATATAAGTTTTTATATTTCGAGAAGAGTGCGTGAGAAGTTGAAATTTCTTTCCACTTGATCTACCCCCTTTTCCTACTCTTTGCTACGAATAGAGAGCTAAGAACACCTTATGTGGTTGAATGCGCTAGTATCTTTGTTCATTTCTAACCTGTTCTTGAGTCATCTGCTCCGAAAGTTGGACGATAAAGCAGCAGCCAAGAACGCGTGAATTTCCAGCTATTTTTTTTATAATCATTTTTACTTTCTTCCTTTCCGAGTGTGGTCAGTGGATGTTTGCCAGTAAGTAGGGCAGTAATAAATGAAGAAGAGATGCTGAACCTTGCTTGATAGGCTCATTTTGATTACACCACCAGCATTTGGGACTAAGCACAAAAATATTTAGTTACCTAACCTAACAAAATGCGATGGAAATTCACATGTTTTCATAAAAGCCGCAAAAAGCAAATAGTTCGTGTAAGACAAAAAAAGTAAATACCAGAGTGGTAAGCTGCTTAAAAATAGAAGGCTTTTCACTTTTTTGAGATTATTTAAAAAGTTTTAGCAAGAAATGTTAACGGTCACGCAGGGTATATGATAAAATCTACACCCTTCATCTTAAAAATTGAAGCACCACTTCATCAGTTACTCTACGCGTTGCGTTCTAGGTTTCTGAATGGTCAGCTAAATTTTCCTTCCAATTTTTGGGTTCACTCTCAGCTTGCCTGCGCAACTCAACCTTCTGAATACACATTTAAAAGACTTTCTAGCTTTCTTTAGTGAAGGCTTAATATCAGAGTTAAAACGCATGCGGATTAAATCATAAAGATATGTGAAAGACCAATATGATAGTATCGATAGTTACCGATCTATTGGAACAACTAGATTGAGAAACACGTTCAGACCGTCGATGGAAAATTAGACTCAATCATTTCTGTAAATTCATAACTATTGTATTTTCTGACGAAGTTATAAATATCTTACAAACTCCAGCATACTATGGTGGGTACGATCATGAGGATTAAATTTGGGGTATAGTCTGTAGAATTGATAGGTTTAAAATGCCTTTTTTCAATTGATAAGAGACCATAATGGTTGCTAATAAGACTTTGAAGTAGGTTAGTCGACAAGAAGTGTAGCTGATTAGTTGATGTTATCCCTGATGCCTGTTTCTTAACTTGTCACGTAGAACTAACATCATGTTTAGCACGATCTCTGCAAGACTCTTGTATCTCATTTACGTATTTACATTATACAGTAATTCAATAGTTTTAGAGCATTGGTAGGATACCTATGGTGTATGAGTATTCGTGAAAGTTCCTTTTGCACTGTAGTCGATGTTGGTGATAAATCACCTCCTGCAGAACACCGTTGAGGTGGCTTGTAGGGAAATATGAAGATGTAGATGAACCCCTTACCTATCTTCTCTATGCACGATGTTCTTGTTTTAATAAATCGGCAGTCATCTTTTAAATTCTCTCACGCTAAGAGACTAGAGAGTGGTTGGGGGTACAGATCAGGACACGGTTTTCTTCTTTCATTATTCAACCCGTTCCCTGCCCTCGATTTACCAAACGTATCGAATTTTCTGGTTCACGAGGGAGAGACTCGTGTACCCCATAGCCTTTTTTTTAAAGGGCCGGTGAGGAAGATGAGTGGGAGTCGGGCGATGGGTGAGAGGAGGCGGTGGAAGAATGAAGCGGGGAAAGGCAGAGAGGAGAGAGAAGTGGCGGCGGTAGAATTTTCACCCGAAAATTGGAAATGCCTACTTTACTTCGCATGAAGGAGGGAGAGGGATGGGGGGAGTCAATGCCTCCCCCCTCCTTCCCCCAAAGAGGGAATTGTAAATGGCGGGGAATAAATGCTTCCTCTTCCCTTCCCCGATCAAATTATCCCGGGGGCTATTTCTCAAAAACCTTTTTCCCATGGCGGGGTAAACGTGGGCGGGAGGGACCGGGGGGCGGGGGGGTTGGGGAACAGGCTGTGTAAAAGAGCCCGGGCGCGCGCACGCTCTCATTAGCGGCAAAGGTGGTGAGGACACGTTGGCGTTTCCTCTCTTTCTCTCTCTCTCTCTCCAGATAAATGTTTGCGAGGCAATTAGAAAAGAATTGATATCGCAAATTAAAGCCCCTGAGGAATTGCAATGAGACGGTGGGAATAGTGAATTATAAGAAATCTCTCTGCGGAAATAGGTGGAAAAAGAGAGTGATTGCAAACCAATTTGTAGACTCGAGATCGACCAATCGTCGTACAAGCTTGCCGTGAAAAGGTACTTAAAAAGTGTTGGGAAAATCTTCTCATTAGCCTAAAGTATTTGGTGCTGTATTACCAAGTTTGCAAATCTTTTTATTTATTGAATACAGTATTTTAAAAATTCTAGTGCTAGTTTAGTCTAGTGAAGTAGTAGAGTAGAGAATTATAAGAAATCTCCTTGGGGAGGGATATGACAAAATTGATTCATAGACCCGGGATCGACTAACTTTTGTCAAAAAAGTGTGCAGTGAAAAGGAAATTAATTTGTAGAGTAATTTCCTCAGGGTGGTCCGGTTTGAATCCGGTTTGGTTTCTGGCTCGAGACCAAGTGATGGAAAAAGGCAACTTTTAGACTATTGAGCTACCCGATCTGACCCCACAACTGAGAGACAGTAGTCTCAGCAGAAGGTATTGATGGCGCAGATCAAGTAGATGGCTGTAGATTAAGTAGATCTGCGCCATAAACACTGTGACGGGGCCAGTATTAACAGCCACAGCTTTGAGCGAAAGTGTGATTCACGGAATTGGCCTTAAATTTGATTTACGAGGTCGCTTTCAACGCTACATACGGAATAATTCCTATTCTACTCCTCACAATACACTGTCCATATTCTTACTATTTACTTAATTGAACCTGGTTGCCCTTTGTTTGCATCTATCTCCTCTGGCGTCTCTTGAACGGAATAGATGGAAAATAATCGGAGTGTGGCTGAATAGCCCGGTCTGCAAGGCATGGGATAGGGCAGCCCAAGATAAAACGATGAAGGGACAGAGTAAAGCTGGTTTTTCTGGCGTAAGGAGAGGGTATGAGTGGAAGAAAAATATTTCCGTACTCTCTTCTCGCCTTGTAAGGAGATATTTATTTATATAGTACCATGTAATGAAGCGCAAGAGTAAATGACAGCGAATGAATTTTTGTGAAAATTTTTGTTAAATTACATTCAACGTAACTTGCATTATTTTAAAAGTATTTTCATAATTTGACCACGTGTTTGTAAAGGATACGAATACGGATAGGTATTTCAGTAATAAAGAGAAGAGAAGACACGTGAGATATGTCGTTGATAGATGTAATTAGTTTATATTTAATGACTAACAGTAATATTAGCGAAAGTCAGCTATTGAGTCTACCTTGGTACGTGCAATTTACTCGATGTTGCGGTCACAAACTGCATTATCTATGAATTTCTATGGCTGGCTGGCATTTTAAATTGCTCTCTGTATATTCTGTTTGGTAGCGACGTATAAAATGTGATATTTGTTCCATATTTGATCGAAGTATTGAAACGGAATTAATTGCTTGATCAAAATCTTCGATAATACAGAAGTTATATCCCTGTCATTTAAAATATTGGATGAGGATACGTTGATATTCGTCACTCGTTTACAAATCGCCATGCAGACACTTACTTGTACATGTGCCTGCAAAGAATGCTAGAGTTGTAGTATTTTATGAAGTCTGAGAAGTCTCGCGTGGATCGGTGGAAATGTTACCTGGATTGGATGAGGCTGAGCTCAGGAGGATGCATGCGCCGAACTGGAAGGAGAGAATGAGTCGTGCGTGGACATAGATAAATGGCTTTATTGGGGAAGCAGGGGTAGTGAAGGGATGTCTGCCGGGTGGGGTCTTAGCAGGAAAAGAAGTGAGGAGCATGGAGAAGGAGCGACAAGTTAAGACCCTCCACGGGAAAGTAACGAGAACCGGAAGAAAATTGCGGTGTCAGAGAGGTGTGGTGCCATCCGTTAGTCACAGAAAATTATAGTACATTTCCTCTTACCGGTCTTTGGGTAGTTACGTTTTAACCTTTAATTTTATTTTCAAGCCGCTCTTCTGATCAATTTTGAAGTTATCCCACGATCATAAGTGTAACTTTTACGCAAGATTTGCATAGTTTTAATCTTTTACAACGTTTTAGGCATGATTTTTCAATGCGAACATGATCTATAAGTTAATAAAATGTAATAAATAACAAGTAAAAACGAGAGATATGCTTATTTAAAGTAACATGTAAATATTCCAATTTTGCCTATGTTTTACATGTATACAATGGATTGTTCCACAGAGAAGCGTGATACAGTAATGCGAAGTAAGCTCTGGATAAATTGCAATTTAACAATGCAGACTGTGATAACGGTATTAGTAACGTGAATATTTCTCTTTGACAATCAAGAAATAAACTCCCATCCCCAATGTAATGATCGTGCACAGCAAATAATGTTTTATTACGCTCAATAAATGTAAAACCTTTGCAGAAGTAGACTTGTTTTGGCGTTACCATCAGGATTAAATATACAATCTAAAGCGCATTATAAAATATTTTTTTGCGTTCATTTCCTGAAGAAATAACACAAATTATGAAGCTCTAAATGAGAGGAAAGTAAAGCCCTTCTTCACTTTAATTTGGAGAAAATAGCTTGCTGTTTCTGCTTAGAAACAGGCCCTAAAAGAATGTTTGGCAAAAAATTCTTAAAAATATAACTAAAAATAAACATTTTTCAACCATTCTAACATTGTCACCCGATAGCATATTTCATAAAACTAGCGATTTTTTTCCATTTTCCTTCTGCTTACAAATATTCCTGAGCTAAAGATCACGCGTTCGTGAGCACTTGAAATAGATGTTGGCCTCGGAAATCTCAGTCGTGTGAGCTATTCACGACTTGGGGAAAGTAGCGAGCAGAACACCGCAGACGAACTGCCGCAGGAACATAACCACAATGGGAACAATTCGTACTGCAAGAGGAGTGAAACAGAAGGGAGCTGGTCTTTTATGTTGCACCAGCAATGCGGTTGGGCGCCCCTCGGCCATTTTCTTGCGGTACTCTCATTACTTCTCTCTCCCTCTGTTAGAATGCTCGCGTGGCTTTTGAGCATGCCATCTGAGAATCCCCTCGTAATCAGCAGCCATTTGTGGTCCGTTAAGAATGGGGTATTTCTCTTCTATTGAGTGCACGGAGGTCATATAGTGGACAGCTCTAGGCTTCCATTTGGATAGCTCCACACCTAGTCGCGAAGTACAGTAATTTCAGTCGGTTACAGTCATTTGAGTATTTGTTCTGTTTCTCTCAGCCGTAAATAAGGGTGGCACATGTGTTGTTCCCTCTTTAGATATTTTCGTCTTTTAATATACAACCTATTTTCTTGTAGGGATAACATTTTTAAACTTTGAAACATGCAGCTGGTGGAGCTTCAAACAGTGGCATTTTAAATGTAAACCATGATAACAATTTTGTTCTGTGGACGTAACAAGTGAGGCTATTTCCTAATAGTAATAGTATCAGCTCATATTATCGTGAATAATTGAAGCTTAGGTGTGCTTGACAATACCCTCAGAGCTATTGTTTCTGATTGCTAGCATATCAACTTGAAATCCCACTTTTAACGGGTAATATTTGTATGGGTAGTGGTAGCAATACGTTGTGCTTGGATTCAACTACTTAGAGCTAACTAAATTACTCACACAGGCCCCTATCTCTTAACATAGCTTCTTTTTTTTAACCCAGTGTGCGTAATACCTATCAGGCCTTATACCGTCCATGACGTATATTTTTTCTTCTACTTTCTTCTTTCTTCCGCTTAACTAACATACTCCCTTTTACCACAGCCTCCAAGCATTCCTTTTTCCCTCAATAGCCTCTGCTACACTCCTACACCTAAACAACTTCTCCAAATCTTCTCCAGTATTTTTCTCTCTCCACTCACCAAACCAAGCACTTCCTCTTTTGGATTCCTTTTCGTCCACCACACGTTCTCCATTTTCCTTTACACCAACACATAAAATGTCTAAGGCCTGTTATCGCCCTTTTTTCTCAAAGTCCACTTTTCGGCACCATGCAACGCTACACTTCATGTTAAGCTCTTCGTTTGCCATTTTTTTCACATTTACTAAAGGTTTCCATCATCAGCTCCGTCTAAATCCTGAACTTTTATTTAGCTTAAGTAATAACCCTTTCAAATGCCTAGGATACGATGCCTATGCTCCCTTAAAATGTTCTAAAAAAGGTGTTATATGCTGTTTCTGTAACATTCATTAGTTCATGTTCCGGAGAAAAAGAATGCTTGTCGGCTGTAAAATAATTATTGGTCGATAAAACCCAGTAGTTATTTTGCATGATTCATGACCAAACATTCAACGTGATATGGTGCGGCCGTGGAGCCGTGGGAAGCAGATGGAGAGGGGCGGGTGGTGCATCTGGTTTATGGCAGGTGCCTCCCGTGAGTGTTCCCCGGGACGGTGTGTGGAGTTTTTCCACCATCCGCCGCAACACCCTCGTATTTCCTCGCGCTTCTCAGCGCCGCTATTACCGGTGTATCCGCTCACAATTTCCGGCGCGTGCACGCCATGCAGAGGCAGATCAGCTGAAAGGGGAAGGGGAGTGTGAATGTATGTGTTGGTATGTAGCAAGGAGGGAAAAACAAATGGTGGGATGTTCTTGGCGTTTATTGGAGACTAAGAAGAAGAGAGTGCACTTAGAAGGCACTCAAAAATCAGATCACGCAATCTTTGATACTTATCTAAAATGGAACTATTGACAACGTAGAGAATTTTATTATGCAGGAAAAATAGACAAAATGACAGATTACATGGATATTTTATAGATCGGCTGTTATGTTGATCAGTTCAAATAAAAAAATACTACAATGTGATACTGCTTCTATTATATCATAATTTCGTCTACATGTAGAATTTGAGTCTAACCAGCCATTAAGGTGATACATGTTATGGGTTTAATATAGCTTTCAAGGCATTTTTTGAAACGTCCGACTCTGAGTTAAGTGGAAACCTGTCTTACCCGGAAATAATTATGACCTAGAGAGATTTCGCTATATACAGGTTTCACTGTATATTATTTTCCTCTCAACTTCAAAACAACTCGGTGCGTTTTGTTTTAATCAGTTAGGACTGCTTAACTCGACGCCCTTTATTCGATACTGAGAAATGGAAACGAATTCCGCATCAAAACCAAAGAGGTTGAAATTGCCATGAAAGTTTATCTAACCTAACCGGGATTCATGCCTCCAAGTAACAGGATAGATTTGTAAGCCACTTAGCACCGCCCAGTCATCCAAAACCTAGGGAGATGAATGCAGGTATTTATGCAAGAAAGATATTATCGTTTCCTGCCCGTGTTCTGGAGCAGTAGACGGGGTTTTAAGGGATATTCCAATGTCAGGGACGATAAACCCAACAATACAGCATGCTTGAAATAGTATCGTGTAAAAGAATCAATTGTAATGCATAACTGCGACGAATTTTATTTTCATCCCTGAAAGCAGGATAATTCACCTTACCCATCATCCGAGTCATGAATACAGCGGACAATCGTGGTTAGGGCATTACAATAAATTACTGGTATAGGATATTGAATCGGCAAAACATTTCTTGCATCACAAGAAGATTAGATGCCTGCAAACTGAGGTGTTCCAGATCTTACAAAATTAGATCTTGTATTAGGAAAACTGCCTTAAAATTGTTAGCATAGCATAAAAATAGGTTGACCAGGATACAAAATGCGTTTAATATACATGTAAGAGCAATGTCAACAGAAAGAACAGCTTTGAGCATGCGTCTATAAAGAAACGAAACGGAAAATTAGATGGCATTGAATGAGTTCATATGAGACTGACAGTATTAAACTGTAAATGTTTTTATTTAAATATAATTTCATTATTTTATATTTTCATTTAAACATATTCAATATAATTTTATTCTGAAGTAAATCTGTAAAATGGTCTTTAGCCTGCTGTGCCTGTCTTCCATGGATTAATAATCGAGAAACGTAATGAATTGATGGGAATGCTTAATTCTGTACAATTTTCAATGGATATGACTCTTACGGGCAAACGTGTCAGAAATCCAAAGTTAAATATTTAAAACTTTTATGGTGATTTTCTAATTTATTTATTTAAAAAATAAGAATTTCAATGTTATAACGTCATATTCAGGTACTTAAGGGTACTGTTGATGGCGTTTCATGCCAAGACGCCTGGTGTTAAAATAAATAGTGCTGAACGACCTCATACTCCGTAATATATTACGTGCTTATTACTTTTTGGTTCGTAATTTTGACACAAATATTGAAAGCAGCTGCACTCTTTCAATTACCGATTTCTTTCATGTACGTTATATTTTTTGGTCCGTTTGTTTGACTGGGGAGCTGCCGATGAATCAGACCTTGTATGGGCACATCGCACATCGAAAGGTTGACTGGCTGCCCATGATTTATTTTTGTTATTTCATGAACTTTTAGAGAAGTAAGTAAACGTATTTCAGTCTGATCTCCTCCTTTCAGTCATGAGAGTACTGTATTCAACAATGATTGCGATGGAAAGAGGCGATCTATAGAAATTATGAACAATCAGGTGAGGAGAGGCGCTAGCTATTCAAAGCCCGACACGGTGCGTGGGGCTCTGTGGATTCAAGCGGGATTCGTGGAAGTGGTGTTTGAAATACTTGGGGGAACAAAGGTCTGCGTTGTCTCTACGAAAGAGAGACAAGGAACTCGGCAGGCTCGTGCATGAGTAATTGTCTGCGTCTGGGGTCACATCAACGATCGGGAAGCGGGGATCGAACTTAAGAGGAGAATCGGTGGAGTAGTCAACTTTTCTCTCGCTTTCGTCTTCTGATGCCAAACTTTGCGCAGAGCAAACCCCAGTGTGATTTCAGCGTTCATAATTTGGTGACTTTCAAGATGCCATGTGACACTGCAGCAGGGGATTTCTTACACTTTTCATCCTAATTCAGACCGTGTTTTTGATCAAATATTTGGTGTGCTTTCCCAGTGAGGATTACAATATTCACTGAAGGAGGAGAACGAGAGATGAGAGCATTTATTTCATTCATCATCTTGAAAATGCTGGTAAGGGAAGGATCATTTTGGAGATTATAGAATGGTAGAGAGGAGCAAAAAGGCGTAAATATCCACCTCACCGTTTTTTTTGGGCTAGCAACAGCCAAATAAGTATGATTCTTGATTCATTCATTTGGTTATTTTATCAGCTGATTGGTAGGTATTTCGACAATACTGATCCTAACGTGCTATTGTCTGGCATATCATTCCGATTTCCCTCCTAAGAAGATACACTGATCCGGATCACTTTTGTATTCCTCATATCGCCTACCTCTTCTTATTTTGTCCAGAATTCTCGTCCTCTTCCTCTCTTCCCCAGTGTTTTCCCCTCTATTTCGGCTTTCAGCATTCCTTCTCTTTGCAAAACGTCCTCCCTTCATCTCTTCTGTCTCGTCCAAACCTCTGCTAATAGCTTCCTTACCTTTCAATAGTTTCAGCCTTAACTTTTGAAAACTTTTCCATAATTCTCAGGAATTGACAAACACTTTGTGAGTTTCACTAATAATATTTATTGGACTTGATTTGACTGATTTATTCCAAAAAATATTCTACGTAAACCTTACAAAGTTTTTGTTGATTCCTCAACATTTTCTTCCTTACCTCTCCAGCCATGTCCATTACCTCGTCGTGTGACCTTTTCATCACCAAACTCGCCCTCTTCAGCCGTCTCTACACACATATCTCAAATTTCTCAAGTCTACGAACATCCTTCCTTTGCAATAGCCAAAAGTCCGACCATTACACTGCTACGCTCCATACTAGAGTTTTCACCAACTTTTTTCTATACGTTTATATTCAGGTCCCCATAAATTCCCTCCTCTTTAAGAATGCTTCTGTTGCCATGGCAATTCTACATCTTGCATAGGCCTATGAAGATGACTCTCCCTTAGTAATTTGTTCGATACTGCTCTTTCCTTGCCTACCTATTTGGAACAGTTACATTCAAGCTTTGCTTCATATACAATCTACCGTTCTTATGACTCCTAACATTTCTTCTCATTACAGTGTATTTCTCTACATCACCCTTTCCCTACCTTTCAGATCGGAAACAGAAAATTGTGCTCGCTGTTTTAGAGCGCTATTTTCTCGTCTTTCCTTCATATATTCGCGCTATATCTGTGTGAAGTCTCCGCTTTACAATATAAAACTTACAGTGCACATCCACCCATACTTCAGACTGTGCAATAAAATTCATCGTGTAAAATAGGCTTCAAAAGCACTACACCGACATCCAACACACAGTTTGTGTTTTCACGCTGTCCACTCTCTCACGTTAATTTGAAAAAATGAGTTGCGTATTTGGGATGTTGTCCCGACGAAAGTCATCCACTTATTGTGGCTGATAATAATAAAAGTCACAAATGTTTTGAATACTTCTTCCAAATTATTTGATCCACTAGACAATGAGGAAAATATTTATTTACATTATTTTTCCATAAAATTAAGTCATTTTAACAATTTATTCTGGAACAATACAAAATTTTCCTTTATTTTCGGTGCTTTGCGGAGAGATGTCCATTCATTCATACAAGTGTCATGTACGGTTGGTAAACAAAGTTTGAATGACATCGTCCTTCAAGGGTTGTTCTGAATTCACGAGAGACAGAATTAGTGAGTGTAGCGACGCCAACTTGACTATTTTTCACTCTCTTCCTCATGAATTCCAAATTTCCCGTCAAACCCACTCCGTTTCTTCATGAATTTCTGCCGGCACCGATTGTATTTTTTTTATGTGGGCGGGAGCTATATGAAAGTTTAATTCGCTTGCGCTGAAGTTGGGGGTTCACGGTCAGTGCCTTGCCTCTGCTCTACCAGAGCTGGCTAATCAGTCATTAAATCTGCTTTCTTGAAAAAATTCCGAGTTATACCCGATGCCGAGATACTTAAATTATTTCACAAATTCTTATATCACCTCTTCATAATTCTCGATGACGTAACCTCTTGTCTATGAGGGTATTTCACTTTTTGCTAGTTATTTTCCTAAAAATCTGTCGTCTCATCTCCAAAACTTGAATTTATTTTTGGCATTCATTAATGACTGTGCTAAGCTTATGGCATTCTGATGCAAATGTATTACATAATTTTCTGTAACAGTTTATGTGCTTTGAATAGTAACTACATAATTTGTTCACCGTGTGTGTTTACAGTTTACAGATCTTTTGCTATCTTCATAGTTTAATTGAGATTTGGCTAAAAAAGGCGGTGGGGAATATTTTGAATGTAAAAAAGACAGAACAATTCTTTTATTTTGGCATTTTTTATTTATTTACAACGATTTTTTAGCATTATCTGTGTCATAATTGGCCCTTGGCGGGAAACAGTGGTCTTTGGTTAATGAACTAATTCCAAATATTAGTGCAATAAATTTGATGAATTAGAGGAGACTAATAGCGGAGAGTAAACGATGTATGATGTGAATGGGAGACTAAAAAGAGGGTTAGGCATTTTAAATGGAATTTGTTGAGAAAGGCGTGGTGAGCTAAATCATTTAAATACTATAGGGAAAATAGGTCTTATCAAGTGAAAAAGCAATGTGCAAATACTGGAACCTTTCCCGTGCTAACCATATAGTTTCCTTGTCTCTTGTGCTTCATGTCCGTTTCTGTTGTCCTAATTAGTTGACCCTCGATCTTCCTCGTGGTGATTTTCCTTGAATTATATTCCTTACAAATTTATCGTGTCTCAAATTGTGGCCCACTCATGCAGACCTAGTCCTTTTGATAGTGTTCCCTTCTGGTTTCTTCGCATTTCATTCTTCTTTACATCTCGTTTCTGATTCTATCAGTCTATTTGATCTACAGCATCCACTACCGGCCAAAAGTTTTGAATGCCTCATATATTTTCCGTTTCAGCTTTCTGATGGTCAAAGAGAAGGAAGTAAGGCATCTAGCAGTATGCATAGAAGGGTGGAGGGCTGCAGTTAACCAATCTTAGGATTAACCGTCAAATGAATGGCCCGCGTGAATCAAATTAAGCGTCCAATGAATCAAACCCGAAGGCCCGCGTGTCTGAACAAAATTATGCAGCACTCCACACGAATTTTTTCAGATAGTGCATCCTCATTTGTAAACTTATATTCTATTCACTAGAATAAACATCTCATTCATTACACCACTATTACCAATTATATTGCTTACATTTACACCGGTATTGGCTGTATAAAGTCTCTCCATGAGCAGGTAATCCAAGTGAGCCCTAAAGAACCAAGGGGAGATTCTAGAGCCCATCGGAGCGGTGGCGACTTTTTTCTTACCTTCAGCAGCGTCTCCGTGGCTTCTACCTTCCACGTTCCGTTCACCACCGCCATGTAAATTATCCCCGGGGCGTGGCTACTCGGCCTGACATTTATTGCCTTTCGAGGACGGCCGAATGCAGTGATTCCCTCCGTTTTTCGAGGGATATTTTTCAGCACGTCGGGTCGATTTACCCTCCGCTCAAGGGTGTGGTGGGACGGGGGCTGCTCTCCTCTCCTCTTGGCCTTCCGCCGGAGAAAAAATAAAGACACGGCGAGCCACTTTGCGCGTGTGGAAAAAAAATATACACGCTCTCCTCTAAAATCTCTCTCACCAGGATCCGTGCACCCCCTTCCAAACACCCTCCTTCTCCAGCTGCCAAAAAGGAAAACGATCGGGGGCGTGGTCCTATCATATTTTTACCCCACCTATTCCTCGCCTCACTCCTTGCCAAACCACTGCATGCACTTTGCTCCTTCAATATTCAACTCCTTCACCCTGTGGTATCATTTGCACCGTCCATGATTTTTTTTCGATATCCCTCTTCGGTAAATTTCATCCCACAAACACACTGTGGTTGCAGACGAGGAGTAAATAGGGCAAAAGTTTTGATAAACCGTGCATTCGGATTTCAGGCCGATACTGAGTACTTACTTCTTTTTAAGAACGCTTGCACACAGACCCTGGTGGTGGGTTACATTTTTAATTGGATAACCCTTGAACATGAACTCTTTTTTCAGATATACCATCCATTAACTAACTAACAAGGCAATAAAAATTCTTGAATGATGCCATGATCTCACAATGAAAGATGCTGTTTACTTTCCACAGAATATTATTCCCACCACCCCTCACCCCCTCCAATAAATTCGGATCTCTCTACCTTACGTCATTGCATTTTTACCTTCTGCCATCCCACCCCCTCCAGACCCGTTTCAATATATATATAAGCTTGTGATACTTGTAAAATTGTACCTGAAAAATGACATTGCTTATCTCAAAACCTTGGTGGGTGCGAATAAAACTCCGTGGAAAGTGAAGAGCGTATTTTATTGCGAGATAATTATATCTTTCCTCCAGTTTCTTAAATTTTCACCTGATATACTAAACTTAAAACTTCAAAAGTTTTCAATCCCCCAGCACTATTTCTTGAATATAATGAAGATCGAGTTGGTAGTCGAATATTCGCTTTCCACTCATTGAGTCTGAGCTCAAGTACTGGCAATTAGAGGGAGTTTCCATAATGATTGCAAATCAATAAAATAAAAATAAAAGCTGCACGCTCAGTAAAAAACTGCTACGAGCAAACATAGTGTCTCGCAATTTTTATAGGGATTCAGGGGGGAGCCCCTAAAGACTCAGAGGTTACTCCCTGGACTTAGATTGCTTGATAAATTCAGAACTGATATGTTTCAGAGATCATGACTCCTCACTACATCTCTGGGTCTGACAGATGCGATAAAATAAGAGAGATACACTGCCGAACAGGTAATTACAAAAACTCGTTCTTTTCGCGCACGATAAGCAACCATATTCACAACTAAGCTCCTCTAAATACACTCCCATAATACACGTCACCATTTCACCTCCCAAAACCTAACATCTATCCACCGCTGGTGTTGTAACACCCCCTGCCACACGTCTATGCGGCGGCTCGCAGGGTATTATGTAGATGGATATGTATATGCCGGGATGCTATGCAGGAAGCTCCTCCAGCGCAGTGTGTGGGAGATTAAACTGAAAACCACTTGGTGCCTTTCATTAGACCTAATCGGTTAAATGGAAGCCGTTCAAGACTTCTATCGCACATTTTTCAATGACCACTTTTTTCAATGACATTTTTTCCACACTTTTTACATAATGTGCTCCCTATCGCTATCAGTTTCAGAAAAAAATCATTGAAAAAACTGCGATTGCTTCGAAAAATGAGCATTATGAAAACAACTGAGAAGATGTTCTTATGAGTATCGGATTGAAATGGTGGTGAAGTTTAGGGGTTAGAATCCCCACTTTTGTGAGGGCTAATCCTTCATGTAGGAATCTGGATCAAGAATTGGAAATATTTTGTAAATCAATACGTTGACTGCTATAGGAACAATATTTTCAAAATATCCTTATATTCATCAATGAAGTGCAATTTAACTTAGTGAATTAAGTTGTCAGTCAATTGTGAGATTCGAATTTTGCAGTTACACCTCAAATTTTTATATTTCTAAATATTCATTATTTTTATCTTTTCAGGTGAGTTCATAGCCATATTGGTCATCCCCTATCGTTATAGCTGCTGAACATACCTGTCGAAATTTGGTAAGTTTTTAGTATCAAGCAATCATCAAAGAGGTAACTTCATGGCCAAACCCGCCTCAAATACCTATTTATTTGGTATTTTAGTTAATTTCATGTAAAATAAAAATTTTAGGCGATGACATACCCTTATCAGAAACCGTATGTCATTCTTTACATGTCAATGTAAATTCCATCGGTCACTGCTTCTTCTGCTGTCAGTTGAAAAGTCACTAGTTTAGTTTTCCCTTATTTTTGGGTCCATTTCATTAGAAGAAGACACGCTATCGAAGTAGGCATTCAGTAGTTGGATGGAGCTGGTGATATGGCCTTGAGTTAGAATTTATAAACTTTTACACAATGTACTCGACAACGATTTCATTATGAATTGTGTAGTAGTAAATTAAGTAAACCCAAATATTCTGGAGGTTTGGTCTAGGGTATAAATAAGTTAAATCACCTCTTACCACCAACGTTTTGCAGATTTATTTCTGCATCATCAGTGCTAAATTTTGCAACAAATGATATGACATTTTAATTTAACTATTGGGAAAAATAGCATTTTTCATAAATGTTAGATAAATTCAACATTGAAACGTCTGCAGGCGTCATTCCGCCCTCTCCACTTTTAGAAATAGGTGCAATTTTCTTAGTCTCATTGGCTAAGCCGTCACCTTTGGTGACATTTCCAAAATTACGCTCTTAACCACTGTGCAGGTAATACAGAAGAAGATTTTCGGTTAATGAGAATGGTGAAAGTGTGAGGGTCTTTACGGATAGGATTAACAGAGGTAGGACAAATGCTAAGAAGAAGACAGAAATCCTGTAAGAGTATGGGGGCCTCCGTCTCCAAAAATATAAAGAACTCTCACTCTCCTGCACTAAAATCTACTTTAGTCTCTAGGGTATCTTAGTGATGCAAAATAATGAGATCGATGCGACAAAGGCGAAAGAGTGCTGCAGCAAAAATGAAATGCTTCCGATAAAGATGTGTGGGAGACTGCATGCGAGCGTGAAATACATCCATCATTTCGTGCCGTCATCCTTTTATGCTGATTTTATGCTCTTTCCCATCGCATTACCTGCAGCGACGAGAGTGCCTTAACGACCCCCGGGGAGCTCTCCTTCTCGTCGCAAACCTTGGAGATGGGTAGGAAAATCGCCTGTTACAAGGAGATTTTCCGCAAACGTGTATTACGAAGAGATGCTCCCCATTGGGGAATCCTTGCAATTTGGAGTGAAGCTTCCTCGAGTTTCGCCAAGAGACTTTCCAAGTAGAGGGAGAATGTTTTTAACTGCCTCCGCGACAAATCGCACTCTTCATTTCCTCCTCTCTTGAAATCGCTTTTCTCCGGAAGTGTTCGCGATTTGCCCCTAAAGTGTTGTTAACATTCAGTATGCATTTAGTGCTTCCTGTTTCATTACGGGTGATCAACTCGCCGGGATAGGTTTACATTGCAGTAGATAACCTACAATAATAAATTTGACGGATAGAGATTCTTGTCTTCGTCTATGAATTCAGTCTAAATATCGGTATATGACCTACTTCTTCTCATATTATCTAAAATTCCTATTCTCTTTTTCCCCTCCTTAGCTAATACGTAATTTTTTCCACTATCTCAGCCTTATTCTAATTGCCTTAAGGTTTTTCCTCTCCTCACATTCAAATACTTGCTCGTTCGTTTCTCTTTCAGAAGATTTTATTAGTATTACTGAATCTAAATAGTATGATATGAAAACTGAATGTATTTTACATTTTGGGATGGGGAATTGTTGAGAAATGAATGGCTTAACGTTGTTATATATAGAGCAACGATTTATTGTGCATCATAACCATTCAAAGACACAAAGATTAGTGCACTGATTTGCTCCTCACTTTGTTACTTTTTCAAACAACCACATAATTTCTTACGATTTCTCATGTTGAAATCTGTAAAAATGTACGTAGTTTATTCCAGCTTTGGCCTTCTTTGGTAATTTTTCACTTTCTTATTTCCTTCCGTTATTTACTTGTGGCACAGTACGTTCCGAGAAACTTTCCAAGTAGGTCTCTTCTAATTTAGCTTTCATTTTTTTCAATGTTTTCATTTTGTAGCTAATCATAAACAAATCTTGATTAGTTAAAACTATTAACGGCATTCATCAAAAACACTATATCTAATGCCGCGAGAAAAATGAGGCCGAGAATAGAAACATGACCCTTTGTTTTGCCGAACGCGTGCGGTAGTGCGCAGGCTACTAAGCTATCCTGGCTTCCTAATTTACGTTGTAATTTTACAATACAAGAGTGCTAAGTCTTAGGCCCCCTCGGTCCTTACAAGATAGCCAAACGAGAAGAGGGCTTCAAAGAAGCCACACGTAAGAGACAATATCCTTCATCAGCACTTAATCCGTGATTGGCCATGTGAAAATGTTCTAACGTAGTCGGTGAAGTGCAAGCAATATTTCAATATGTCCCATAATATTTATTCAGTGCTATTGTTTTGGTGAGAGCTTCTCAATCCGCGAAACAATGAGTACTATATAAATAAGTTATTTCAAGGAAGAATATTAATGTATGAATCAACTATTGCTCATAACCTTCAAAACTAACAATTAAAATAGGTCAGCTCTTGATAATCATTTGAGTTGAGTGAGTTTTTTTTTACATTTTTCTTTACAACGTAGAGGCATTCGGTCAGTGAGTCGTTTATTTCACGAGCAGAAAGTTTTGTTCGGTATTTTCATTAGAAAATGTATCTACAAATTAGGACTAAATATTTTCCTTCCCACCCGCGGGATTGAAGTTGCAGTATATCTGTAAAGGTGACAAAAATTATGATGGTCTCATATATGGTAACTGATGAGTGCACCTTGAATTCTGCCATGGAGTCTCCATTTTAATTTGCGTGATGCTTACATCATCCTGCTTCCATACTTTTCTCGCTGCCGCACGTGTTATCCATCATTTCAATAGATTTCACGACCTTAAGAACAGGATTGCTAGAAGTCACTGACATAAATTGCGTCCCAGTTTCCAATTCAAGATAACTTCCTATAAATAGATTCATACGTAGTTATAAATGTTATTCGTGTAGAAAGTTCTCGAAGTGCCCGAAATTTCACTATGTTTCCCATTGAATTTTTTAAAGTGATTGGTAATTATCTGGAACTAAGAGTTGGCTTAGTAGATGTAACGACGATTAGTTTTCAGAATTCAATTGCGAAACCTATATGAATGGCCTGCATGAACTAATTTGATTTTTAATGCAAAAAATAACTTTTTTCCCAAGTTTGGCTTCGCACGATTATGGCGAATCCTTGACGTCGATTCGTCGCCTTCGCTGGTAAATGCGGTACTCTTTATTCTAATCATCATCATTTTCGTTAATTAACTATGCCATACAAGTATATTTTTGCTGTTGGATAACTGCTACTGAGAATACAGATACATGTTCTTTACTAGGAATGCAACTATGCTATGTCAAAGAAATCAAAAGTTGCTATAGATGGATGATAAAATTCCGGCCACCCAGAGAATGTTGTCCATAGATAACATTTATAATTATGAAAAAATATGGTTTATTAAAAGTTGTCCTGGAATAGTAAAGGCGATATATTTGGAAACTTTTGGAGAATGATGATTTATTGGAAATACCCTGATAAGAATTGGATTTCTCTGGTTTTAATAACTACTGGTAGAAGTAATAATATCTGGTCTAATCGATTTATCTGTGCTGCTAAAATCATGACCCCTATTCTCTTAGAAACACCAATAATAACATTCCCTCACCTTCCCTTTGGGCCTTTGGGAAGAAAATGTTACCAAAACATCTCGATATACGATATTCCGGTCGAAAACTGGGACAAAAGCCAGCTGGCAAAGGAAAGATACTGAGTTCGACTCATGGCCGTCATAAATATTGGCTACATTCAGTGTGCCAGGACACTAAGATTGTTATCCGAGAGGCGATTGTTGCGCCGCTTATTTTTTGAAGGAGTGCAATGTTTTCTGTGTATTTCTTTTGAAATAAAATCCGCTCACAATCCATGTTCTATTTACAGAAATGTTTAGTTGGTCTTTTCTCGCACATTCCCTCATATTTAATACTACAGATAGAGGTAATTTCCGGTGAATTCGACGCGTTATTTATCACGAGGGTAAGCATGGTTAGTAATTTATAAAGAAAATTTACATTTTTATCGCAGTTTTATCCCACGGTGGAATTAGAAAGATCTAATAGTCCAATTGCATGCTCTGGACCTGGCCGCTCAATTTGCTTCGAAGAAACCGAAATCCTAAGCGAGAAAAATCAATACTTCCCACGATTAATCAGGGAAGCTATCAAAATAACAAAATGCTATAACAAAATAAACAGAGACACTTAGTGACGAAGTGGAAAAGAATGGTATTGCAAATCGGAGTGAGAAAAATGAAAAATGTCGCCAAAAGTGATTTTGACGCAAAAGTGGCAGCCAATCAGAAGCCGACCCCACCAAATTTACTATATGAACCCGACCGAAGGAAGCGCTTGCATTTTCGACCTGAAGATGTCTCCAGAAGAGGTGGAGAAACATCAGAAAAACAACGACATGGCGGAATCTTGGAAGAAGAAATGGAAATCATACCTGCTTACCGCGGAAACCTTAAACAACAGTTCAAGAGCAAATTAGTTTTACCCAGACTAAACATCGGTGCATTTCGTCTTTTTTCTCACCCCGTGTGTGAGTTTGAATTTGAAAAAAATCACTCTTAATTCATTAACTAACGAGCTTCACTTTTGATAAGGATACTGAAAGAGAAGCTTCATATCATTTCTGAACGAGTGAAAACTACCAAGCTTGATCTTCCTTTGAAAATAACGTTGAAACATCGAAACCGCTCAGGTCTAAGAAATAGAAACTATGAAAAAATTACCGAGTATTTTTATCCTAGGGATGAGTTCATCAAAAGTCAGATTTTATAGATTCACCATTTCTTTGTATTTCGTTTTACGAGCGCAAAAGTTTTTCTAACCATATTAAATTTCATTCAAAGGTCGAATTTAAAATGCATGGAAATGTACGTTTGAGGAAATACTTTTTTGTAATATACACCCTGAGAGCATTAAAAATGCATGGAAGTATACTTCTCATGAGATGCTCTTTTTAAATATGCATCCATTAACTACACATGAGTGGATTTTGAAGGAGTTGAGCTGAAAGTGTTGGAAATCTTTTGTGACGCATATGTATTATATTGGACACACAACTCATCTAAAATTTTGAATCTTTAATTCTTTAATAGTAAAAATTATATTTTAGCTCGTAAGCTGCCTAATTTTTAATTCAAAAAACGTCATAAAACAACGACATGGTGGAATCTCGGAAGAAGAAATGGAAATTTTTCCATTGCATGCTCTGGACCAGGTCACTCAATTTGCTTCGAAGAAACCGAAATCCTAAGCGAGGAAAATCAATAATTCCCACGATTAATCAGGGAAGCTATCAAAATAACAAAATGCTATAACAAAATAAACAGAGACACTTAGTGACAAAGTGGAAAAGAATGGTATTGCAAATCGGAGTGAGAAAAATGAAAAATGTCGCCAAAAGTGATTTTGACGCAAAAGTGGCAGCCAATCAGAAGCCGACCCCACCGAATTTACTATATGAACCCGATCGAAGGAAGCGCTTGCATTTTCAACCTGGAGACGTCTCCAGGAGATACTTTGACGCATTCGTTTCTTTAAATTATGATATCTCGCGGTTCAGGGGCAGGTTTTGTTCGCCATTTTAGACAAATTAGTAAATTTTTGAGTATATATTCCTTTTCAAGTTAATCTTATATGCGCTACTGATTTCTTTTTAAGTCTTTACTTTCAATAGCCGTATGTCTGCTCACGATTTTCTATTTGAAAATTCGTAAGGAGTTAATAATTTAAAATGCTAAAGCTGAAATCGGAAAATTAATGTAGCTACTTGTTTTAAAATTGGTAAAAAATATTTTTTGGAGTCACCAATCCAAACCGTGGGTGACATGTCATTATTTGTTGTCCGATTGAGATCATCATTAGTCAAACGGTCCAAAGCCTCTCCAAGTAAGCAATTGTCTCCCAGTGTTCATCTTGCACAAATATTTAGTATACAACAAGGGGTGTTGGGCTGAATATGAAGCGGCGAGATAAATATTGTTATTGCCTTTCAATATCAAGAGAACATGCAAATGATGATGTCCGTGTGCCAAATATTTTGAGGAGAAACCAAATATATTAAGTCGCAATTTTACTTGGGATTTATTTTTTTACAATTTTACAGAATATTGAATCCTTCAGCCATCTAATCTTAGAAGGCCTTATTTTCCAGTAAGAAGTTAGGTCCACCAGCCCAGTGAGCTTTTAGTCTCGAATCGTGTCTGTGAAAAAAAAAATTTACTCACATTTACAAATCAATATACTACATTAATTGGCTATGAATGGGATATTTTATTTTTGGAGCAAATAAATAGTCAGCGTTAAAACATAAACTAATTAAAATTTTGGTTCGTTCTCATGTTGGAAATTAATCAACCTCACATGCCTTTAAGAGGAAAATATCATTTTTATTCTTCATTTAAAACCAAATACGATTTTTTATAGTTTTAACCACCAGGAGGGCTTTTAAATAGCTAAAAAATACTGTAAATGATGATTCAAAACTAAGTATCTTATTTTAAATGCGTTACAAAGATATTTTTAAAAGTAATCCACCAGTAATAAATAGGTTTAGTTGTAAGTTGGAGTATTACCTCCAGGTTTACTACACTTTCAGGGTCCTATATACCTCAAGTAGTTAATTTTTCGCCTAAGCATGCGATCTATCCTTCTTCATTCCGTCCATAATACCTATTTTTCTTCTTCCCATTCCCTACTTGACCAACATACTTCCCTCTATCACACTCTTCAGCAGCCCATCGCCCTTTATTATATCCTTCAGCCATCTAACCCGCCTATCCCGGATTTCCATCAGAAGTTTCCTTTCCTCGCCCATCGTCTCAAGCATTTCCTCGTTAGTCTTCCATTCCGTCTACCATACCTTCTCCATTCTTCTCCACGACCACATCTGAATGGCTATTATTCTCGTCTTACTTTCTTAGAGTCCACGTTTCTGCCCCATGCAACGTTACGCTTCATATCAAGCTCATCACCAGCCTCTTCTTCACATCCTTACCCAATGTCCCCGTCATCAAATCTTCAACTTCTCATCTCACTCTCTTCTCGTCAACTTCCATTAATAAACGTTTCCTTCACTAACAATTTTTTCCTCCTCATGTCTTTGCTACTGTGTCCATTTTCTTTGAACGTACTACATAAGCAATTAAAATACTCTCTTTGCTCAATTTGGAACCCTCTAACTTATATGACCAGCGTCACTTTTAACAAAAGACATAGATTGAGATAATTTCTTCCATACTTTAAGAGATCTAAAAAATCGTTAGGAATGTTCAGTAATGTAATGTAAATGTTTTATTGCTGAAATAGTTGTAAGTTCATGGCTACCGATTGATCAATTGAGAGGTCGTCTGAAACCTATTTGGACGCCGAGTGCAGAGGCTCTTCCTCTTCCTTCATAAGTGGTCCAAGTATAGCTCCATAAACCCTTTGAACCTTCCACGATCTTACTGCTAAAAGTAGGGGCTGGTAATGGCTTTTCCTTTCCCGTCCTATTCCTGACTCCTCCTAGACCTTCCGTAATTCATTCATCTCGCGTGGCGGCGCAAGCGACCTCGAGCAGTAACTCCTCCTCGTTGGGACTCAGTAATCTTTTAAGCGTAGAGTGAGATGTCACCACCCGGAAGTACTTTTCACAAGGAAACGCGCAAGGTTTTGGAGCAACGAAACCCAGGTTTTTGTTTCCTCGAATGTTCATGAGATATTTACTCTCATTCCAAAAATTCCAAGGGTCTCTTATCGATCCGCTTCTGCCTTGGCCCCAGCTAACCTCGCTTTGCCCTAAATTTCTTACTGCCTACGCCCACCTATCGTTCTACTTTTTCTTTATTCTCATCAAATGGTTTCTCGCCGTTGTCCTTAAGTCCTACTGGCATGATGAGAAAAGAGCAGAGTACTTTATTAAAGTCAATGGAATGAGAGGGAAATTGTCATTTCAACGTCGCCAAATTAGTTTTCATCGCAAATATCCTCTTAATTCACAAATGAAAAAACGACATCGTTTCCTTCCACTGATTTATTTTTTTGGTACGACATGTTTCGACACATAGAGGTCATTTTCAAGTCTTTTTTCAAGTTTTTCATTTGTGAATATCAACTTCCACATAGTTGAGCCTGATACCATGGAACGTATCCTCTTAATTTATTCCCTGATATCTGAATTTTATTTTGTTTTCCCCTAAAGTTATTCACTTCAATTCTTTATTACAATATATTATCTTTATGAGTTTGTCATCGTCTCAATGTAAATAATTCATGAAACTCTTTTTTTAAGAGAGAGCGAATGCTGACTGAAAAAAAGATAACTCTCGGTCGTTGTGTATTTCTCTCGCCACATAATGTTTCTCTTGCCAATGTGACTGGAATAGCCATCGAGATGAATCGTTGCGATATTTTTGCGAAACACAGTGATCATTTGATCTCAACCTTCTCCTTCTCTACGGTCGTCATAATGCAGCAGACATTTTTCTGTAAAGTTCAATCTTTATGGCATGGTTTATTGCTTCCTTACTCATAGTATATTGAAGCCAGGTAAGGTTTTAGGGAAAGTAGCTTGCAAATTATTTTCATGGATAATTATGCGCAATCGTCACATTCATGTAAAAATAACACATTAAAAATCATTTTTATGATAGCAATTTCATTATGCAGTGCAACCGTTCAGCCTCATCCAGTCGGTATTGACATGGGTGTGTCAATATTTCCTTGTGTGGGTTACCCAGCTTGTCAAAAGTTCGTTTATATACGTATAAATTATAAAAACATATATGACAGACTTTAGAGCCTGCTTGTGGGAGACTAATATATTGATTCTCCGTGGCTAGATACGAGCCCCAGGTGTCGCTTTGAGCACGACAGAGAACATTCAAGCAAAGTACATACGCGTTCATATAGGCACCTGCACTACATGCCCGCATATATTTACCACCGGGGGGGCTGAGGGTTAAAGGGGGCCAAACGGGGGGAGGGGGTTTGGAGAGAGGAGGTGAATGGGTGAGAGGAAGAGAAAGAGTATCACTATATCAACGGAGCAAGGGCGCTTCCTTACAGCGCACGCCACTCTGCCGATGCAGGTGGAAAAGCCTTCTCCCACCGCTCGCGTCGCCCAAGCAACCTTCCCTGCCATCACTCCCTCCGCCACCGCCCCCCTCTTGTTCTTCTTCTGCTCTCCCGCTTCTCCTCTTCCTAGGGCCCCAAAGCCCGCCTTTTACGCGCCTCTGCAGAGGAGGAGTCCCTCCTTGCCAACCAATCGGCCTTTTATATCGATGGCTGAAGTCTCTCTTTTCACCCCCCCCCACCCTATCGCACCCTTTTTTATCCCCACTCTCCCACTACACCCTGGCGCAGAACCCTCCTCTTCACAGGAACACCTTAACAGAGCACGCACCCACCTACACACGCGGCCTCGCCTACAAACTCAGCCACCCCTTGTGCCAACCGATACGATTCTCTCTCCCCCTCCCGGACTCTCCTTCCCCCTTGCCGTCCGCTAATGGAACTCCCCCCCCACTTCTTCCCACTCCCTTCCACCTCCCTCCCACTCCGCCCCCCGCAACCGGAAGGCTCTCTTCCTCCCTTATCATCACTTCCTCTCTCTCTATCCTTTCTCTTCCTCTCTCTCGATCTCCATCTCTTCATCTCTCTTCCTCCTTCCTCATATCCGCCGGCTCAGAAGTCTCCTTTGTCTCATTTCACATATTCCTACCATGCGATTTTTCCTATGTAAAATAGAATAAATTATTTCCTCATATCAATGATGCTAAATATACATGAATTATTCTTTTTTCTCGTATCACCAGAAGTTATTACAGGTAAAAGAAGGTTTAGACGAAATTAGGAATGGTTGTACTAATATTTCTCATCTACACTTTTGCGCTACCTTACCTCTTTAGGTGGTTGGAGCAATTTTTGTGTTTGACAAGTTTGCTTGAAACTTAGCATACTTGCCACATTCTCGTAAGTAACAAAATTTGTTAGAACTGCAAAGTATTGCATCATACAGATTGGGTTTTATGGTGATTTAGTACTATCTTAACATGTAGCTGGGCGACACATGAAGTATATTTCGTAATAATTCGATTAAATGTATGCATATCCTCTTCTTAACGTGAAGGAATGAAATTCTTATGATCATAATTGTTAATAAGGAATATCAAGGTGTCATGTGTCGTCAAAGATTAAAAGCACTAATAATTCATGCCGGTGATTTCGTCTAAATTTTGCGAGTTGCGCCCAAAACTCTAGTCATAACATGTTTTAACTAAGGAAAAAAATTAAATTTATATCGTTTAAAACTTCTTATGCTGCCTGCAAAGGGAGTTCCAGTAAATTCAGAGATACAATCAAGTGAAAAATGGTCCAAGATTCATTTTTGACTAACTTTATAAACTACTAAAAGGGAAATCAAATTCAATGACCCACTTTTACCGTTGCAGTCACTTTAATTCGTTCTTTCTTCACCCTATCATTAGTCCCACCCCTCTACCCTCTCTCCATTAGGCGTGTACTCTCCCAAATCACCACCTTAATCACTATCTCTTTTATTTTCCTAACCATCCATTGCTCATTATCTATTCTCCTCCAAACCTTCATCTCAACAGCTTGTAGTCTATCCTCGTACACATTTTCGGTACGCATCCACCTCCTCTACTATGGAACGTGGCGTGGTTTGGGTCGGAGTCATTTCGCGGGGAGGTTGTGCGTAGACTCGCGGCGTTTAAGATGTAGGTGTAGAGAAGGATGATGAGGGTGAGCTGAATGGTGAGATGGATGAACGAGAAGGCATTGAATATGATTGGAGAGGAAAAGAGCTAGTAGTGGAAGTTCGGAGAAGGCAGAAGAGATGGATGGATGACGTTTTGAAAAGAGAGGAAACATTGAAGATGGTAATAGAGGGAAGAACACTGGAGAAGCAAAAAAGAGGAAGGAAGATGATAGGAATTAAATTTTCACGCTGAAAATTCCTTTATAGCCAAAGATTCTTTTTCAATTCCGTAAAAATTACTGCGGAAATTGATTTCTTTTTAAAAATTGAGGTGGAAAATAAATTATGCCCTGTTAAATTTTTAACCAGGTCTAATCGTTAAAACTTCCTCATTTTTAACATAAATTATCTCTGGAATGCGTTCCTCAAATATTTTCCATGGGAAATGACTGATTCTTTGGGAAAAGACTCAAAATGAATGCTTAATTATCATCAATGATTTTTTGTTATGATCGGGAATTTAAGATTTTTTATTTATAATGTGATCAAATTCATCAAAGTTTATTCGAAGCTCATTTCACTTGAATTACGCCGTCGGAGCGAGATAGTTCCCTAGCCATAATAGAGACCATATTCGAATTATACGTTTTAATTTCATCAGCTGTGAGAAACACAAAAAAAAACATTGCATTATTAATGGTTCAATAATACAGTTTTATTTGACAGAAATTATAAGTAATTTAATAAAAATATCTAAATAAGTCTTTAACTTGACTCATTTTTTTCACGCGGTGCGTATGAAACTCCTTCAAACGGAAGGTTTTTTGTGATACCCAAGAACCTACTGCGGTTATAATATGATTAATTTTCAAAAATAGTTGAGAAAACATACAAACTACACGCTGTTAGTTTTTTACGACATCTAAGTGTTTGAAATTCCTTATTTGTTAAATAATGTCTCTCTGGAGTGCATACATGTACAACGCCTTTACCCACCATGTGCTGTCCTCTCCAATACGATCCATAACGGGCCGCTTCTGCATATACCTTCCACTGCTTGACGCCGAAAAATTCGCTCAGATGATAGAAACGATCACTAAGTTTTGCCTTCACTATAAGATATCCGCAAATTTTTTTGGCTCTACATGAAAACCGTTACTGAAGGAAGTAAATATGTTAAATTTCCTGCGTAGAGCATTGAAAGCATGGGCTTGTTATTTGAAAATTATAAAAAGAAGACAATAGCATCGGAGGCTAAAATCAATCGGAGAGAATTATGCCAGGAAACTTATGTGTGAAGATTGTGACGGAAAGACTGATGGTGGGTCTTAAATGGAGTGTAGCGCTTTTTGGTGCAGACACGTGAGCCCTGAGGAAAGAGGATGAGAAATAGGTCTCAATCATGTGGGTGTGGAAGAAAGCAAATGAAATGCGTTGGACGGCGAACGGAGGGAAAACAAGGAAACATTTGGTATGTTGAATGAAGAGAGTAAACTTCTGAATGAGATAAAGAAGGTAGAGTGGAAGCTGGAACCGGTGAAGGGGTGAAAATTGATGCAGAAGGTCGTAATGGTGGGGAAAATATGGGGTAGGCTTGGAATAGGATTAAATGGGATCGAATTTATGGACGGGATGAATTGGGAGTGCACGTATGCCAGTCTACTGAAGTAAACCGTTTCAGGAGACAATGGTCTGCGCCTATAAAAGTATTATAATAATAAGTATAATAGTGAAAGTATTCTTTCTTTCATTTAAACTAGCCTCTGCAAAGAGAAATAGTTGATTAATATAAAACCTAGGTGGTAAATATAAGTTTGATACTTCCGGAACGCCCACATAATCCTCTTATTGCACTTTTTACCCCGAGCAATGATCAAATGAAATATATGGATTCAAAAAGTGCCCCCAGTCTGCTGCAATATGCATTGTAATCATTTCAAAACAAAATCAATCTCAGTCTCTTATTCTCTTACAGCCTCACGGTGTTTCTGGTGTTGTATTCGAAATTTAAGCTGCATTTAATTTCACGAGAGAATATTTTCAACCATGATAAATACATTCTATTGTTTCACACTACCCCTGCTGTCACATTACCATCGACATCATGTTTGACCAACCATTTCAACACCCATCATTTCATCATTCCATGCCCGCCGGTCCTTTTTACTCCATTTTGCAATAATAGAGTCAATCCGGGTGTTGAAGTTCCGCAATTTATGTATAAATATTTGCATGATTAAGTAAACAATATCCTTAATGATTTACATCCCCAAGCATTTTGTATTTTATTTCACATTGAGTTAATATTTTGAGCAATCACACCGGCAGACCATCATTTCATACAATATATTTTTTGAGCTATACAAGAGAAAATTTAGTTTCCAGCTTGGAGCAGAACACGCAACCGTAATGATCAAGTAATTATTAGAGGTGTCGTATTCGAAATTTACGCTGCATTTAATTTTATGAGAGAATACTTTCGACCATAATAAGCACATTCCTCGTGTACAAAAGTAAGTAAATCTTGTGGTTGACCGGATTTTTTCCATCTGGCTAGCGCATTCGTACTTTTATTGAATGTTCACGGTATCATCGTCAAGTTTTTACTTTAATTCATCAATCCTCTAATGATACCACATAGCAGTGTTTATGTGAAACCGCAATGTGCAATAAATGAGAGGAAACATGCCTCAAAGCGGATTAAAAATTGCGAATCACATTAGGGAGTTGGGAAGCGTGATTTTATCCCGACTACAGCCTAGTTATTCGTTTCAATAGGAGGTTGAAAATTCGTAAGTGCCGCTTTTCCACAAACACAGGAGGAGTACGTTTAGAGAGCGTTGAAATCTCAGTATATCCATTTCAATAGGATGTTGAGGAGTAGCGCGTAGCACGACTGTGGGCCTTCTTTAACACACAAAGTTATGAATAAAGATGAAAATTCTATTTTCCATAGTTGGCCAATTTTATTCCTCGTCAGTTAATCTAATGGTATTATTGAAATCTCTTTTCCTTATTTGTGCACTTAACATTAGTAGGAGTTGTGTTCTCAGCATGTTGGCAATGAATTCAAGTTGTGTTAGGCCCAGGTATGATGTTTAGAGTAGCTTTTATTTAGATAGATCTATCTGAACTACTCAATCTTAAGTTACTGGTCAATTCTTAACCATTTTCGTCTAAAATCCCCTGTTTGTCTGTATCATCCCATTGTTACCCTCCTCTCTCCCCATTTCTCATTTCTACCTCTTTTCTTCCTGCCGTGCATTTGTCCATTTATAACTCTCTTCCACTACTCATTACCGTGTTATTAACTTTCTTCTTTCTGCTCCAAATTTTTCCCCATAAGCCGTGAACGCAGGAAAACATTATGTTTTTTGCCGAAGTTAGACCTCAATGCTAAGCCCTGCCGTTTCGGATGCATTGGTGGCAAACAACAGTGAGCAGAATTTTACCGTTGTATACATACGAGACCACAGTGAAAATGCCTAGGAAACAATTAAGAGAGAGTGGGTTAGTTCACGCATGAAATGGACGATCATACATTAATGGCGATAATTAGCGAGTTTGGAATATTATGATCTATTTATTTTCCCCTATCTTCATCATCATCCTATTTTACAGATAGCTTACCCGTTTAGAATATTTGATAGAATAAATAATATGACATGTAAAAAGTTATAAAATGAATTGTTGCGTAAACTCTGATGAGATAGATTCGTACTGAGCACTTCTATTTCAAAATATTAATCTTCATACAACTTCACTCTACTTCCCAGGAGCAACTGTTGGCGAATATAAAAACATGATTGCCACAAAATTGCTAGAAGGCTTTATCGTTGTCATATTCTTCCTAGTTCTTGAAAATTTCCAGTAGTGTAATGACTCGTCATCAGATTTATTATTGTTATTTGGTTGCTCGCCCGGAGAAATTTACCACTATTCACTTTCTGCGCTCGTCCCGGCGCCAGAAATGTCACCGTAAGAATACGGCTTCAAAAACCTTACCTCTCTACCTAATTTGCACACATTGTCGTTTCCATTCCCCTTCATCCCACTAACCTCTTCTGCTCTTTCACTAAACGCACAAGCGGGTCGACTCTCTGGAGTATTTTTCCGACGTGATGGGATTATCCTCAAGTAAACACTAGTCACTGGACCATACTGCCAGCCGGGATTATCCCATCCCGAGCCATGACGTAAGCCTCCTAAATTGCTCGTAATTTGGCTTCTCTCTGGCACAGTCTTCATTGCCTGTTGAGCAAAAACCCCTTTTTGGAAGCGGATCCATTGGCTGAGATACATCCAGGGGATAGGAGGGGGGTAGAGAGGGAGCTATAAGGGCCGCGAGGTTCTAATCCCTACTTCAGTGACAAGCTTCCCTATTGGGGGTGTAAAGCTGAGGAGGAAAGAACGCTTTGCCAGATGGAAATCCGCTCCAGAAGTGGGATGGCTGCTCGCCTCTACGAGGAAAATGGTCTTTTCCCCGAAAAAATGAGCGCGTGCAGTTGGCACTGAGCAAGCAACGAACGGTAGCAGCAACATGCTTGGTTATGGGAGGTAATTGCTTTGCGATAAGAACGGTCATCGCCTCTCCGGATATTGGTCTGCTCGGGTGTCATCGCGAGCCGCTTGATAGGCAACTCGCATTACCCTTACAGTTGATTTCGCTTACGTTTTCAATCGGGAAGCATGTGGCTTAATTAATCCAGACTGCTGATCATTTGTGAACCTTGTCAGTTCGCTCCTTGGCACGTGGGAGTTAAGTTTGCTTTCTCTACTGTGAAAAATAGCCCCCAATAGGTTGCAATGATTTGTTATATTTTTAAAATTTTGCTGACGACTCAGTTAATAATTACTTATTTAGAATATTTTTTAAACCTATCAGTGACTAATGAAAAAATCTACTGTTATACGAAGCGTATTATCCTCTTAAATTATTTCAGAGCTATTGCACATATATTTTCAAACATTTAAAACTCATCAAATGTCAGTGTTACGAGTTTATAATACCAGTATACGAGGAGGTATTAATTTCAAAAGACATGGGCATGATAAATTATGAAATATTTTGTAAATAAATAAGATGTCAAAAAACGTCTTTTTCTAGCGTATTGAAGTAGTTTTTTACTTTATTTTACCTTTAATATTTAACAAAAATCGCGAATAAACTAAGGAAAACCAATCTTTATGACCGAAAAACAGAAATTTCGTTCTTTAGAAAAATTTTTAATAAAAGAACTGCATATGTTTGACGATTGTTGTTGTAGTCATTGCTTTAGTATATCTTGACAAAGTTTTTAGTCTTCGCTTGAAGTTATTTTTACTCCTAAAAATGCCACGTGATCATAATTTGAACTGTATTCCTAACATGGCGCAGTAGTTTTCATACGAGAACACGATTCTTCAAAGGGATGATGGAATCACAGATAGGTTTTCATCAGTTACCCTGGCTGAGTTATAAAGATTACCAGTTAGCTAATCCTAAAGAATGCTATTTCAAGTATTCATTTTTGGAACTATGGTGGAAGCTTCTTTGGTGGAAGTTAGCCACCTTTTCATTCAGAAAGGCTGTGATTTTTTTGAACCTGAATATATATTGAAATTGGGTAGCGTCATAATGTTTTTAAATGAGGCTCCTTTTTTTCTGAAACAAAGTTCAACTAATAAATTATATTCATGACATAAACCGATAGAAACAATGTCAATATTTATATAAAAGAACATTGCAACATAATCAGGAGGCAAGGTGGAATTGATTCGCTGAAACGCGTAAATATGGAAGAATTAAAACAGTAATTCACCCATTAACTAGGCAAGTTTTTAGGGTAGATTTCAAATTTCGTATCCATGCTTTCTAATTTTCCACTGCGTATGTTATTTTAAACTGGTAATTCGAAAATTCGACCCCCGTATTTTGAAATATGAGAAGTGGGCAATGGGTGAAGTTTCAGCATTAAGGTGCACGACATTGTGAAAATAAGGCAAATTGATATTCCTACGGATTAAACTATGCACCAACCTTGTATATCTACCTGGTCTTGGAACTCTACTTTTTCTTCAGTTTTATTTTTAAGTTGCAAAGTTTTATAGTTTCCACTTCATGGAAGTAGGTAGGTAACAGCCTACTCCTATGACTTCATAATGTGGGTTCATGGGTAGGTAGAATTTTTTTTCGCGTCGATCACTAGAAAACACAGCAGTTAAGTCTTTTGAGACTAGAGTAATCGCTATTTTTATTCTCCTACTTTTTCCCTCTACTTTCATCGACGAAGAGTAAAAAAATCCAAGTCTGTAATGGGTAATTGGCGCTCTTAGTTAACTAAAATATGAACTGTATGCTCAACGTAGTTTCTATTTCAGGTAACTAAGAGTGAAGGAATGTTATATGTCACTCCTCACCCCCGACTTTCAATTTTGTATTTCTGTTTCACTGAATGGAAACGTGCCGTCCGATGTGAGACGGAGAAATATAAGAAAATGAACATTCCACACATTACACGCCTCTGCTTATTGCATACTTAATATTTATTAATTTATTCTTGATGATTTACATATTATGAAATGAAAATATATGAAAAAGGTTTTATCTCTTTAAAAAAATAGAGCATGGAGAACCCAGATAGAGAGGACAATTGCTGGGAGATACGAATGAATAAAAGGGAAAAAGAAATTTTTAAATATCGCCAGATATACTGTCATATTCTTAAAGTGAAATATTTTTTTGAGATTAAAGCCTCTTCAATTTATTTTGTACTACCTAAAGTGGATTCTCAGGGAGTCGCTCGAGTTTGATTGAAATTGTATCAAATGCCTGGATTTCCTAATTTTTTTAAATTAAAAATACTCTTACGGAAGGCTACATGATATTTACTATATTAGAGAGATTTATTATAAACAGTGGATATAGTAATAAACATTATTGGCCACCAAAAGTCAATTTCAAGGAAAGACTAGAACGTCACAGTTTCTCTTTTTTAGCCTTCATTGAGGTTTCAGACTGTATTTTTTGCCGTCCGCGTGGCAACACAATCTCCTTTTTCACTTTCCTACCTTTGACTCGCCTCTTTGATGGTTGGTGACCTAACATTTCCTGCCACACGTCCTTTATGATGGGTTAGAAGGGCGTTTTGTAGATGAAAGGGAGGTCGAATGATAAAAAGGAAATAAGAGGAAGTGTTTTTTGGGAGACGAGGCGGTGAAAGTCGCACAGTCAGTTTGGCGGGTCTGAAAGTTGAGGAACTCCTAAATGCCCGTACGGTTAAATTTACGAATAGTATTCAATTTATTTTATAATTTGGATCACGTCTCATTTTTTTATCTAGTTAAAGGTCAAATAACGAATAAAATATCTTGTAATTAACAGACCCATTAGTAGAGACAAATTTATTCCGTGATGGATGTTTAGGGATCGAATTCGGGTGGTGTAAAGATTGCTGTTTAATGGTGAGGGCCCTGTTTTATATCACGAGGATATATTCTGTACTTGACGAGGTTTTCAATTGGCAAAACGCGTGGAGCTATGAAAATATAGTAGTACTTAACGGTTAACAAAATTATGAATGCGGACACAATGGTATGTTTGGTTGTGTGGTTGGGGTTTGAGCTTATCCGATACGGATGAGATGTCGACGAATAAATCACGTAAATTTTTCTCTCTTATACTCAGTACATTTTTTGTATACCATTAGTGAGTACCCTTTGAGGACAACTTATATTTACCCTGATGTTTCCGAAATTATTATTGCATTTCTGTCACACAGGACTTTTTTTCAGAGCGTCATTGATTGCTTCTGAATAAAATCCGGGATAGGCAGGGTAGATGGCTGATAGATGTAATAAAGGGCTATGGGTTGCTCAAGAGTGTGATAGAGGGAAGGATGTTGTGCAAGCGGGGTAGGTGAGGAAAGAGAATAGGTTTCATGGACGAGATAAAGAAGGGTAGATCTTGTGCTGAGGCGAAAATGGATGTTCTAGAGGAAGATAGGGGCCTTAAAGTATAAAAACCCGGGAATAGATTCTCTAACATTCTACAAAACCTACCTTAACCGGTAAAATTCTTTTCAAAAGCTGTATATTTCGAATAACTTACATATTACGTCTGACTTCTTTAATCCAGGAGTTGTTCTGGTAAGGAGCTGAGACTTCCATACTTGTTAAGCACGTTAATATGATAAGTACAACTTTTGAAAAATTTGCGGTACTCCATCAAAAATGTTTATTAACGTGATTAAACTTAAACAAAAACCACATAATTATAAACAAACTCGACCACCATCCGTATTTGATATCTATGTATCATCATCAGGTGATGAAAAAGGCAAAACGGTCCATTATATATTGACAGTAAGTGGAAGGGGTAATGAAAACGACAAATTTTAAGAGAACGGTCGGAATTGACGTGAAAATTGAATTACACTAATACCATATGAAATACCAAGTGATTAACGTACTTATAAGTAGAAATACGTTATTACTCTCTGATGAAAAATAAAGAATGCCTGAATGCCTAAGATAATGGAAGAAAAAGTTTTCACTCTTTTTATCAGTCCTGTGCAATGATTCACCAAATTCTATTATATTAAGGAAGATAACGTCCTTCCATTATCTTCCTAAATATGAGTGATCTCATATCGTCGTTTCTTTAATGTTATTGAGAGGTTTTCCATGATATTCTATGATAAATTTCAATCTATTTTATCACCATATACGGCCTCTTATTTGACGCTTTCTTATTTTTAAGTGAATGTGCTACATTTTACACATAACCAAACGACCGTAGCGATGTTTCTCAAGATAGCTCATGCAGCAGCAGATAGGATGGGGAACAAGCAGGTAGCAGACATTCGCTAATAAGCTTAAAATTAGGGTCACGACATAGTTTTAAAATTACGAATTGATCTAAAACATTGAGTTCACGTTGGTCATGTGTTATGTGTAGCACATTCACTTTAAAATCACTATTGTGGTCCAAGGTCAAAAATTGTTTCCAAAGTCACTTTTTTCGTCCTGATTTTTTAAAAAGTACTGTAGTATTCCTTTATTCTTGTCAGAAAAACTTCTCGATATCTGCCCCACGCATATCTCCCCTGTGGGTTTTTTTTAAATTTTCTGGGTTTTTACAAAAGTTTTATTACGTTAATCCCTAGATGACACAGGAAAATTTTGAGAACGAAGTATTTTCATTTCCCTCCCTTTCCCTTTTACCTTCATCGTCAAAGTCTCATTAACTTTCTTTTTTAGGTTAAGAATTCTTATATTTTGATCAGTATTGTATCATTTTGAATGCATTTATTTGGAGTGGTATTATTATAGATGGAAAGTTTTTCCCAACTTTTAGCTGAGGCTAGTTCTCGACCATTTCAGACCAAACAGCAATCTGAGCCTCTCCTATACTCGATCCTCTGATTTCTTCCCATTCATATCCTTTTCCTTCCTCTTATACGTCAGATCAGTACCTTTACCTTCTTCGGCAATGCCTTGATTGTTTTTTCATCATCTTTCGGGTGATACTAAACACTTTTTCAACCAGGCTATAGGCAGTTTCGAGCAGTTAAAGTTTACTAGTCTCTTGTTATCTATCCTTTGAGTGTGTCCGTTTGATTCATTCATTCTTTGACTCATCTAATCAACAATATTTACGATGTGATACACTCTTCTCATATCGTCATTTCTTCCATATTCTGGCAAAGGTTTCCCTGATAATCTAAGTTGAACTCTCATCTCTTTTGTCATCACAAACGGCCTCCTTTTTGAAGTTCCTGGTCTAGCTTTGGCATTGTATGTTGTGATAGGTCAAAAGATAACTTGTGATATTATTATCTGTTATCTTTATCATCTGCTCGAAAATATTTTTTTGAATCATTTAGTTCAGAGACCCGACTACCTTGTATATTTTATTGATTTGTTGCCAAATCTCACGTTCGATAATATTTTTAGACACAATAAATTTGTGACGAATGTAATTGAAGGCCAATTAAAGGGATAAGTCCCCAGAGGAAGACTCTTGAATAAGTTCACATAAAGAAGAAAATACATAGAAAGAACTTCCATGAGGTAAGAGAACTAGCATTAGATAGGGAAGGCTTGAGGGCGGCAGTAAACTAATTTTAGGATTGCACGACCGATGATAATTAGTGATGAAGATCAACAGAATTTAGTTGCCCTGCCAAATATCACTCTCAACTAGAAATTATTCAGATGATCCACTATTTTGTTGGGACATTCTTTTATTATTTTCACGGAAGCTCGCCCATTGGCTAAGCGGCGTTTCTTTTTTTCCTCGAATTCTGCGTCTCAGTTTTGATTTCGTGGAAAAACCAGAGAGGAATGTGGGGTTTAAACTGAGGAGAGAACGAGAGAGGACAAAAAAGATTGCCTTTATGTGGCAGTACGTGCCGTTCTCGGGGTCAGAAAAGTGTGCAAGTGGAAGGGTCGGAAGACAAGCTAATGTTGAAAACTTTCCGTCGACCCTAAAGAGTTTTTGTAAGAGGGGAAGGAGAGGAGGTGGAGAAAAGAGGGAGTGCGTGTTGGCCATATGGTCCAGAGAGAGAGAGATTGGGTAGTGGCGGGGAGAAGCTAAAGAGTTTTCTGAAAATTTCCTGGAAGTGTGTTTGTTGAACTACTCCGAAACGATTGCACTCAAGCGGGGAATGCCCGTCCTCCCCTCTGCGTGATGTGTTTAGGGCTCTGACCGAGGCAATGCCCGTCCGAATTCATCATTCTTGGCACCTTTTAAAGGGGCAAGGAGCACTCAGGCCGGACGTTTAAGCAAAATTTAATTTCCTCCTTTTTCGATTCCTTTTGCTTCTCCAGGATAGACGTTGCTCAAATTCATCCATAAAACACTTAAACCATTTGCAAAGGGAACTAAAGTGGCTGTACAAACATACATTTGACTAGTTCTATAGAAGTAGCATTTGTATATATTCGTAACGAATGGCAGCGCCTCTTCTTGAACGAAAACGGTTCAAATTTCAACCCTTTTCATGCTATCAGGACATTCTTTGTAGGTCAATGTGACCATAGTAACAAACATGCATTCGACTAGTTTTATAGAAGTAGCATTTATACAAATTCGTAACGAATGGCAGCGCCTCTTCTTGAACGAAAACGGTTAAAACTTCAACCCTTTCCATGCTTACAGGACATTTTTGTGTAGGTCAATGTGACCATAGTAACAAACATACATTCGACTAGTTTTATATAAGTAGCATTTATATAAATTTTTAACGAATGGCAGCGCCTCTTCTTGAACGAATACGGTTCAAACTTCAACCCTTTCAATACTAACAGGACATTTTTGTGTGGGCTAATAAATCTGCGAGGCCATGCATTCCATACATTCGACGTTACAAATATACATTCGACTGGTTTTATAGTAGTATAATTTATATATAGTAGTATAATATATATAATATAATATAATATATATATACATATATATATATATATATATATATATATATATATATATATATATATATATATATATATATATATATATATATATATATATATATATAATATATAGCAGAAAAAGGAAATAAATTTAGAAATATAAGCTAGCAACAAGGCGTTGAGGTTGGGGATGGATAGATAGGTATATCAGTGGACACTCACAGAAAGGCGATCCATGGTGACGCCGGTGTCCACTGCTCTCGGAAGCTTTCGGGTGAGAACCCTTCCTCAGCGGGAGAAAATCACAACTCTCCCGTTGTGATTTTCTCCCGCTGAGGAAGGGTTCTCACCCGAAAGCTTCCGAGAGCAGTGGACACCGGCGTCGCCATGGATCGCCTTTCTGTGAGTGTCCACTGATATACCTATCTATCCATCCCCAACCTCAACGCCTTGTTGCTAGCTTATATATATATATATATGTATATATATATATATATATATATATATATATATATATATATATATATATATATATATATATATATACATATATATATATACATATATATATATAATTTTTATAGTAGTATAATTTGTAGTATATTTATATATATTTATAAAATATATTTTTAACATATGTTTGTGGTTCATCTTGAAAGGAAGTGGTTACTTTTCAACCCTTTCCATGCTGACAGGACTTTTTTGTGTAGGCCAATAAGTCTATGTGACCATAGTTAGAAACATGCATTCAACTCGTTTTATAGCAGTAGAATTTATATAAACTTGTAACGTATGCTAGTGCTTCATCTTGAACGGAAACGGATCAAACTTTAACCCAATCCACGCTAACAGGACCTTTTTGTGTAGGCCAATGTGACCATAGTAACAAACATACATTTGACTGGTTTTATTGCAGTAGCTTTTATATAAATTCGTAGCTAATGCCAGTGCTTCTTCTTGAACGTAAACGGTTTACACTTCAACTCTCTCCATGCTAACAGGACATTTTGTGAAGGCCGATAAGTCTATGCGAACGTAGTTGTGAAAAAATAAACCAAATAATTAATCAGTGTAAATTCAAATAATATGAATTAAAATTAATAAAATTATAACGATTTCTGCCTCTAGTTAATAATAATTTTATAAAATAAATGCTTTCATAATGCTTTCTATCCTTTCCAATTCAGACGTACACATGCACTGAAACCCCTTTAAGTCCTATCAAGCAACCACCCCTCTCAGCGATCATTTTTCAGTGGAGCTGTCGGTTGTCGCTGAATTCAGGTTTCACTGTATGTGCAAATCAAACTAATATGCATAAAAATTTCTCAAGAGCAAATAAATTATGAATAAACAAATGACATCTGCATAGGTTTTAACAAAACCGTCGCTTTAAGAGTTTATTTCCAATTTTTTCAAATCAGCCACCCTTTCATTTCCACAATGCATCTGGAAACTGAACCCCTGATAAATTACCACCCCTCTTAACGACCATTTTTCAGCGGAACCCTTGGTAGTCGCTTAGTATGGGTTTCACTGTACTGACCAAACACGGTACTAAGACACATAGAGTATAGATAAAACGAGCAAATATCAATATATTGATTTACGCAGTAGGGGTGAAAATTCGCAGAAAATGTAATCAAATTACTTGCGGCAGGCAAGGATAACTTGGAAAAAATGAGCGATGACCGGTCTTGCAATAATTTTTCAAATAAATAAATGAAAAAAGAGTTAATATAAACTATTGTTTTAATGTTTGGAGTCCTGGCGATTGGTTATCAAGTTTTCGTGTTAACGCTGTAATAGCTCTAGTACAAATAAAACAGTATCTTTGTTTACTTGGTGGTATGTTTCAATAGATATATTTATTTATAACTTTTACTTAACCACAAAAAACACATCTCTCACCTTGCAACTCATATACTCAGGTGAAGGAGATACAGATAAGAAGAAATGGTGTTCCATCAGATTTTTAGGTCTCATCGCTAACCGTCTTGTTAAATATTTCCCCAGAGATGAATTTTATCTAGCTTTTAAGACTCCTTATAATTTTAGGAACTTGCTAATTAAGTGTAAGGATCACATAGATCCAAACAAGAAAAGTGATGTATATGATCTACATTGTAATGACTGCAAAAGTATGTATGTTGGGCAAACTCAAAGGAATTTTATAATCAGGACCAAAGAACATTGTAGTGCTTTTAAAAACAATAATGAAATTAGAAGTAACTTCGCCAAACATTTATTGTGTAACAATCATAGCAGTGCTTTTGAAACCAAAATCCTACGTAGTAGTAATCATTCACGTGAGCTCGATGCCCTCGAGCAATTACAAATTCTGAGGAAAACTAATGATCCTGATGTGTTTGTTGTCAATGAATCTTGTTTCCTTCCCCCTCCCCTATCCTTGAAGCAGTTGCATATTTGTACCTGCCACTTCTCTCTTTACCCCTTCAACCCCCTCCTTATTTTCTCCTTTCTTCCACCCCCCTGCCCCACATCATCACCCCCGCACCCCCTCCTTCTTTCCTTTTTCCCAATATATAAGAGAGTTCCCGACTTTATCATGCACCTGAAGATTAAGTATTGAAACCTAGGTCGTGTGTTTTTGGAGGTTAAGTAAAAGTTATCAATAAATATAGCTCTTATACAAACTCCCGTTTACTCCATAGCGCGATCTTGTCAAGAATTTTTGTACTCCATATTTTCCTTGCTTTAAATCTCAGATGAGTTTTACATGTTTCTTGCATCCCCTTAGGTTGATTGTAACCTGTTTTTTCCTTGTTCTTCTCCTATCTTTATCCAACATTCTCTCTCTTGACGCTCCATAATTATGCCTTATGCGTCAATTTCTACCGCCTATTCCGAACTCCTAAGCAGAATGTGTTTTATCTTTCTGCAACGGTTGATGCTAAGATAAAAAACTTTTCTGCGAGTGCCGGCGTTTTAGTAATAAATTAATCATAGAGTTTTTATAGATGAATAAGTTAGCAATTCACACGTAATCAATTCTTTGTTTGTATTGAGCTTAATAAATTGTGTTCCAATATTTTTTCAGGGTATACGATATATTTCTGCAGCCCTCATTTCCGTTCTGAGACAATGTCGCACCATTGCTCAATGTTCTGCTTCGGGGATTCCGAAAACCAATCGCCATCGTCCTTTTCCATGCAAAATTTTCCTCCCTAATCATATTTGATGGCCAGCTCCCTCTCCATCTTTATGGTGCTCATATTGGCATAAACCGGAGCAGCCCAATTAAAACTGTGCATTGGATTTACCGCCAAAAAGAGCAAGACGGCTGCTGTGAGAAACGGCGTTTTGAAGTTGGCAACAATAGTTTGCGACCTTGGGAATCACAAGTTGTAAAACACGGATACTATCTTCAACCCTCTGCGAAGCCAGTTTGTAGGGATACAAGCCATTCATTGAAAATGGTTTTTCTGAGCAACTGCAACCTTGTTTCGATACCACTAACTAGTATTACGGTGGTGTGGAGTTTGGTGGCGGCCGTGGTGCTAATACGTGACACGAAACGATCATTGCAAATCAATACCGAGGGTGGCGATAAGCATCAATCAATGGGCTCGATGAGGATAAATAACGACGGTCCACGATGGAGAAGTTATCTTACGAAGCGAAAAGTAAAAGACAGAAAACATTCTAAATACCGTTCAATTTAAGTTAACAAAGTGAACCAGTAAAAATACAAACTAAGATGGAGGTACGTTACGCTGGTTATTCAAGCGATACGCTCCTTATTAATGTTTTATAAACTTCTTTCGCATTCTCATGCCCCCAGGGTCAACACTTGGTAAAAAAGATGTTATATTTAACACGAATTGCATACGGTCATTCTATGAACTCTTTATTAGCAATAAAATTCTAATTTGTCTGGTTTTCGAAAGTTTTAGTATTGCATCGTTTTTACTTAGACATAATATCTTTTGCTGCACAATTTTATCGTAGGTCTAGTCATTTTTCTTTCCATCATTAAGTTTGAGAGGATTTATTAAGTTAACCGTTTTATGATAAAACTCAAGAGATGAGTTTTTGGATCCTAGTGTGCGTATCAAAATTGTCATTTTTAAAGTGTCATATTTAAATTTCTCTCGGGAAAATCAGCCTGGACGCCTCAGCGTCTAACCTGACGGTGGAAAGTTTTTCCAGGTTGCGTGAAATATATTTTTAAGGTATTAGGGAGTATATTCCCATCAACCGTCATCATATTTCTATCCTTTTGGGATATTATTAGGAAACTTACTGAGGAGGCCTCTCACGTGGGTGGCAGTAAAAGTCACGGGTTATTTTGAGCAAGAATGATCGAAGCGTGAGTGCTCACGGTTGATGATCTTCGATGCACAGGACCGGATGAGACTCACGTGCAAGTGAGTTTATAACACCCCTTTGTGCCGGTGGAACTTACTCGAAAGGAAGAGCCTTTCACTTGTGGTCCTCTATCAGATCCGACGTTGAGACTCCCCTCGTTGACGCACTTCAAACCGATGATCACGAACCAGTGGGCCGCCAACGACTTAAAGCGTCTGAGGTTGCTGCTTTTGTCAATTTATCTCCTCCAGCTTCACGCATGAAGTAAAATACTTTCATGATATTAGGGTGGCTTTGGCTTCAAGTTACATATTTTAGAGATTCTGAAAATTTGAAAACACTCTTGGATCTTAGAAGAACGTTTTATAAACTGAGGTAAAGAACAAGTAGGGTTTACAGTCTAGTTTTTGTTATGTTTCCCTCTTATAATTGAAACTTAATATCGATAACTTTTTGTCAACATGGTTTATTGCGTATTCCCGTCGCGTGTTTGGTTTTTTTGACAACAGTTTTTCCCTTCTTCCTTGGGGGCGTCTTCAGGTCCAGGAATTGCAAAATGTCCAACGGACATGAAGACGCCCCCAGGAAGAGGGGAGAAACTGTTGTCAAAAAAACCAAACACGCGACGGGAATACCTGAAAAGAGCAATATTAACAATTATAAGAGTCGCGGAAGCCTTCAAAGAAATGGTTTATTGGGATTACGAGTCACACACAACAACAACCTTTTCGCTTCACAACATTTCAGTAAGACACGGAACCAGAAGTTCCTGTTACATGGTTGCCAACCTAGGTGTACACCTACACCGGGGTAGCCAACCTAAGATGATATTGCCACAGTTTTACTGTGATTTCGCTTTGAAAATTGAAATTTATCATGGGCTCTTATGAATATTGTTCAAATTACAGCAGAAAAATTTGAATTTGGGCGAGAAAGCAAACTCGGACTTTTAATTAAAACCAACCATAAAAGCCAAATGTCCAGAAAAATTGAATTAAAATAATGTATATAGGTATGTGCCAACTTTTTTTAAGCTACCACTGCAACAATGTCATGATTGAAGTCAAAATGCGGTAGTTCCACACAGAGTTCCGCGCAGCAGTCGTTTACTATAGCTGGACAACTGTGAAGATAAAAAAATATACACGGGGAATAATCTGCACATTTTGTACGCTAGTTTGATCTTCAATAAACCATTTGATTCAGCATTGAAAGGAGGATTCTTTAAATAAAATAAAAATGTGTAATGTAATTTTGTGTTTGTTTTGAGTAACACAGTAAAGCCAGAGTCACCTCAAGTCCAAGCAAGTGCAAAGGCTCGTGCCTATTATTACATATTCATCCTCCGTGACAGTACATTGAAAAACTTAGCGGTGAATACCCCAGCTCTTTTAATGCGCACCATACTGTTATGATTATGGTAGAGTATAATATAAAAATTGATCTTCTCAGGTAGATTTAATGCATGATATAAATTTTTGTAGTTCACCCTCCGAGTTGAAACTGCTATGTGTCAAGTGGCACAAGCTATTCCTATTATGCATTCTACCTCATTGATATTTTGGTTATTGGTTTAAATGCTTTAGGTGGCTCTGGCCTCAAGGTCACTCATTGAAAATTTTCTGAAAACTTGAATATTGCATCTTATAAGTGCGTTTTGTAAATTGAAAGTTAAATAAACTAGGGTTTACGAACTAGTTTTACCGTAATTCAGGCTTGAAAGTGGAAATTTTAAAAATGGACTCTCATGAAGATTGCACGAGTTTTATTTGAAAAATGCCTCGTTGAACAAGAAAGCATACTCAAGCTTTTAGTTGAAAGCCTTTACAATAACCGATGGGTCCAGGAAAATTGAATAAACTAATACATTGGAAACTTTTTCAAAAATGTTTAGCAAACTACTGACATAAATGAAGTCTAACTGCGGTGCTTCCATGCTCTTGACGCTCTAGTCGGCCCCTTAGGCTGGACAACTGTGGACAATAAAAATATATTTGTGGAATATACGGCATACTCTGGGTCTTAATTTTGGTTTTAAATGAGTAACCAATTTCATTTTTTAGGAATCAAGATTTTTTAAACTGAACGCATGCGATTAAGATACCGAAGGACCAGGCGACTTCCGATTATCATAACTCAAATTGAGCTTAAATTATATGATTTATATATCAGAAAAACTCCAATGATACACAACTGTTCAGGCCAACGTCTCACTGCAGACTGATAAGGAAACAAGACACCGGAACATGTGGCTATTTAAACGGAAAAATTTGTCTTCCTTAGTCACAAGAATCTATACACCTTATCTATACATCTAACACGAAATACACTTTCTAGATGGAAATTTATATTGAAACAAGTGTTTATAAACACTGAATTAGTAAATATTGGTAACTAAATAGTTTTCTTGACTTACATAGTCAAGCCACAGCCACTTTAATGTAGTGATAGACTAGTACTTGTCCAAACCATTACTTCACAAAAGCAGGGAAGAATCATGCTCATGGACTTCGGACTCATTCAGTAAACCTTGTAAATCGATGTATATTGAGCTAAGCTAAATGTGCCCCTGGCTGTAAAAATATACTTTTAGTCCCATGGTGAAAGCTAGATGAGCGTAGTTATGTTGTCTACTCCGGTTGTTCCTGTACCAAGAGAAAAAACGGATTAAATAGAATTGTTTCCCTTACGCTATTTAAAAAAAGTATAACTTTCTCGACTAATGTAATTAGAATTTTTTTAAAGTGACACAAAGATTATTATCATGCTCCTCACTACATTTCTACGTCTGACAGATGCGATAAAATAAGAGATACACTGTCAAACAGATAGGTACAAAAACTCGTTCTTTCCGCGCACAATAAACGGTCACCTAAAATACCGAGCTCCACCAAATACCTATAATACATGTCACCATTTCATCTTCCAAAAACTTACATCTTTACACGGCTGGTGATCTAACACACATTGCCACACGCCAATGCAACGGCTCGCAGGGTATTATGTAGATATATATGTAAATTAAAAGAAGGTTGTTAAACATTTTGATCATTGATGTATTCAACTCACAGCCAACGTTTCGCCAAATAAATTGGCATTCTCAGGGCTTTCCAACGCTAAACAAAGAGACACAGAGCCAGGTAATTATACAGTTATTAGTACATACAAAATTTCTGAATCAAAAATATTTACCTACCATTGACCTTGATATTGAAAAATAAAAACGGAAGTCACACACAAACGGAACTCAAAGCAGTTAAGGAGTATGCAAAGAGCCAATAAATAACTTTACAATCAACAAGAAGTTGGCAGTGAGTGAAAGGCATCAATGACCAAAGAATTAATTATCTTCTTATTAGCTATTTTTAACATTCTTCTAGTTAAATCAATGTAATTCAGACATTTCCATTTTCAACAAACGAAATAATTTACTGCTCTTCCGGAAATACCGGTACATAAGGAATCATCTCCGTGTCGGGGATTTTTCGCATGAAAAAATAAAGGAATTTATAAAGTGCGCCGGATTGGAAAATGACAATGCCAGACCAGTCGGCCCTTCAAGTATTCAGGCTGAAGATCGGCTGGCCGGAAACCATGCATTCGCTCTCATAAAATCCTAATTCTCTTCATAATATTTCTTTCTATTTAAATTCCCATTCAGTGAATCTTCATTGTCCCTTTGATGTTCTTGCGAGTTAATCCGATAGAGGTTCTTTCTGTTATTACCATATTCGATATCTTTTGTCTCAATTTTTTCCAGATTATTGGATTCCCGTTTTTATCGTGGCTCCCTTGACTTTTTCGTTGATTTACCCGCATTTTTTCAAATTTTTCTTCTCTTGGTCCACTTGGCTCTCATTATCTTCCATGAGAATCCGTCATTAAAGGCACTTTCCTTTTTATACTCATTGATTTGAATCCTATTTTGGTCCATAAATACTTCACTTCGTGCATTTCGCCTTGCGTCTTCTTCATTTGTTTGCTACCTTCTCTGTTTATGTTTTCCGTATTTAAGTTGTGATAACAGACTATATTTTGAATAATTAAGACAATTCTTTAGAAAATCATTAGTCTAAGGTGGTTCATGTACATATGCATTTTATGGCCGCGTAGTCTGAAAAGGTAGGTTTAGTGTGATTGAATTTATTCATCTAACGCTAAGCTATTGGTTTAAAATATTTATTTTAAAATCCCCACTTGCACTTTGCTCGATGATCACGTCCAGTTTATTAAAAATGATAAACTCAGCGGGTTATTCTTCTTTTTTCTAGTTCATTTTATAATATCTATCAACTCGCTTCATTTGGCAATACTCAGTTCTCTGTTATACAAATTGAACCATTTAATTTTGCAATAGTGACTCTTGAAAATTAGTTTTAATATCAGATATCAATACGATCTTTAATACTTTGCTTACTTCTATGAGTGAATGAGTTAATGGGTGCATTCAGGGGACTTAGCGCTCCGGGAGTGGTGGAGCGGACCGCTACGTGGCATCTGCTAGCTCCGTTCCCCTTAATGCGAAAGTTGAGCGAGCGCCACGGTGGGACTTTTGAAATTCAAGAAGACGACAAGTAGCCGACGCTAAGTGATTCAACTGACGAATATTGGTGAACTTAAGCTGAATTACACTCCCTTAATATAAATATTATCTATTCTGGTTTCATAAATTTACATCAAAGTTTAAATTATATGACGATCTGCGCACGTTATGTAAACAACAACAAATAACATCCAATGTGGCGGCTCGCTTTTCTATCATCGGAAGTAATCAATTCATTGGTGATGTCACGGGCTATAAAGATTTCTTTTATCCTTGGGTGATTTATAAGCACGAACCATGAATATGGTATATTCATGGTACGAATATTCAACACGCTTGAAGATCAGAAGAGTAGAAATATAATCCTGATATTTTGACGAAAAGTTGAAAAATGCATTCTTACTCATTTTTCAGTTGTACACTTGTATTTAAGTAGATGCGTCGGTCATTTATTTAAAAAAAATTATTTACCCATCAAAAACGAGAATTATAGCATTCAAGAGATAAGTAATATGTGCGCAAAAGTCTTTTGAAAATTGACGAAATGACCTAAATTTTCAATTTCATGTTATCCATTGTCATTAAAGATACCTTATTATAACTTTTTAGGTGACATTTTTTATTATATTGTGTATTTATATATTTGAAATAACTATTATTTCAAGAACCATTTTACATTGTTTATTAATCATATTTTCTGATTAAATTATGGAATGTGAGACTTTTTTTAGAAATATTAATGAGATAGCTGTCCTTCATTCTTTAAGTTATTGAAGTGGAAAGCCTGTACCTACTTTTTAATTTTTTGAGACCCCCTGATCAAGGTCGAAAGCATTGCCAGACCAAACTGTGATTGCTGCCAACAACTTGAGTTGTTGTTTATAGAAAAATTTTATCTTTTTTTTTCAAATAAAATGTTGAATATATGGTGGGTAGGTACCTGTGGTAAGTCCAAACATGTGACAACAGAAAAAGAGTTCCGTAATATACTGCTGAAAGAATTCCGTAATCTTAACAAGAGAATAATTAAATTTATCAATTGCTTAAATAAAATATTCAGCTTAATCTCAGGTGTGATCATTTTTCTGCGATTTACACCATACACCCAGCCTTTGGAATATTAGTTGAACAGCTGCTATGGGTGAAAATTAGGTGGCCATGAAATTTGGGTGAAAATTATGTGGAAATCAATCTAAGCATTTAAGAGCCCCATCCTTTGATTATCCATCAAAGTAAGCAGAGATCACTCATTCTTGTTCGAGTTTTTTTGATATGATTATATAAATACCTATGGTTGTGTTCTACTACATGATCTCATGAGGTATCTTGTAAGTAGCTGCTCTGGCAAGTTCAGTACAAAAGCCCAGTGTGTGGGCAAAAGCGGTGTGATCTTGGCAACTAATGCAAGCTGACTAGTTGATTACACAATTACCAGTAATTCTTTATTAGCAACTGTAAATATAGTCAGTATACTGACCAATCACTAATTACATACTCAACCATGGCTAATGAGCCACTGAGAGCTCCTGTCAGTGTACTTCATACTCCATATTGTCATATTGTATTTAATTAGTTACATGACTGTTTATGTTTTGCTTATTTTACAACGGATCATGATGAGTATAATTGTACTTTAACATATGGGTATGGAAGTGTAGGAGTGCCATGTCTTTTTCATTTCGTCATGAGTATTGACAATGTGATCAAATCAAAATTTTCCCTGATACCTTGCTGCATGGTAGTACTAATACTAGTACTTATTAGTGTGGTTATTATGGTAGTACTACTACTAGTACTTATTAGTACTACCATGCCTTGCTGGCTCCTTAAAATACTAAGGTTATTTTTTGGCAAGAATCAAATGACTAGATCTGCAACTTGACACCGGTAATCACCAAAAACAAAAACGAAAGTAATGTCAGAAAACCAACGCACAGAAGTTTTGGACCTACTTGCATTTTCTGAGTCGTAACTATTTTACTTATAAAATAATGCGAAATTTGTCATCAAATTGCTTCCACAAAAAGTCCAAAAAGCCTACGAGAAACATTTAAACGAGTTGTATAAGGTCGAATCATAAACTGTCACAGTCATTCGATCGAAGATAACACTTTAAATATCTTTATCCGATTGTCTTTATAGTTCTACAGCAGTTTTTGCTATATTCGCATTACTTGTAAAACATGGGATCACCGAGAAAGGGCTATACCTTCCCTTTTGATACATTATGAATTTTCCGGGAAATCTGAATTCCCGCCGATCTCCAAGCGCTCAGAGCCGGTAGCGTCCCAAAAGACCGCTCCGAAAGATGGCAGACCGCTCCAACTGAGCCGCTACGTAGTGGTTGCATTCAGGGGGAAATGGCCTGAGCGCTCCCGGAGCGCTCCGTCCCCTGAATGCACCCAATGAGTTCACTCATGGCAGAACCAAATCACTGATACATCGATCTAGAGAGAAAAACTTTTCAATCCTAATTTTTTTCGCGAATTTCTCGAGAAATGTTTCGTAAATACGGAATACACGAAGAAATTTTATGAGCATTATCCAGCATTATCTTGACAATGCTCCGTGTTATTCTCTTCTGCACTGCAGGGGATGAGTATAACCCCGAGTTCACCTAAAAAGATACCATCTATATATCATTCATGCTTTGCCTCATGAGAATTTACAAAAGGTGCTTCCGGAAATATCGAGGAATGTTACCTCATTGTACGCTCGGTATATCCTGAAGCGATTCTCCCATTTCCCTTCACTCCACCATGTTCTTATCCTCTATTGCCGTGTAATCCCTTCCAAAAAAAAACCTTTTTCTTTCTCCTGTCACTTCTCCCGTCTTCACTTTGCTGCGTTTTTCTCATCCTTCTCATTCATTTCCGGGCATTTTATCCCATCTTACGCTCTATTCACCCCATCCCTTCCTATCTAGTCGTTCCCAATGGCACTGCACATCATTTTCATGGCTTTAATACTCTGTCATACATTCCCCTCATTCCTGTGTCGTTCGGGATCATCGTTTTTTCGCCTAGGTATCTGTGGAGACCTCGGGTGGCACAATTTTTCAAATAATCTTTCCCATGTCTGTTCTCTTCTTCATCTTTCTCCACTTTTCCAGAGTATCCATCCTTCTTACAACATAATTTAGGTATTAAATATTGGGTTTTATATGTAAACTGAACGTTTTTTCTTTTTTAAGAATCCGCACTATTTATTTTTCTCAACAAAGGTCCTGCTGAGTGCGTACGTGTTAAAATGTTTTGACTTGTCGTGTTGTACATAGCGATCATTGCCTTAGGTCTAAAATACCAGACGGAAAAGGTTATATCTGTGATGCATTTGATGATGCTTCCTGTATTAGGACCTATAATTGTCCACACATTACGGTGGAAGTCGCATCATGTAACTTTTCGGGAAAAACTGGGAAAAATAGTTCAAATAAAGTGTAAATCGTAGAGGAAAAAATGAAATACGCTAGTTTAGTCAAATGCAGCAACATGCGTTTGTAAAAAATGTCAATAGTGATCAACTGAAGATTTTTTCCTTTTCCAGAATTGAATGTGATTATCCATATCAGCGTTTATTTTAATTTGCGCATTTTCTCTAGGTACCCCTCTTCTTTTTATTCAGTGATAAATTGATTTAAAAATAATCATGTATTGTTATTTTTTATTGTTACGTTTCTGAAAAAATCTCGCTTTACACATTAATGAGAAACCAAGGATGAGCTTTTTGAAGATGAGGGTTCGGAGATGGTTGCTATTAAGTCAATGAAATGAATATTCTGCCTCTTTCTTAACTTAAAAGTAGTTTCAGTGCTAACGCAACGAAGACCTGTCAATATCTATTTCTCTACGCATAGTACACTCCACCGAGTGTTCGTCCACGACTACATGTATTGTTGCGTAGAGTAGATTTACATGCTCTCTAATTAAGCCCAATTAATGTGACATTGACATGGATGTTTATCTTAAAATGCTCTTTCACTGCTCATGATACAAACATAATCTAGGCCATAGCCTAGTCATAGGGCCATTGATATTAATGCTTAGTCTAGGAAAGCGTCAGCAGAATGCCAACAAACCAAGGTTGATGTTATCACAGCATCATTAAGAAGTAGTCTTTCTTTCACATATTCACATTAATTTCGCAAATCACCTGCATATATCGCATTTCCTCAACAACAGCTAAAAAAAATCAGCATCTCAAAAGATTATATGTTTTATTCACTTCATCTCTGCAGACTCTTGAGGTCCTCTATCAAATGAGAGACGGAAATACTACATGACACGTATCTCCTTCATTCTTTTTCCTTTGCGAATCAGGAAGGACCTCAGTCTTGTTGTTGTGAGAGAACTCATCCCCAGGGCTGAATAAATATCAAATCAATCCGGTCCGTGCTGCTCGCCCACTTTCTTCTCAATCTTCTCTTTCTCCGTCTCCGCCTCCTTGCTCTTTCTACTCTCCCGCCATCATCCTTTCACTCACTCACACTCCATAAACTCCTTCCCATTTTACCCTCATTATCCGCAAGGGGCCTGATGGAAGGGCCCGGAGGCGTGCCAAGGGGGGGGGGGGGGGGGAGAGTGGAGACCGAGGGCGTTGTAGCAGGGGTTTGGTCGTTGCCGCTTCGCCTATCTCATTCCTCCCTACCCCGACCCTCCCAACCACCCGAGTGAGGAACACATAGTTTTGCCAGTGCCAGCCCCGGGCTCCTTCCAGAATCCCATGGGAGGGACACCCAATCCTCGCCCATCACTCTCTCCCTACCTACCCTTCTCCTTGCTTTCCTTTCCTCTCCCCGCCCCAATCCCCCAACCCACCCACCCAACCCACATACTAACACCGTCTGCCTTTTAAAGCACGTGAAAAAAAAAGAACGGTTCTCGCTCATTTCTCTCTCTTTCTCAAGTCTCCCGAGGCGAAACCTTAGATCGACCCTCGAATCCTTCTTCTTACTCCGTTCCCCCCCCACACACATGCTTTTCCCCCTGAAAATAAAACAACCCTTCCTCGCATGCACGCTCGCGCGTACATAAAAGTGCCGCCTCGCGGAAGAAAGGGGAATGTAGGTACCGAAGGATAAACTTGGAGGAGTTTCCTAAAAAGGCTAAAACTTCTTGAAAGCCGTGAGACATGCACCCTCTCGGAAGTCGCCTTACAGCGGTAGGAAGAGCCCGCAAGGAGAGTATTATTGTTTTAAAGGCAAAATAATGATCCTACATGCGTTCTGTTTTGCATTATTTGCATTATGCAACATTGCGATAATCTGAGGATAAGTGGATTGGTTTGAAAATATTTGGGGATCGACCAACAACTGAGGTCACTTGCGCCATTGAGGTTAGGTGAGTAGGTAAGCAGGAGAAAGCTCTTCGAGGAATGAAAGGCAGGGTGGAGAAAAATTCGGCTATTTAATGCATAAAGCAGTTTTGAGGGTTCCTACATAAGTTTACCCCTTCTTTTGTTTCCAGTTTGATTCTTGTAAGAATCTTCGCTTTACTTTAACATAAAAAATATAATTTATTTTATTTTTTAAATCAAGTTTGTAAATTAACAATAGAGTGCTTTCTAAGTTTGCTATTACAAAATTATATACAATTTGCGGTTCTTGACGCCACATTCGGCCTGCTTCTTCTTGGGCAGCATCTTCGTCCACGTCCTCTCCTCATTCTCTAGTTTCGGTCCTTGTGCATGGTTGTATTAACTGATGTTGGCGCACCAGGATCGAGAAAATGAGGACAAGGGGCGTAGAAAAAATCCCGGCATCGGAATTACCCTTCTTTGAACAAAAGGTACCATGGGCCACGGTTTAAAGTCTCATTCGACTGATAGGGTATTACACTCTCTAGGCCTATAGAGCGCTCCTCAAGATACCCACGTAGGGGAGGGGATTTCCTCTGAAAAGTAATGATAAGTTATAGAAAATAATTATAAAATTTGGGTCATTCACAAGGAAGTTAAGATAATTGATCTTGGTTTCAGTGCAAGAGCGTCATTACATATACTACCACTTTCTCTACAGTAGCTTTAATGTCTCTAGCACTGTATTCCACGTTGTTGGAAATGCAAACTTATTTTATTTCGTTCAGCATGTCCATATGTCAGGAAAAACAATCGTAGTGAAGAAAAAAATGATGATTGCCGGAAGAACTTCCACTCTATCTTCGTCAACATACAAATACATTAAATATACTACATTAAATACTACCCAACGAGCCGCCTCTTGGACATGTGGCAGGGGTGTTAGGACACCAGCCGTGTAAAGATGTAAGGTTTGGAGAGGTGAAATGGTGACGTTCATTACGGCAGTGTATTTAGTGGAGCTCAGTTTTTATTGTGATCGTTTATTGTGTGCGGATTGAACGAGTTCTCATACCGATCTGTTCGGCAATGTATCTCTTTTTTATCGCTTCTTTATGATCTAGAGACGAAGTGAGGCGTCATGATAACATTCTATGTGTCACTCTGAAACACAGTAATCCTGAATTTCTCAAGCAAGGCAAGCCTAGCGTGTAGCTTCCGAGTCTTTTGGGGTTCTCACCTTACCCTCCTAAAAGTTGTAACTCACTGTGTGTTCCCTCGTTTCTTCACGGAGGTGGGCGGATTTTAAGTGACTCACGTCAGCGCAACTGCCCAATATGGAAATCATGGCGAGTAAATGAAGCAATAGCACTGGTGCATTAGAAATGAAGCATTACCGCCTGGTGGTGAACGTGAATTGAAATGTGCGCCGCACTATTTGACTCTTTTGGGGGGAATATTATATCCCTTAAATCAATCGATACAATGTATATTTTCCTCTTCTAAAAACCTGGAACTCGAAAAAATTTGGTTACTTTTTAAAATTAGTGGTTTTTCTCAAGACATCTTGAAAAAATATGCCAAAAAATCACTCGAGGCGAAACAACTGACTTCAAAAAAAAGCAAGTGTGCCGAGGAATAAATTTTGGGATTTTTGGAAGACAGAAATTTCTTGGAAATCGAGTAAGGCTTTTGTTACTGTCCTCGGTTATCACGATTACAGAAATATTATGAAACCTACACGCGAAGGTGGGTGTTTGCATGACACGTATTTTCTTATCTTTTTAGAAAACTCCCTTATAATGCGTGCTGCTTAGTTTAAAGAAGTCTACTGATAAAAAGCCAGAGTTTTTCCTTTTTGATGTGATTAGATTCAATTTACCTACCAATGTTTGCCTTATTGCCCCATCTTAAGGCACCGAATATGGTGGAAACTGGATTATTTTTTCGACTTATTCAATTGATGCAATATGGACCCAAGTGAGCATCTGAAAATACCTTTTCTGGTGTAGTAGCCATTCACCAGACAAAATGCTCATAGGAGTAGTCATTTTGACGCCAAATCTAACGGACGGAGTACCTCATCTGAGATGCTTTCTACGCCGCACGCGATTGGGAATCAAGATTCCGCTGATAAATCTCCGCTGTGGACGGGCAATTATTGTAAAATTCATCGTCATTGGTTGTTTAAACTAAGGATTGCTTGAGGTCCGTTTATTCGGATTTTTCCCGCGTTGATTCATGTTAACGGACACCAGTTTCACTAACGTTATAGCTAGCGTCGTCAGGTCCTGAATGAGCTGCAGAGATTCTTGTCCTTTATATGTACCCAACCGGCCGGTCAATCAACGTGCGCCTGACTAGCCCAAGCGTTGGGTATATAAAAGGTCTTTCTCTGGGGAATTTTCCGTCTATTTTACCTTCAATTATGTTATTCACAAATCCAATGTGTCTCAGGGTATGAGACACAATGGGCTGGTTAGACGCAACACATTGCATAAATATATAGCAGGAAATTAAATTAAAATACATTGGCAAAGAGCTGTGTTGATGAAGAGATGTGAATATAGAGATTCAGAAGGATGACAATAAGAACAGGGGCCTCAATAATATCCAGAGAATTGAATGAATATATATGGAAAAAAAGACTTCATAATGTTATAAGCAAAGTGTGAGTTATGGCTGACACTATTACAAGACCAATGGTGATATGTGTGGTGAACACTTGGCCAGAAAATGGAACAAAAGCATAAGAAAAACTTGCGAAATACGAAACATGATCATATTGACTTTAAAAAGTAATTGCAGATTGAATTATAACATAAATCACTCCGTAAAAAGTTTTTTATAATCAAATTAGCACAGTATACTTTGAGGTGGGAAACGAAAGAATAGAATCACTAAATATTGGTAGAGTAATAACCGTACCCTTGAACAAGTATGGATAGCAGGGTGATTGAAAAGAATAATATCAATCTGGTTAATATATCGAAGTAAAACATAGAAGAACCCAGGTTTCATTTACTTCATCTACATCTACTTATTAGCCTGAAAGCCACCACAAGGCTGTTTGGAAGGGGGTAGCTTAACACCTGCATGAACTACAGTGAAGAAATTTACTTTTACCAATAAGCACCACACAATCGGTATAATACAAGTGCCACAGAAACCACTAAAAATAATCCATAACATAACGATGAAAACGTGACACAAGATCCATGCAGGGAAAAAGTAAAACATGGTGTTAGCACTACTTGGCAGATTTTGAAACATGTACTGGATTAAGGTTCAAGTTCTGGGTTTCTCTGGGTTGGGTGGAGTACTCGGTTTCTATGGGAACCCAGTACTTTAGTCACCAAACCAACCTAATAATCTCCGGCTAATTCACGCAGTGGGTTTCTACGCCACTTTAAAAATGCTTAATGAGGGGACTAGTTAAGAGAGGGCTTTAAAGCAATCTAATCACGCAGTGTGCCTCGTCGGTGAGGGAGGAAACCGTTTAGTCAGCCTCATATCCTTTTTTTAATCGTTCCCTCCTGACCCATCCCGTACACTTCCCGCCTCTTTATCCCCTAGTCCTTCTTCTTCTCCCAGGGCACATTCAACCCTTTTTATTCCCTCTCTTTCTCTCTCCCTGTCCCTGACAAGTCGTGTGTTATCCCTTTCTCCGACCCACTCAACCCTTTACCCCCGCTCCCTCATTTCTCACCTCTTAAGACCTCTTTTAACCCCTTGCGACCTCACCCTCTCTTACTCGCCCAACACACACATCTATTACTACCACATTCTCCATCTCCACACATTTCTCATGCCCTTACCCTGATCTACACTCTCCTAGTCCCTCTCTGTTTTCCCTCTCCTTCTCTAAGGCTAAGACGCGCCACTGCTTTTGCACCGATCCATGCCCTCACCATCTCTTCTACGAATTTACTTTAATCTTTTACGGCTCGGACTTTCCTTTATCAGCCATTTTACTTCCTTAAAATATGTGACACTTCTTGCACCAACATTTGTGATTACCATGATAATGCCTTCAACAGAATCATTCACAGGTGTAAAGTTATTTTTTTGTCAGTCTACCAATTGAAATAGGTTCATATTGAAGTCAGTAAATATCATCTAGGCTTTAAATTGGTAGCTCTCAAATTCATCTATCATATTTTCCTCTTCGGATCAGAAATACTAAGTGTGTAAATTTGCAAAGAGGAAAAATGATTCACCTTGACCAGAACTCAAGTCCGAATCCGTCGATATTATGCCAAGTATTTCCCCCCGTTAACAAATTTTGAGATAACAGAGACTAGACTCGGCATTATCTGTACGGAGTCGTCCTTAGGTTGTTCCTGCGAGATTGTTCCCTAGTCATAATGGAGACCATATTCGAAGTATATGTCTTAATTCAAGCAGCTGTAGGAAGTATAAATTAAATATTACATTATAAATTGTGCAATTAACTAAATTTTTAACCAGAAATTCTGTATAATGAAATAGACATAATTATGAAAACCTTAAAATTGACTCTTTTTTCACGTGGTATGTTTAAAACTCCTTTACATCGGAAGATTGTTTGTGAACCTAAAAAATTGTTTGATCGGAAGATTGTTTGTGACCTAGTTGGCTAAGTATATGATTTATTTTCAAAAATAGTTGAGAAAACATACAAACTGCACATAGCAAATTTTTTGACGAGATCTTGGTGCCATAATTTACTCATTTTTAAATAACGTCTCTCTGGCATACACGTACAAGTCCCGAAAAGTAGTTCGGCAAAGGGCTGATATTCTTATACCTTTGGAAAGGCGATATATTTTTCTTAATAATTAGACCGAATTCATTGATTTCTAATTAACATGATTTTTCGTTTTAACTACCTTAAGTCCACGCGACTTTGTATTTCCACGGAGGAAAAAACATTCGTCCTGACCGGGACTAGAACCAGAATTCATCACGATGGCAGTACGAGACTTCTTTTTAAATCGAACGATTGTTGGTTGTGGGTGTTGCAAACTTAAGTAGGCCACCTCTTGGTGGTATTTAGTTGATTGGTAGGTTCTTGCTCGTATCACTCGTTTCTTAAGGCTGCGATAGAGAGAGGGACATTGGGTAAACCGAGAATGGAAAGGAGGGATGTGCGGGATGAAGAAGGGTAGGACGTACACTGAGTTGGAGAACAAAATATAACCGATATAGATAACCCTGAACATGTTAAAATGTTGAATGGTTTACTTATTCCCTCTAAAACCTAACTTAATCGGTGGATAACCAAATGAGAGTATAATTACACAGACAGAGATTACAGTGAAATGGTATACCATGTCAGCGTTAGTTTGTCTGGCTTTGTTAGGTTTGAACTGCCCGTTCCTTTCAATCCCCTAGCAATTGGCAGAGGAAGAGGATGCCTCTGTAGTTAAACTGACTAAAGAACTATGTGAGATATATGAGAACCATGTGAGATATGTGAGAACCATGTGAGATAAGAAGGAAATCGGGTTCGAGTATCGGTCAAAGCGAATGCTTCCCCTCAGCTGTGGATTTCCGTACTCTCATTAGGCCTTCAAAGGAGTTTAAAGGAAAAAGTTTTTGAGCATCGGGCAAGCTGAAAGGTTTATTTCCATGAAGAATTTCTACGCTCACATTTGAATGGTAAAAATATCACTTCATTTAATGGCTTTCTTTCTTGAGTCCAGGATTTTTAAGGAATTGTTTGGCCCTTTACTCGAAGGTGGAACCTGGTGGAGATAATTTTACAGAGATCGGATTGTATTTGTGCTTGAGTCGTGTCTTCCAAAGCCGAGGGCTTGGATTCGATTCACCAGAGTGGCATCGATTATTCTGTGGAATCCTTCTCTATACTTGAGTGCTGAACGAGGAACGTCTCAAGTTCAGTACTTCTTTCTTAGGTTGGGATATTGAATGGTATTTCCATTGGTGCCTTTCGTTGAGTGTTCACGAATGCCGATATGATGTTTCACGTATCACTATCTATGTCCCCCAATAATTCTTCTCTTACCAACCTACCCACCAATTTTAAATGGTAAAGATGAAATTAGTCATGCAGAAATTGCAATCTAAGCATTTGCAATAATTACTATGCTCAGGTAATCTACCGGTTAAGACAAGATTGAGTGAAAGTGAATAATTTCCTTTAGATTTTTACGCGTGAAGGTCTCAATATACCTATAATATTTCTTTCTTCATCCCATGGTACATCTTATCCTTCATTATCCCGTCTACAAACCTATTCTCTATCTCTCTCTTCGTCATTTATCAAAAATTCTTCAATTTATCTTAATCGTCAGCAACCCCTTGCCTCTATTTTCCTCCTCAAACCACCTTCCTTGTCTTCCCCTAATTTCATCTAGATGGTTCCTTTCCCCACCCACCATACCGAGCACTCCCTCGGTTGTCTTACTGTACACCTGTTTATTGTTAGTATAATTTTAATGTTTCAACTGACGACAGATTGTGAGTGCCGAGGTCGTGAGCATTTTTTTCCCTATCGAAAAAGTAAGGTCAAGGCCACGCTCGTCAGCACCTGGAGTATATTTTCCACGCCTGGCAAAGAATTTGAGATATGCGAGCGTTACAGCACGACCGCCACACCCACCGCGGAGGAAGCGGGCCGCGGAGAGGAGAGGCCGAGAGAGGGGGCATAGGAGATGCCCTAATCCGAGTTAATTACCACCTTTTTCATCATGCGAGAGGATGGGACTAAAAGCCGGCCGGGATGTGCGGGTGAGGTTGTCCCCGGGAGTTCCCATCGCCGGGGAAAGACAAAGAGAGTGCTTGCGGAAAAATATCACCATCCTTAACTTCGCCGCCGCTCGTTACCACATTTCCCTCCGCGCCGCGTGAAATTGTGGAAATCCCCCCATTCATAATTAGATGAAGCACTATAAAGAAGAGAAAAGGGAATATAGTGTTGGTATGTGGAGGTCTAGAAAGGCAGTAATAATGATTATTCTTTAATGAAAGCAAATACTAACACTCCGGTCTCTTTATCACAATAACCAATATACATATTACAAAACATTTTGCCTTGCAGCTCTCTCATAGGCCTTCGGGGTTCACTGAGAAATCTTGTTAAATATAAAAACTCTGGCGGAGCTTTCCATAAATCGAATGGTTAATGTGGAAATTGAAAGCAAGAATTGGAAATTTGAGTTGATCTCCGCTTAGTGGCATTATTTTAGCAGTAGAATCAAACAAAGTCCACTTGCAATAGCTATAATTACGACCCTATAATTTTTATAATGCAATTTAGAGGACTCTGAATAATTTTGGACATGCGATAATTAATATTGGGTTTGCTTAAAGTCGTCTTATATCACATTTTCCTCCTAAATGAACTAAGTTTGGCAGCTAGAAAACATAAGGTAACTCCCTTTTTACTATCACTGCGTATCATAATCTGAAAGAAAGGAGCCAGTGCCAGCAATCTGAAACCCTGGAAAACTAAGAAATTCAATTTCTCCTTACGGCGATATTTCCTAAGATGGCTGGGCCATTCAAGAGATCCAGCCTAAATCTCAAACTCTCGAAATTTTCTTTATAGTTCAATATCCAGAATTGCATGCATAACATACATATCCCCCACTAAGGTCGCAGGTCAGACACCAACCCAGGTCTGATGAAAGCAGGAGAAAGAAACTTCATGTTAGGATTGCCCAATTTGTTAAATTCTCACATTTTCAAATGGAGCTGTTACGTTCACCATTCATGGCCAATTAAAGAAAAGGAAATAAATTTAGAAATATAAGCTAGCAACAAGGCGTTGAGGTTGGGGAGGGATAGATAGGTATATTAGTGGACACTCACAGAGAGGCGATCCATGGCGACACCGGTGTCCACAGTCGTCTCAGTTGTTTGGGGTAACCAGACTAATACGAGCACTTCGGGGAGGCGGAGGCCCATTGAGGTCCTTTTGACCTCAATCCGCCTCATTGGTGTCGGCCTCGAAGGGGCAGTGGTTTTGCTAACCTTCCCTACCCATCCTTTCCTCCCACCTCTTCCATGTCCCCGGGTATAAGCGAGAGCTTGCAAACCGGAGGCGGAATTTGTAATCCTGCGGCGTGAGCCGAAACACCTGGAGTTGAGGGTAGAGGGTCTGACTAGGTGCGTGGTTGGTTTTTGAGGGAAGTGATTGGTTGCAAGGAAGTGAGGGAGGGAGGAATAAGAGGAGGGGATACGGAGAAAGCTAGCGGAGGTTAAGCCCGGGAGTATAAATAGATTTTAGGATTGAAATATATGATTGTTCCCAATGGCGGAGCTCATGATAACGCCTTGTTGCTATCTTATATATATACAAATAAAGGTTTAAACAGAAAAGTAGAGTGAAAGTGGATAGCAACACATATAAATGCCAATAAAATAATCAGGAGGAGAGCATGGATGTACTATCTTCAAGATTATACCAGATTCTTTACATTCTTATAAGTTTTGCATTTTTATTAAGAAAAGGGTCAATCTTAGGGTGGCAACATAAACTTGAGAGGTTGGAAGTAAACAGTTTTCTTCCAAAACTGACATAGACAGCGAAATTTAAATGAGAGCATCAGGGATTACAAGGCTTTTAGCCTTGGATTGCCCGAGATGATATCCCAAAAAGTACAAATGATACCTAGATAAAAAGGATTGGATATCACGTAGGGTTGAGTAGATCTCCCTTTTCCTCAATAATCGAGGCAGTCAGTATAACCGCATAACAAGTAAAATCTCGGGAAACTTTCATGGGCATAATTGCGTTAATAGTTATTATAAAATACCGTTAAGTTCTATTGGAAATTCCTTATTCACCTAAACCTCGGAAATTTTCGGAGAAGATTATGTAGCCTTGGTGGTGTGACTGGCAACTAAAAGTGACAGACTCCTGGAGATACTCGTTAACCAGAAATGCTGACTTAAAAGGAAAATTGAGGGCTGCTGAATAATGATAATCAAATAGACAGAGAATAGATATAGTATGAGACAAATAGACAGCAAGCTATACGTTCTACGAATGACTGAATAAAATGAGATGCTGAATAAAAACCCTGCAAAAGGGAATTATATTTACGCGACACATTCTGAAATAAAAATATTACAAGCAACTGCAAGGAGCAAGAAAATGAAAGGAGTAAGAAATGAAATTAATATTCGAGGATAGACTCGAGTGGTATGCAATATACTGTACATCGAAAGAAGGAATTTTGAAAAAAAATATGAGGTTAGCTGGAAAAGAGAGTAAGAGAGCTAGAGCATGCCAACCTCCAGAGTGCTCTGAGCTGACGATATTCTACATTCATTTTTTTATTTGTAGGATACAAAAATAATATAATTTGGCGTGAGCAATATTCTGGAGCCAAATATGACGGCTTTTCCCGAGCTTTGAAAGACATTTCCTCTCTCAATTGAAACAGACATGTTGGAATAAATGCATGAACGGCAAAAACGAGGAACTATGAAACACACACTAACCTCGTGTAGAGTACCAACTGATAGGAGGTATCCAGGAAAATACTATTTTCCTAACGAAATTGAACTGAACGGAAAAGTATGCGGCTGCCGCTTAAAAAAAAATAAAAAACTTATTTTGGCCACATTCCACCGTCAGATTCATCGTTCAAATTCCACCGTCTCCATTTTACTCTGTTATGAAGTCTCCTCGGTGAAAAAATTCTTCAGGTTCTTGGTTACCGAACACGTTACATTCCTTCCATAAAAAAAACCACTCAATTGAGCTAGAGTTATGACTCATAACGCATATCTCACATGAATCCAATTCTGACATTCAGAAGTACCTGACTATTCGGAGAGACGAAATTGGTAGCATGCGGGTGCTCCTGGAAATGTTCAAGCACCGCTATCCTCCCGACATTAGACCGCATATCAGCGCAAAGATGTTGGCATTCCCTTTTTTTGATGTATAGTAAGAACCACTGGACTTATCTTGATAGATTCGGTTGCCTAGAGGGAGAGCGTTTGTCTGCGGCCACGAAAGTCTGGGGTTCAAATCTTGACATGGTCTCTTCTTGTGCCCTTATAATCCCTAAATTCTATGCGATGTGATTTTATTGTTGTCAAAACTTTGCAGGGATTCGCGGAGGGTCCAGCAAATGGATATTGACCTCAACCATGAGTGTGGATGAGTTTTATACACATTCGGGCTTTGTTAAGGAATCAAAGTGGTCTCCTTAGTCGTCAAATAAAATGTTTACTTCCCATTCTCGGGTTCTCGGCCCCACATGATTTCTACCTCCTGCCTGTATTTTAACGTTTATATCCACTCACTCACCAAGTTACCAATCAATGAAAAGCTATCCATGAACGAGGGAGTAGACTGGATCTCTGATTGTGTCAATTACTCGAGTTAGTCAACTTACCTGAGGCTACTTTCACTTTTGAATTACTTTGAAATGATTGAGTAAAAATGACAAATGTTTTTATTATAAATTAGAGTTTGGTGCCATATTCCAAATTTGTAAATTACTTATCTGAGTGAGAGATCAAATAAGTGTGGAATTATCTTGAAATCATCATTAAAATGGTTTCTGAAGTTTTCCCAGCATTAATTTCAAGGTTTGCAATGGGCAATACATAACCATGTAGTTTAACGGTTCAACTTAGAGGATGGAGGATAATACTTAGAGAATAGGGTAAATTACTGAATTATTTAAATACCTTTTGACATATTCACAGTTAAACTTTTTTCCCTAAAATTGCGTAGTTAAATTTTATGAGGAGCATTCTTACACTCACCCGTAAGTAAAACTCTGACAACAATGCATCGCGTATATCCCCTGTGAAAGTGATAAAAGAATACAAATCACCTTTTTCATGTAGCGAATACGCAGTAATTAGATATCTTCTGTATGCTCATTAGTATACTCCTCATAAATCCGCAGAGTAGTCAATGGAGTAAAAATTAGGAATGTGCACCATCAAACAATACGATTGCTACGCACCTAAAGAATCTATTCCTCTTCAAATTCGTATTTCGTTATTATAGCTTCTACGGAGGTTAAAATTATGTGTGCCCTACATGAAGATATTAAAAGACTTTTCACAGGGTCATAAATTTCATCTCTTAGTGCTAATCAATTTTTGAAAGGGTACTATACAGCTTTATATAGAACAAGTGGATGTTTATATAGAACAAGAGTTATATAGAACAAGTTTATATAGATAGTTTATATAGAACAAGAGGTTAAGATGTATTCGTAAGTCTCTCAACCTGAGTCATGTGTGCACATGACCACAGTTATTTATCTTTGAGAATTGAAAAAACGTTTTTTCCTCGCATTTTCTTGATAGTAATTGCCAATATACTTCCTGTGGATTTGAGATCTGGGATCCGTCCGGCCCGCTCCATCTGTGTTACATGGTTTGTTTTGAACCATTCCTAGAATTTAGACGTCTGTTTACTATCAAATATTCCCAATTTCGGACGAAAAATTAATATTGATTAACATTTGAATTTGATTAACATTAGTTGAAAGTGGACATTTTGATTATTAGTTATAGCGGACAATTTGATGACCTCCATTCAATGGTAGTGAGAAATAGGATATTTTACATTTAAACACTAAATTTAAGTTCAGTTGGTGGAAGTTAAAGGCACAACATCTATTCGGGTAATTTTTCGACAGATATTGCCTTTAACAAATCGACTACTCGATTCCTCCACCTGGGAGAAATGTGAGGCATACTGAAAGGCTAATAAGATCTTTTTTCCTCCAAGAATTTAGGGAGAGGCTGATAAAACTTTGAAAAATATCTCTGCTTGCGCTGTCTGATCTGCTTATCCGTCTATCAACGGTCATCTCAATGAAGTAGTCATCAGTAAACCTTTGCAAAGTTCCGGGTGATAGTAGTCAGGGTAGATTGTTGTTGTAAATGACGCAGAGGTTTTTGCTGCGCCAGAGAGAAAAGGTTCATCGCGCTTCAAAAAGTTTGGAGGCACCCGTCGAATTCTTTTGAGGGGCTGTGAGAAGTCAAATACCACTTCTATCCTGTGGGTTAAACGACATGTGTCCGAAACATGATCTTTGGCAGAAAAGAAATCGCCCGCAACATAAGGGGAAAAGAAGCTCTTATTTAAGGAATACTATGTCCAAAATCAATATTATGCGCCCTTCATACAGCCCAGTTTGACTAGATGAGTATTGGCGAAGCTTTGTTTCGACACGGGGAAACCTTATAGGATTCTCAAAATTGTCACAAGATTAATCGTTGCTTTAACAAAGACTGTCAGCTGGCCTCAAATCCCTTGCACGATGGGAACTAATGGCGTTTGATTGAAATGGTCTGGGCTGATGAGGTGAAATCCGAGAACTAGGTACTGCTTTCTGTTTGTTTGCCAGAAAGAGTAGTATGCTTTTTCCTTTCCTTATCGTTCCATTAAATGTCCTCAGACAATATCACCACGCATTGTAAAAGTGACTCAGTTCACAGTAACTCATATGGATACAAATAAATGCACCGCAAGGATACGAAACTGCATCTGAATTTCGCCTTGAAATAAAAAAGCTCGGTAGTTGTAACGGGGTAACAAACCTGAATATCGATCATGGTTCTCCTTAATGCTATTGTTCAATTGCGGTCATGATTTCGAAAATGTGATAGTCATCAAGAAACATCAGGTGCTTCATAGCAGTGCAATGCGCTCCCAGGACTTTGGGCATTGTCCAACCAACACGGCTTACCTTATGGATGACGATAACGACCACGAGAAGGAAAGAACCGTAATCCCACCCCTGATCAAGTCATTTATGAGTTTTGAAGACAATTTATGGTCAATTAAAATGATTTTCACATAGCAAATGTGCTCTTATGTATTTATAAAATTTCATATCATTATCCAGTCATTGAAACTACGTATTACATTAATTCATATCACAAATATGTAACAATTTAAATAAAAAGTCATCTGCGTTCATTGAAAATCAAACACAGACCACTCTTTTGCTGGCCAAATACGTCTGATATCCGAAAAATTAACCGTTACCTATTAATTTATTTCATTCATGACATTTTACTTCAAACCGAAGTCTTTAAAAAGCTTTTTTGTTAATTTTATATATGTGGCGAATTTACAGCTAATGCATATAAGAAAATATTATGTAGTCAGACGTAAAACAGTTGTTTATCTATAACTACACCTAATTTGGGCTAAATTGTTCTGAACTTTTATTCGTATGCTCTGCATTTACTAGATAAAGCTTCACAGTGAACAGCAACTTCCAAAGATAAGATGAAAGAAACGTTGGAAAAATATATCTAGATTATTCTGTATTAATGCGAGCACATTAATTTTTAATTCATGAAATCATATATTTACGTATATTTTCATAGATTAATCCCATTCTGACAAACTAAGGACGGATTTATATTGGATCATGAACAATTCATTAATAAATATATTTAGAGATCGAAACGTCTTCAATCTAAAAATTTAAAATCGTGAAAAATTACATTGCGTAGACTATATCTATTTGAATTAAATCTTTTTTGTATCAACACTTGGGGTGAATAAATTTCGATTTATATTATTTCGGTAAAAGAGATACAGGACGCATCATTCAAAAATATTCTCGAAATTTCGACCAAAATAAATATCCCTTGGTGGTAGCAGATGAAGATTTCAGTATATATTCCGAGTTGAGTGGGATAATGAATATTTGTTACAAACAGTCTTTCAGTAACAATGATATTATTACTACGTGATAAACACGCTTAAATACACACATGGATACACCGCGATGGAATGCGTGAATGATATAAGAAGAAAGCTCGAAAAAGAGGCGAGTTGATGAGTAAGTTATAAGGCAAATGTGAGTTCCATTGCGGATTTCAAATATTTGCGGTAGGCGATGTCTTACTCAGTGTGGCCAGTCTTTCGAAGTGTGTGCTGCTCCTGGAAGTCCCCAAGAATGCCGCATTCTGGCGCGCGAAAAATTTTTCGTAAATTTCTTCCGCTTCTGTACATTTCAAAACATATAAATATAAATATGATATTTAGGTAATTTTAATAAGGGATACTTGCATGCAGATTTTTATAAGTAATAATAGCTAGCAGACCTTGCAACGCTTTCTATCCAGAACCATGGATGGAAATTTAGATATAAAGTGAGCATACTTAATATTTATTCGTTGGCTCCTGCGCAGTGAATTGATAGATTTTTTATTAGTAGGGCTTGACTTTGGTTTTCACCGCGTACGCCAGCTTACTAAGTCAAAATCATCGCTATAATTCAGCCAGTCAGTTTTTGGGTCCATCGTTAGTTTTTCAATCAGTTCCCCCTTTCCAAAGTTTTTTCCTATCCAAATTGGAGAATACGGAAAAAATACTGGCACCAAAACTGAATGCATAAATTATATAAATTGATATGAACTAACGATGGGGTGTTCAATTGGTAGCATGTGACATTTTGTACGTCAGATGGCGAACAGATGTTTATTATATTCACCATTTTAACCGCTAATTTGTCGAGTTAGACACGGACATATAGGTGATAAAGTGAAAGATGGAGGGGATCTGAATGGTGGATAAGAGATTGAGAAGGAAGAGGTAATTTTACTTTCAGAAATGAAAAGGGAAATGTCTGAGGTGTTGAGCCGAGGTCTTTCCATAATGAGTTCTTAAAAGTACACAGGGTGTATACAGACTGGCGTTTTACGATCTTTGCGATACCCCTTTTGCCTCCAATAAGTTCTACGAGAAATTAAATCATTTTATTGGGCTCCGAGGGAGTGGGAAAAAGTGTGGGTTGCCGATATCAAGGCCAAGGCTTTGGGCTTAATATTTGAAAATGAAATCTCTGAACACGCCGCGAAATGGAACATAGCCAATAACCCGTCTTCTACTCAATGAAATTATAACTGGAGAATGACTGCCTAATCTCTCTTCCTCACCCTTTTAACTTTTATGGATACGTTTCCCATAACAAACTTGCAAATTAGCAATTAAAATATATTGCAAAACCTAAAATCGGCGACGGGTTTCCTGGTTGGAAGTTAATTGTGTAATGACATGGGCGTCATGGTAAAGTTGAAAATACAATTTGCGATTGTCTAAAAATTTGACAAGAGTCGAAACACCTTTTTATATCATGGACATGTTGAGAGACTGCATTTTTTTCTGATTGAGGGAGAAATTTGCGTTTACGCTTAGTTTGCAAATACTAGCGAAATGTACCTGTTGAAAGTCATCTGGTGTGATTAACATGGAACTTATTTCATAATAAAACCACAAATTCTGAAGAATACTGTCAGCGTGGTCATTTGAGGAGTTCGTAACCTATCTTGTACGTTGTGTTCGTTGTAGTAGACATGCTGACCATTTTCCCGGTGCACGTACAGATGAGTGACTGTTGGTCCTCTTTCATGCACGGGAAACCCAAAAATGGGCCACGCAGACTCATTACTACTTAAATAGCACTCAGATCAGGAGTGTTGATAAAAAGGTTGTTGCCGCTCGAAACGCGGGAGCGCGCAAAATCAACATGCCAAATTTCAGCTCAATCTGTTGAGTAGTTTTGGCGTAATGGAGGAACATGCAGACAGTCAGACACCATTTCATTTTTATGTATTGGTAAGGGTGGAGACGAAGGGTATAAATTGCACGCAACTACGGTGTTTATGAACTGTATACATCTTAAAACCTAATGTTTTTTACTGAATAGCAAAAACAACATTGATAAACATAAAAAATATGAATGATCATTACGCAGTTAATTAAAACACTATCCGAAATATTTTTTGTAAAATTATTCGTAATTATCAATAATTTATTTGATTCAAATAAAAAAAGCGGACATATTCCGCTTGACTCCAAAGCATTTGAATCAAATTATGCGGCCATGGTATTCATATAATGGAATGAGGACGAATTTTTGGGCCTTCAAAAATTCGGGAGAAATATAGTAGGAGGAGGAAGCTGTGGGAAAACAAGGAGGACTCGATCATCTGAAAATTTTCAAAAAGGAACAAGGTACTATACACCTTACAATAATACTATTCCGCAAGAAAAAATACCAACGGATAGGTTACAGTTAGTCTTTGGTTCCAAAGTTAGTTTCCTTTATTTTACTTTAATTTCTGATTTATCTTAGATACGTCCACAGACCTATCTAAGACATATAAGAAAGAAAAAATAGAGTAAGGAAAGAAAGTTAAATAATAAAATTTGTCCATTTGAAACATGATGAAAGAAAAATGCATTTACTGAGCGAGTTCCCGATTTAAAAACGAACGAAGAGTATGCGAAGAATGAATCATTTAGGTTGACATCGAAAACTCTGAATCACCACTATTGAAACTGAACAGTTGTTGAAGAATCTATGAGGAAAATTTGAACGAGCATTTTTGAACAAAATGAAAGGTGTTGTAATTGAAAAACGTGCGATGAATGGTACAGTCTGGGCGATGTAAAGAGAGCCCATGGATTGTAAATCTACCAAATGCCACCAAATGACTATCAAAAAGAATGCTAGATGGAAGGACCAAGAAAAACCAACCACTTCTGCGTTCTAGATGTTATTTTTTCTGTTCCCACCATCACTGATGAGAGGACAAACTTGGTTCCATTTTGTCAAACACTTTTATCTTCATTCGCAAACCATCTTGATCAGCTTATGTAAAAAGAAGAGCGAAGAGATGGACGGGATGTCCTGCGAATAGAAGCGGGATTCAGGATAGGAAAATCCTAATGGATGAAGACTTCCGGTAATACCCAGACTATGATGATGGGAACAGATAAAAATTTCATTTAGACACATTGTAGTGAGAGAGGAAGGGGCAAGAAAACGTGAGAAGGGGATAGCATAGTTTTTGTGGCCGAATGCCAATTTTTTTCATCACTGGCCATGAATGGTGAACGTAACAGCTCCATTTGAAAATGTGAGAATTTAACAAATTGGGCAATCCTAACATGAAGTTTCATTCAGTTTCCAGCATTTTAATTTTTATTCAAACATGTGTATGAAGAGTATGTGAAATGGTGTCATGAGTGAGGCTAAAAAAATATGTGAACTTTGGATACAATTTTGTGGCTTTCTGTTTCCGAGGTATACATTGCGGAGTGTAATATGTGATAATTATTGGCATAAAATGGATATAATTCTAATTAACCTTCATATCCTCTGTATAAACAGTACAGCCCTGAAGATGGAATAAATTACGTTCCGATACCTTGGCATAGGAAGAATAACGTTATATATTTGACCTTAACCGTCAAAATAAACTGAAAATTATTATCAAATAACTCTGGTCAATACAATGAATATTGAGTACTCAATATCACAAGCGAATTAGTTCTCCCTTGTCCAGCGATCCTGTTCCTTTTTATTCGATGTTCAACCTCTGCCATTCCTCCATTTTATACGGTTGATATCCCCTTCCAAGCAAGACTAGAGTGACAAGACGGAGGAATTGTCGGAAAATATGAGTTGATGGTGAAAAAATTTTGGATGACTAGAAGACTTCAGAGAATGAATTTCGGAGTTCGGTGTCCTCCATGATATGTCACTTCATTCTTACTGACGTGCATATATTTATACAAGGAACCTCCGAGGGAGATATTCCAATTCCTGCAATTTTACTGCCCTGTCGGGGTGAATATACGAATATCTTTGCATTGGCCCAGCTTCGACTCTCCAGAAATGACGATAAATGACCCTGTGTTCACCCACTTCATGTTAACGTGCTTGGATCTTCTACACGAACAATATGGTTGACCTCATTCTCCGAGAATATGAAAAATTCCATCTTCGAAGACTCAACATTTACGGAAAGGATTTTTTTCGTAGTGAGGTCACTCAGTACGATAAAGAATTTTATTGAACCAAGGCAAGCATATTTTCAGAGCCAAGAAGTATATTTCATATTTTGAGGTTTCCCTCTGCTGCCTTTGTTGTTTATATATATAGCCACGATTTTGAAAAGGTTACCAACGTCAATTCACTCCATCTCTTCGCAAGAATCACTCAAGAAACAGAACGCAAATTTTTCCAAGATAATACCCCACAATGTGCGAATAATACCTTGTGTAAGTATTGGATAACACGGAGAGTTGAGTGCATCTCCCATTTCCTCGATAATCCTGGCAGTCAGTGTACCCGTAAAACGGATAAAATCTCGGGAAATTTCCAAGAGGGCATTTGCGTCGATATTTGACTATCCAAATGCCATTAATTTATATTGGAAATTTCTCTCCACACCAATCTTCAAAAATTTTCAGAGAATATTATGTTAGCTTGGTGATGTGACTGACAACCACAAGTGACCTCTCCTGATGATACTTGTATAACGAAAAATGCTGACTTGCATTCAGGTCAAGTCTAAGACTTCATGGAAACAAACGTACACACATTGGTGTTTTTTTACGTTTAATCAAGAGCATGATCTTTGAATACCAATTATTCAAAGATCGTGATCAAGAGAGTCATCACTTTTCTTTAGGATGTCGTACTACCGAGACTTTTGGTACGGAGGCTTCCGCGGAGATTTATTGAGCTCAGTTTATTCGGGTTTCTCCCGCGTTGATTCATATTAACGGAAAACAGTTTCGCTAACGTTTCAGCAAGCGTCGTCTACCTGAACTGACAACGCTAGCTGTAGCGTTAGTGAAACTGTCGTCCGTTAATATGAATCAAAGCGGGAAAACCCTGAATACCTAGACTTTTCTCTTTCGTTTCTGCTCACATTTTGATTGCATCTAAAAAATAAAGAAGTTTATCCATCATTGGTACCCTAGAACTATTAGAGACAATCATCTCGTCGACGTGACGACACCATATACACCATACATTTGGTTTAGATGGAACCAACATTTCCCTAGTGGTCCATGACCGTTGAATATTTGACTTTCTACACCAAGATGGCTGAGTTCTTGCTTCTAAAATGTAACTAAATACAGAATTTGACCTTTATATGTAGATAATATAAATTTAGCACTTTACGCTTTCTATCGAAAACAGTTTTTTTTTAATTCATTTAGTCAGCGACTTTTTCAATATATTCATCGCAGCTTCTATGAACACCAGTTGACAATGTGATCAGCACCTAAAATGCGGAATGCAAGAGCCAGGCGTCGTTGTCCAGTTCTTTTAATTCTCAGGGGAATTAAGCATTAGAGATTTGTGGGAACTTCTGTCGTTAGTGGAAAATCCGTTATTTGGGCAAAACGTAATTCATTTTTTAAACCTTCGTCAAAAAAAGTTTTACACAGGAGTCAACGGATTAAACAGAGAAATTTAAAACTAATCTCATAATAATATTAATTCTGAGCCGCTTTCTCTCCCACGCAATTACGGATACTTGTAGCATGAGGATTCCCTTTGAAAGCTTACGATTTTCTGCTAGTAAAAAGGCTCACCTCTTCCGAAAGTCATTAGGAGTTTTACAATGAGAATTTTGGGTTTTCCCGTGGAATTGTTGCGGCTTTGGAGCTATTTGGCCTCCTTAAACTAATTTATGAAAGCTCATCCGTACAGGGTCTGATTTAATAGGGTATTCCTTATCCCAAAATATACGACGTTGAATTACATTAAATTACTCATACAGTTTTAGGAGGATGGTCGCACATCATCGCAAAACGAGACATTTTTATAGCTTTATTTATTGCTAGATATCATGAACCGCTTTTAAATAATGAAATTATTACCTACCGTGCATCTGACAATGTAGCTTACGATTGTTCTTATGTTTCCGAGATAACGTTTGATATGCACTCAACTATAAATCATGGCCAATTTGATAATTTATGTGGGAAATTATTCACTTATTTTCAAATTTTTTTCCATGTATATTAATATATCTAAAACTTTCCGTTCTGAAAACATCATATTATATAAAGCATGAGTTGTAGTGGAGATGAGAGAAATGATTGAATAAGCTACTTGTTAGCTGCTAATTCTAATTCTCAATCAAACAAAAAAACATCTGCACCTAATAATATGCTCATTTGCTATCACGCGTAGCATATTTATATTCTAATACCCAAAGCCCTAAATTTGCGTTTAACTTTGTTTCTCATAGAACCTTCGATCGCAGATTTTACCATCAGTGGAATATTTTTGCATCCCGTTTTAGCATTCATTAACAGTTAATATTAGTCTCCCTGACGGATAGGTATTTTTCCTGTCGCTATTTGACGCGGCAACGGGTACATATCTGTCTTTTCCTCTACAAATAGCTCTCGGATAAACCTTTTCAATACCCCTTTGTTGAAAATGCTTTTTGAAATCAGATTATTTTCTATTTGGCAGTCATATAGTTGTATATAACCTTTTGTAAATTGCTTACCATTATTTACATTGACAAAATATATTATTAGACGCATGTAGGGTGCGCGGCATGAGGTGAATTCACGCTTGGCATACATTACCCGTTCCAGGTCAAGGTCAAGTCCCACATGCTCCACCGGATCCAAGGAGTAGACTGAAAGGCGATCAGGAAATCTATGCATGAGCAAGTCGGAAGCTAGGAGACCATTCATTCATTTTCTTGCACTATAAATTCATGCCTACTACGAGTTACCAAATCAGGCAGAGAATAAAACCATGATAGATTTTATTAGAAAATATTTATGTTTATTGAATAATTGGAAATAATTGCCCTGTCAATTCCTTTAATTATTTTGTAGACTTTCCTTAGAAAAAGATTCGTAGAGTGGGAATTTTCATAGCAGGAATATGCCTTGCAGTATATGCTGAACCATTGCTAATACGCATGAGTTGAATTGCCTTTTACCCAGCAAGTCAAGCAAGAATTTTGCTTTAGACTAACGGAGAATATGTGCGTTTTTAAACAAGGGAAAGAAAAGAGAAAGTATCGTTACTAGAATGTGATTTAGGAAATAATATTGGCATGATGTTAGTGTTCTTTGGCTTTACTCACTACTTTAGAGTTCAGCAGCTTATTTCATTTCTCTACCGGATGAAAATTAAGACGTCTAAAAATTCTACGACGCCCGCTCTCATTCAATCAATTTCACTGATGTGTACGCAGCTAAAAATGGTTTACCACTCAGAAGGAGGGAGCAAACAAAAGTAAATAAAAAATGATGAAGTAAATCAGCTTTTTTCCTCTATTTCTACAGTACATTGTGATACGACTCATCTTTGTCATCATCAGGTTCCTATGTGTGCCAATACGTCGATATATATTGTGTTGGTAAAAAAATTAGAGCAGTAAAACTAAGTAATCTCATCACTTTTGAAAATGAACTTCCACGTAGTTGTGCCCAAATCATGGAACAAAGAGTTAATTAATATAATAGTCAGATGGTGTACGCAAAAGTTGCGAAGTTTAGGCTGAAGAGTTTGAAATGAGTGCCGTTGCAGGTATTGGTCCCCCGCGGATGACCGCTCAAGGAAAAAACGTGCGTGCGCTGCTATTCATCCTTTAAGTTGAGAAAAATGGCGTTTTTATTCCTGTAGCTGCCATAAATTGAGCTTTAGCCAAACATGAGAGATGACCTTTCAAACCACAGGACCCCAGCGAAGCATTTCTGAAGCAAAACTAGTTTTATTAGTATGCTTTGCATAAGCAAAATAATATCATGCTGCTTATAAACTGAAAAGTTTCTCTAATAGTTTTTTTGTAAATTAAGAAATTATTATTTATGTGATTAAAATTTTACCCTCTAATAAGTTTCTGATTTAAATCGAAACATCATTACTAGTAAATTCCGACCCTCTAGTGCGAATGTTGATGTGTTGGGAACTGTAGGAACAGTTCCATTCGATCGATTTTATTTTGATTGGCCGATGAAATACGCAAAATCCGCTTTCATCTTTCTGTTCATCCGAAAGTTTCATAAACGATTCGAGATGCATTGGTTTCATAATTGGCGTTTCCAATGTCCCCTGTCAACAGCTGAACTGCGCCCAGACCGATTCGGGCCACGGCTCTCAAAATGGTAGCAATATTTTTGCTCAATCTCGGGGAAAATGCAACGTTTGGATATTTTAATCCAAGGCAAAATCTTCCGATGATTAAACTTCGCCATTGCGATCTGGAAGTAAAGGGAGCCTTTTCAGGACTGTGCAATAGTCACGAAACGGAATCTGCCGACTTTTTGTTAATTAATCGCGTGTTTGTGAAGTAGCTTTCAACGTTTCATTGATTTTAGCAATAATATCAATTACAATACATCTCACTTTCAATCGCAACTCTATTATATGAAAACGGAAAGCGGAAAATTATTACTTCTCCAGCAAAAAATAATGTATTAATTTTGAGTTATCTATAACAATGTGAATTACGAGGGTTGCCCGAAAAGTAATGCCCCAGTTTTCTTTAAGGTAGATCGAGCGAGATAGTTCCCGAATAATAATAGAGACTATATTCGATATATACGTTTTAATGTCACCAACTGTGAGACACACGAATTAAATATTGCATAGTTAATGGTGCAATAAAATAGTTTTACATGACAGAAATTGTAAGTAATTTAATGAAAATATTTAAATAAGTCTTTTACTTGACTATTTTTTTTCACGCGGTACGTTTGAAACTCAATCAAAACGGAAGGCTTGTTGTAATCTCGAAGAATTTACTGCTATAACAATATGATTAATACGTTTCATAGTTTGAGGCTCAACTATGTGGAATTTGAATTTCACAAATGAAAAAGTAACTTGGTTTCCTTCCACAGATTTATTTTCATGGTACAACATGTTTCTACACAGCCTGAATCTTTAAGACCTTTATACCTGATGATGATACCGCTGTGTCGAAACATGATGTACCAAGAAAATAAGTCTGTGGAAGGAAACAAAGTTACCTTTTCACTTGTGAATATGATTAATTTGAAAAAAATAACTTAGAAAACACAAAAACTACTTGTTGATTTTTTGACGAGATCTGAGTGTAGGAAATTCCTCATTTGTTAAATTAGGTCTCTCTGGAGTGCATAAACGTAACATTTCCCATGCAAAAGGGCTGGTATTTATTGGAAAATATCTCGGAAAGTAATGTAATATAGGGATGAATTTTTGGTATCAATGAAAGGGTGATATATATTTCTTTACAACAAGACCAAATTTATTGATTTCTAGCCAAAATGATATTTTGCTCAAACTATCTTAACTCCCAGGCAACAGAAAAGAATGTGTTCATTTTGTCATCGGAAGACGCATCCCCGTTGGTTACAAATCATCATCACGATGCCACTATATCTTACACCTGAGTACTATGACCTATTCTGTGGGATCAGCATAGGACAGATGGCTGGATTAGACTCGCAGATAATAGTCTGGCGCGAACTATAGAAGTCATAGAATGTCTTTGAATCTCTTTGTAATTTATCTTGTTTTTCCAATCCATTTTGAATAATGACACAATACTTTTCTACACCACTAATTTGAACGACCAAGAGGTGTTTCTTAAGATCCGCGGAACTAGCCTCGCAGTTACTTCAACGGAGTCACCCGCTAGTGACCACACAATTATGTGAATTTCACAGCGAAAAGATCGTTTGCCTGAACTGGGAATCGAACCCAGATCCCTCAATTTTGCTACCTCTATACCTCTGGCATCATATGCATTGTACCTGTGAGGACAACTTGCTCCTTAAAGCCTCCATGAGATTCATTGTGGAAGAGCACTCGGCGCGGAATCGAGGGATCTGGGTTCGATTCCCAGTCCAGGCGGATGATTTTTCCACTGTGAATTCCACGCACTAGTGTGACCAAGAGGTGATTATTTTAGTGAAAACCTGGCGTCATAATCAGATATTGAACTGGTGCCGACAGAGCATACACACCCACGTGAATAACTAGAGATAGGCAATGAATTAGTTTTTGAGCAAGAAATGTGGGGTATCACTTTTCATCCGTGAGAATAACTCCAGCAAAGTTGATTATACGTTGGTTTTTTAAATCAAATTGCGGAAAATCTCGATAGAAGACTTTTCTCTGACCCGTATAATTTTCCATTTCTCTTAAAAAAATATTAAGTAAGTTCCCATTTTATTTCTCTGAATCTTGAGTAATTTCCTACTAAACGCTATCACTGAAATGGACGTATCAATGATTTGATAAGTCTTTTCGCCTACCTCATACCTAAGGATCATACGCCGTGTTGAATAATTTGTATACATCAGAAATGATCCTTTGACTCATTTGGCTCCCGAGCCTGCCTTTTCAATAATCTCTTTTACCTGAACAGCTCAATGCATTTCAGGTAATATATATCGAAAATGTGGATTTGGAATATTTGTAACCTCGTCCAGAGATTGGCCGAGTCCATTAATGTCACTGATATATATACGATGTGCAATCTCATTTATTTCCAAAATAAAACAGAACATGTTTAAGTTTCTACAGAACATACTAGGTAGAAATACATGCTTCGCAAGACATTTTAAACTGATTTTATTATCACTTTTTGTATTTTGGTAAGCCATTTCTCTGCAATTTTACGCAAAAAACATGTATAATATTTGTTTATAAGCAGAAAAAAGCTTTAAAAGTATAAAAGAAGTTGCTATAGAGATATTTGACTAAAACATTAGTTGCATAGAAAGTCAAATAAAAATAAGCGGGAGAGCAATTTGAAAATGGGCCGTAGATGCGAAAATGAGAGTAAGAAAATGATGCAATGGAGTCCATTAGGAAACAGTGACATGAAAATCTCTGGAAATACAACTTTAAATCAGTTGCAAAGGAGGAAAATCTAGTTGGCGAGTTTCAAAAATGCTTTAAATATCATTCAATGGAGATATTTTTACCCGAGTTGGTATCTTAGCTCATGGAAAATCAGCTTTGCAATTTTTCCTTATATGAAAGAGTAAGTTAACACTTTGGAATATCTGTAGTATAGTAGTGATATTGTTGTATTTATTACGCTTTCCTTATTGGGAAGTAATACATGAATTGAGTACTCATAAAACCTGCGCTTAACATTCTTTCTAATATCAAATTGTGAACAGCTTAGTGATTTTAGTGATATCGAGGGTTTAGATAAAATTAACTTTTCTAGTTTCCCGTAACCAACGTTAAGAGCGTCGTTAGTAAAGTGTGAAATTGTGGCATATTTATTGAGTGAGGTTACAAAAATATGTGCTGCTTTTAACTTGTTTTCGGTAATGTTTGATTCCAAGCTGATTTATATAATAAAGAAAATTTTGAAAGCCTAGCAAGGGAAAACTAGCATTTCCAACTTGACCTAAATCATCGTTATAAACTAATAATTATTGAATAATTGATGTCAATTTAAGGAACGTTGAATTTGTTAATTTCCGGCAATACAGAGCACGGTGAGTCGAAAATGGCTGCTATATTTAGTGACAAGTTGAAGTTTATTCTTCCTCTGTCTTTCTTTCAAATCTTTCTCCTCCTTGCATTCAAATTCCGCAAGTCACTATTTAGTAAAATATGTCCATCCCACTTTTTCCAAGTATTCTTCTTTATCTCGGAATTTTTCTATATTCTACAATTCCCCTTATAACTTCCTTAGCCCTTATTTTAGCCCTCCATCCAATAGTCTACATCTTGGCCACAGCCGTGATTTAAAGCCAATCAAGTATGTGTACTCAATGAAAATTGGCAATTTTCTACAATATATAAACTTCAATGCCATGGCATTAAAGTTTATATATTGTGGAAAATTGCCAATTTTCATTAATTATGTCATTCCACCATATTACTCCTGAAACGTCTCTTTTTACAAGTTTGTGTACTTCCACTCCTTTTCTAATATGCACATCACCGATCTGCATATAAATCATTTGGAAAATAGTTTTCTCAAATCAATTAAAAACAGAGTTCTACCCCTCTTCCTCGATTATGCCTTCAACGATATGTTTTTCCTAAATTTTCAAGTTTTTACCTCTTCATTACGTTTTCACTGAGTTCATGATTCCCATAAGTTATCCATTTTTCTCCCACTCACAGAATTGCCATTCTATTGCCTTCTTTTGCTCATCCAAATGGTGAATGTGTGTAAGATGTGCCCATCTACGACACCAGAGCCGAGGGAGAGTTCGCCGTGCCTTAGAGACGTGCACGAGAGGAGTGGATCATCTCCTTTAAAAGCTTCTCGTAACTTGGCCCGGCTAGCCTTTTGTACGACCCCGTAATTGCGTTAGGAGGGTGGTTGGAAGGGGAGCGTGTTGTGTCGGGGGAATCAACCTGTGGCGTTCAATATTTATTCCGCTTAGTCGGCTACGAAGGCCTAGCTGCGAAAACATCCGCACCAACTGGGCGCGAACGCCATCGCCCGCCGCGCGACCCAGCGGCCCGTCAATCCCTTGCGCTAATTGCCTCAACCCCAGGTAAGCTCGGATCTCCGATGGGCGTTCGCACATTATCCGTCTTCCATCCGTTTTTATTGCAAACTATGCCATGATCTACGTAGGTATTCGGTCTTGATAGATTCGGGCGCATAGATAACACTATTCTATTTGTCTATCGTGATGTCGTGAGAAGTTATGTGCTTTGCGTCTCGTTTTCCCAGTGTTAACTTCCCTCCTCCTCGAGGAATTGTTTTCTCATGCGCGGAATTTAGACCAGGCCCTGAGGCAAGGATTGGTATTTGTTTGGTTTGTCTGGTTGAAATTTCAATGGCTCCTCTGTTGAAGCTGAGATCATGCAAATTGTTTTATTTATTATTGCTTTATTTATACCTTTATCGCCCTTGAGAGTAAACTGACATTTTGTCAATGTATATGATGGTTAGATTTTAAATGTTTTGAGGATCAACTGCTAGGTATTATGATTTGGGCAATGTGCCGAGACGATCAACAACCCTTGCTTTCAACAACGTTAATGCCAACTAAGTTTTTCTGCACATTTTACAGTGTAGACAAACTTATAGCTAACATATTCAGGGCGACACGATGCCTTATTGGAGTAAATGTAGGTTATTTTATGACTAGTAGCATCAAACCAATGAATCCTTATAAGGAGGTAACTCAAATACAATTCTGTGATTCTGGCGCTGCTAAAGAAAAATCGATTAATACTTATTGTAATTTCAATACAAAAGAGTTTTTCCTCCAAATATATACTTTTTGCTATTTTATATCGTATTAACATAATTTCAATGTAGTCACTTGAATATTCCACTCAAACCTGGAACCGCTGATTTGGCCGTCTATGGCCTTACCCTTCGTCCATTTAGGCTGACAGTTGTTGGTTTCGTTTTCTTATAAGCTTATGTATGTGTTTCCTTTTCCGGAATTTATCATGGTCGATTTTCATAAAATACAGGAGCATTCCACCAAAGAATTTTACAAATTTAAGTTATTCAGCGTTAGGAAAAGGACTAATAATATTGCATGCCATTATTTCCTCGCCTCTTCTTGCCTTTGAACGCTGCAGATATTCCAAATCATGATGGTGAAGAATTTAAAGCTTTCATTGGCCTTTCGTGCTTAATGTCTGCCTCAAGTTTGATAAGTACTTTGTTGCCTGTTGTCATTTGATAAGTATTTTGGTACATTGTCTGGATGCACTAATTAATTAGCTCCAATCAACCGCATTTTGGTTCTGTTTTATATTTTAGTTCTCTGGCAGGTTCTCTCTCTAAAAAATTGGTTCTCAGTTATTATATTTCATGGATAAACAACCAGTTTATGAGAAGAAAACGCAACCATGTTTAGGAAACATCTTTGGGGTCATATGCCTAAAAAATGCGTTGCTGAAATGTTTGCGTTAATATAAACTTAAACATAATGCTCTTTTTTCGCTGAAATGCGCGCGTTGCGGGATTGATTTTTCTTAAAATTCATGCTGAATGCCTCCGGGTCCTTATTCAACATGCCCCAATTTTCAAGTAATTTTTTTATTTTTACAGCCATGTTCGACTCTAAGGGGTGGTATATATGTAGGTAATTGATTATTGTCGATGGTACCAAATGGAAAAACTCTGAATATGTTATGTATGCACTGGCTGTATTTTTGAATAAGCTCACTCACGATTTGCTTTTTTTGTCGTCGCCCGAACCCCATGCACGAATCTATCGAATGGATCTAGTTCCATAAGAGTAGAAAAATATGGTGACACTTGCTTCTTAAGATTGTGATGACGAAGACAGAAAATCATTCAAGAGAGATGGAAACAAAGGAGCTAGGGTGCCTCTAGAGGTCACCATAATAGTGCTTCGTGGTCTCCGACCATTCATAGACGCTTAATTTACCCTTACTGACGTCAAATTCTCCGCTGGTTTGTGTCACTATGTTTTCTCTGCCTAAAATCGCCAATTCCGTTCCTGCCACTGACAGTAGGGTTCTTTTTTCTCCTATTATTCCTTCCAGCCTTTCATCTTCGCCGTCTTCATCGTCCGCCTCTTCCCCGCCGTCGTCGGCGGGGCGCTGCCGGCGGACCGTCGACATGGCGACCGGCGGCACGGTGGCGGGTGGCGTCGGGGCGACCGGCAAAGACTCCGCGGCGTCCTGCGCGGCGTCGGCTGTGCGGCTTGAAAGGGCCATCCGGCAAAACGACACGGCCCGGGTCAAGAAGGCGCTGGATCTACACCACGACAAGTTCCAGGTGAGACATTTATTAGATGGTTGTAGACATTTATTAGATGTGTGAAATTCTCTCGGAAGTCACACCGGGTTAAATTTTTTGCTGCTGCCAACGTTTCGATGGATAAGACTTCCATCGTCATCAGGGTAATCCGATCTCCATGATGGAAGGAAATGTTATTCATCGAAAGGTTGGCGGCAACCAAAAATGTAACCCGGTGTGAATCCCGAGAGAATTTCACCCATAATATTCGCCGGAAAAGTCCTAAATCATTTATTTATTAGATGGTTTTAGTATTAAATAAGTCCAGGAGAGTCATTTTAAGTTGAATCATGCGTATGGTATGGGTTGTAGACAATTTCAAAAAACTATCGGTCTCATCATTTGTTAATGGTGCTAACTTGAGATCCTCAAAACGTTAACCAAGATGTGGGTTTGTTTTGAACCAGTTGAAGGAGTAATTACTTGCTAGAAGAGTAGTAATGTGACAATAAACGAGTTTACTCATTCAAACTAACTTATAATGATAGACATAAGTTTTACCATGCAGGTATATTAGCCAGCGGTAAGAAAAAGAACGCAATTATCGAATTTTATATGGAGATTGGCCACGAGAGCTTCCTACCACTAGTATTTTTGTAATGGGTTCTAAAAAGCTATGAATCTTAAAAATATTGGTTCTATGAGTAAGAAAGATTTTCTTTGTTTTTTTCTCTGCATTCATTTATATTACTTCTTCTTAACTTCATAAATATTTGATTGTGATGCCGTTATACAACTATGCCTGGCTTCATTTTTAATGCCTTATGAAATAAATAACATTCTCTTGAAAAGAAGACTCCCTTAAGAGCAGAAATAATAGGAGTCTAATGAACAGAATGGCGTGCATAAAGCTATAATTTAGTGAAACTGAAGGAAAATAGAAGTAAAAAGATGTGACAGTAGGTGGTAAAGAACTAAAGCAGAGTTATATTTTCAGGTAAAACACTGAGAGATACATTTTTTTATTGTGTCTGCCCCAAAAGAGAGGGTGACGAATACGCATGCATATACCACTTATGAAATGATTGAGAATTATTTTAAAGGTTAAAATATTTCATCATATTTATTTTTATTATTATTAAAAAGCCTGTTAGAAGCTACGCCATGGCTGCAGCTCCAAAATTTTAACTCGAGCACCGTAGGAGTTAAAAGCAGACCTAATTTTCATCGCTTCAATTTCCTACCGCTCTATTGTCTTCCTTTCTCGTTTTCAGTCTTCCAATAGTGTCACTGACACACTTAGCTCACTGTTCTGTGAGGTATTCACTGTTATCGCCCGACTTCTCGAAAAATACAACGGGCGAGACATAAGTTCGTTCACATTTAGAACACGTTACCTTGCCTTAAATCTTCTGGTCGGAACAAGGAAGCGTTTGCGCCAGCCATCGTCCCACTTCCCTTTGTGTTCTCCTGGAAAAACTCTTCTACCTTGTTCTATTGTCTTTGCAAACTGCTGGCTTTTATTACATGGCGTCTCCGCCGTATATAAACTCTCTGAAGTCTTGTGGGGAAAAGGCTCAAGAGCACTCTGTTGAGTGAGGTAGGAGAAATGAGGGTTCCAATTTATTCGCGCAGAGATATAAGTTTTGCATCTGGGTAGTCTATTTTTTGTCATGTCATCCTGCTAGACTTCGTCTTCCGTTTTTTCTCTCTCATGTTCTCTTGCCGTCTTCGTGTCAACTTGTATGAATCCACTCTCGCTTCCGCTTGTACAAGCCAAACCGTCTCCTCTCAAGGGATTCAGTGCGTGACCAATTAAGGCAACAGTGTTTGCCCGAGTCAAAAACAAATGAATGTGTAATGAATGTAGTTGACCTTCCTTATGTACCCCGGCGTATTTCTGATATGGCGTTATCGACTGCTTGCAAAAACGGAGAAATTGGATTTGTAATGTTTGATTCAAGTTATTCGCATGCTAAAATCGGTCGTTTAAAATTATGGAGTTTTTTTTTCCTGCCAATGAAGGTATGCAGGATCTTATTATATTTGTCTTCATGTTTCATTGAGCTAATTAAAGCTAAATATCAGTGACGAAAACGGGAACCTAAAACAGTATGTATTGTTGCGATCTGTTAGCAGCATTGGAGTAGATGGAAAGGGCATAGCATCATCAAACTGTAGTCTGATTATACCCATATTGACTATTGCTACTCCCTCCTTGCTTTCCTTTGACTAGCTCAACAGAATAGACGACTTAGCGGATCTTAAGCAAGAATATCAAATTAAATGGGAAGAAAATAGATATGTTACGATATGCTGATGATATTGCCACAGTTGCAGAAAAGAGAGAAAATTTAGAAATTATACTTAACGAGATGGAAAAAATTCTTAGAGACTAATATGGGATGAAGATAAATAAGCAAAAGACTAAAGTGATGGTATGCAGTGTTCAAGACTGCTGTGGACCTGTAAGGATAAGAATAAATTATGAATAACTAGGGAAAGTTACAGAATTCAGCTACTTGGGCAGTAAGATAACAGAAGATGGAAGGAGTAAACGAGAAATTGTGGACAGAATGCAACTAGCAAAAATAGCTTATAATGATAGAAAGACTCTACTGACGTAAGAATGTTAGTATGGAAGTAAGAAAGAGGGTTATGAATGCTTATGTTTGGAGTGTGGCCCTTAATGGGTGTGAAAGTTGGACTATCGGGAAACATGAAATGAGCGAATAAGAGGCCCTAGAAATGTGGTGCTATCGAAGGATGCAGAAAATCAGCTGGCGAGACAGAATCATCAATGAGGAAGTGCTGAGAAGAGTACAAGAAAATAGAAGTCTTTGGAGACATATACAGACAAGAAGACTTAAACTAATAGGTTACATTCCACGACGCAATGATTTTACAAAATTTATGGCTGAAGGTTTTATTGAAGGGACAAATCGTAGAGGACGTCCTAGATTAAGCTGTATGAAGCAGATCATCAATGACTCGGGATGCGTCTCATATGGTGAAATGAAGAGGAAAACTGAGCAAAGAGCAGAATGGCGTGCTGTTGCCAACCAACCCATGGGTTAATAACCAAAGAAGGAGAAGAGGAAGCAATAATAGAATATATCGTGACGCCTCACCACACTTCTAGGTCTGACAGAAGAAATAAAATAAAAGAGACACATTTCCGAACAGATAAGTAAAAAAAACTCGTTCTTTCCGCGCACAATAAGCGACCGCAATAAAAACTGAGCGCTACAAAATACACTCCCATAATACACGTCAACATTTCACCTCCCTGAACCTTAGCCCTTTCATCTTTACGCGGTTGGTATCCTAACACCCCCGTCACAAACGAAGGAAGTGGGTAGTATGCAAATGTAGAATATACCCTATATATTTGAAATTTAATGCTAGTAACTCTTGAAATACATACTGGCAACTTAGTGACTCTATTCAATTTTACCATAATTTCTCCGGTAATGTATTATTAATTTAAATGAGTAAAAAATATATCTGAGGAGAAATTATATGAAAAAAATACATGTTGATTATTAGTTAGTCAGAGATCGTTGAAAAACAGGGTAAAATTGTGCTATTAACGTGTCAGCTCGTAAACGCTAATGGAAAGTCGGGGCTATCATAGATGGCGAACAGGTTACGCCCACTTTACTCTCCTCTATCCTCTCCATCTACCTTAACGGTTTGCAGTCACGGCTAATGCGAATCGTTTCCACGAATGCAAAAACAGGCGTAGGCGTTCTCGCAAAATGCGTCGCATATTTCAAACTTTTTGAGCTAAAAAAATTTTTATATATGTGTATTATGCATTATTTTATTATTCATTTATATAAATGAGTTAAGTGGGCGGGTAAAAAAATTTATCTGAGATAAATAATCTCAAAAAATTTATCCCCGATTTTCCATTCTATTTACGAGCTGACACATTAATAGTAGGTACACTTTAACTATGTTTTTCAACATCTAACTAACAAATAATCAGCATCTATTTTCTTTTTTAACATCATCTTTCCTCAGATATATTTTTTACTAATTTAAATGAAATGAGTAAAGTGGGTTTCTCACCCTCGTGGCAGCCCTATCCATATCCAGTGTATAATGCCACCCGTTGTGAAACTAAAATAACTCCATTCGGAGGGACGGTCCCCTGAGGCTTCACCTAGAGAAAAAAATCTAGGAGAGAGGGATGCGATTAATATTATACGCCAGAAATGTCCGTAATTACGCTCCCTGCTCTTCTTCGGTAAATAATAAAAATCAAATCATTGGTTTCACTTCGAGAGACTCGGTAGAAACAAGTCGTTTCAGCATTAAGTCCTCCAACATTCTTCAGGAATGAAATAAATGTGTTTTAAATTATGAATACTCTAAGCTCATACGTTACCAATTCATAGAGTCAGCTACCAAGGCGTCCGTGATCCACCACAAGGGCTGCCGTACCTCTTATCGAAGCGGAATCTTCCTAGTTTTGCAGCAAGGCTTCTGACTGATTTCTCAAAAACTAGGTAAACGACTTGAATCTTCTCACAATTTAACCCCAAATCTATCTGACAGTTTTCATTCTATATCCGCTTCTCAATATTTTTGCAACACTTAATATTGTTCATGAAAGAGAGACCAATGTAGTAACTACTGCTGAAGTCATAGTTATTGGTGGTAAATCTAGCAATTCTTTGCCCAAATCTAAGGTATCGCACATTTTAAAAAGTGTCATGCACTGAAAAACATCATAGGTTTTAAAACTGAGCATATTTTTGCCACTTATTCTAGAAAATTTATCTATTTTACTGTATAATGAGTACTAACGCACTTAAAATATTTATAGGAGAAGCTAGCTCTCTCGAGTCTTGCGTTACTTTTCATTTGAATATGGAAATCATAAATGAGCGTATACATACCTCATCCATGTCATTGCAATTAAAATACGATGTAGTGTGGTCCTGAATTTTTAAGCTCACCCAAAAGGCAACCATATCCATGTATACAATGCTACGTGTAGTGACTCTAAAATATCTCCATTCGGAGGGAGGACCCCCTGAGGTTTCGCCTAGGGAAGAAAAATCTAGGAGAGAAGGATGTAATCCGTCCGAGGGATTTTAAAAGCGTGCTCAAAATTACTCAAGTCCGAGACATTTTCAGACATGGAACGCGGGTCGAACAGGTGGAGGGATTAAAACTCCGCGGAATGAACGAGAGCCTTCAGAGGGATGGAAGGGAGAGGGTTTTCATCAAGTGCAGCGGCCGTCCATTTGTCCGCCGCCGCATCAACAGCCGAGGGTTGGGGTGCTGTATCTCAGATTACTTCCAGGCGCCTCCCTGCTAGATCGTCGCCATTTCCACGGGGAGGTGTAAAGGAGGACTTAAAGGCGTTAAATTCCGCGATCCTCACTCCTGGGGCTCGCTGGGGAGAACGTTTCTCACACAGCTGGGTGGATGTGTACCAGTTCCATTTCCCTTCCCCTTCTTTCTCCGGCAGCTATTTCTTTTTTCTTTATGGTTGACCTAAAAACAAAATGGCGTAGAGTATTTCGTGCCCTCCCGCCTCCCGGGAGGAAATTTAGTGCTTCATGTACATGTCTCTCGAGATGGTTGTATTCATTCTCATCCTCCCTCCCCTCTGGGAATCCCTTAACTATCTTTCTTTGTCGCTGCTCCTACTCTTCCCACGGCTCTCTAATAAGTTGTTTTCCCCTCTCGCAAACTTTGATCTCCTCGCTCACTGTCTTGCAGAAAGGTCCAGTTATATATTTTACGAAAGTGCGTCAAGATTCTCATCTCGCTTTCAGTGGACTAAACCAATACCTGCCATATAAAGGAAAAATACATTGTCAAACAACACTTTGTGTCTTCTATAATCATCTTCAGTGGAGCTCTCCAAGTAATTGTCTTTCATGATGGATTATTTTCCAAAGAGTTAATCCTGGTACCTTATCCTTCGTTGAATTTCTTAATAGATAGAATTACACAAGCTGTCAGAGTGACATCAGTGATAGTGGTTGTGGAGGCTCTTCGACGAGTCAGCTAACCGTGTTTTCTACTTTTCAACCTATAAATTCATATTTTTCCTCAGTTAAACCACATTATTCATCATTAATTACATTTTTATATCTCTGCCACGCATAGCTAACCAGTTGTACCCATTGGATTGATACTTAAAGCCAATAAATTTAACTATTTTAATTTCTATCGATAATGTGACTATGTTTATCAATAATCATTATATAGACCGTTAATTTTATAAGACATTCGCCAATCGCCCGGTCAATTATCTTGAGTTTTAAAAAGTCTAGAAGAGTTCATTTCAAATGTAACCTATTTATTCTGCCCATAATTGCGACTTATAGATGAGACTACTACTATTGCAAACGTGACTCTTTCATAAAAAAACAGTAGAGGCTTTTAGCGATTGTTTCCATTAATTACTTACCTGACTCATAACCTACGAATCCGGTCGCTGGAGGGTAAAGGATTCACTTTGCTCTAAGGTTTAGGTCTCATCTCTATCCCACTCTCCTCAAATAAAATTCAAAATTTCAAGTTCAATTCGATTTTTTAATATCTCTCGATGTTTTGTTTGGGATCTGAGGGAAGAAGTGAGGGAAAAATTGGAAATGTGAGAGAAAGAGCTGGCAGTCAACGTGTTTGTATTTTAAAATACATTTTTTGTGATTCCTTACAACAAAAACTGCATATAGATATGACTTTAGGAAGCGTTATTGCAACAAGTCTTACGTTTTTGAATGGAAAACAGTGTGAAATTGATAATTTATAGTGTTAATAAACTGAAGTACATAGCACGTACGGCAGTGAATCTTTAGTGCATGAAAGTGATTATGTAGTTATCTGTGAGCTATGTACAAATAAAGCAATGCAGAAGCATTTTCTAAAACATGTTCATGTAGCCAGAGAAAAAATACAGCTAATCAAATAAGGGCAGGTAAAAAGTTCTTCGGCCAAGCAATCAGCATCAATCTAACCCTGTCCTCACGAAACAAGGGAGACGTTATCATTTTGTAACTATAGAATTCACGGAGTAAATAGAGGTTGAAATTGATTGGCAACAAATAATAAAGACCAGGACTAATTATGATCTGCTGACGATGTAAATTGTACTGTTTATCACTATATCGAAGAATGTTACCGGGTTTGAATTCTCCAATCTTAGATTAGAAACGGTGGTGTCAGTAGTTTTGTGAGACACCTATTCAAGGCGTCGATATCAGTGAAAATAGGAACATATCAGTGCACCAGAGAGGCGATTGATTGGGAACATATGATATCAGCATTTTAGGGTTGACGTTCCCGCATGTTGTTTTGACAGTCAACAGTTTCAGATACTTGACTTGAGGATGTCAGCAAAGCAGCAAGCAATGCTCTTTTCTCTTAATACAACGTACCCGGACGTCCACTAGGAAACGCTGGGATCATTTTATAATTGTCACGAGAACCTGCAAAGGTAATATGAAATTATTTTGACTCAGGCAAAACGCTTTGCTCTTAAATAGTTATCTGAAGTTTCAGAGTCATCACTGACTAATGTTTTTGTATATACACAACAGACGAAGTCGATGAAACTGTTATGCTGGAGAAGGAGTGATATTAAACTCACGGTAATAAAAAATTCTTCATTAATATGATAATTTGCATCCGTTCCGACACTCTTACGAAGAAATAGACGCATGAACAACAGCAATGAATGAGCTCATCGAAGTAGTCTATTCTTCTCAGGTGCCCTCCAGCGCGCGCAAGGGAACCTCCAAAAATGTTTTGAAATTCATAAAAATATAAATAAGTCGAAAAGCAAATTTGCCGTTTTGCATTTAAGTGAGCAGAGCATTATCTAATTATTTATTGATGAAGTACCCACATTCGATATACAAATTTTAAGTGATACTTGTAACAAGCATATAAAAGACGCACACATGAACTACTGAAAATAAGAGGCTTATTTTATAAAACCCATCAAAGAAGGGTATGAGTTTGAGTTGAGTGAGAGGGAGAAAGCATTGTTGGCAATGATGCAAGATATAAGTCCCTGGTCCTGGTTCCTAGTCCCTGGTGATAAATATTTAACCAAAAAATTAATAAAATACAAAGCAAAGCTGCCGGCTTTGGTAATAACTGCTACGGGCGGATATATAGTGTTTCAAAGCTTTTAGAGGGATTAAGATGGGAGCCTCTAAAGACTTGGAGACTACACGCTAGGGTCAGCTTGCTTGAGAAATTCAGAACTGGTGTGTTTCAGAGCGACACACAGAATATTATCATGATGCCTCACTACATCTCTAGGTCTGACAGAAGCGAAAAAATAGGAGACATACATTACCGACCGGATATGAACAAAAACTCATTCTTTCCGCGCACAATAAGCGACCACGATAAAAACTGAGTTTCACTAAATACAATAGACGTCACCTCCCAGTTACACCTCCCAATACCTTCCATCTTTACGCGGATGGTAGCCTAACACCCCCGCCACACTGCCATGCGGCAGGTTGCAGGGTAGTAAGTAGACGTAGATCATGTATTGAGAGTTTTTCCAATAAGTAACGCATAATGCACTTTCATGCGATCATTTACCGAATAGAAAAATAGGAAAAATATATAATTTAGTCCTGAATAAATATGAAATTAGACTAAAGTGAACACGTGAAAGGAAGTACCCTCAAATGGACTTAGTATAACATGGCGAAGAATTATTAGCGACCGAATTGATTGTTGCGTATCACATCTGTCTAATTTAAAGGTTCCCTAATTGACTTGGAGCCATCCTTGGAAGCATGGCCATCCACTCTTGTGCCCTTAAAAGACTCATCATTAATTCAGTACATTGAAGGGGGCGAGTACGCATTTACTTTCCCTGCGTCACCTGCGGTTTCCCATAAGGTTATGGGGTCCGGGAAATCGATTCTTAGCAGCATTTTGGGGGGAGCTGTTCTGAAGGTGTCCGTCAAAAATTAAGCCAAGGCGCAACAGTTCGTAGCTGGACATACCGCTTGCCGTTAAACGACGGCTGATAAATTTTGGGTCAAATTTATGCGTTTTGGTAGAAGTATGAGAGAATTTTAGGCATCAGGGTTAAAGAATCCAGGGAGATAGAGGATCAGTAACGAAAAGTGGGAGGAGTAGTAGGTACGTTGCTCTTATGGTATCAAATTTACCGGGGCTGTATTTTTGCCGTAAATAAAAAGTAAAAACTTTGTTACTACACATTATAGAGCGCTCTACATGACATAGGGCTAATGGAGAGCGCTATTGCCAAACTTACTCTCCGTTTATACACCTTAGGTCACAAAGCCATTCCCTGCGCTGCGCTTAAAAGTGGTAAGTAGGGATGCCGCATCGACGTCAATGTATCAAACAACTCGATATTTTTTGGCCGAGGCATCGAAAACATCGACTATTAAAATAATCCAATGAACATTGAGTGAGTGGTGAGTACGTTTATATGCATCGAAAAATCGACTACTCGATTTGTAGTCAATGTGGCATCCCTAATGGTAAGTTGCTATATTTGCAGAGTACGTCAAGAAGGAGCGTACTGTAAAACCCATCCAGATGTCACTCGGCGACAATCGGTGGGAATCGTGAAGAGGAATAACAGGGAACACAAATCATCCCAGAAACTATAGTAAGTCCTCGATTTACATCGGAGATGCGTGTTGAAGAGGAGCGACGTAAGTCAGAACAACGTAAAACGGATCCAGATATTTGTGACCACTTAAATCCCGCGATAGATTAAGGCGGTAATTTTAAAATTCGTTTTTTTCCTTAACCCAGGAAAAAATTGGTATTTCAGATAGAATGACTATGTCTTAACCATCAAAAAGCGCAAGCATATGCGCATACGGTCTATTATATTAGCTTTAAACAGGGAAAAGTTTTCCGACGACCCTTGCCAGCATGGACGTAGCATCGAATCAGACGTAAATCGAAACGACGTATACTGAGGACTTACTGTACATTTATTACAGTCACTTTGCGTACACAGTTTGCACTCTAAACTCTAAACAAAGACGCGACTGACGCGTCCACGTCACTCTCCTTGGTCCATGTCCTGGCGTCACCCACGTGACTGCCGTTGGCAGATGCTTATTTTCTTTCGTTCACTCGTACGAGTTACAAATGTGGAAGCGCGATGCAGTGTGTGCATGGCGCCGGACGTGGGAGGGACAGAGGGGGCGAATGGGGAGGAAGTGAGAGGATAGGAGGTGATAGCTGACTAAATGGAAGCATAGGATTGGAGAGGTACATCTACATCTACTTACTATCCTGGGAGCCGCTGAAAGGGCGTGTGGTAAGGGATGTTAGGACACGAGCCGTGTAAAGATGTAAGGTTTTGGGAGGTGAAATGGTGACGGGTGTTAAGGGAGTGTATTCAGTGGAGCTCAGTTTTATTGTGATCACTTATTGTGCACGGAAAGAACGAGTTTTTGTACATATCTGTTCGGCAGTGTATCTCTCTTATTTTATCTCTTCTGTCAGACCTAGAGATGTAGTGAGGCGTCATGAAAATATTCTCTATGTCGCTCTGAAACACTACAAGTTCTGAACCTCTGAAGCATCGTAAGCCTTGCGTGTAGCCTCCGAGTTTATAGGGGCTCCCAACTTAATCCTTATAAAATTTGTGAGAAACTATATGTTCACTCGTAGCAGTTTTTAATGAATTGTGCTGCTTTTTTTTGTATGTTGTTAATTTTTTTTCGTATAAATCTTTATGACCAGGGCCCCAAATACTCGCGGCGTATTCGAGGTGTGGCCTAACCAGAGCAAAGTAGCATCTCACTTTTACTTTTTCATCCGAAGACCTTCCTATTAAGTCGTTAACAAAACTTAGTTTCTTTAGCTCTGCGCCGCATATATTTTGTATGGGCGTGTGACAGGAGGTGTTAGGACACCAGCCGTGTAAGGATGTAAGAGATAAGATTTTGGGAGGAGAAATGGTGACGAGTGTTGTCGTAGTGTGTTTAGTGGAACTCGTAGGTAGGAAGGCGAAGAGAGGAAAGGAAAAGGGTGGGGTAGAGGAGGAGAAACGGGCGTTAACATTCTCCTTACAGCTTCCCAACAAATTTTGGAATGTATTTGTGACTTGATATCATGGACAAAATATAGCCGGAGATATATATAGCTCATCTCATTATTAAAAAACATTAATCTGATAAAAATTGTTTACGCGAGGTTTTACTTTCGAACACCTTATCATTTTATCATAGAACAATGTTGAACTATTAAGTTGTCCACTGTAATAAATATTAAACGTAATCAACTTTGATGTTAAACGTTATTATCAAACCGATATTCTTGATTGTTAACATTACAATAATAAATTATTGGCCTAATAATTATGCAAAGCATAAAAAGTACTCGTAATCAATACTCATTACAGTGCTGTTAGCTAGCTAGAGAGTAAAGAGCCGCAGAAACTAAACTTTGATGTAATGATTTCTTATGATGATGAATTTCCCGCTCAATTGGTTTCTAAATTTAACAAAATAATATTTAAAAGTGGCTAGTGGTTTAGAAGAAACTAATCCTTCTTTTAGAATACCTAGATATTGTTTTCCCAAATTTTAACATCTGAACAGGCTTCCAGTGAATAATTGTCATTAGCAATGTTTGGTGTTTATGCATGTTGTAGCAAGAAGAGGGAAGCAAGTTATTGTACCATGATAAATCGATTTTCAAACTTTTTGGTCCACTAGCAGTCTAAGTTTACTTCATCATAGGCTTTGTAATACAAGCGATGAAATAAATTTAATATTAATTAAATTAACGAAGTCTTATACCCTCAATATCTTCAATCGCCGGCTTCATAAACATATAAGAACATCGATATCAGTCGCGTTAAATACTTATCTCAGTGAAACACTACAAATATTTCTTCTTTTCTATTATGTGGTCTTTGGCTCGTGTTAACTAGCGTTTTAGAGACCTTTTTAATCGCTTTTATTTAACTTTACTTGTGTGTTGGGGTCTTGTGTGTCAGGATCAAATTTTGTAATAATTTTTAACTACTTTCCTGACTAGTTATAGATCTGAAATTAGGCACATAGGTTCATTTCCGGTGACAATATAATATTCAGTTATTAAAAAGGCGAAAATAGAATGAATATTTAAGAAATTAGTTTTTAAACAATATATTTTTATCCTGTAGTGTATGCAATGTTGTAAACTTGTGTGTCAGCCAGACGGGGTAAAAATGTTGCTGAGCGTCCCATAGAAGACAATTTTTTTAACCCCTAGAAATGGGTGTATTTGAATGAAATTTTGTAGATTTTTTGCTAAATGAAAGCAATTTTTTAAAAATATTTTTTAATATTTATTTACTATTTTATTCTCACCCTCCCTCTATTGGCCGTTGATAGGGTTGCTAGGGCCGGAGGATTGGGTTGGTTGGTGGAGCCCACTTAATTGTGGCGGAGGAAACAATGGGAGGCTCGGGGAAACTCATTACCGCAATGGTTGGCCCGGGGGAGGATCGGAGGAGTAGACTGAAACTAGCACTGAGTGACTGGCCTTGCTACACGTCTCCGTAAGATTAAGTGGGTGGGATGTAGGTGGAAGGCCGATTGGGGTGTGGAGCAGGAGTAGTCCAACTAGAGTGGGTGGCTGATAATTCAAAAAGAAGAAACACGAGTGCTGTTGTGGACGGAGCCAGTCTACAAACTATATTTGGGGTCCTGTGGCTTTTTTCTTCTGTCAATGGAAAATGCGTATTTTATTGGAGATGTAATCAACTACCTTAGATAGTGGTAGCGAAACTTGGAAGTTGTGTGCACGATGCTTTTCGACGAAGAGGGGAAAAGTTGTGTGAAATTGGTTGCTAATTTCTAATAATACCCTATTTACATTATTAGATTTCTAACCAGGTCAATTCTAACCCTAATGAAAGTTCGCCGTGTATATGCAGAGTGGCGCTAACCCTAGTCAACTATTTTATCACGCTGGAGATACTAGGGTTGACCCTGGTTATCATAATTTTTAACCTATGTAAACGCAGGTTAATTAAAATAGTAGGCAAGTGATATAGTCCACATGTAGCTCATACTTTAAGCGTACAGTATATTATAACAGTTTATCTTGTCATGTTCCGTATCCATGCGTCAGTGCCAAGTTTCTTGATGTATACAAAGGTATGAGTACATGATAAACCGTATTTTAAGCATATATTGTAGTATATATTGGTCTCATTTCGGGGAGAGAAGGTAGTAAAAATTCATCATCCAAGTGTAGGTCGCATATAGCTACAATCGTCCCCAGTATGACGAACTCTAGTTGCGCACCATGTAGAACCAACAAGAATCATTTGGGTATAATTGCAATATTAATCACACTTTATAATATTCACATATGATCGCAACACTTCATGGTAAAAAAGGTAAATGCTTGAGTGCGTTATAAATAATCATCATGGTGAAAAAAGATACTTTTTGCTTAAGTTGCCAAAAGTTTACAAATTCAAAAGGCTAATAACTAAGTGAGATTATCAAATAATGGTCTATGAATGGCTTCTGTATTAGCAAAATATTGAAATGAAAATTGTATTTTGAACGCATGTTTGATTCAAACGCTAAATTACTATGTAATATTCTGATTTTGAGGAAATAAATTTCTTACATCCTATAATGTTGGGTTAACTCAGAAAAGAGAGGATACCTGAGAATTCCAAAAACATAAGACAGTGCTTTGCGAAATTATATTTATGCACACATAATAAATTTAATTGATAATTTTGAAAGAATTAAATTTAATATTTTCAGTATACTCCTCTTTTAGTTTACATTATCGTTTTCTCGCTGCTTAAGAGCAGAAATAAACCAAACTAAGTGAACCTTGTCTCCGAATAGCTTGGGCTATTTGGAATCAATCAGAACGGAGGCCAATCACGATTGACGGATCACAGATCTCGGGCGCATGTTGAGAGAAATAAGAGTGTCCCTCGCCCCTATTCGAAAAAGGACCCTCGGGGGGACACAGAGAACTCCAAAACCGAACGTCTCTTCACTCGTTCCCTTTCTCTTTGAATCAAAATTTTAATTATAGAAAAACAACCGAGGCTTTTCCTAAGCTGGGATTCATATCACGGACGGGCGTCAAATGTGATGAAAAGACAACAGCTGTTAATTCAAAGGAGAATATATAAACAGGAGTGGTCGCGATTGAAAAAAAAATATCCCTTTTAGACGAAGAAATAATTAAAATAGCTTTATAGTCGGAACGTAGTTAAGCACTCTCTTTCGAGGTATAAGAATGAGATTGACCGCATTGATGCTGTCAACGAGTTGTCGGGAAACAGTTTTCGTCGGCAGATATCTACGTCTGGATAATCCTCGGCCAATAAGGATTATTCACATTTCCGTAGTAGCCAACTCCACGCCGTAATCGTTTGATTAAGAAGTTTGATGGAATTTTTGCCTGATTACAAATTTACGTGAAACTGCTTGCATGCTCTCATAAAGATCAATACAGATTAAAATTTTTAAAAACTATTTACTATTTTTGTGATTCAATACCACTTTTACACTTAGATTAAAATTAGATAAGATATATTGTATGAAGCTTCGTTAAAAGACTATAGACTAATTTTTCCTAAACTGTATATGCCTTCCGCTTTAATTGACGAGCGCAGTGTGTAGATTTTTCTTTTTTTTGCGTTTCCATTTACAACGGACACATTCCGTTACTTTTAATTATCTAAAATAATGCTGGAATATGTATAAATGTAAATATGGAAGCATTTATGGAACTGTTTTAAAGTAAGAAATAAAAATAACAACAGGAGAATTCTGGAATAAGTACACTTTTAGAAGAATTGATGGAAAAGTTTACTGCAGTTGCGGCCTTGCAAAATTCGACATTCGAGAGGATAGTCAAGTTTAAGATCATTAATTTCTTAACCATTGAGTTTTGTTTTTATCATACCTAACAACCACCGTCTCTATTATTCATTGAAGTCATCTGATTAGATTTTGAATGAGGGGAAAAATGCTTCTCTTTAAAATTTAAACAAGGATATTCGGCTCGATAAATGAAGGCTCATGCAACATATACCAAATAGTTGAGGCAAATTAATATTGCACAAGCATTTGCTTCCACTTTGGAATGAGAAGTCCTAGAGTTATGGTAGTTCCTCTTATAATTATATCTACATCTACATACTACCCTCAGAGCCACTGCATGGGCGTCAGGAAGGGGGTGTCAGCACACCAGTCGGGTAAGATAGTTTTTTAAGATAAGGTTTGGGGAGATGAAATGGTGAAATGTATTGGGAGAGTGCATTGAGTGGAGCTCTGTTTTTATTTAGGTCACATATAACGCGTGGTAAGGACAAATTTTTGTACCTATCTCTTTGGCAATATATCTCTCTTATTTTATGGCTTCTGTGAGACCTAGATATGTAGTGAGGCATCATGATGATATTCTCTTTGTCTCCCTGAAACAAAAATGTTCTGAATATCTCAAAAAAATGAAGCCTAGTGCGTAGCCCTTGAGTCTCTAGCGGTTCCCATCCTAATCCCTCTAGAAGCTGAGAAACACTACATATTTGTTCGTAGCAGTTTCCTTTGTTTCTATTATTTTTTTCTTTTTATCTTTACATCCAGTATCCCAAATACTCGTAGCGTATGCGAGGTGAGGCCTAACTAGAGCGAAGTAGCACCTCTCCACCACTTTTTCATCCGAGGACCTTCCTATTATACGCTTGATAAGTTCTAGTTTCTTTAAAGTTGCGCCGCATGTATTTTGCACGCGTGTTCCTCACAATATGTCGGAAGATATAGTAATTCCAAGATATTTGACTTTTTCTAAAGACGTCATGTTTACTCCTCACACAGTGTGGGTTAGATGAAGCACTAAGTCACAGGTATAAGAAAAAAAGGCCACCCAGACTCGTTTATCCGACGTATTTGTACACGTTTCTCAATATGGTTGAAATATAACATCGTGATAGCGCATATAAAATTCTTTTTAGTTAAAGGGAGCAATGATTACGAACTTGCTTCTCACAGGGAAGAAAGATAGAGTCAGCATTACACAATCTTCCTTTCCAACATTAAAATGCTCACTCTATTATTTACCTTAACTTTATAGCTCGCCATGGGTCTTAATCCTACATTTTGTAATAGTTTCTCCTTCACAAAAGTATCGGCGTATTTTGATCGAGGTATATTTACACCAAAAGCATCGTCGTGATTATCTAATCTAATTCCTTCATGCTTAATGGGTAGGGGGATCTCTCTAGTATGTAAACAAAACATATTCCAATAAGATATCATCATAAATTTCTCTTTCTGGTAACTTATCAACTTTTACTATCAATTAATAATAAATTCAGCAAGATACTTGCGCGATTAGAAAGTAAAACTATGAGAAATATTTCTAGTGGTTCGACGCTTTAGTCATGGTGATAAGTTATTAACCACAATCATAAAGTCAAGTATACCATGCCGCATTAATTCTCGTCTATATGATTCAACAATTGTGCAGATATGCAAAAACCATTTCGACTTGTACTTTTTGTTGTGACTCATTGCTATGTATTGGATCACATCTTGAACAATTCATCAATTTTTTTTCTAAATGTAAAAATTCTACTGATTATTCTAGGAATGAACAAATTTTGTGGCATACGCTGCCGTAAAAAGGTTATAATTCACTATGAAAACATATTTGGGCTCGGTCATGATTGGAACGTGGATAGCCCAATTTTTGGTCAGGTGTGTTAGCCATTGATATCTTCAAACTGTATTAAATCAAAGTGGTCTCCGACGAGTATGCGCTCTATATCACTTTTGAAGTCATCAGGGTTGGGAAACTGCGACCCTAACACTGGGCCCTCGTTTCGTAGCATTTTATCAAAAATTTGTTTTATATTACTCTTGTTTTTGCATGCCACTCCTTTTGAATACACTCCAAGGAAAATAAGGACGATTCTGTCAACCCCTTAACCTTTCTTCCATTTGCTCCCCTCTATTGTTTCAGCGATCCTCTTTTGTCGATGACACATCGGGTGATCCTTAACCCCAATCCCAATTAAACCGATTCGTAGGGATTTAGGTTTTTTTTCCGTTGAACGAGGAGCGCATTCGATTTTCAATATGCGACGCCAGTAGGCATTCAAACGACTCCCTCCATCCGCCTCAACCTTTTCTTCCCTCCCCTTTCCCTGTAGCCGTTATCATTTGGAATGAGGAGACATCCATCCAAGTGAGCTCTTCAAACTCCACTTGTCGTCATCCCTGCTAATCCCACCCTTACTCACTCACCTCAATCTCCTTTCACGTAATTGTACAAAATAACGAAATGGGATTTGCTAGATAATTATCGCACGTTTCTGCGTTAATGATGTCCGAGTATATTTCTCTGGGAATCATTCATCATGGGCATTCAATACTAAGTCTGCAACTCTTCATCCTTCCCAATCTAATGCTAGAGGAAGGCTCACTTCCTGGTAGTTCTTCTTGTGTACTATCTTATTTATTTGTGGTATGAATCCATCCCGTGACCTTCCTCTTGGGACTTTTCCTGCTATAATATACTTCACAAACACATTGTACCTCATGATGTGACCAATCCATGCGGTTCTTATTTTCTATATATACCTATAGATAGATAATTTTCTCTGCACTTGGGTATTTTCTCTTGAGTACAGCAAATGCACTACAAAACAGTTTGTCAAGGTTTCGATATTACAACAAGAGTATATTTCATTTTTTGAGCGTGAGAACAAAAAAATATGCAAGCTGACAAATGAAATTTGGGTGATACATGTATGAACATGGGGAGGAGAATGTAAAACTTATTTTCCTAATCATTTATTATAAATACGGTTTTTTAATTGGTTCAGAGACTGCAGTTTGTTTAATTCTTCATGTAAGGAGTTCCTCAGTTCACATAGTATTTCTATGCGTTCTCTCTTCTTCTATTCTGTATACCTTATCATTTCTTATTTTATCTCTTCATTTCTTTCTTCTCTTCATTTCTTTGTTCTCCAGCCCTCTCTTCCTACACTAGGTTTCGAATGCTTCTAGCCTTGTCAGGTCTTCTTTTCCATCTTCGGTAACATTTTCATTCAAAATTTGAGAATATGCTGAATGTGTTCGCTCAGTCGGAGATATATTTACATTCTTTTTTAATTGGTAATTTGATAACTTGGGAAGACAACCGAAGACTGCATCCGTTTGCGCCATTATGAATAGTTGGGTACCAATTGTTGGTGGAAAACGGGAGACCTGGTGACGGCAACTACAACGTGATACCATACCTCGTCCAGATTACCAACGTATGGACCAAAGTACTCACGGTTGTAGTGGGAACTAGGCACACCGCTCCTCTCACCCCCGAACCAGGTCCTCACTCTCTAACCAGGGGAGATATGCTCATCCCGCCGGATATTGAATATAAATCTTACACATGAATTTAATGATCTCTGCAATTTTATATTCTGTTCAACAGTAAGGTCAAAAAAACTGAGCAGCAGTAATCAAGATTTGGAAACACAAAAATAGAGATAAAGTGCTTCCATATGTTTAAAAGAAGTAAATTTCTATTTTGTTTTTATCGGTACATAGTTTTGCTAATTTTATTGGTATTTGCAATATTTGAAGTATTCACTTTCCAAGAAAGGTGTTTGCTCATCGTAATACCAAGATTAGTCACTGAATTTGATTAAGGAATAAAGATATCTCCAAGTTTTACCTTGGTGATAGAGTCTAGATTGATTGAGTTTAAAACAATGTTACCTCCGACTAACATTGTTTTAGTCTTAGATTGGTTCATAGGAAGAGAGTTCTTTGCAACCCAATTTTCATTCATGTCTGCATTTACTTTAGCGATCGCTTCTACTAGGTTTTTAGAAGAACAATGGTAGTATATTTGTAGGTCATCAGCGTACAGCATATATTTACAAATTTTAATTCAGCCAAGAAGATCAAGGATGTTAAAAACAAATAACAGAGGTCCAAGAACAGACCCTTGTGAGACTCCGCATTCAACGAGTTTCCCCTGGGAGATATTGCTAAAAAATTCAGAAGTTAATTTATAGATTATGTAATTAAATTGAGCATTTGGGACCCTGGTCAAATAGATTGAACCAAAAAAATTAATAAAACAAAGGAAATCATCGCGCTTCGTTAAAAACTGCTACGAGCGTACATATAGTGTCTCACAACTTTTAGAGGGATTAAGGTGGGAACCCCTAGAGACTCGGAGGCTACACGCTAGGCTTAGGCTGCTTGATAAATTCAGAACTGGTGTGTTTCAGAGCGACACAGAGAATATTATTATGACGCCTCACTACATCTCTAGGTCTGACAGATGCGATAAAATAAGACAGATACACTGCCGAACACATAGGTACAAGAACTCGTTCTTTCCGCGAACAATAAGCGACCACAATAAAAATTGAGCTCCACTAAATACACTCCTATAATTCATGTCACCATTTCATCTCCAAAAAACTTACACCTTTTCACGGCTGGTGACCTAACACTCCCTGCCACACGCCCATGCGGCGGCTCGCGGGGTATTATGTAGATGTAGATGTAAATTGATATTGATGATTAGCTGTATAACTTAGAATATGTGATTGATAAGTACGCTTATATCTACTTTCGCATAAGTATTTCTCTGTAAGTGTAGCTCTCCATATCTACCGATGACTTAATTTCTTCATTGTATGCCTATTCCACTCCTCACCACTCCCCATCCTCACCGTCACTCACCCCTTCCTTACTCCTGTTCCTAACGCAGACCTAACCCCCCCCCCTTTGTCCCCGCCCCTCCTTCTAGCCTCTCCCTCCCAGATATATACCACCCCTCTTCTCCCGTCCAGTGATCCCACTCCAGCTGGAAACCTCTTTGTGCTGTTGAAGGCATCGCACTCCCGATCGATAAATCAATCAGCCAATTGATACCTCTCACCCTTCCCCTCGGTTTTTGCTATCACTCTCACCCCCATATTGCTCTCATTTTCTCATCTTTCTCTCTCTCTCATCCCATCGCAGGTGGACCTCCACGGGAGCCTCCTCGACAAGTCATCGTGCGAGACGCAGAGTCAAGAGGCGGAGATCCTTATTCGAAAGTCGAAGACGCTCATAGAAAGGTAAGCAGTCCGTGTGTGAATGCGGTATGCCGGCAGGGCGAAAGCAATCGGTTGATATGCGTGCAATCGGATTCATTTTGATTCATGTGACCGACCCAGAGTTTCTCATTTTTTTTCAACAATCGGTCGCCCCAATTGAATCACGTTTATGGCAATATTATTTCTCATCCCCCCTTGAAATATTAAACGTGCAAACTCGGTATTACTGCGGCTACTTTATTTATTCTATAGAAACCTTGTGCTTGATATTTCGTAGTTACCAGTTCACTGGAAGTACATGTATAATTTTTGGGACACCTATTGATCAAGGTCGTTGAATATCGACAGCATTCTTCCTTCAATACTGGACTTTGTAACGAAAATAAATCTGCCATTAACTCTTTCAATGGAGTTGAAGTTTCTGCTCCGTAAAGTACTGATTGGACTTTACCCACTGCTGATAAAGAAGTTAGGAATTGAGTGTTTCACTATTGATACACGTCCAAAAAATATACCATAAGTTATCATAGCAAGAGGTGGTTTTCTTTCCGTGCCACTTTTTCACCAATTATGCTTGGACTGTCACCTCTTACAGTGCAAGATATGAGACGAGTGAACGATCAAATCAAAGCGTTTTCTGGCTTGAAAATTAAACATGAGATTAAATTTACGCCCATCTCATCAAAACAGACTTAAATAAAGTTTGATTATACATGGTGTCACTTGATTGTAAAATTAAAGCATAGAGTAAGTACATATAGAGAGGCAAAGAGATAGGGAGATTCTGATATGAGTTTTTAAATAATACCTTGGCCGATAGATGGAACAGATATATATCGAAATTGCACGACAAGCCATAACAAATGAGCTTTGGCACCCGGCCACTTCATTTAGTGTCGCATAACTCACATGATGTTCTTATGATGATTTTGGTGCATGTATGTTTACTAATCGACCCATAGCAACGGAAATAAATCATATCGAGTCATAGAGACCAAATTAAGCATGTATTTTAATGTTCCTTCAATGACCATCGTCTGAAATGAATGGAATTTACGTCAATATGATAAGACACGCGATCACCAAACACTGCCTCAACTGTTTACTGATGTATCATAGCAACGACAAAACTATTGATAGTGATTAAAAAGCACACAACAGCTATGATAAATCCACCTCTGTGTGCTGATGCAAGTCACCGAGTACCACTAGCGCCTCCAAGTGGCCTTCTCAGGAAGCCAAATTCTTCCTTCCCGGGAATTCTTCCTTCCTGAAAAATTCTACCCAAAGGTCTAAAAAATTTATGTCCAGTTTTTTTGCATTGCTTTGCCACTCTATATGTACTTACTCTATAATAAAAGCACCTTAATCTGCCTCATATCTCCCATATCAAAAACATACTATAGTAAATTGTAGCAAGCAAAAAGAGTTAGATACAATCGACGTAACTACCTTCAGTACTTTCCAGGCAAGCTATACATGCATATATGCGTTTTTTGAGGTTTGTAGGAATCATTACATGTGGTTAAAATTTGTTCGAGAAATATGTCATTTTAGCCCTCCATAGTTACCTTTCGATTGGCGCTGACGCTTTACTCTCTATTTTATGTAAATTATGCTCAACAGGGTGTGTTAATTTCTTCAATACAACAAAACGATACGGGGGTATTAATGGTGCCATGGTTTTCATAATTGGCTGAAATTTTCTGAGAAATAATTGCAGCAAACTATCGCTTTAATTTATTAATCCCTTTTCTTACGGAAGAGAGATATTTAAAGTTTATACTTTGAATATTTTGCCATTTTCCAATTAAAGATGCCACGTTCTATTCCCTGTTTGTAGAGATGATTGAGATTGCGTGATCCATCACTGGCTACCTGTCGTGGTATCAAAAAAGTACTTGCTTGAGTTCCATTTATCCGGGATATTTCAAACTTTTCGTGGAACCAACCGGAAAGAGTTGAGGCAGCCATATCGAGCCAGCAGTTGTTCCGACCAGACGGTTGACCCTGCGTGGCATCAAAACTCGAGGAGATTTGGCAGTTGATTGGCACGCGCTTTTCGGAAAGCTGATGCATTTGAGAGACTTTGAAGCAGCTTGCGTGATCATCCTTTACAATTTCTTTTCCTGAATATTGGAAAAAGGAAGACAGGCGGACGGTGTCAGAATATGTTATGCTAGGCCTTTCCAGTTTGAGAACTCTGTCAAAGTTACTCTCAAAACTTCTCCAAACAATGTTTCAAAATTGGAGGGAGTTTTGGTGTCTGCTACTTTATGATTTATTCATTGAAGGATTAATCTCATGTTGTTTTATTTACACAAAGACTTAAATAGGTTTCTAATTGTTTTTATTTCTTCAATTTTGGACAAACTTGATCCGAAATTCTAGCATTTTATGTAAACAGAACTAAGTATGAAATGAAATTGTGTTGTAACGGTATTTCATTTTGTACTTTATTCTATATGCAAATCAACTTTTTGCCATTTTCCCAATTTACTTCCTCAATCACTGGAGTTTTTTGGAGATTGACTCCATCAATCTCCAAAACACTCCAGTGATTAATAATAAGCAATTGAGCAATTTCCCCTTCATAAATATTAGATTGCGGCAGTTATTAGGGATTTAGAAGAGCTTTATTCACTTTAGCGATCTGAACAAGTCTCAATTGTTTCGCGTGCATAGATCTATGTTCCTTCAACTGCGATAATTTCCCTCAAAGATCTCACTGCCTACCGCGAGAAATTTCAAAAATTTCCGTCGAACATATAATATTTTTAGGTGCGAGCTCAAATTTAATGACTATTATATCGATAGATATCTGTTTAACCAAGGAATTAAGAGTAGGTATATGGCTTCAATTTCATTCCCGGATTAACATGGAAGTATTTATGAGTGATTACTTAAAAGTTAAAATTTGGGCAGAAATTAGTTAGTAAAAACTCGATGGACGCGGGAAATTTGGATAATTTCGTCGTATCAATTTTTAATAACTCATTCAATGACGAAAAATTATTTTTGTAGAAAATAGACGAGCGATTATGCGATGGAACTTAAATAAATAATTTAAAACAAATAGAGTCCATGTACTCTTGATATTAGCTAGTGTTTCTTGTATTTCCATGCCTCTTTTCACTACCAACGAAGAGGCTGCAATTGAACAGCTCTATTTTACAACGGAATAGAGGTAGCAGTTAAAAAGCCATTGCGGTACAGTTAATGGTTTCATTTTCATCTTATTTTGTGATACACTTCAGTCACTTCACTTTTGTGATACACTTCATCTTGATGCTCGGCATACATTTGACTTCGTCGACCCTAAGTTCACCGAGCATGTTCTTTTTACCGAGGAATGCTTCTCCCGCACTTCATCGTGAAAAAGCACGCGTAGTCAGATTTTTACGAATTAAGGTATATTGTCCATGGGGACCAGACTTCTTCCCTCTGACTCCATAATATATCGGTGTATATTTTTGATGAGGGCCAACAAAGAAAATGCACATTTTGATTTCTTAATAAAAATGTACTGCAATCATTTATGATATATTTTAGAGAAATTTTTCTTAATAATACATATCCATGCACACTTGAAACATTGATGGCTGTTGATATTACAAACTCCTAAAATAAGCGCCGCCAAAATTTTTTGAGGATTTGACATTTGTTTTTAAGTCGCAATTCCACAATTAGACAAAATTTCATGATACATGTTTACCATTTTTCAGTGCAAGGTTTTCTTTACATTAACTTGAAACTAAATGTGTGTTTTGACCATTTATATTACTTTACACTAACAGTTACTGGATGATAGTGATCATTTGAAGAAGAGTTCATTTGAAAGTTTTTGCAGCAGTTGTCGTGCTAATTCAATGTTTAGCCTGAGAAATCAAAAATGGGCATATGTACCTGTACATTTGCTATATTGTTCCTGAATTTCAATAATTTCCCTGATGATTCTTTCCACGATTTATGCTTAACACTCCTCTCGAAACGAAATCATATTTTTTTCAGAAATTGCATCATCGTAGTGTTTACAACGTGCGAATTGAATTTGACTTGACCTGTTTAGTCTTCCCTGAACCGCTGGCCTGGAAACATCGAAATGACGCACGGATTAGGAATTCGCCTGCTTAAAATGAAAACAAAATTAATAAATGAGACTGTATTACATCGAGCAGTGAGATATCACTTTACTCCCCTCAGTGTATTTGCCATGAGAGCTTAATGTGTGGTTAATGACAAATTTACCATTATAAATATATTTATGGTAGTAGACCGATCATTCAAATTCCTCTTTGGCGTGTGAAAATGCAATTTTTGTGGAAATCAGAGGATTTATTTCCAAAATACATTCCTGAACGTACGTAATTCGCCCCTTTATCTAATATATTGCTCGTTTTTTTAATAAACTCATCCAAATGCCGGATTATTCGTGTTTGGCGCCGCAACGATCAAAGATAAACTGAATTCGCTCTGCATTGGAGAGTGATAAATACGATCACGGTTATTCTACTACCGGTAATAAGGAAGCAGTGTATTGAATTCAATTAAGCTGCGCAGCCTTATGTTTTACGTCACGTATCAAGGTTTTGCTTTTCCAGATGAGATAATGCCTTTTCATGCATCACACAGATGTTTTTCTACAGTTTGCATAAATTTGCTTCTAGCAATCCAAAAATTAAATATGTTTGTCACCTAGGCCTCCTGAATTAGTTTTATACATAAAAATGTATGCACTGCTGATTTACTTTCACATATTTGGAATACCAGTGGAAAGGTTTTCACTTGACGTAGAGTTAATGAAATTTTTGCCTTAAACAAATATTTTGTATTCATTATACGGCAGAAATCTTAATGAAAGAGCGGAAAGGGAGAAAAAGAGTTTCAATATCCAAACATTGTTATTTTTTTTATTCCTTAATTAATAAGGCCCGCTGAATAATTTTAAGCTTTTTCTTTGGTTGAAATCATTGAATTTCTCGGCTCTCCATATTTTATTTTTCAATGCATGCCGTAACTATAAGCTTTTTGAAGCTCAGTAAATGTAAGCAACTTTTAATAATCTATTTTTGATTTGCAAACTCTGTTGTTTACGACTTGATAAACTTCTCCCGAAGATAAAAAATCAGGTATTACGCTTTTTCAGGGAAATACGCCTATTAAAAGGCTTTTTCCTAATAATCACCGTCACTCAAGCAAAACTGCTCCAAGATAAAATGACATTTTTCTCATATTTTCCCGAAATACAATTGAATAACTTATAAGTCATGATTTAATTGGATTTAAAAACGCATTTTTCAAATGAATTTCCAAACGGAAAGCAGGTTTAAGGGGATTTATATGTTTTATAGCTTGACGATATCAATTTTCCTTTGACTTTCCCAATTCTGACACCATCACCATGGAAATCATTGATTAATGAAGTACATTTTGGAAATAAAACGTGAAATATCTCTTTTAAATAACCATATAACTTCATTTAGTTTAATTTTGTTCTGGTTAGTTATTTGCATTCCGGGCTATAGAAATGTGTATAGATGCAAATAATTGAAGCGATGATTAAAGTACGAATAAATGAAGTTATATAAATCAAGAAAATAAATTTTATGAAATTAATTTGGACTGGCAGAGAATAATATCATGAAAAGTCGGTTACCATGGTATAATAACAGTATATGCTTCAATGAGTCAGGTGTCACCCCGTTGAAGTATTTCTTATGTAGAAATTAATTGTAAAATGATAAGTTTTCAACATGATGAACATACACACTGAGTACTTTTGTGCACATTTTATATATATATATACACACGATGTGGATAGGATGGAGGAGATAGACACACAAAAAAAGAGACGATCACACTTACATAGCTAGCTTTCGGAACTAGTCCGTCTTCAAGGCGTATCACGGAACAAGGCGTAACACGGATTTTGTTCCGTGATACGCCTTGAAGACGGACTAGTTCCGAAAGCTAGCTATGTAAGTGTGATCGTCTCTTTTTTTGTGTGTCTATCTCCTCCATCCTATCCACATCGTGTGTTCATCGCCGCATGGCTGACTCCAATCCATCAACGTATTTATATATATATATATATATATATATATATATATATATATATATATATATATATATATATATATATATATATACACACGACGTGTTTCACCGTTTTACAGTATCTCCATGCATTAAATGTATGCACCTGATGATGCCGCAAAATGGCAAAGCGTGACGTACCAAAAACAGTTTTGTAGGAAAAGTATTAAAAACTATTCGTCTTCATAATGGATACAAACGATCGTCTTCGTGTAAAAATGAAAATGATTCAATAGTAATATTTAATTTTATTGACATGGTTTATGTATAAAATGAATTGAGATAATGATAGTTTTCGGCGGGTGTTTGAAAGTCAGACAAAAATTGAGTATTTATTTTTATTTTCGTATCTTTGTCTCAACATTACACCTTTGTACTTGCCTGAGACCATTGAAATAATCATCCGTAATTGGTCGTTTAATCATAAGATTAGCTGACTGCAACCCACCACCTTTCCCTATCCAATTCTTGTTCTCCTACCTCCTGGTGTATTTCCTATGTACTTTCTTCTGTATTTGGTTCATGAACTATTCCCAGGTCTTTCTCTGCGGACTTTTCTCTCCATTTTTTTCAATTATGTTCTTCACGAAACCATTGTGCGTCAGGGTGTGTACAATCCATCTGGTTCTTCTATTCTGTATGGTTTTCCGTATGCATCTTTCCTCTTCTACTCTTCTGTACTTATCATTATTTCTTATTTTGCCCGTCCATTTAATCTTCATGCCTACATCCTACATTTGCCTTCATTATGGATGCAAAGCGCTCTAGTATCATTTAAATGCCTTGAAGGGTAGTATGTAGCTGAATCCATCAGGAGGGAAAATTTGGATCCGCGCTAGTGTCATAATTTTATAGGATGGAGTGGAAGATTTCTGGAAACACTTATGATATAAATAATAATTTATTACTCAATTACCTAGTTGATTATATTACATTGTTAACATTACAAAGTGCTAGAAAAGAAGTTGAAATATCCTAACTAAAATTGTACCACTGGGAGAGCGTAACTAAATTAATTTTTTACAATTTTTTTTCAACATTCCACATCATCTATCTACAGCATAATTTCCGGTAATTTTCCCTCCAACTAATTCGTTGAAAGTAGACTCTAAATTGAGCTTTCAAACATTAGCGCAATTATTCCCAATACTTGCGATTGAAAAAATGGTGTTTCAGGTACGGTTGCAGTCACACGCTTGCGTGGAAATATATTTTACATGTCTAAATGCGTGAAATTTACGATTAAAAATTATTTAATGTGACAAAAATTTACTCTCGAATAACTTAACTGCCTGTCAGTTGAGATAGTCAGTCTCACAGTCATTTATAAAAATCGTTCGTCCATCCACATCAACGTGCATCTACGGCTAAATTCATTCTAATATGCATACTACCTGCCGCTTGAAGATGGAAAACAGAAGTGGGGTAAATAGAAGGATCACCCCTCTAAACTAGAGCCGAGTCCAGAGATATTTTACTTCGGTGATTTAAACATTCATTCGTAAAATAATTTGTCATTGGCTATCAAACCAAAACGGCCATTGGAAGATCCGAGTTCCAACTCCCGTCATGCCAAATAATATTTTCATGGAAAATTTCACTTTCTTAGGTGAATATGTATCCTTTATATATATTAAAACAAGTGAACTGCGAACCGCAAAAGAGTTCGGAGCAATTAACTAAGTTTTGGGCGTCCTATGGCTAGCCGTAGCGGTAACTATTGAGGAAAACGTTAAAAACAATTTCATTTTTTGCCATATTTGGCATTCGCATCACAAGGGCTAATAACCTTATCAGTTAAACTTTGTATGCGCAATATTTATCAGTATTTCAGAAGATCTCTCGACCTACCTACGAATTGAGGTAATTCAAAGAAGCATTTATCCACTCCAGCATAAAGAAATGGATTTTATCTATTAGGTATATTTTCCAATTAAGAACGCCAATATATCTACGAAAGTTGATATTTTTACTAAAATGGTAAGTTGTTTCATTCAGAGTTTTCTTACGCCGTCTTGCCATGCAAATTGCCACCTTAGGACTTTCATTCCTACTTTTCCCGTCACCAATTCCATTAAATTAATTAACTAATGGAATTTAATTTTTTGTTCTCATACAGGTAAGTACTATGATATACTGATTTTAGCTTGGATGTAGTCTCCTTCTAAAATTTTGGAAGATTGTGAGTTAATCATTAATTATCTTTGACTCTTGCCTATCTGTCCTGACGTGGGAAAACTATTGAGAGTTAGTTTCCTCGTTGACGCGTGAATTCGTCTTAACTGTGATGTTCGTAAATATCACATGCCAAAAAGCATGAAATCATTTTACATATTAAACGTTGGAAGGCAATTTGCATAACAAAAGACCACCTAATGGACTCTTATTATATGGTTAGGCTTTTTAAGCTGGATAACGAACAAACAATCCGCCGTGAAATGATGTGTAAAGATAAAATAATTTAACTCAGGTCGATGAACCCGACGAAAGCAATTCAAATTATTGATTTCCAATTGCAGAAACTTTATCCCTGGTATAAAAATTTTATGAAATTAATTTGGACTGGCAGAGAATAATGTCACGAAAAGTTGGTTACCACGGAATTCATTTTCTAATAAATGCGAGGTCTTTGTAAAATGAAAGATAAAATATTGTATGGAGAGGAATCAAAATTGCAATGACGTCGCAACTTTAATATATTATTGGGACTAAAAAATCATTTATATTTTCCAGCTCCACTGCTGGACTGAAAATTTAGTATTTATTTAAAATTAAAGCAGCAGTTAAATTTATTGCAACCTGTGGCTGTTTGGGAGTAATCTCCAGATTTATAGCCTGCGATAGTGGTACTTATGCTTCGTCAAATCCTGATTCTAAGAAAGCTAAATATATTTGTTTTAGCCTGAAGAAAAACGTTAGTAGTGAAATACTTCACTGCTTCTCCTTGAAAACATATTTACCCATCAACTTTTGTCGGAAATCCAGAAAATATTTGTTGGCCTATTAATTTTTAAGGTCGGATTAGTCTCCTCAAACAAATTCCTACGCCTTTATTTATGCTACGCTTGAATTTCCTAAAAATTATATTAGTTTGTTGGTGTTATCACTAAAAGGCTGTTGATGAACTTAATAAATCATATACCTGGAATTAAACCCAAAATTTTAATTTTGTCAAGTTCAACACAAAATGTGACTAGGCTCTGCCCTCAGTTGCTTATTTTCTTTATCGCATCCTTCTCCCACGAGAAAAGTGTAACAACACGAAGATTCACATTCAATTGCTGCAGATGAGAAAAGGTACGGTAACATTCAAAATTTGAATTTCAGAGAAAACATATGCGTCACCAGATGGTAGTGCATTTTTTGTGTCAATTTTGCACTCTAGAGGCAAAATTTTGAAACTCTTACACTGACACATTCCTTCTTCATTCAAGTTGATTTTATGCTTTATTTTCTGGAAAAAATTATAATCTAAGGAACTAAAAATCGAATTTTCATTATAAGAGTACTTCGACTGTTGTATGTTTCCTACATAAGTATTTTAAAATTTGAAGTATACTTTCCAATAATATTCAAATCCCAGTTAGCTAATTCATATATATTATATCATGTAGAGGAAATAAAAATATTATTAAGAAATAAAATGACAAATCATTGGATAATTTAACAAATAAGCTGAGGCTTTAGGATGAAAAAAATTGAGATTTGGTGAGGCTTCGGAGTGAATATTAAAAGGGCAAAGTGTCATTTTTTTAGTTTAGGACCAATTTATAATGCTGAATGTTATGTGAATTGGAAGAAAAGTGAAAATAATGGCTCCATGAATAGAATGAGGGACATTGGGTTATATTTTTGGTCAAATAATTCTTTTTTAACAGTATATTTAATCCTGGAAAATAAATACTACTTGGGACAAAATTCGATACATAAAATAAAGCACATGATCTCTCTTTGAGAGAAAATTCACCTGAAAAAAACAAAAGAAACGTTTCAACTTTGAGTATAACATTATTTAGACTGTTCAACTATCTGTCTACATTGAAAAGGCATAAAAAGTGAACGTTTAATGTATCGAAAACTTCGAAATGTTCGATTTTATCGGAGATAGCAAGAACAGGACAGGAAGCAGGTAATCAAGAAGGAAGATGAGACTACCTGCATATTGTGAAGTGGAGCGATAGACGAGTAGTTTTTGGTCTCCAGAGCAAAGAGATATAAACGCTTAGACTGTTTAGGAATAGCGCTCCCACAAAATAGGAGGGGGACTTGAAAAATGATAGGAAACTATATCTTTCCGAAATATAACCTAGAACTTGATACTTTCTTACACGTGACCTATGTTCTCAATTCCCTCATGTTATTGAAAATCGGATTTGGGAGGATGCTGAAGAAAGGATTTCATGATAAAATAAAAAATTTGAAGTCCACTAAAGAGTAGGAGAGGAGAGGATATAATGGAACACTAAACAGAAAAGAAGAACCAGATGAATTGGGCTCACCCAGAAGCACAATGGGTATGCGAAATACATAGTTGGATAGTAAAATAGAAAGAAAAGACCCCAGAGTAAGGCCCAGGAATAAATATAGAGACCAGATAAATTTATTTAAGAAGAGATACCCAAAAGTAATGACTAGTATTAGATAGGGATGAATAGAAGACTGCAGTCCACCTATCATAGGTTTGAACGGCTAATGATGATGATAATGCAGCTAAAATAATTTTTGCTCATATTGTCTTAAATGTTCGTAATTATCTGGTAAGAATCATTGTATTAAATCTATGAAACTAAGATTCAAAGTAAAATTAAATATGCAAACTGTTTCTGATAATATTTATTTAATTTAGTTAATTTCTGCTTCCAACGATTTAGATGCTTATCAAAATGGGTGGGGTACAAATTTAATATATTTATTGGTTGGATTCCATAAAAGCAATTTCTTTGGCACTTCAGAGCATACATAAGTACTATCTCATTTTCTTACTCTAATCTTGTTGTAAGTCATACGCAAAAAAATAGCGCTAACTAAGGAGGCGTTTAGCGATAGAAGGGAGCTGATGACGGGAACCTTGGGTGAGGACGTGAAGAAGAGGCTGGTGAAAAGCTTGATATGGGGCGTAACGTTGTATGGTGCTGAAAGCTAAAACGTGGAGGCATTTGAAATTTGGATCTGGAGAAGGATGGAGAAGTTAAGACGGTGAGGTGGACGGAGAAGGGGACTAACGAGGAAGTGCTTGAGATGGTGGGCCAGGCAAGGAAACTTCTTTATTAAATTCAAGACCGGCAGAGTAGGTGGTTGGAGGATGTAATAAAAGGCGATGGGTTGCTGAAGAATATGATAGAGGGTAGGATGTTGGGCAAGCGAGGAAGAAGAAGGATAGGTTTCACGGACAGGATGAATATGGATAGATCGTATGCTGAGGCAAAAAATGATATACTAGAGCAAGATAGGGCCCTGAAAATGTAGAAAATGGGATGAGATTCTCTGACATTCAATAAAACCTAAATTAACCGGTAGATCACTTTTGAAAATTTTTGTGTTTTTTTGTGAATAAAACAGTCAATTTTAGATCTTCAAAACCCTTCGGTCAATTTCTCCACACGATTTTGTCACCTGCTTGACTTGTTTGACGAAGATGCACAAAGTTGCCACTCTTAAAACGTGACGTTGGATACAATAGTTTTTTTTGTAAATAAGTGAATAAAACTTTTTTGTAGGAAGAAAACGTTTGGTGGTTTTCTATGTTGATATCCTTCTACTGAGTACGAAAAAAACCGATTTCTTTACAAAATTTCTTCACTGAACTTTATTACCTTAACAGGCCATTATTTTATGTCAATATTTCCCTAATTTATAAAGTAGTTAAAATCGTCCTATAATGCGGTAACCTAAACTTCTGTAAAATAGGATATGTCAAAAACTTAGTCATAACAAATTTGTTGAGAATGTGTGCGCAGTTCGAAATGAGGTAATGGAGACGGAAGGGGAACACCACATGAATATATTCATCAGTTCTTGAATACTACGTCTCGGAATTTGTGTTATAGACGCTGTGCCATCCCACGAGGTATATGCTTAGCATCTCCCGAATGTTAATGCTGTTTATAAAGTTTCTATGTATGTTTCCGAGTACGTCCACTGTTTATTCCTCAGAGTAACATGAGTTTGACTGTGAAGTGAAGTTATGATAAATATTAATCTTCAGAATTATTTATTTATTATTTATATATAAGTATATTTATTTTGATTTGCAACTCAAGTTGAAATACCCGATTTTGAAAAATATAGAAAGTTGTCTTGTTATCTGTTACATTCATTTTATGATACATGAGTTTCACATGACGAGGGATCGTGATAGTTTGGGTGAATACGGAAATAGTATACAAACTTTACTAATTTTTCTTCCTATAAAGCTAGCTACTTCATTTTATCGGCTTTATTTTGAAATATACTTGTAGGAAAACTGAGCAGAGTGGATTCAACTTAAACATAAGTGTTCTTTCATTCCAAAAGCTTACAAAATCTTCCTCTTCAATGACTCTTCATTAATATAGTTGCTGCTGGTTACAAATCAAATGAAAAACGTAAGAGAAGTCATATGGATAATTTAAAGTGGCGATGATGTAAATTTAATTGTAGACACTAACTCAGTGTTTCAGAAATGAAATTGTTGATAGTTAGCGTTTAATCTTAAGCGCAGGTTTTTTTATTTGAAACCTCAAAAGCTTTATTCAGCCTTTCGGTTGTACCATTAACGTCGTGAAGCTGCGACTATCTTTCGGCCAGCCCCTTCAATGTCTAAAGCGATCAATATTCCAGGTATCATATCGTGTACCCATCTGTCATTAGCCGGCTCCCCGTTCTGGATAATGGGATATAGGTGAAATGAAGATTTGCTTTAAGCGCAACTAGACTACGAGATCGCATGCGTATACTTCATGCCACAATATTGCCGTAAACCCCACGAAAATATTAGAAATGCCAATTTATTATCAGCACACTAAGTTTTGGCATTTTATATATTGTTAAAATTGAAGATGAAAGGCTTCAGTCCAGTTTAGAAGCGGATTTACGAATGATGGTTAAATTTTTGTAACCCGAGGTGATGTAGGTCTAATAAAGGTGATAGTACCCGCTATAGCGTATTTAATTTACCAATATCCTTGACATCCTTTCTCTCCTTGATAGGTAAAACCAAATTTTCCTCGTTTAACATGCATTCCCTCAAATCCCATCTGACATTTCTCTGACCATCTATAAGCCTGGGTAGTGAGTTGGTCTGCGCATTAGCGTATCTAGCAAAAGGTCCGTAATTCTAATCCTGCTCCAGGGGGTGGTCTTCCTATTGCTATATTTATGCATCCTGATTTTAGAGTGTGATTAAATTCGTGGCATTACCACGTTTGAATTAAAAGCACTTTGAAATACGTTTGAATGAATTGACTTGGGGGCAAATCTCTAACTTTTGTTTTTCGTCGACAAACGCGGTTTCCCCTGTGGTATTTATCATAGTCAGCGAGTCTTTTGGCTCTCATTTTCTTGACAGTCGAAGTCAATATGATGCTGACGATCAAATGAGTGACTATAAACACTTTTTTATTTTGGAATAGCATAGCAAGGTCCTAAAGTAGTGGAACGGCGAAGCATACGATAGTAAATGTATACTTGGTTATATTTGGAGGTGATAATTGAGATAATTTGCGCCAAAACAGGTGGGTGTGCTGGTAGAAGAAGCACTATTAGGAGAATGGAGGAAGGCAGGAGAAAAATCCGGTGTTAGCATCAGCCTGCTTTTAAAAATAGGCACCTAGTCGATCACGGTTCAACGGTACGTTCGATTGAACAAGTATTGTTCTCCTCCCGTGCAATTCATAAGGCTCCCAAGTAGGGATAGAGATTCCAATGAAAAACCTTTTCCACTGCCGAGGTTCCAACACAGACTCTTGGAATGAGACGCCAGCACTCTAATCACTAGACCAACCCGACTTTCAAAGGTAAATAGTTGCATTTGTTGCCAACAGACATTTTACTCCTGCAGCTTTGGTTTTCCCCAGATGTTTGCGAGATTTTTTACTTTCTTTCTTTCTAATTTCTATTTAGTGGCCTCTGAGTAGGCCGTTAAATAGAAATACCAACGGTATTTAACGGCCTACTCAGTTTAACATTTAAATGTCTCGAGGAGCCCATATTTACGGCTTCCACACAATGTCGGTAAGTAACCTACTATTCGATCTTACTCCTAGTTCACATTAGAGATAGTTACTGTACCTTTCTAAGAATGCCTCATGTGCACAATAAGTGCCAAAAAAGAGGAATTTAATCGTTGCATGTAAAGAGGTATAATGTCAAGATAACTATGACTATGCGAGACAATAATTCTTTATTAAAATTACCAAATGCATTGTAAATAGCATTTGCGTAATTATCAAACGCAAAGTAACTTTTATTACTCTTCCATACTAGATTCATGTTGTCGCAAGAAGAGAAAACGAAAATGATTAAGCATTCCCTGCGCGAAATAATCGCAAAAATATGAGTTGAGTTCAGTGAAGGCCACCATTTTGTTTTCTAGGCAGTGAGTTGCTCTTCACAGCTTGTTCGATTTGAGGACCGGCCCGCGCTAATTTTGACGTGCCGTTATCCAATTCTTGCCTGATTTACGACGCATCACGACAATGAGTAAGGCTTAAACAGGAAGATTTTATTATGATTACGGAATTTAAAGCAATCTTCTTTGTATTCGTGCAACTGACAGGTCACGTATTCGCGTTAAAGGTGGCGAGGCATCTCTGTCCCCATCACGGTCGCTAGTTAAGTGGTATGGTGGTACAAATCCCGCTCTGGGTGAGAGTTTAATGTTGACATGCAGATTAGCTCATATTGAATTGAACAACGACAAGGTTTCCTCGGCTCTCAAGGCTTTGGCCTACTCAGAGGTCTCGAGGAACCCATATTTACGGCTTCAATTCAATGTCGGTAACTAATCTACTATTCGATCTTACTCCTGGTTCACATTAGAGATAGTTACTGTACCTTTCTAAGAATGCCTCATGTGCACAATAAGTGCCAGAAACGAGGAATTTAATCGTTGCATGTAAAGAGGTATAGTGTCAAGATAACTATGACTATGCTAGACAATAATTCTTTATTAAAATTACTAAATGCATTGTAAATAGCATTTGCGTAATTATCAAGTGCAAAAATCAGAGCGATGGAGACTATACGTAAGAGCCAGCATTTACCGTGCTGCTGCAATACTTAAATCTGCCATTTTAAAATGCATAAAAAGGAGACTGAACTGAAAAATATGAAGTAAATTAAACTTATCACCTATATCTGGTATTACCTCATTGAAAACAACTGAGGATAGAGTATTCCTTTCTAATTTGCTCTTCTTTTTTGGCCATTGATTACTAAGCTTTTACCTACGATAATACTTTTGATTACTGAGTCCACGAGAAGAAATGGTCATAAGTTGGAGAAGAAAAATCAGTGCTGACACGAAAACATTATGCCTTATAAAAATAACGTGATATAATTGATATAACTGCTCTACTGCCAAAGCTAATATGAGAATTGTTTTATAACAATGATGATTCCGATAGCGGGAAAGAACTAATTGGGAGATCGAATTCAGTAACTTTTGATAGATGTTATTTCACGATTTTATGAAAAACGTAACCTTGTTGTATAAAATGTCATAGAATTCTTTCTATCTCTTGGGAATTATGTTTGACTGTGGGAAAATAAATTCCTTAAACATTATTGTTTTACCACTTTTACCCATTGAGTCTCACAATCAAAGTTATTTCAGGAATTTTTTACCCCGCAATCGAGTAACGTAATGGCTCGCCTATCCTAATTTCGATTGGTAGATTGGAATAGGGCAAATACACTTCGGGTAAAGAAGACTCTTTACGGGCGTGGATTATAAATGGATGGCAAGCGAGGAAAGATTTCCCAATGGTATAGTGTGTGCAACGCAAATCACAAAGACTTGACGTCGCGAGTGAATTGACTGCGAATGGTGGGCGGAGACGAGAGAAATTAACGACAACCTTAGCAAGTTCAATTAACTTCAAGTAGGAACATTTATATAACAGACAAGTATTACGATTAAAAACAAGCCCGCAGGGTTAATACCGTAGACTTGGTACATAGAAGACGATCAGATGTCATCACTCAAGCAGGTCCTTTCTCGTCCGGGGTCAGTATCAAAAGAGGCCGAGTCCAGCGTAGAGACGACGCGGCTGGCGATTGAGGGGTGTCAGTTGACCAACGCAGGAGTTGGGGAAGTAGGAGAATCTTTATCGGGTTTTTCACTGGCGGAGGAAATGACGCTAGCGTTGAATCAGTCAGAACAGAGTGCACCACTATCACTTTCAGCATAAAAGTGATCTGATTGTTCCATCACAAACAAGAAACGCGAGACAGCTAATCGCGAGGCCAAATGCGCGAGGGAGAGTCGCGAACGGCGTTTGCGAGTATTTTTGCCGTTCGTGAGTTTTTTGGCGAGGAGTGGTTCTTCCGGCAGAGTGGTTTTTGCAAAGTGAGAGGGGGAAATTTTGGCACTAGTGGTATACAATACAGTATGCAATCATTGCCTATAAAAATTATAGTTATTAGGGTACTTGGAAAGGATATTAAAAAAAAGACTGGCAATCGGGTTTGGTGAATTCCTTACTAAGTAAAGGTGCGGTGAAATCTATTCATTAAAGATATAAATTGAAGAACATGATAATGGAAACATTTGGCTAATAACAACAGTTATCGTGCAATTTCTACATTCTCGCACGCAATTTTGAAGTAAAATATATATGTCATTTTGGTTGTGTGACGGAGTCTAATGGTGACACAGACAGATAAAGGGCTCATTACTAAGGAAGGTCAAGTCTATTAACGTGAGATTTTTATAAAAATGTGCTTATTTTTCCCCTTGAAATCATCTCTGTACTCAGTGCTCTCGAAAAATGTATCCTAAGAAAGGATAAGTATTTGAAATTCAAATCTAATACCCTCTTGCGCTAAAACAAAATATACGATAGCACGCCTACACTACTGTTAGTTTAAAAAATTGAAAAAAATTACTCGGCCCACTTCTTTGACGTTAGGCCATCCTAATATTGATTGGGAGAGCGTTGCTTGTCAAACGCACTTCGGTTAAAGGAGGTTCTTTACGGGTGTGTATTATAAATGGGGAGTGAGCGAGGAAATGTTTCCCAAAGGTATAGGGTGGAAGGAGAAAAATGGAGAATCGTGATCTGAACGAAGGGCGTGGTGGGGGATGGATATCGTTGGGAGCGTTTTGGGAACCGAGTGAAATGGAGTCCAAGCGGTGAGGTCGGAAGAGGAAAGTGATGTCGCTTGCCAGGGTATCGGGGGATAACTAATGGAAATGACATCTCGACTGAGGAGTGGGAAATATGTCGTCCGTGAGAACGACGGTGTAAATTGCTGGGGATAAGTGGCGCCGAAGTGAAGTGGTTGGAGTGGTCTAATGGAAAATGATAGTTGCAGGAGACCAATGCATTTATTTACCGCGAGCATGGCAATCCTTTGGTACAAGTCACCACCCTTTATGATTGTCATGAAAATCCTTATTGACTCTCTTTGTTGCCTATAATTAGATGCAGTATATTTGATGCGTCGTTCTCAGTGAAACTCAATTACGATCAAATCGAAAAAGAAATTTAAAGTGATTGGAGAAAAGGAGTTCCCAAGTCATTATGAGACCATATTCGGATTATACGTTTTCATTTCAGTAGCTGTAGGAAACATAATTTAAACATTACATTATTGATGGTGTGATAGTTTACCTTTTTGTAACATAAACTCTAAGTAATTAGATAAAAATATGAGACTTTGACTTGACTCATTTTTTCACGCGGTAGTTTTAAAAATCCTTCACAACGATATTTATTTTTGCCTCGAAAAATATTACTGAAGTGACATTATGATTTATGCTCAAAAGTAGTCAAGAAAACCTACAAACTGCACATTGTTTGAAAATTTCTCATTTTTTATATTAGTCCCCTCTGGGGTACCATTTCTCATGTAAAAGGGCTTGCATTTTTTGTCAAAATTTATATATATATATATATATATATATATATATATATATATATATATATACATATACATATATTAAATAATCGTGGTGTAATTATGCATCCAACAGATGTAAACATATTCATCAATAATGACGAAATGACAATAATGACGAAAATGACCGTGGTGAAGATCCACTACTGACTTATTTTTGTTGCTGAAGTAGCTATTACACAATTTCCACTCAACAGCTCTCAATTGAGGGGCAAAAAATAATTAGAATAACCGAGGAATGCAGAGGAATATTAGATAAAGAGATTCAGAGAGCTTCAATGGTAGCATCTTGAGGCGAGTCTTATCTCATTTCGACAGAAGGCATTCATCGTATTCACTAATTTCTGAAATTCAAGTGGCATAAAGGGCTGAGTTGCATTTCGCAAGGGTAGAGTTCGAGAAAGAATTGAATAAAACTATTTCCATTTCAACACAGTTAAGAAATAAAATTTTGACATTCAACTAAAGAAAGTGTAGTCCCTCGCTTGATTCATTAATTTATGGAAATCAGACCGTAGAATGAAGGCCAAATTTACATTTTATCAATACGTATTAGAATTGCGTGCTCTCTTATTCTTTCTGTCAAAGGAACGAAAAAGTTACCTGCTTATTATGTATCTTCCCCAGGTTTTCCTCAAGGTTCACCATATTTATTTCATCTTATCAGTTCACCGGCAATTGGGATCGAATGCGTAGACAGTTATGTCTTTCTATGAAATTATGCCTTTCTTGCGAAAAAAACTGAAGACTAATGCGAACCTTTTCCACGAACATAAATGATAATTAGAGGAATTCAGATACCATTTACCTTCGAACTGCACTTCACTGCAATATTCGTACAAAAGGTATGTAGAAATATTTTGGTAAAAATCTAGCTACTTCGGAAGTAGCTGACAGGATATCACATTAATGTAGTTGATAGAATATTGGCTTTGCATCCTGAGGTAATAGGTTCAAATCTCAAAATTGATGGAGGGTTTGCATTGAGATCTCCATTGTTACCTGAATTTAATGCGGTAAGAATATCCAACCCCGTAGTTAGTCTGTCATATCGAACGTTCAAATTTTTCGGCATATTATATTAATAGGAGAAATGAATATCATGCGACATACTATCGAAGGCACTCGTTTATTCTCAAAATAAACCTGTAAATGTCAAGGAAATGGTACAGTAGCTGGTTGTATCTCACAAGAGCCTAAAAAATTATTTACAAGAGCAAATTACAATAAGTATGAAACAGAAATCAGTCATTTGTCCATTACAAGAGGCTGCGAGCAATTCTGCAGGTAAAAAGAGTATGTACTCTTAATGCATGAAAATATATTACAGTTGAATCGATGATATCTTTACCAAACTTTACGTGTCTGAGTAAATGACTAAACTGCCTCCACGGGAACGGAAGGAACTAAGGTTTTCTGAAAGATTAACAAAAATTACAACTATTTTCAACCATCCGCCTCACTGTCAGTCATAGTGACATTACTCTCCGGGATACCCAATTATAAATATAAGATTTTACATATGCAATTACATATGCAATATATATCCGGGGCACCTATTTTTTATATGATTGTCTAAGACTGTTCATGAATATTAAGTAGACGCTGGTCTTCCGTTTTACGATACACACAGGGTTCGGTTCCTCCACTCTATGGATAAGGACGACGGCTCTTCGAGCGTCGTCCCATCGTTTGCTGGGGAAGAGTGTTGGATAGCGCGGCCAACACCTCGATGCCTCCAGCGCCGTGTGGTTGACGTTCGCTCGAGGATTGATGGTCGTGGCGCTGCATCTTCCCAGTGTAAGAGCGGGCGTAGACGCCGGAGTTGGGTCGTCGACTTGTCGGGACTATGCAAATGCATTCCTCAACAATACGGGGGTGTATTCAAGCGAGGATGTTGGAAGGACGGCACAAAAAGAGCTGTGGAGTGAAAGCAGAGAGCTATGGAGTCTTCCTCTGCCTGCTTTATCTGCGGCGTATTAGAAATATTTTCCTTTATCATCATAGTTAGTTTTATGGAAGCTAATCGATATTCTCGATTTTCATTAAAATACGTTAGTTTTTATAAAGTCCGAAGATTCTTCCGATATCAAGAGGAATTTATGCATGATACAAAAATAAAAATTTACAATTATCCACAAAAATAAATTTTACTGTGACCTAAGTTTCGATGTCTTTACATCATCATCAGGTCACAAATGAAGTTAAGTGCGCACAAGTTAAGTTTACTTGCTATTGTTCACCCTAATTCCCGTTGACGTTGTTAAGTTGAGACATGTCCTTTTTTCGTTAAAAGGATTCAACCTTCTTAGCCATGCGCTTAAAAGGGAGGGAAATCTTAAGAAAATCTTAACGGCGTGTATGGAATTTAATGAATATTACGGCAGAAGAGCCCACCTCTCGCTCAAAAACTGTAAGGTCACAGAATTAAATTCCAATACGGCGCGTGCGGTTGCATTCATTAAATATTTTCATCCACCTGAGGAAGGCATTGTTTCGTGGCAATTATTCGATGCCGGGGGAAAGATAAAATTTCCTCGGAAGGAGTCCCACTTATCTCGGGAATTTCGTAGTTAAGGGTTAGGTATGGTGGATTGCCGCCTCCACAGGATGCAACTCCATGATAAAGTATTATTTTTTTTGGTGGGGCCTCGCGACTAAGTAGTACTTTGTACTAAGACTTATGATAAAGGGTACACTGCGTTCAAAAGCCTATATTTTTTGGCTTACCCGTGCCAAGCGTGGATCTCCCACCTGATCGGTTGGGGCGGGCTAACAAACATGTTGCCAACAAATAGGCATTTAAATTCCGAAAAAAATGAGAACTCATATTCACTCACTTGCGTATCTCTGTACTTTTTGTTTGTGTATCTCTATACCTTTCTCCCTCATTTTATTCCATAGATACTGGCCCTTTTCCAAAATTTTTAGAATACTACTATATGATTGGTAGGTTTTTGGACTGTTATCATTCTAACCTCCTAACTTTTGGCATAGCTTTCCGCTTATACACCTTTAGATGACCAGGCAATATATTTCTGTTATATTCCTTATATCATCCCCCTCTTCTTATTTCGTCCACTTATCTCGTCACCCAGTTCACCCTCTCCATCCTCCTTACCTACTCCTTCAAGTCTAAAAACACCTTTCCTTCTCACTGACCAAGTCTCCGTACTAAACTACGCCATGCTACATATTAGAGTTTTCATTTTTATTATAATTTAATTAATTATAATAACAAAAACATATTTAATTTCGTCTACAAAATATGCAAAATTGGCTACTTTTCCAATCACGATGCCAACTCCCCAGTATTAATATCTACTAAATTTAGCACTAAATCTGATCGCTATTACCCGAAAATTATTCACCACAAACAAGAAAATAATAGCGGGTAATGTTGAGCTAATAGAGATTGCGGCCGGGACGTGAGGATACAAAACTTAGTGTGGATTTTCATGAGGTAAATATAGGTGTAATACTTACTATTGTGGTTTATGATTGATCTTTATACGTATTTAAGAGTCTGTTAATAATAAATTTAAAAAACTAAATCTATTCAAGCAGTTGAAAATGAAAATACTGGGAATGTATCGAAAATATCAAACTTTAAAATTATACTCCAAGTTCTCTCCATGACGGTATATTATCCGTCTATTATTTTTTTACGATCCTCCTCTGATTAAAGTTTTTGTCTTGTGTGGTACCCAAAATACTAAACGGCTTTCGTATATAAGTTTTTCTTGAAACGAATAGAGATTAGAGCAAAAATAAACTCAAAAGGCTATTGAGTCCATTCATTCTGTCACATTTAATCGCACACTATTCAAGCTAGAAATGAACTCAAGTAGATGAATTGCGTCAGAGTGTTTTAAATTTCTTTAAAAATACTAACCAGAGATTTTGTGACGTCGCATATGTGGTGGTTTTTCACGGAAAGTTGGGAGATTGAAATTTTATTTAGACTCTCAAAAAATTCTTTTGAAGACGGAACTTCCTCTGATTTTCCCCCAATTTTTTCCTTTCCCATATTAAGAAGGGAAAAGAGTAGAGTTCACGATTCCCGTAAACTATAATTTTTTAATCCTGAGGACGTTTGTATCGTTTCTTTTATCTTGCCTCCTAGAGCTTTTACTAAAATAATAGCAATGATTCAATCGCAGTTCCATTTTATGAGGTCAAGAATGGACTTTGGATGTTTTACCTCTTTGTTATTTTATTTTTTTTGCGTCTAATTGTGGGCTCCCGTGTAGCCGGAGTGCGAGATAACCATCGAAATGTTGAGCACTTCGTTTAATTAATACCGTTGCCTTGATAAAATTATGGTAATTACTGGTGCAGCGAAATTTTCGCCTCCTCTCTCTCTTTCTCTCGTGGCCTACTTCTTGTGGCGAGCGAAGAGGAATTTTTAACAGAGAATGATGACTTGAGATATAATGGTGGCTTTCGTTTTGGATGGAAGGGAGGAAGGGGGAGCGGTCCGACCGACTTCTCTTGAGGTAGGTTAAGGGGCTCAACAAGCCAAGCATTCAACGCGAGCGTGCGGATTCACATTCTTTCGGTACATCGCTCCTCTTCATTTTTCCGTGTACCCACAATTCAACTCCGTTCGCTCTTAGTTTTACTTCAGTAGAAGCTTTCATACGAAACCTAAAAAAATAAAAGATTAAGAGTTAAATTAACAAAAGAGTACCGAATCGAGGAAACAGCGTTATCTGGGTTTGGAAAATGAAATCTCAAATTTTTCCTCCTTGCGAACGTCGGCGTGGAGTATTAATGTGAGAGACATAACGAATTTTTCTTTGTGCCTGTTCATTGAGCTATAATTAAGCGTCAAAAACTTGTAACGAGGTACTTTAAAAATTTGATAAATGCATTCTTGGATGTGTCTGTAATTTCGGGGAATGTTCTGCGCACATACATTTTTTGTTATTTTATCACAGTCCTTTAAAGTTACTGAATTTATCCACCATTGCGGTTAAATTTTCAAATAAAAAGAGACAAAAAAATCTATATCATTAATAACTGATTTCAGTTTTGACAATCAAACGTTATCATATCCCGGAAATATGAATAGTAGGCACTCAATATTTTTTCCCTCCGTTTAGGCAGGTGAAGTCAAGTTTCACGACAGAGGACATCAATAACCATTCCTATTTATTCCCCAAACCAATTCTTCCTATCACCCTTGGTGTTATTGTAGGGGCAAAGTGTTGGAATAAAAGTTGTGGAATGAAAATTTAACTCTACTATCAGTTTGTCTTCAAAAATGGTCAAAAGAGTGTTTATCCTGCATCCTCAGCAAAGCTCTAATCTTAGCCAGTGCAATTAAATTTAAAAATTATGAATATCTATATTTCAAATAGTCTTTTAGAATGAGCCTCAAAAACCTTAGGACTAAATAAATGCTGAATACACACCAAACGCCGTTATTAAAGACTATTTTAGCTTTCCCACCTGGTTAAACTTTCCAAGAATGATGAAATTTTGAAGCAAAATTCGTCCTTTGCAGTCGTAGTATGCCTGTGTATGTCGTCAATAACATCGCACGCCGGGAAATTATTTCTTCACGTCGAACAATGTCAAATGTAAAGAGAGATATCTACCATAATTCGAAGAGTGCTCGGGCATTTTATGCTTTTTCTATAGTTTAGGGGGAGGAATTCGTTAACAGTGAATATTTTTTTAAAAATAGCTTCAAAAGTGCTCAACAGAACCATTATCACTCTCTATGCATTTATCCAGGGAAAACTTTTCCATCGCTCTGAATCAATTGCACCTCTGTTGGATGAGCTCAAGAACAGAAATATATTCCGTTAACGTCGGCGACTTTGTATTCAAGCGTCTCACTCAACTTCGTCTAACTTGAGATGAAGTATTGGTGACAAAAAGAAGACCACAAACGATTTAAGATTGCCCGAAAAAGAAACAGTGAAACATTTGAAGACGAGTTTTCAGACAAGTCGCAGTGGGGCCTAATCGAATATCAATTACAGGGAAGATTTTTGAGAGGGGATAGCTTCCGAGGAAAAAAGTCCTCGAATAATTCACTTTTCCAAGCGTCTCCCGTCAAGGAAAGCTCTCTCTATCGTGCTCTTTATTCACTCCGCATCAGCTCAACTCCTTTTTTTATCCCCTCCATCCTGGCTTTTGCAAGCTTTCAATGCTGCGTAGTTGATCTGCCATTGCTGAGTTTGGACTCGCGGTGATGATTTTTCAAGTAGTTACAGCCTCGACCACGGTTTGGCTGAGTCTATGGGAGATTTCCATTCGCTTATGTACGCTAATGGCTTTGCATTACATCAGCCACTTGTTCTTTACAGTCCCTGTGTAGCAGGTAATACACTTCAAAGGAGATCGGGAACAGAGTTGAGGTGCACTTGGCAACAAAAGAACGTCGATAATTCCATCCAATATTGCTATATTTGCTTTTATTTTCTGTAAAGGCGTCAAGGATGGATATTGTTAAGTTTTTTAACTACTCCATGGAGAAAACCTTACATTATTAAATATCAATTTTGAATTTATACGGTAACTGTTCATTAAGATGCCACTAATTTTTCCGAATTGGGCAATGTAATGCTTTCTATCTCTAAAAATGAACTTTAGAAAGTGTTATTCTCGGTATTTAAGGTTTCCAAACTTAAAGATTACAAATGTGTACTTTTCAACACAATTGTGTGAAATAGTAAAAAATTGTATTCCTTAGGTCTGGATATTATTAACTTCCACAGAGTGAAGCCCGAATTTTTAGAGTGTACACTTTTGTTTTGTAAGTTTTGTTACTCTTAGTTTTAGGGAACCCGTGCCCTTTGGGCCCTAACTACCTCGAAACCAAATATGTGTTTTTCGGGCGGAAACATTCCCTTCTTTTGCAATATGTGATAGTTGTATCGAGGCAAAATTTCATCGGTTTCCACGTATATTCCCGCGTTTCTGAGATACGGTACTGTGCAATTTGAACCACTCCCAAAGGGTACCACTCGGACCCACTGCACTACTGTGGATTATCCAACAACATTCCCCTCCCCTCCGAGACTCTACCCCTCTTTCCCCTCCCAGAACCCAAATTTAGAACAGATGAGTGAATCATTTCATTTTGTATACATATATTTTACTTATATGTATTCAAGATTTGTATATTATCCGGCCTTATTTTTGTTTTTGTTATTGCTAAGTTGTGATCAACTGATGACAGCTGGTGCATATGTTTGCTAATAGTGTCAAAACGATTACTTAGCAACGCTCTGCTGCTAAATTACCGCTACAAACGAGACTGTAAATTATTGTTTTTTTGATACTCTGTAAACGTTTCACGGGACAGAATGTCCCAGAAGTTGATTAAATATATGTATGTATGTATATGTACCGATTTATGGTGCATAACACGTAAATTAAGACTCCAACACGATCATTTTTAGAGGTGTAAAAAATAAGTACCACCCCACTGTGCAATAAATAATTGTCCTTGACTGTTACGAACCCATTTAAAGCTCCCCACATCGGCGGAATACCAAACATTCCGCCAGCGTTGATCATTCCATTCAACGTCGTTTGCATGCGATAATTCGCGATGCTGTTTTCTAATCTGAGCTTATTTCAACACCATGAGTGGAATGCTCAGAATGACTTTTAGAGCAAACGTTCCTATAAGACTTCGTCCCTTTATTTCCTTTGGTAAGGAAAAACCTTCGAATCTTTGAGGCCACCTTCTTTTCACAGCTACATACTCCACTTTCTCACTCCTTTCGGCGAAGTTTACTACACCCATAAAATTGTTGTTCTGTTTGCTTGAACGCCTTAGTTCCAAACCCCTTTGACTGATTCGTCGAAAACTTGGCACATATGCTCCGCAGGACCCAGATGTTTTGGTCGTTTAAATAATGGAAGCCCAAGAGATGAGCTTAGGGCTCCATTAAGGATTGAGAGGTGCTGTGGATCACTCCCATAAGAAAAGCAATATGTTCAATGCTTAAGTAATTTTAATTTAAATTGTGAGGGCTCATGTTGTCAATACAACTTATATAGTGCGGTTACCATGAGGTCAGTGGGTATCTTAGCTCTATAGGGATCTTAGTTGACAATGGCTTTCCACATTTTGCCTACTATCCTATAGGTTGAAGTCACCCCCCCTATCTCAAATAAATATTTCTTTTCTGATTGCGTTCATCTGTTGGTGCATGTCTTCTCTCACTATTTTAAGTGTATGCTACTTATTTTGTGGCCACATTCATTCTTTCCCTTAAAATTTAGCATATCTTACCCTTTTCCTTACTTCTTTCTTTGGTGCGAGGGTTAACTTTATCCTACAATTGAATTCCTCCCCCCCTCCCTTGACCCTTCACAAAATCATTTATGTAGGCTTGCATTACGTGTATAGTGTATCTTGAAAATGACATAGTTCATATCGAACCGTGGTCGATTAAATATAATTCTGTGGAAAGTGAACAACTTATTTTATTGTGAGATCATGGCATCTGTACCCCATTTCTACAAAATATCGCCTGATACGCTAAAATTAATATTATAAAAGTTGTGTATCAATAAATATAATTCGTCCTGAAAAAAATTATTTGACTTTACCGGTTTTTTTCAAGTACTTTTCTCATGGTGAGTTTCAATACTTGGTGCATATTTTTGTACCCGAGTGCGTGACTGCAAACCATATCGTTTATACGTGCAATGATTGGAAAATTACTATAAAAGATTCTAAATTTCTCGCAATATATCACTTGCAAGTTTTAACTTTACCTCATGTATTTATATACTAACTATTAAGTTTTATTGCCATGTCAGTTTGTGTCAAAAAAGCAAATCGCTCGATAATTAATTCATATCAAGATATTGAGAAATATCTGGTACTGTATGATGTAAGTGGAACCTAGTATACTTATGGTGGAACCGAAAAGTTTCACCGGTATCGGATGCGCCAATTTAAAGGTGAAATGATTTGCACGGCAACTGTAAAGGCAGGTAATTTCGGTGGACAAGGAGAAGAGTAGTAAAATATTTGGGTAAATCAATCATAAAAAAGGGAAACGGGCAGGTTTGATAGCGGTCATAATTTTCAATTATCCATCTATACTGATTCAGTATAACACGGCACTGGATAGCAATCATACTTACCAGCTTCCTCCAACTTTTGCTGGACAAATAACTGTATGAAAAAGCTTTGGCTTTGATATCCAACACTTCCTACTCTTTTTACCAAAGCCACGGTACAGCGCTAGGAAATTTACTATGGAAGCTGATCACTCTAAGGAAATTGACGGAGTCAGTTATCGCAGTCAGTAAACGACGCATTCTTGAAGCAACTTGTGTTTTTTCGCGACGCCATTTGCATGACACAGTTCATTCCTCCGCGTGAGCTTTGAACCACAAATTTTACCAATGATTAATCACGAATCATTCAGAAACACGTGGCTTTCCTAGAACTTCTGCTGCATCAAGTAACAAGCTATGTGGGCTCCAAAAGTATGGACTTCACCGGGAGAGAAGACTGGATAATTTAAAGATTCATCCATGCAGACGAAAGCGCGTGCCGAGACGTTGCTGCTATTGATGTTTGAGCCAGGACAACGCCCCTCTCTCACAACCACGCGGAGCGGAGGGAGAGGTTGGTAGGGGGGGTAGATGGCACCAATCCCCCCCCTCTGTATGGCCCCGCCCCCCGTCTTTCCCCTCTCCCTCTCTTTCTCTCATCTCTGCCTCAGGTGTAATATGTTGCGATGAAAAATCGCGGTGGAATGCTGGATTTCTTTTATTTTTTAGAGGGGAAAACTTTTTAGCTTAAGTTATCGCAGTTTTATCGAGCGCCGCGGGCCACTGAATCCACTCCCTCACTCCGTTCATCTGCTGTTCCCCTCTCTCACCGTCGTCTCCCTTCGCCAGCTCGGGGTAAGGAAAAAAAAGGGCTGCCTCATCGTTCGATCCTCCGCCTCCACACAAGTTCCTCCTTGGCTCTTATCTCTGCACCTCTCTATGAGGCGCGGTTTTGTACTCTCACGAGCGCCGCTATTCACTAGCTAACTCCCGTTCCATTGCTAACTTAATCCTCCCATATAAATTACCTACCTCTCTTCACCTCTCCTTTTGTACTCACATGGTGTCAGTCAAACCATAATTATAAATAATAAGGTAATAAGCTGGTTGATAACAAAAATGGCACACCATAAAAAATATTTTTATAAATTACGCATCAAATGGTTAAAATTACCTTCCATCTGCGAACGATGACAGAGGATTGCCACTGCCAATGATAATTATAATTAGATGTGTGCGGCAAATTAGTAAATTTGTTCCCAAGTTCTTGTATACTTATCTACTACCTTTTACTTTCTTTACTTCGTTCAGGTCTATCGATAATACTCTTGTCTCTCTATGAAATTATGTATTTGAAAAATAAATAAAGCGGATACATCCTCTAGCATCGGTGACTCACAGATGGTGTCGTGCATGCTGGTTAAATGTCAAATTCTGAAAAGTATTTGCTGGTGTTTGCTAATGCGTTACTAATATTAGATTTAATAGGGTTCAGTTAAGTCTATGTTGGTGATAGCTCATCCATTGGGGTGGCTTGCAGGATATTATGTAGATGTGGAAAAGGGAATATGTTATACAAAATCTGAGCATTTTTATAGTCTATGGGGTATGAAAAACAGCTTTTTTTGCAATTTATATCATTTTTACATTATCTGCTGCCGATACCACATATTCATTTTATTTATAAAAGCAAATTACGCATAATATTTTTCATGTTCTGTAAATATATATATGAGGCAGGGATTTTGCATTTATTTTTTCTCTCACTGTGTAAATGGCTAGAAATTTACTACGAAATAAGTCAACTGTATTATGAAGCAAGAGCTCTCGCCTGGTCTCTATTACATTTGGCAATATGTAATAAATAATACACTTTTACGGTTTTTTGTTAACCCCACCCAAAGGTCTAAAAAACAGAAATATATATTTCAAATAGGAGGTTGGTGAATATATTGCGGAGTTAAGTCCGAAAAGTACTTAGTAGGTGGAATTAAAACTTCTTAGTGTCCTTAAGATGCTCTGCAGTTACTACTAGCATTAAATAGCCACTTTTTCTTGTATTCCTCAGATATTTAACGTTTTTTTAAATTTAATTACGTTTAATTTAATTTTTTTCTCAGCCATTGGCATCAACATGCCTTTTATAGTCTTCTCAGTTAGGTCTGATCTTTCATCTTCTGCATGTGTTATTTAATGAGGGCGTTGTTGGATGAAAATTAGTGATTTTGAATTTTTTTTCAGTTTTCATCATGTTCAACCTTTCATTGGACGAATATTAATGATAGTGGGGTGACTTTTCATTATTGGCATAATATTTATCTTTATTTAAAGGTGCGTATCGCGGAAAAGTAAATATATTTATTACTTCACTATTTATTAGTATTACGTGTACAAATGCCTAATTGACTAACTTGGTCGGTCTGGTGTGGGCGTGATGTTTCTCGTCATAGAAAATAAGGTATGTCATGTGGGTTCATATCCCAAGCAAAGCGAATCGATTACTTTCAACGGAAAAGGTCCACATTTTTCGCGCCTTGATGAGAGCCCCTTGAGTGCAACAAACATCCCGTCGGATGAGACGTTCAACTCTAGTCACCTTTCTTCGCCTCTTTTTGAGATAGCAGTCCGAAACCTGCCATGGGTCTACCATCATGGCATTATTCGCCCTGCGAAGTCCTTCCTACTCATGAGTTCTCTCCCTCTTCGATGCTAACCTCAACCGCAATGCATTCACTCTTACGTGGACAGCGCATTTAAAAGCCTCCCACTGAGCGAGGAATACTGTCACCCTTACCGCAATTGACCTGGGATTAGTTTAGAGGCAAGTCTTTTGTCTGACGAGTTCTAACACCTCAGCAGACGCAGTGATACTTAGTCCAGGAGGCCCAGCGTGCCTGGTGGAGGAGAATTCCGCAGCATAGTCTATTTGTTTGTGAGCTGTACCAATCTCAATTACATTGTTTTTGTGCAAGCTTCGTGCATCTCAGCATTTCCAAACCGCCTGACAATAGAGATCGTTACCCTGTGTCGGTGGGAGTAATATATAAAGGTGAACTATTGTTACTGGAGGTCCCAGAAAACTGTATTTGCGGGCAACAGGCGACCATTTACTCACTTTGGACATTTCTAGATTTTTAAGAAGCCGCATAGGCTTTGGTGGATTCTGTATATATAACACTGTATTAATGTCGGTGATCTCTGATGAGAATCATCATTTGTAGCTGCAAGCGACCCTTTGTTTAAAGTATAAAATCTTCGTTATATGGAAACAAAATGCGTGAATATTGTCTACTGCCAGTTGGAGGCAGTTAAAATGTGCCTTTAGTAACTCAAGTTCTTCGCTGTTATAATTGGTGCTTTCAAGTGCAGCTTTGTGGAATTTGTTAACATCATAATGACAACTGATAACTTTGAGATTTCATACATCTTAATTTAGAAACCCGAGTTATGATTCAACGTAACTTAATTTAGAAGGCCCTAACGATGATATTAAATGTCGAATCCCGGGTCGTTCCAAGTGAAGATATGCAAAATCACAAAGTTTCAGTTATCACTATTATCTACACTGTTTATTCGTAGCCACTGATGGTCTAGTTAGTAGCGCCTTTTTTTCAAAAATCTTACAACATCAGTTAATCATACACATATTTACGTGTCTTTTCAGCCGAAACATTGCGCCAAGTGCAAATGTGGTGCATTTTTAATGCAAATATTTTCGTTCATATCCGAATGGAAATAATTATGTGAATTACAATTTATGTTCTTGTATTGTGTGCTTTCACGAGTGATATTTCTTTTCTGTTTTTCATCGTTAGAAGTTATGAAGCTTTTATATTTCCATTTTATTTATCCATTGCTACGAAGGGAAGAATAACTCTTGTTTTCACATTGATTCCTTCAATTATTCCTGGTTATTAGTTGAAAGGACGGTTGTCCATGCCTTAAATTTGATGACTTGAAAAACGATAGCCATTAATTAAATTTATCATTGATTTAATTTTTCTCTAGAAGATGATTGATCTCCAGGAATATACATCTTTAATCGTGAATTTATCTCACCGCTCGTGTTTTCTATAAGTAATTTGGTTTCTTCAGAGCTGAATTGAGTTTACAGAAATAATTTAATTGGAAATTTCAATTTGGTACTATATTTTGGAGGGTATAATAAAACTGTAACACTCTTATTAATTTTCTCTTCAAAAGTAGTTGTCTTAGGAAAAAAAAATTCGTATACTAAATTGAGGATTCCATTTGCAGTGAGGAGTTTCTGCCATACATTACTCATTAGTACTCTCTTTATGACGACTTTCCCCCTTTAAATTTTTAAAGTATTTTCATCGCAAAAATATTTATATTCCGTAATCTAGATGGATTTTCATGCTAATGGTGATATGCGCTCGCTCTGTATGTGCGTCCCTTGCTACTACGGGTTCTCCGTAATGCTTGTTATAATGATTGCTGTTGATTTATCTCGTGTTTTGTGGATTATCTGCGCTATATTTTATATCAAAGATGTACTAGTTTTTTGTTCATGAATGCCATATTTTAAATGATCAAGTTTGCATTTTATTACGGCAGTTATTTTAGTGTATGGATGAGGATAGGATGAAAATTCTTGTGAAACAACGCGGAAAATAAATTGGAAAATCAGAGCTGTCATGTGGTAATAAAAATTAGGCATTCAAGTGTCGACAAACTGCACAGCTCACCCATTATTTTTAAATAAAGCTTAGGGTGCCCCGACTTTGCATTGATGGAATTCCTTATTAAATCCTGGATGGATTGCTAAATGGGATTGTTTTCTGTTTGTTCGTGTTTTTTAATTCAAATGGTATATCGTTAAATATAACTGAAAACTTTCATCAATTTTTCGTCAAGCCTTTTGGTGGAAACGGCGTTGAGGATTTTGAGTTTTCATTTGATTGTTGTAGGAAATTATGGGTATCACACTTCGTATCGTGCATTTGCCTAATGCACCCCGTTTCTTGGTAGTCTTCCTCCCTCGAAGATGGCCGGTATCTCACTTTCTTTTATGTGGACATTATAGGAAAGCTCCACTGCCTTAGACTTTGGCCCCTGGAGAGAAGTCTTCAATAGTCTACTTAGAAAGGTCTAGGTCCTTTGGCGCGCCAACAAGTTCGATGGAGAGCCAATGCAAAGAGGGGGGGACTTTCATCCCCACTCACTTAATTCACCCTCTTCCCCACCCATCTCACTATCCACCCATCCCTAACGGGCTCCATGCCAAAGCCTCGCTCGAAATTTATGTTCTGGAAGATGCCTTTAATGTATGTACCACCATTCTCCATTTCCGATATCTAATATCTAGAGGGCCGTTTCTTGCCCAGGCTTCCTGCCCTTAACTCTCCGCTTCCTTATGGCCACCTGATTCCGGAAGGACCTAATTCTCAAGCATCTGCTGCCCAGGCTCTACAACTTGTTCGACGCTGTTTTACCGCTCTATAGGGTGGAGAACCGTAATTTTTTTTTGTTCCGATGAAATTCATCTTCTGTTCCCTTCCTTCAGTTTAAGTAAACATTTGCAGCGGCAATGCACCACATATTCCAAAGGAAACTATTACCTTTCCGTATTACTCAGAGCGCTACGTGATACCAAAAAGAACAGTCAGATAAAATATGATATTTTTGCTACTTTCATTCCGGAATCAACTTATCCTATTTACCTGGTCCTTTCACCATTTTTATTGGCTCTAGAGTAGAAAAGGGAATAACGTAAATGCGTCATATTTCAGGTTTCTAGAGCTGCCAGACTGTCAAAAAGAACTTGCAACACCTCTTAACTCTAATTCCATGACAACCATTTCAACATTTAATCCATCGAAGAAAGAGTTTATCCCATTATACACATATAGCGAGTGATTATAGTCATATATATGTACATACCAATCGCGCCGTTCTCTTCCGGGGTAGGCACAGTCAAAATTATTCACTCATTAATACATAATTGTACACCTAACTCTGATTCAATGATTTCCTCCATACTGACCTATCTTTGCAAACCTCTTTTGCCTTATTTACCCCCATACACTGTTTCATACACGCCCTCCTGTTTTTAAAACTCCTAATATTCCTCCTCCTAAGAATTTCCTCAACTTCATTCAACCGCAACTTTCTCGGCTTACCTCTACCTCTCAAACCATTCATTCTACTCTCATATATCTGTTTCGTTATTCGGCCATCATCCATTCTCTCCACATGGCCAAACCAACGAAGCACACTCCTTTCATACACTTCCATTACTGGAGCATTTAACCCACATTCATTCATAACCCACTCATTCCTGACCCTATCCATCCTACTTTTGCCGCAAATACTTCTCAGGTAACTCATACCCATGGCATTTAGTCTACTCTGATGTCCATCCAGATATACCCATGTTTCACTACCATATAGCAAAGTGGGAAGAAGTACACTTTTGTACACGGCAATTTTCGCTTCCGTAGACAAGCACTCATTCCTTGATATGCTCCACATGCTACCTACCACTTTCCTTCCAGCATTCGCACGTATCTTTATCTCCTCATTTATTTTTCCATCTTTTGCATACATCTTACCTAAGTACACAAAATCGTCCACCTGTTCAATTACTTCACCATTCGCCCTCATCATACAGTTATTCTCCCCAATCTTCTTATAAAAAACTACTACTTTAGTCTTGCACGCATTTACCTTCAATTTCATTCTCTCCGTTGATTCACAAAACTTATCTAGGAGCTTCTGTAATCCCTGTTGACTGTCTGAGATCAAAACAGCATCATCCGCATACATACATCCGCAAACCAATCACTCAGATCAACTCTTACACTTGCCTTACTACACTCAATTTTGATAAATCTTTGTATTTTTGTTTTAAGTAAGTACACGGTTTAAATGAGCCAATTGTTCCTTCCCGAGAATCATATCCTGGGAGTAAATTGCCTGTAATGACCGTATTCTCTTCGGGTTTTTGCCGCGTCGATCCATTTTTTGGGGGACAACAGTTTCGCCTGCCTTCCAGCTGACTTCGTCAGGTCCTAAATGAAATGTAGATCATTTTCTTACAGTTATTCTCCCCATTCTCCTTACCAAAAACTATTTCTTTTGTCTTGCACACATTTACCTTCAATTAATATATCTTAAATCGCCTTTAATACCTAAATGACTTTAGTTATGCATGTGGGAAAATTATGGCATGAATATAACATGGTATCCTTTACATATCAAATAAACACTTTTTTTATTGGCACTTTTAAGTATGTTTCATATCAAATTACTGCTTTCAGTTGACAGTTATGGTATTTATGATTAAGTGCAGGCATTTGCCGATCCTTCTGCCGTCTTTGCCAAGGGGTAATGGATTTTTTAATCAAGTTTAATGAATTACTGCCGAACGAAGCTTAATGTTTATCTCAACCGAAAGTAAATACTCAAGAAATATTTCCCCAATATGGGGATTTCCCGTGATCTATTATTCACTGTCACCTCTTGCACATCTACATATCCCACATATATAGATGTAAGGGATAAGGTTTTGGGAGGTGAAATGGTGACGTGTATTATGAGAGTATATTTTGTGGAGCTTAGTTTTTTATTGTGGTCGCTTATTATGCGCAGAAAGAGTGAGTTTTTGTACCTATCTGTTCGGCAGTGTATCTCTCTTATTTCATCACTTCTGTCAGACCTAGAGATATAGTATGGCGTCATGATAATATTCTCCGTGTCGCACTGAAACACACCAGTTCTGAATTTCTCAAACAATATAAGAGTAGCGAGTAGCCCCGATTCTCTAGGGGCTCCCACCTTAATCACTCTAAAGTATGTTAAACACTCTATGTTACTCGTAGCAGTTTTCAACAATACGTGTAGCTTTTTACATTTCGGACGATTCTGTTAGCTCGTATGTCCCTGGAATCCAAAGAGGCTAAGCTTGTCATCAGGTTTTCCAGGGACGGGGCCAATAGAACTTGACATACATCCATGCTCTCCTAGGCGGGACTTGATACCGCGACCCCCGGAATAGAAGTCGTGGATTTTACCCCATCTGCCAACAGAGGCCGGCTTTTTTCTTTGTATTTAATGAAATTTTTGGTTGAAGCTGTATGACCAGGGTCCCAAATGCTCACGGCGTATTCAAGGTGTGGCCTAACCAGAGCGAAGTAGCATCTCTTTTTTACTTTTACCTTCCTATTATACGCTTAAAAAATCTAGTTTATTTAATGCTGTGCCGCAAATGCCTTGTATGTGTGTTCCCCACGATATCAGTTAAGATAATTCCAAAATAATTGACTATCTAAATATTTTATGTTTACTCCACCCAAAGTATAGGTATGGCATCTGTGTGATGAGTCAAATATAGTATCGTGTCAAAGGATCAATCGTAATGCATGACTGCAATGTATTTGTTTTTAGCCCAGAAAACAGGATTATTTATACTGTCCATCATCCAAGTTATGAATCCAACTAATATTTGAGGTTAGTGCGCATCGTCTAAAGGTTGCTTGCATCAAGAAATGATGAAATTCCTGCATACTAAGGTATTCCAGATCTTACAAGATTAGATCTTGTATTTGGGAATCTGTCTTCAAATTAATATCAGGGAAAAAAGTAGGTTTTTCTATAATACAAAAAATTCTCAATATACAGGTACAAGAAACGTCTACCTAGTTTATTTTCACTCCACCCACAGTACATATAGATACGCTCTTGTATGACGTTTACACTGGTTATTCTAATATCAATGTTTCATTTTACACCCCAAAAACTCGGGGTAAATTGTTGTGCAACTCAAAGGACGAAGTGACACCTGTGAACAAAAGTGGTGTATATAATCTTAAATGTACTACTCCCAATTGTGCTTCGATATACATTGGACAAAGTGGTCGAGCCATCTCAGTAAGGGCTCGAGAACATAGAGCGTGTTGGGTAAAAGGAGATGTCTCATCAGCCTTTGCTAAACATTTAATCGAAGAGGACCATTTAAGTGACTTTTCGCCGGAAGTGCTACATGTTGAGGAGAAAGGAGCCAAAATGGACTACTTAGAACATTTCGAAATTTTGAGTGCTGCCTTATCCATACCTTTCCCCCCACCACCTCCCACTGACCGTGACGCACGTCTCTGACGTCAATCAACCACTTCTTCCCCCACTCCCCCCTTCCCAGATCTATATATTAAGTCGCATGCCATGTATATGTACCTTGAAAATGATTGCAAAGCAGTCGAAACCTGGGTCGGAAATTAAAGTTTCAAGTGTGGAAAATACTAAGAGTTCTCTCTGTTTAGTCATGTCATCAATGAATACATTTGATTTTTTACAATTATTATTTTTCCTCCACTACCTTGATTTCGACCTCACCTTGCATCAGGTGACTACAGAACATTTTTATCTCAGTGAGTATACATACACATACATGAGGAAGGAGCGGGTTAGGGTTCTTTGTGGGTAAGGAAGGTTGGTGGAATGGGAGGAGTGGGAGGGGGGGAGGGGTAGATGGCAGGTGTTGGGAAGGTTTAGCGTCGTGTGACGGATAAGGTCTTTATGATGAGCTGGTAGCCCGGAACAATGGGAGGTCTAGGAGGGGAGAACGGAAGGCATACAAAGTGTCGTTGACAATTTCGTCCTTCAAGCCCAAAGTTTTTAAAATCTCTAATTGCTCAAGAGCGTCCAGATGGAGGCCTTTCTTTTCAATATGGAGAAATTTAGGGATAAAGTCACTTAAATGTCCTCGTTCACGCATGTGTTTTGAGATATAGGATGTGTCGTTAGAGTTTATGAAACAAGCTCGATGTTCTTTTACACTTTGTCTGATCTGCCGACCTGACTGGCCGATGTACACGATAGAACATTCACACTGAAGCTGATACACCCCACTATTTTCTATTAATGGGATTTTATCCTTCGTCTTCAATAACAGATTTTGCAAATTTGCCTTATTGTAGAAGGCTGGTCTTATTTTATCTTTAGGCAAGGCTTTTGTGGCTGTGTGTGATTACTGGCTCCTTCCTCAAGTATGTGTATATATATTCACTGAGATAAAAATGTCTTTAATCAGTTGATGACGACCTCAGTGTCGAATCCTACGCACGGGAGGAAAAATAAAAATTGTGGAAAACTCAAGTGAATTCATTGATATTATAATGAATCGTTTCCACCAAGTAACGGCCGAAAACACCAACTGGTTATTATAATGGATCGTATACGCTGTGCTCATTTGCAGACTCGACGGGGGCGAGACGGACAGCGGCGTGGGCGGTGGCTACACGGGCTGGCCTCAGGAGATAGACTGGAAGGAGGAGGAACCCGTGCCCGCAATCTTCTCCAACGCCCTCCACGTGGCCGTCGACTGCTGTTCAATCGACGTCGTTCGCCTCCTCCTCAAATACGGCCTCGAGCCCGACCAGGGGGGCCGGCCACCGCCCCCCGCCCCCGCCGTCCCCACGTCCACCACCGCCGACACCGCCTTCACCTTCGACCCGCCCCCTGACGAGGAGGAGGAGCGGGAGGACAAGGCGGCGGCGGCGTCGACCGGCTCCCGCCAGCGGACCCGCGGGGGCCCGGCCCGCAGGCAGCGGTCGCTCTCTCTCGAGGGCACCGAGGTGTCGGACACACTCACACTCGTGCCCACTTCCTCCTCGTCCTCCGCGCCCGCGTCCTCCTTCTCCGGGCACGCCACCCTGCACCACCTCCAGCACCACCACCACCTGCATAAGACGCACCAGCAGCCCCCCACCGCTGCGTCGGCGGCGCGGCAGTGGCTCCGGGACCGGAGGAGCGCCTCGCTCAAGTCCAGCCCGCTGTTGTCTTTCCGGCGCTCATCCTCGCACAAGGTAGAGTTCATAGTAAGCATCTCATTTTAGTTTTCCAATCAGTGTGATATTCTCTTACGATTTGCTGTGACGCGTATTTGCGGAAAAGTTTGACACAAAGAGATTCTCAAATGAAATTCTCAATGAAAAAATTTGGTGGTGTGGCTGGCTTACACACCTGACCGGACATTGAGATACCCAGGTTCGAGTTTCTGTCAAGTCCAATGATTTTTCATGCCAAATTTCGGTTCTTTTGTGAATATTTTGATTATGTTTCTTGTTAATTTTGTGTGCATTTCGCGAGTCCTGATCTAGGTGATAGCAGCAGTTTTTTAATCAACTTGTTTCTGTAGCTAATGTCATTTCACATTCAGCCCCACTGCTGCAAAGTTTGAATATATTTCCGAATGAATATTTTCATTCACATACCTTGCATTTCCGCATTACAAGCTCAAAATATATATACCCGAAGGGATTGAGAATATCCCCGAGGTGTTGCATGCAGAGTTGTAAATATACTACCAGGCAACAACGGTTGAAAAATAATTATGCAATTTATTCGTATACCAATACTTATTGTTATTATTTTATTAAAAAATTCTTAGATTTTTTGCGTTTGACGTATACTATAGGAGAAACCAGTAATTATTTAGCACAGTGAAAGGGTTATTTCCTATCCCTTGCTGATAGGGGCAAAGGCTCTCGAAAAATAATCACCCATCAATGTTACCATCCCAATCTTGTCTTTACTCGATGGCTCTACTGGAATTACATTATGGCTTGTTTTTTCCCTAAAGTTATTAAAATAGTCCATAAAAGGGCATCGTGAAAAAGAAATATTAACGCAATTTCAATTGTCATTTGAACTTTCAATGTTTTGCCTATAATCCAATGGAAGCAGTCCTGCATTGTTTATGCTGATTATAGTTATTATAGCAAAAAGACAGTTTCAACTGCTGTAAATGAAGTAATAACGACTTGTGCATACCTGACCTTACTAATCAGTATGCGATATGGACAATCAGACTGCTCCTACCTGACACTTCTTAGTGGTAGTTGTGACAGTTAGAAATTGTACAGCTGATACTCATAGGCAGTACCGTTGGACTTTTATGGGTGCAATCAATTTTCTTATACTGAAATGCTAAGTCAAAATTTACTTAGCTTAAAAGTTCTTCTGAGTATTATTTCAAACGAATTACTAATTTCTAGATGTATTATTTTAAATGAATTACAGGTAAGGCTTTTTCGGTGGTATCCTAAATTCAGTCGATAGAATTGGCAATCAGAATCGGTATGCTTATAACTCTGAACAGGAAAACCTTCCTATGTATTGAGGGAGGCTAATCATTGTCTTGTTGCCAGAAGTAAGCTATGTTTCTCCGTAAGGTCTTAAACTCATTTTTCGTCATCGCAAGCTTTTCTACGACGTTGACATTAGTACTTTCACAAGAGTTGACTTGGAGTCATGTATGAGTTGTTAATAGGAATGGTATGAGAAGTCATTTTGGTATTGTTGTTTGAGCTCTTACTTTGATTTAAGAAGCAGAACTTCGCAGCACATCATGAATCATAGGCAGTATACGCTCCATTCAAACCAATTTATCACGATCATTGTGTTGATCTTAGTTGATACATATCTTTAGCTACTGAAAACTCATTCCGATGGTTAGAGCGACAAGCTTCTGACTGGAGCTTCCAGGTCAAGTCTCTGAGCTGTATCAGCTTCACTCAATCTACAGCAAGGTTGATATTCGCCATGAAAAAAATAATGCCTTGACCGGGATTGACTTTTTCATGGCGAATCTCAACCCTGGTGTATATGCACCAGTACAAGTGACTTCGTACCGCATCATTTGTAAAATGCAATGATTGGAAATTCACTCAATCTGTTTGATTGTTATGGGTTCCAGCACTTTCTTAGAAACTGCAGGTGGCAGATGAAGGAACTGGCGCAATACCCAGGGGAACGGGAAAATTTAATGCAACTGGGGGCATGGAACTGTTGATAGACTGGGGAATTTTGCTTGCGGGCGGGAGAACATTTGGGGTTGGACCTAAAAGTGGCACGATGGCGTGGAATCCTCCCCATGTCACCCATTTTGGAGGTTGCTTATACTGGACTTTGTGTATTAGATGATTGATAAATCTTACACTGAAAAAATAACCGTAGTTCTTGAAATTCTTTGATAGTTTGAATAATCTGTATTGTGACACCTTCCATCTTCATCAAGGTCCCGGAGCTGCACGAGCCGGAATCGCCGCCGCCCCCGGAGGAGGTCCCGGAGGAAGAGGACGGAGAAGACGAGGAGGATGATGAGGAGCCCTCGGTGCCACCGCCGAAGCAGAACGCGGACAAGGGAATCTTCGCCGAGCTCAGGCGCAGCAGCGAAATCTTCAAGAGCATCCTGCTGAACCTGTCGGTGGGTCGGGAGACGGAAAGCGGGGGCGGCGGGGGTGGCGCGGGGGCCCCCGGAGGCAGCGGTTCGGCCTCCCTGGTGGCGGGTAAGGGGGTCAAGGGGGACGACGGGGCGCTGGTAGACCTGGCGGGTCTCCTGGCGGCCCACGAGCGTCGGAGGCTGGCCTCGGCGGAGAACACTAGTGGGGAGGAGGAGGGAGGGGGGCCGTTCGGAGGCGGAGGGTCCGGGGGCAGCGACGGCTCGGAGGAGGGCGGCGGGAGTCGGCAGGCGTCGTCCCCGGGGAAGGCGGACGGGGAGGTGCTGTTGAAGGTGGGGACGCGCGTCGGGACGGAGGCTTCGGCGGGCATCGCTGGTGTCTACACGCGGGCACGCCTCTTCGCCCTTCCGCCCTTGTTTCTCGCCTGCGCCAAGGGAGACGCGAGGATGGTCAGACTACTGCTGAGGTGAGTACCAGCTTCCTGATCCTGATTGCTTATTCTGTTGATTCGAATACTTTTTTCTGTATCTTTTATGCTTTGAGAATCGATAGCTATCCCAGCATCAAGTCTCTTCGATGATTATGCTGTGGAACCAGATAATCTAATATGTAAATATTAGATAAATGAACCAGATAATCTAATATGTGAAAATGATTGCTTCTTTTCTCGTCTTCTATGCGTTCCAATACCAGTCATCAATTTACGGTTAAACTTTGGTGAGTTGTTGTACGCGCGCTCGCAAAGGTTTTTGAAATATTAAATCCTTTGCACAATAGGTGAAGCGCAAGTCGTTTCAACAAATGGGTTTTTGCGCGTGGGCTTCTCAAACAATCGAGGAAAGGCAACCAACCAACGAAGCAGATCGTTGACGAGTTGATCAATCACATGCATCAGAATCGTATTAGTGAGGCATAATATCGCAAGCATCAGAATCATAGTAGTTAGACATAATTTGTGTTAAAAGGCACGTAATTTGTGTATAAGTGGAATAATATTTCGTGCAGTGGACTTTTTGTTTGCTTTCTTTATTGGTGCATTCAGTTTTTGTACACGCCTCGCTTTTTCATGGACAGAAGACAAAGAGTTAGTGAAGGACAAAGTGTTTTCATGGACAAAGACATGGAATGGAAACCCATGCCATCATTTGTGCCTTAAAAAGTTTTGTGATGGTACGAGGAATTCATTGGAATAGGTCTCAAATACGTTTTTGTCTGCTTTGTATATGTACGCTTACTTAGAAAGAAAAAGAGGCATTTCCACGCATGTTGGGCACAGCTAGTGCCTTTTATATGGGATAGCCGTAAGAGACGGATTGAAATTTCTTGTAAAAACTCTAATATGTATCGTGGCATATGTGAGTCGATTATTGTAAAGAGAGGATGTATGTAGGCTTGAGTCATATTATATGACGACTTGGTGGATAATCTGTGTGGTGAGAAAGTCAAACGAGGAGGTATTGAATCAAACGTGTTGAAGTAGATATTTTTCCTACTCTAAAGTCGTCGAGCACAAACTCGTAACGTCATCCAGGATTATTGTGAACGACCCCCAAAATTAACGAGTTTTTAATTACTCGTATACTTTTTGCCATGGACTTCATCAATCATATTGAATATCCAGTTTATCCATTTTTGAGCATAAAATACCAGACTAATTTAAACGACGTTTCTCTACTGAACATTTGCGCTGAAAATTTACGTCAATCACTCTATTTATTTTTCAAGCGTTCATTGATATCTCTCATTTCTTGTCTTGTACTTCGGAGGGGTGAAAAAATGTGAAGTAACAAGTCAAGCTGAAATAAGGTCACATGAAAGGCATAAGAGCGACACAAAAATTGACTTTTCAATGATGGATAGATCAACTCACCTGGAAGCAACAATTCAGATTGCATTGGAAAACTTGCGGAGAAGTATTCTAATAGTAATTTAGGATAGATTTGAATGAATCATCTTTCAGTATTACAACTGACTGAACGCTCCAGAAAACTGGTCACAGTAAAATCCCTAATTGCAATGGATCACGCGTAAAATGCTGATTGTATAAAAATCAGGCTACATGACCTCCTTCAGCAGTAAATAATCGGGTCTAAAATAAGTGTCTCATTATTGTATTCTAAAGAAAAGTAAAGGTTGGAATTCAGCGAAGAAAGAGAAAATAATGGTATCTTCTTGAGCTAGAAGATCAATGTATGCTAGATATCTTTACTTTAAAGCTTATCTCTATCCTCTTTGAAGAGAAATACATTTAGAAATAATATTGAAGTTTATTAATTGCCATTAAAGTCTGGTTTCCTCTTCCCATTTTAACGATATTCTCAACGGAAACTAGATTTTTCAAAAAGAGTTTTTTTAAGTATCCAGATAAATTCCACGTACAACCTAAAGCGCCAGAAACTTCGATGCATGTCATCACTGACAGACGATTTCCCTAAACTCTCAGGAGAATTTTTATTCTAGGTTTGAAATGTCTCAAACATTAACTTTGAAATGCTTCTGAATCTCCTCTGTTGACCTTTGATCCATCTAATATAATCGAATAAATAAGGAAACGGAGAATCATTTTGTTGCCTATCGTTATGGAATCTACCAATTTTTAACAGACTTAACGTGCATAATCGATCGCACCCAGGTAGAAATGTGTAGGCATATCCAGAAATTACATCTAGATTGTGACGATGCAGCAAATATTTACGAATCATGTCGAGGAACAGCTTAAGAGTAAAAATATGAATGGATTTAAAATTGAAAGGGCAAACAGCTCTCGATGAGTTTCGTTTTAAATGATCAGAGGACTTATCCGAAGGGAAAACACGTTATGCTGGCGCATCGAATTACACTTCGACGCCTGTGCGTTAATAACCATCCAGATGTTTTTGCCCGTGAGATTCAACGAGGCGGAAACACAGAAAATGTCATCATCAACGAACAGATCAAATGAGGAATTCATCGATTTGAGCCTGCTGGTCCACTTCACTCTAACACATGTAACTTGATGAACTCGCGAAACATATGAGCAAAAATAGGCGCCATTAAATGAGATGTCGGGCTCAAGGGAAAAAAAGGAAATGAAAAAAATTTAAATTTTTAAAAATAATAACATAAAGCATTCGAGCAAATTAAATAGTAATAGTCAGAAGGTGATGAATGTAATATCCGCTGTCATGAGAACAGCTCCTATGAACTCATTTATATGGGTACTAAATCACGTTAAAAATATATTAAAAATGGCGTTTTGCGAAACTCGATTTGAAATTATTATTCTATCTAATTGAAACGCACTAACATATCTGCTTCCACTGCATTAAAAATACGCTCATTTGTCGCCAGTAAATTTTCAACTGAAAATAAAAAAAATATTTTACACAAAATGCAAAATTGTGGTTTCCCCTTTATTTCTTAACGGAATAGCAGGAGTATATATGGCAATAGATCTCTAAAAATTTATCCGATTTAAAAATAACCTAAAGCGTCATAATTTTCTACGTATATTTTATTGATTTGAAATTTTTATTCCATCTAATTGAATTGCACTAACATATTAGTTTCCAATGCATTAAAAATACGATCAATTTTCGCCAGTAAATTTTCCAACGAATAATAAGTAAATTATTTTACCAATAGCGTTAAAATCTGGTTTCTACTCTATTTTTAACAAAATTCTCAACGGAAATACAGGAGTATATTATGCAAAAAGATCTTTAAACTTATCTCATTTTAGATAATCTAAAGCGCCACAATATTCTATGTATATTACCAATGACACATGATTTCCCTAAACTCACCGAAAAATTAGCAATCAAGGTTTAAAAAGTCTCGAGCACAAACTTTCAAATGCTGTTATATTTAGCGACTTATTCTATGAAGTGACGTCATTAATATTTAACCATAAGTGTTAAGCGTTAAACAGGGTCCTACATACTCATAACATCATCTACTTATTATTATTATCTCCATATCAGTGGTCTTGTATGTATACTATCTTAAGAGCCACATTATATTCATTCAAACTCATTCATACAATGCATTGTGTACGATTCATTTCATGTACTAAGCGAATTACACTTAGCTGGGCCTTAGAGAATACAAATTATCCTTGAGTGCCCACCATGAATTCTCTCAGATAATCTAAAGATACTGATAGATAAATGTTAATACTCAATTCATCTTCATCGAAAATTGACTGAGTGAATACCTAGCAGAATTGCAAGTATCATAAATCAACCATGCAACTTGAAGATTCAGTTATTGAGCAAGAAAAATATTCAGCTGAATTTTCTTTAGATCAAAGATAATTTGTGTGAAATATTAGCTGTTCATCTAATCCTTGAGGAAAATCTATCCATAAATGTTATATTAAGACACATTGATCCACCTTGAAGCCCTGGTTGCTGCTGATAGTATGACTTTTATAAGGCGTGATTGATCAATATGTTGTAATTAGTCAGTAGAAAAATTCTAAGATGGATAATTAGCATTCAAAGATCATTAAATGTATCGCATAGAAAAGAAAAGGAAACAAGCAAGTCTACAAACAAATGAGAAAGATAGCTGGAAATTTTGCAAAAAGAAGATCTACGCTGGGTAGAACCAGTCAAATGGCCAAGAGAAGACTAGACAAAACAGTGAGGTTCTTTGAGAATCAGAAAACCAAGCTGCGCAAGTTTCAGGAGATACAATGAGACACGCAAGAAATGGGAGCGGAGTAAACAGAGGTGTACTATAGAAAAGCCTTCAAATCCAGAACTGAGGCAGCCTAAGATTTCCAAGACAGAACGAAACTAAGAATCCAAACAGTATAGAAGAGAGTATTAGAGCGTAAAGTGAGAGATTGAGGGAGTACGGGCGAAGATAAAAACTCGAAGATACTAGTTAAAACTTAAAATGGTGCTTTATAGAATAGACATATAAAAGACTTAAAATGGTGCTTTATAGAATAAAACGATGCACAAAGTAGGGTTTTCTCCTAATTTCAAGAAAATCGCTAGTCTTATGACACACCTAGGAGATTGTGACAGCGAAGAGTTGATTGGTAGTTTCAGGCGTAACTTGGTGGAATTTGTTAACATTATGAAGACAACTCGGAACTTTGTGATTCTCTCCTTCACACCTTACCTCAGGTCCACTCCCAAATGTACCTCAACCCTCCATCCTCACCCCTCCCGCAGCCCCAACCCACCTGAGTTATGTGTATATACTGATGGTTGGTCGTTTCAAATAAAGATATGTGGAATCACAAAGTTACGAATTATCATTATGGCGAATAGTTAGTCAATGAGACGAATTGAGAAATTAACCGAAAAAATCATGAAAAGCAAAAATAACAAGAGGTGTTAAAAAATGAACGGATAAGTATTTGTTTGATGATGAAAGCTAATACTTAAATATACCAAGCAAGCAAGCACGCTTTCTCCTTCTGAAATCATGTCCCTTTACTTAACAAAACGATTCCATATTAAAATGAAATATATACATTGTAAGTACAACAAAATAGCATGATAATAATGAGAAGGGAACGGAAGAGAAGAAGATCAGGATGGAAGTGAGGAAACAAAAATAAAACCTGGATCGTTTGATCGAGGAATGCAGCGAGGGTGTCTGTATTCCTCAATTAACGGATGGGACTAGAAAGTTGATGAGCTCAACGTATTATTTCCTCCAAGGGAACGGCGGTGATGAGGAGGGGGGAAAAATTGCCCGTGTTCGTAATTTTGTTTTCCGACGGCGCGAAAAACGGGCAAAATTTCCGCGAGATACAAAACTGCCGGGGGATTTAAAAAACAAAATAAAAGAAAGGCAAACCCTGGATGGTAAGAGGAAGTTCGTCATGGGATCGCGAACGAATGGGAATGCATACTAACCTTCCTGAGATAGAAAATGGGAATCTCCCGTGAAATATCATGAGTATGATGGAGAGTAATTAAGCACATCCGAGCAGGCATTAATGATATCCCGGAAAATGACGGCCCACACAATATATTCATCCGCTTTTGTTTTTCGTTTTGGATTCCTGTCATCTTTTTTTTTGCGCGCCAAAATGTGCAAAACCGGTTTATTACCTCCGGAGTGGGTCAAGATTAATGCTTAGCCTGGTGCTTCTCCTTTTGTGAGCCGAGAATTGGGATTTGTTTTATAAAATTTTTTTTTGACCAGCGGAGATTTATATTTACCTGTCTGTGAAAAAGTATCACTCGAGTTTGCTTTGAAATTTTCGCGAAAAAAATAACGGAAAAGTTGTGATTTCGCCCTCCAAATTAATACACCCTGCGCCGCGTCGTTCCAAAAACTGTCGGAATTAACCTGGTGAATAGCATGTAATATAATTTGGTGCTATTAACTTAAATCATCTCTCCTCTCAGACTGAACTTTGGATCCTTATAAACTCTCTTAGTTGGCATAATTTTTAGTGGAGATGGTTTACCATTTATGTGCATTCAATTATGTATTGATAATGATATGGTGCACGATTATAGGTAGGATATTAAAAGAGGTGATCGACTACTTTGATAATTATTCAATATTTAAAGTGATTGGATTGGTAATCGTTAGTCATTTGCTGCACATTTTAATAACTTTTCAAGTAACCCGAAAATAATTCTTGTGCCACATTTCACTAGAGTATGTCTATAATAGGTTCGGGCCTTACTTGGTGGAATTTCTTGATCGGTCGGTCCGGAGTAATAAATCTATTACCATGTGAAATTGCAGCGTTAATTCATCTATCCCCTGAGTATGCCTGTTTACATGGTTAAATAACCATTCATGTAGTTGTATAAATGATGCAAGAATTCAGTTTAAAATTTTCACCTCAATTAAAATTGCCCATGGCTTACGGTGCGAAATTCAAAATTTAAGTGAAAATCATATGTAAATACGTGTTATTAACGCTGCGTTGTACCATGCTATTTTCTAGTGATGGCTATGATGATAAGAAATGCATTAAGAAAAAACTCTTGGCATATAGAATCAAATTATTTTTAAATATACGTCAAGCGTTTTAAGGCAAAGCGTTGAAATTGCATTAAATTGTCAATAAATCAAGTCGGTAACATCATTTTTTTCACTTTTATCCATGCATATTACCAATATTAACATGCAAGCCAAGTTTAACGCAAATATGTACATAAACGAAAATCGCTCCAACCATTTTAAAACGGTGAGTAGAAAGGAAAGAAAGAACTTTCTAGGAAGAGTATGAAGGATCGACATGTACCAGACAATAGAGGCATCGGCGTTACCTTTGAGTCTCATTCGTACGTTTCTGCGCCTACTGAGTGCTGAACAGCGAACTGAATTCAATATGCCTGAAAACTTGCCGTGTAAAGAGTATATCCGCATCAAGTGAAAGAATCAAACTCAAGGATTGATAAAAAAAAAGCTGTTTACATTACTTATTATCCATCCGAATCTTGGATACAGCGCCCAATCACGGACGAGCAGGTGAGTCGAGTATTTCGAAAGAATACCGGTGGTGGAGCTGGAATCCACCAAACTAATCTTTGGAGAGATTTTGCGAACTGTAATCAAGAAAAATGTGCTCTGTAGGCAAGCGGTACTGGTTTACTGGAGCTGAGATCAAAAAAGAAAATCGGTCAGAGGGATATAGACATACTCCTGTAAATCCTTGGGTTATATAAATTTCAATCTACCTTAATTGGTTGATTACTTTTGTATTAATAACAATTCATTGATTGAGTCGAAAATGAAACTACCAAGAGACCTTTCGACGTTTTGCACAGGGTTTCGTAGACGCTGATTTGGTCTCGTAGATGATACTCAGCAAGTTCAAGGCATATGAATCGTAAGGAATTTAGCTCAAGAAAAAACGAGGAAGGATTTTGTCTTCCTTTTGCACTCGCGCGAAAGTGGAAAATAAAGGGTTTTAAACTGACTAAAGAGAGAGAAGTAGGAACTGAGCCGAAAAATTGGAGATCTTCATTTATACCTACGCTTCCGAGTTTATTTCTCTTGTAAAAGAGAAAGTCGAGTGAAAGGGACTGAGGGTGCGAGAGAAAGGAGAGACAGCAAAAGAGATAGCAGCGGCAAGAGAAAGGAAGAATTGGACCCATAGAGGAAAGAAGATATGGGCACCTGAGAAACCTTTCCATAAACTTGAGGAATCTTATCTTGGAGCACAATCAGTTACGCCACGATTGGCTATCTATAAGATTCTTCTATTTTCTGCGCCACAAGAATGATATGATATGCGAATCTGGGTATCCGTAGTTGTCCGTATTTGCGGTTGACGTATCATGACGTGACAGCAATGAACCATGGAGTTCGCGAAACTTTGGGATTCCTATGTAGCAGAGCCAATTAAGGCGGGATTACATTTGATGCTTCCTGACGAAACTGCAACTGCTGATGAAGATTTACGAAGCTTGGTGGTGGCGCAGATGCCAACGAGGTAAAGTCTGCACCTGCTTGTCTGAGGATCGCAGGTTCCAGTCCCTCCAGGGTGAATTTTGAACCACTCGGATAGCGGTGGTTTTTTTCGTCTGTTTTTGAAGTAAATTATCCGATCAAAAAGACATGTAATGGGCGCCATTTCCATATATTTCAATGATAATACCCGATGGTTCGCGAAACTCACGGTTACCGTCACAATTCTTGCGGAGAACCTTTTCACAAGCCACTTTGCCTCACGCGAAGATGCTCGCCGGCCAAACATTTTTTCTGTGTGAAAAACGAATTCAGCTGTCTTCATGTGGATTAATAAGGGCCCGCGCACACTACAGACCAAACTATCAAACGATTGTTTAGTCAAATGGGACTGCATCCCCGCACACTGCTACAACTAAACAGTTCGGTTGGTAATGGGTCCGCAGACAGTCGTCCGATTGCTCCGTCTCCTCTACACCTCAAGCATTAAAATATCACGTTTTTCTGCAATCCCATGATGGCACGTAGAAAAAAAATCGGAATGAGAAGGGCCCAGAGTCCCAATGGCCCCATGATAGATAGCTTCTGGGGGTAATCGATAAACTCAATGCATATTTACAACAAGTATACTCTGTCTATTCTCTAAGTAGCTCTCCTAGGGGCACTGCATGTATATGAGAGAACATTTACGTAGTAGACGATGCACATAAATTAATTGAATAAACTACACACGCCATTAAATTTGCAAGATACTTACGTGCAGCAAATAGTAATGATTATAATGCCTCTGTAGCTACAATAAACACAGCGTTGTTTATTATTATTTAATACTCCGCTGTATTTCACGTGGTAGAACCGTCTACCTCTCAAAATTCGATAAGCTGCTCTCGTGTTGAACGCTTGTGTTTGACAGGAATGTTGTCGAGAATAGCTGCTATCATCGCCCTTATTATAAAACGGAGGAGAAGAATGAATAAGAAAAGAAGCGGAGAATATTGGGTACATCCTATATACAGTGCAAGACAATTGCGAGGAAAGTTTTACTCGCTGCATTCTAAATTACTAGACTATCCGAAAAAGTTTTTCGATTTTTATAGAATGAGCATAACCAGTTTCAATGAGCTTGTTAAATTAATTGGGCCAGCCATAACGAAAGAGGATACAATTTTACGACGTGCTATACCTGTGGAGGAGAGATTGAGTGTGACGTTAAGGTGAGTAAAAAATATATACTATCTTTATATATAGGTATATTTATTTTTCATTAAGGAATCTTACAAATCAAGTAGTTCAGAATCACCAGCAAAATTGGAGCAATATGACTACTGAATCGTTGGAACATCCTGGCGAGCGAGTTGTTTGAATATCCTGTACGTCCTGTACTTGCGGCAAATTTGTTGATGGAGTGTATGATGCAAATAATCATTTGTATGAATTTGTACAGGTTGCATTGTAAAACTGGGCCGTCGATTATGCATCGGTAAAGAGGACGAAGTTTGCTCTTGCATGCGGTAGCTGGCTGTTGGTTGACTGGGTTGAGAAGAAATCTGACGATGACGCTTAGCTAATATTTGTTTAAAAACCTTAGGATATAAATCTTAGCATCTGGTTTTTGTTCTGGGGTTAAGGACTCGAGTGAGGGCACAATAGATAGTGCAAAGTTAGTATCTTCATCTTTCGTATCACTTAATGCTTTTTGTAACGCTTTGTCACACTCATCAGCAGTGAAATTCCGTTCAACATTTTTTTTGCCGTCGATGGCGTGGGATAGGGGTAGAAGCAGAAGGTCCAGATTCGGTGTCACCTTCATGATCATCATCACCATCGTCATCTTGAGAATTTTCCGGTCCTATGTTACCTTCTGTGGGACGATTTTTGATACATGGAAGCAAAAATAACATTTTGTCAAAGTAGACATATTTTCTTCTCTTTATTGCAGCTTGACCCAATTTAGAATTCCTTTGGACATTCAGTTCTCTTCGTCCGCAAATTGTTCCAAACAAGTCCGCAAATTGTTCCACCTTTGCTGGATTTCGTGACCTGTAATTATAAAAGCACAATTAAGTTGATAATTTGTGTGTAGCGTCGAAATTTGTCTACTCGACAAAAAAACATATGTTTTCCAATTATTATTGGTATATATATTATTGTCCAAACGTAATTGGAGCGATTGACGGCAAGCATATACGGATGGTGCAGCCAGAACATTCTGGGTCCTCATATTTTAACTACAAAAAGTTCTTCTCTTGTGTTCTAATGGCTTGGACGGAAGCGGATTATAAATTTATTTCCATAGACGTCGGTTTATATGGAAGAGCAAGTGATTTAGAGGTATTTAAGACATCTAACATGGGTAAACGACTTTTTAAAACCAATTGAATGTCCCTACTGGGATAAAATTGCCCAATGATGAAGACGGACATGCCATACCATTTTTTGTTATAGGCGACGAAGAATTTGGGCTAGGCAATCACATATTACGCCCTTATGCGAAAAAAAATTTAAACTACACTAAGAGAATATTTAACTATAGACATACTAAAGCCCGCCATATGGTCGAATGTACTTTCGGTATTCTGGCGAACAAATGACGTATTTTTCACCGTCCGATGGACGTAAATATAAATTTTTGTACCAGCATTATTAAAGCTTGCTGTGTTCTCCACAATTACGTACGAGTAAAAAATCGAGTGCATTTCATAGATACACTCTACGATTGCCCTATGGATAACTTCACAGTTAATGAAAATAACCGAGAAAGGAGTAATATGAATGACGTGCGTCAATATTTATCATCCTATTTTACTTCACCACAAGGCTCTGTTTCATTTCAATGTGACAAAGTGTAATAATTTCAATATTTGTACATAAATGAACTTAAGTAAAATGACTAGGTACCTACCTTGTTTTATTTTTTCTTGACTATTAAGTTGACTCCATCCGGGAATAACCGCTTCACATACCTCCGACCATCAATTTTTCTTGGTGTCATTATCAGAGTATTCCTTTAAACTCTTTTTGTACAAAGTTGGTCGCTTCTCGATCTCTTCTATCAAAATTTCAATTGATTCATCAGTTATGAATGCCATTGCGGCGTTCACTCACGGCCCAACGCACTACCTCACACCTGAGCTCAGGGCGAACTGAGAGCACCGCACCAACTAAACAATCGGCGAGTCTGCGCACTCGTATAATGCGCCGTACTGTTTAAGCAGTCGGCCGCTAGTTGGCAAACTATTGAGTTTGAAGGGAATCGTACTGCCCATCAAACTTTTTTTATCGGCCGATTTCAAATCCCTTGGGTGTGCGCCCTCGCATATGCCTCCATGGAAATTAAACGACCGATCAAACTATCGGTCGATCAAAAGTCTGTAGTGTGCGCGGGCTCTAAAGGTTTTGGCAAGTATAACGCAATTCTTAAATTTTACGCTCAAGATAGCGGCACACGCAAGATGAACGCGCACCCGAATGAGGCGATATGAACAGCAAACACTCTGTCACTCGCGCAAAAAGTATTGTAATACTGGTGAATGTCAGGTTTGCATTTAATGTAAGTGAATAGAAATGATAGAGTCAATGTTTAAAAATTTGAACCTTTAATGTTATCATTGCGTATGCCATGGAAGCATAATTAAAGCTGAATATAAAAATTACGACTCTAGATCCAAATTTTTTCTCGAAAATTGTTTGAACTAATCGACAGTTTTCAAATTATAGGTGGCATGAATATATTCCTCTTGCTTGTTACTGAAACAGTATTGATGAACTGAAACTGAAACGAAATTTGAAGAACTGCTAACGCAGAGTAACTGTCTGAACCAAGTCACATCTTACAAGCTGTTTGCCTTTTTTATAATAAATTCTGAATTATCTCCTGCATAGTTTTTTTGCTGATAGCGCCAGGATTGAGAGAGGGGTGTTTTTACCTTATTTATCCCACGTTGAATGTTATTCTAGTCCTACAAAATTCAAGTCTGGCACAAATCCTGTCCAGCAATTTAACGTAAGCAGTTACGATCATTAATATTAATAATGTTGATTTTTTTGCCCTTTTTCGGCCAGTGGGGAAGTCGATTAGCACATTTGGGGAGAAATTTATTTCCATCGACTTCGGTCAATTAACGCATGCACTGTGTTCATAATCTACTCCGTAACTGAATACAAATCAATTTTGCAGAAATAACATCACATTCGTTCGCTCTTTAAGATTTTTTCTCGACGAAAAAGAGAAATGGTCGGTGACGCGTTCTTGATTCTCCCAATAACATACTCGTGTACCAATTTGAGCTATCTTATATTTTATATATTTGATGGTAATGTGACGAAACTAGCGTTCATGAACGTCAGCACCTCTCCCAGATATGTTTGAATATTGTTTAAAATTATTTTAGGAAGCAATAAATTATGGATGATTTGATTCAACAAATGCATATTTATTCCAAATGAATAAGATCCGAGTGATATTAAACAATATTTACTAAGGTAGTATTTTGCCAAAAAAAACTTAGAGAAATATTATTCGGGGAAGGGCTAAGATCTGGCTTTGGTAACTTACTATTGAAAATTGGTCGCAACTATGTTAATTTGTCAATCACCACGGTTATAATCATCATGTCATGACATGAGTCATCAGCAACTCAATATTTTTCAACATCAAACATGATGGATCAAGAATAAAGCTAATATACCATGGGGATGTTTCGAGGATATATTGAAACTAGATTATTTCTCGTGGAAATTTCGACGTATTTTTGCCTCGGTATTGGAATCATCCCTAACTACATCACTGCCAATAACAGAAGACATGTAGCCCAGCCCGCGTGGAAGCTTTGGATGATGAAAGAACTACAGATCCGGTGAGCAAATAGGAATAGTAATGAGCTCTAGATATTCGTTCCATGGTAGTCGATGATGTCACCTACGCGTTGAGACTAGTCGTAGCTAAATAAAGTTTCGTGGAAATGTACATTGTGCTTTTAGTATTTTTACAGTCATCAATGCACATTTGACACTGCGATGGTTCCCATCGTTAATTCCATCATCATTACGACAGATTTTCCTTGTAATCATCGCGAGACAAAATTCGACATAGAAAAGATAACTAGATACTACACGCCGCACACAGCTGGAAGATCGGTTCGTCGGATTTAATTGGACTTTCTCCCTTCGAAGCGTCGGTCGAGAAAGGCAAGGCAACGTGTAAGGTACGTAGGACGAGACAAAGACCATTTAAATGTATGCGACGTGCTTCACATTTCCACGAGGAAGGAGGAATTCCAGCTAGGTGGCTCTCGAAATTTCAGTCCAGTAGATGAGAGAGCGCGCTGCCCTAAGTATGAGACGGGAGAAACACGAATTAGACACTCCCACGTTAATTACTGTGTTGTTCCGCAACGCTAGAGAGGAAAGCGGGGAAAAAGAAAATGGAAACATATCATAGTGAACCGTTTCAGGTTTGAAAGCTATATTTGGTCCGATATAATTTGTTCCGATACAATCACGATTTTTTTAATTTAATTGACGACCCGATACTTTCTGCGGAGTCAATTTTATACCAACGGCGAAAATTTTCTTTCAATGTCATCTTTTTTCTAGGCGCACTCAATTCTCTTTAAACCTACCTTAACAGGTAAATTACCCTAGTGGTAATCAAAAGCAATGTAAACTACATCATAGTTTTTATGCTACTATTAATTTCTTCAAAAAACCTTATCTTGCGGCAAGCATATAATTCTCAAATAATTAATTTTATGTTAACTGCAATTTTTACATATTTCCTAAGGTAGACGCCACTCGTTGTTAAATTTGATTTAATGATTCGATCAAAAGATAGTAAAAGACTATAGAGGGCTATCATCACCTTTCAATTCTAGTAAGTCTCGCAAATCCTTCATTATGGTTCTGGTAAAATTATTAGTAAAGCAAAAATAGAAAATTATATAAAATCATTATTGATTATAAATATCATTTTATGTAAAAAGAAACAGTAGTAAAATCTAATCAAAATGAAAAAATCATCACACTCTTTAGTTTAGAAGGTAATACCATTTAATCTTCTTTTGAAAAGTTACGCGGACCATCATTTTTCCGCATTGGACGGTATGCATTGGTCAATTTCTGGCTAAAAACCTCGATAGCAAGGTGGGAAATGAGAAGGGAAAACTATGGGAGAGATTTTTAATTTAAAAATTGCACGAGAAAGGCCACAAAAGTCTTCTTGTAAAAACATGGCGCCGATTAGTGCTATCAGCGGTATCGATGTTGGACGATACGCATCGGGTAAGCCCTTTTTGGATGGACTCGGTAGAGGGCAGAGAAATGAAGAAGGAAGGAAACAAGGGGGAGAAAAGAGTAGGAGAGGGCGGGGAAATGAAACTCAGCGGAACGATCACGGTAATACCATCTCGGATGATAGGGAGGAGGAGAGACTTAAAGAGGACGAAATTACGAGGAGCGGGATGAGAGGGAAAGAGAGAGAAAAAAAGGGGAACAGCAAAGAAGACAAAGGGGTATGAAGTGGGGCGTAAAAAAACTGAACAGCGCCCGGTGGGGAAGAACGGAGATACGGGAAGGGAGAAAAAAATAGCTCCCCGGTGATCGTCGAGGCACACACGCGAGAGGATATGATAGCGCCACCGGAAGGAATGGGATAGGGAGACGAAGACGACGACCGATGCGAGCAAGAGGGGGTGGTGGGAGGATGGAATAGAGAGGGGGAGTAAAGACATTGGTACGGAGAGCGGAAAATTTCGTCGGCAGAAATTCTGAGGAGCGTTTACATCAATATTAAATCGCGGAAAAGGGGTGAAGGCTGAGGAGAATTGAAAGCTATCGTTTCCTCCTCTGCCACCTACCTTCTAATTTTCCACTGGGAAATGCGAGTGAAATTGGCGAGAGCGCGTGTGTGAGTGCATATGAGAGAGAGAGAGAGTTTTTGTGCCGAGCGAGAATTCCAGTCCTGTGAGACGAGAAAAAAAAAGAAATAAGGAAAAACGAAATGAAACCCGAAGGAAAAAAGGCGTGTGCCTTTCGCACCAGAACAACGATCCTTATCGAATTTCAGTTTGCGGCCGGGCAGGTAAACGAACAAAGGGCGGTCTCAAGGAACCCACGCCGAAATTCGAAGCGGTGCGAGAAATTTATATAGAACTTTTGATTGCGCCTGCAAGCAAAGATAGCATTTGGAAGGTGATTTCAGGGAAGTGATTAGTACCCACATTGGGTGCAGGAATGGAATATGACACGACTCGTGGAGGTACACGTGCGGAGATGACGAATTCTTTTCCTAAGAGTAGTAGGTAGTTTTAATTAGAGAGAAACGAAGCACAGCAAAAGGAAGTGATAACTTTTAGAGCACAACATGCACAAGACCAGCCAGTCAAAAACAACGCCGGGAGGAGGAGTGAGTGAGAATAATAATTGTAAACGAAGATCAATGGTCGTTCAATCCTAAGATTGATTGACTGCAGCCTGTGAGACGATAAAAACAGATTAAAGGAATAACGAGAGGAAAAACATTCGGATTGATGACTGCTTGCCATGATAAATTTCAGTTCTCATACAATCCATGCAGTCCTCATGCAACAGACATCCCGGTAACTCTACCAAATCATACTTAAGAGAATATATCGTAATTAAATCAGAAAAAACAGCTAAATGTAACTGCGTGGGTTGTAGTTTCTTGAACGGCTTAGATAACAACATTCTGTTTTATCTTCTGCATAGGTAACAGGACACGCGGGTTTAACCTGAGAGTGACAAAACACCGATTCGCATTTAACAGCAGAGATTCATAACAGTGCCAGGCTTCACACAATTGCTTTAGCTTGCGGCTTCGTTGTTTGTTGTACCATATTCCTTGATCACAGTAGTTGACCAATAATTGAATACATCAGCCAAATTGTGAGTGAAGACTTATGACGGAAGAAGTGGTTAGCTGACACGAAAGAGGAGTAGAGAGTTGAAGAAAACCAATTCTCGGATTGATAACTACTAGCCATGATGATTGTCAGGGCTCATGCAATTATTACAGATATCCCTGTAACTCTACCAAACTATATTCACATCAGAAAAACATGTGATTAGCGTAAATTTAACTTCGAGGGTTGTAGGTTCTTAAACGGCTTAAACGGTAAACTTTACTCCACCCCGGTGGCGGCGGGGTAAAGTTTCCTGTTCAGAGCTGAATTTTCAGTTCAGGCGCGTTCAGGCGCTGTTTACAGTTCATCGGGGCGAGGACTTTACCCCGCCCCGATGGCAGCGGGGTAAAGTCCCCGTCTCTGCCTCGCGGGTTCGAATCCCGCCTGGGTAGACTATTTATCGCCCAGGATATGGATTTTTGTGTTCATCGAATGAGTTTTTTGTAAGAGAAGCCATAGTAAGTTTGAACTTATTTTTCAGAATTAAGAAAATTAATGTTTTTCAAATAAACTACTAAATTTTATACCCGAGAGTTTTAGGTTCCCAAATGGCTTAGATTGCATCATTCCATTTTAACTTCTGCCTAGGTACCAGGACTCGCGGGCATAAACAGAGGCGAAAAGGCTAACAAACTTGCAAAATCGGGATCCAACAGCAATCCGATTGAACCTGAACCTATCCAAGGTCGTTCGATATAGATTGTATTCTTCCTTCGATATAGGTCATTCCAACTATTTCCACCACGTGACTGCCTTTAATGTATAATTGGAGCATTTTCTACCGTTCACACCCAAGGAAATCTGCAAATATGCGGCACAAGTTGTCATTTTGAATGCAAATGCACTACTAAATCAACAAAAATGTCAAACCTTTACTATGTTTATGGAGAATACAGAACAATAAGCACATTAATTGTGGATTGATGTACGTTGCGAATATATATATCGAAAGAAGAACACAGTCGACATTGAACGACCTTGGAACCAATCATCCCTATTGGGAGGGAGGACTACAATGTGGAGCTTAGCTCAACACAGAGATCTGGCGAACAGCTTTGAAGCTACTGCAGGCCAAACTTCATGTAAGAGGACCAAGGCAAAACCTCGCAAGAAGGCTCCGTCTATCTATATGGAAGTAAAGTACGAATATTAGTGAGACTCCTCACGGGACGTAATCAAGTGATGAGACAACTCCATCGAGAAATGCAAAGGCAAATAAAAGGTAAAGAAGATTACATGTTCTTACCTGTTCTCCTACATGCAGGCGGTGCATGAAAGTTGATGCAACCACATCCTACTCTGCAAATGTCCAGCCATGCATAGGACCTGGAAAAGGTATCTGAGCTCACTGTTCTTGGAGTCCAATGAAGTAGGGGAAATTCTTTTAGGGGATCGGTTTGCCTTTAGCAAAGCAGTCGGACTATACTGGTAGCCACTGATTGGTTGATCTCAGTGCCTCAGGGACTCATCACCAGTAACTGTACCAAATTTTTAATCTAATCTACCTTATACTTCTTACTAAAAAATCACATTATCTTTAAGGACAACTGCTCCTTTCATTTTTTTGTAAAAAAAGTGAAAAATGGGATGAATTCCTGATAAAACTAATACTATCTTCTTCTCCATTGAAACCGAAATGAAAACAAATTCAGACAAGTTTTTAGATTCTTGTACTATTACGCATCGGCAGCAGAAACGATTTTATCTAAGCAAGCGGCAGAAGCCAAAGATTGCTCATTGATAGCCAAACTAGTTTTCACTCTGCAATGGCCTACAAGCAATGTGGATGCACTCTATTGTGTAATACCAGTGATTCCATTTCCCATTATTTCCTTATCCCACCGTTTCTGCCCTCTTTTCAAATCACATATTTGGGTTTATTTTTTTCGCCTAAAGCATGGTGACTAGAGAGAAAATGACAATTTTTCTGGCAAAGAGTTTAGATTTAAGAGTAGAGCAGTATGGTACTGAAACGAGGACTCGAAGAAAAGCGGACGAGAATAGGCAGCAGGGTTTTAAAATTCGCGAATCGAAGAAAATAGCAAGCGTGTGGTGGACGGAAAGGAAAACGTTAGAGGAAGTGCATAAAATGGTAGTCATCATTGGTTGGTCGATCCTAAGATTGGTTAACTGCAGCCATCAACCCTTTCCTCTCCAACGCCAGTTCCCTTATCTCCTGGTATCTCTTCCTATGTACTTTTCTCCTTATTTGGTCCGTTAACCTATTCCAGGATCTTCCTCTGGGGTAATTTCCCTCTGTCTTGCCTTCAAATGGTAGTGGCGAGAAGAAATTTTTGGGGGAGATTGGAAAGATGCAGAGGAGGTGGTTGGAACAGGCAATTAGGTGCAATGGCATGCTGAATGCCGTGATCGAGGGGTAGGATGCCGGGAAAGCGGGGAAGGAAGAGAATAAGCTTTGTGGATGGGAGGTAGGAGGTTTTCAGTGATGGAGATATATTTTGCGCTATGCGAGAAGGACCGGTGATTGAAAATATTTAAAGGAGTCTAATTCACTTCTTCTGTGACCTACATAAATCGATAGATTGTCAGCTTTTTAAATGACCAACCGCATCCATTAACAGCACAGTAGCGCTAGATATGTTTTTAATAATTTATTTTTTTACTTTTTTTATTTACGTTATTTACGTTAATAAGGATTTGCCTACCTATATCTTCGATATACCGTGACTCATTTAAAAACGCACGATAAAATTAAAACCATTAAGGCAGTTTTAGCGATTTTTTACCCTGCCATAATAAAGACCATATTCGAATTGTACGAGTTAATTGCAATTATATACCTTTGTGCGACGGAAATTCTCAGCAATTAAATAAAAATATCTCCACAAGTCTTTCATTTGACTCATTTTTTTCACGCGGCGCGTTTAAACCTCTTTCACAACGGAAGGTTTATTTATGATTGGGAAAATAATATATGTTGGGAATATAACTTTTTTTTTAATAGTTAAAGACTTAATTTTTCTTGTCAAAAATTCCTCATTATTAAATAATATCTCTCTGAAGAGCTTACACGAACCATTTCTCCTTTAAAATGGGTGACATTTTTTGCCAAATATCTCAGAAAGTAGAGCAGTAAGGAGCTAAAATTTTGGTATCTTAGGAAGAGTGGAATTTCTTTAAAATGAGCTGAAATTGATAGATTTTAAAGCGAAACGATATCTCGCTCAAATATGCGCGTTTATGATTTAAAATAAACAGAATACGAAAGTGGATCCGTTTCCTAATGCGATCCAAAGAAATGCGTCTCCGCTGCTCTGCTCTTGCCAGGGTCAGCCCGTATGATTATTATCTTCTCACTTGAATCCAATTATATTCCACATATGAAGAGGTTAACAGAGATAGATTCAAAGGCTGCAGCCCTCAAAGTACCTATCGTACAGGGCTACGGTCTAATGCTACACCTTTCACAGCACATACGGCCACATAGAAGGGCGAGTGGCATTTTTAAACCTCACATTTCCCACACGTGAACCACTCACGCATGGCTAGGATGGCTGAGGCTGCTTTCGCAGAGGAGAGCACTTTTTTTCTAAAAGCCACACACAGAGACCTGGAGCTCTCATGCAGTAATTCGCCGCTAGAGCTTGGTGAGCTCGTTCATATATATTTTTTTCCACCTGTCCTGTGCAGTGCGTGGCCTTCGTTGACTATTCCCCGGCTAAAGGCTTCCGAGTGCACGATGGGATTTCATTAGATTGCGAACGCTGCTTTGCCGAGCAGAATCCAGAGCGATGCAATGCATGATGGTGGAGGGGGGTAGGGGGGCAGGAGAGATATATTGCGCTCTCAAGGGAAAGAGAGAAGGATTTCTTGAAATTTCACCACCACCGCTCTTTTCCAAGTGGTAGCAAAGGGGGGAAGCAAGTGGATTATGACGATGCGGATTTTCTGAGGGAGATGAATTTTGTTTAATTCGTCGGGCGGTTTACCGAATGCGGATGTGGGAGGAGGGGAAGGGGGATGAGGGGAATTCATTTCTCTCCCCTCTTCTCCTCATCTACGGGATTTCTTTCTGCACGTGTAATAAATATGTCGGAAGGAGGAGGATGGAAAAAATGGCAAAGATTTTCGTGGAGGAGTGTAGCGTATGGGGGGATGGAGAGGGAGAGAGAAAGAGAGAGAGAGAGAGAGAGAGAGAGAGAAAGAAGAACATTGGAACGGTGGAGTGGAATGCGACCCAGAGATAAGAGCGGTCTGGCTGAGCGGTAAAATGGGAAGGTAATCGGAGGAGAAGGACGCGAGGGTAGGTGGAAGGAAGGAAGACCTCAGGAATGTTTGGGAAATTGCCAGGAAAGGCCACCGGGGAGGTTTTCTGAGTCAAACTGCGACCTCGCCATACATAAGAGACGCACTCATCCCCCTTGAACTCCTCTCGAGTTTATTTTTTTTTCGCAGTGGAGGACAAGAGAGGAACGTCCCTGTGCAAAACCGGCCCTTAAATCGCTCATTGGCAGTGTGGCAGGCAAAAATTATTGGATATGACCTCTGAGAAAATGATTCACATTGAACAAGTAAAGAATTCTTTGAATGTAAAGGAGAGTGAGACTGGATTTAACGAGGGATCTTTATATTAGGCATTCACCTACCTTACTTTATATTTGGGAGGCCGATCACTCACCTTCATTTTAATAGATAATGTATAGTAAAATTTCTATTATCGAATGATGTAAAAATATTACGAGGTCATCGATCATTAAACGAACATATATTGGTGTGGAAAGAGATAAGGATTTCTTGAAAAAAGAAAGAATATTTTCCAAAAAAAATGTAGCAGAAATTATATTATATATACTAAAGAAAAATGTTTTTAAAAATCATTATATCAAATCCTGCAGAAAACATCCTAACGATGCAAATGTCCTGTATTGGCGAGGTGGTAAAAATAATCAAGAATGCATTGTGCAATAAACTTTACACCCTTAGGCGTCACTTTGTGGAAGTATTTTAATCAATAGTAATATTAGTGGGAAAGTACAAGAATTGTTTTAATATGGATTCAAGTGCAATAAACTGTTGCTTGTAACGATAAGTTACTGGTTTACTTCTGGACATCAGACATTAAAACCCATTACGTCAAGTTAACGTGAACCAACGGGCATAAAGACTCCTTATAGAGAAATGCATTATGAATGTTTACAGATTGAGATGAAATTAATACACTTTGTATAATTCGCACAAAACTTAAATGGTATGAGCCTTTTTTAAGGCCGGTTTCAACACTTTCGTGTCATTCTCAGGGGACTATAACTCATTGGGCTCAATTCTAAATTCCACAAAGTTAGCTCGCAAACCATTGAAGATATATGAATTTTTACGCTGTAATTCACTTTCTTAATGACAGTGCGATGGCAACTTTTCACTTAACTTCACTTACCTTCAATTTCCACCCTAATAACAACGTTTGAACACTTGTACGACATGTACCAGATTTTGAGGCACCAAGTATATTTTTTTAGCTCGGGCCATGGATAATACAACACGTTAATTGAGGTTTAAATATCAGACTCCTGGTTTTCTAACAGCGCAAAGCCGACATACTGTGATGAATTCTTTAACGTTGCCAAAGGAATCTCCTACTGTTTACCTTGTTTACCGATTTCTTAACAAATGTCTTCAAAATTAGTCATTTACTTGTAATTTACACTGTTAAATATTTGAAGCCCGAAGAAAAATATGCCCTTCCCTCAATGTGTTAAAAATTCATGATAGCAAATCCCAGAGAAAAGTAATAGAGGTCGGAGTCGGTATAATTACTGACTTTCGTTACGAGCTAAAAGCTACGGTTCAACGCTTTGTCGTATCAGAATTTACCCGAACGAGTATTTTCATAAAATTAAAAAAGTATACAACGCAACCATTAGCTTAAATTTACTCAATACTGCAAATATTTTACATCTTAAGAAATCGATATTTCGAATCGCTGCTTTCTTATTAAAAAGACGATTAGGTCTCCAGCTTACTTACCTCTCGTTATGAAAGTCGGTAAAAATATATTTTTAAGTATATGAGATATCCTTAGTAATGTATAATTTAAACAGTATGCTCCTCACCAGTCTTATAGTTGGAGATAATATTTTCCACGAATTATACACTGTATCGACAAAAATAAATCAACAAAATGCAAAAATCCTACGTTCAAAAGACTTTAAATGAAAATTAGCCAAAACACTGTTCCTAAATGGCAAGGTAGTCAAACAAATCAAGAATACACTGTGCAATAAACTATTGTTTGTGACGATAAGGTACAGGTTTACTTCTGAATGTTGGGCATTTAAACTGGTCAAGTTATTGTGAATCAATGGACAGAAAGACTCCTTTCTGAGAAATGCCATGGTAGGAAAGTATTTGTTTTACGGTTTGTATTACGAGGATGTTTGACGAAGCTTAAATGAATGTCACAGATATTTTTTTAAATGAAAAATTATCTTTCTATACAGTAACGTTCTGCTGCCATTCTTGTATGGCGAGCTCTGAAATATTTTACGCCAAAAACGATGTATTTAAGTAAGCTAGGATCTCTACTATGAGGCGACGGTAAATTACATCAATATTAACATTTTATCGGTTTTAATCGGTTTATATACGATCAGTACACGCTAACTCTCGAATTAACTCAATTCCTTGCAAAATCCTTTATGCCTTAATATCTTTTCTGTTCCTATATTTCATTTATCGTGCTCAATTTATATTAACCTCAGTTTGTATCGTGAGAATTCCACTTATATTATTCTCCTTACAGATTTTTTTCACCTGAAAGGCTCATTGACTCATCAGTTCATCCAACTGGAAGATGTCTTCCCAATGATGCTCCAAATTTGATTTTCTTCTCAATAATTCCTTTCTTCACTACCTCCGTAATGCTTTTATTTCTATTTATCTTTCTTCAATTACAATCATAGAAAAATAAGAAGTTTAGCCTTATGACTTTTTTGAACGAAACAACCATATTCATTATTGGCATTTCACACTCTCAATCATCAACTAAAATTACAAAAGAATATAACCTTGTCACCATTTTTTTACGATGTATGCTGCTGGGCGACCATTACTCAAATAATCAACAGATACGAAATAAAGACTCATCCTGTTTTAACGAAACATTTCAATGCATATTTCTTTTCGGAATACTGCGTCAACCAATTAAGCCACCCGTAATCCTCTAGCTGCTGAATTTGTATTTAGTTACCTGTAACTCGAAACAATTCACTTTGGCAGCTAAATAAACTGTGGGGAAAATTGTTTTACATTACCATGAAGTCTTTGAGTTATATTTGGCACCGCCTTATCGCATGATCGGCGAGGTATTGCTCATTAAAATTGAACATTTTAGCACTACACTACTTAAAAAATAACGGAATGCAATAACTAAATTTATAAAAAACTTAATATTTATATTCAAGATATCTCTAAAACCTACAATAGAAATCACACAAAAAAAGCGAAACTTAAAATTTCCGGGGTTTTTGCGTCATATTTACAATTGAATTTAAAAATAAGCGTTAAAATATGATGGTATGTTCAAAATACCGCTGTAGGTACTGCATGAGTCACTTAAAATATTATTTTTCTAAGTTTTAATGACTCGATATATTTAATTGATTTTCAGAATGTTTTTCACTAAGAAAATGAAGAAATTTATTTATAATCAGTAAATTAGATATATTTTTTAGCTTCTGCAGTTATTATGATCAGCGAAGTAGGCTCACAACTACCTTAAAGTGATTTATGGTAATTTCAAGTAACAAGCAAGCAAGCAAGTTTTTTTCGTGAACATTGTTATCTACTATAACTACTCCATATTTCCCTCAGCTACCTCAGTTTCAGAATAAAATCCGCCTACAGTTTCCATTATATTGAGGAAACAAATTTCCCTCGATCTCCCATAAAAATGCCACCCATTTTTATTTCAAGAATACCCAAACGCATCACGTTGATTAGTTACTGCTCACGAATGATATAGGATAGTGCTAGAGATCGCTTCCGTGCACGCCGTCGTTAAAAAAAAACTAAAAATAAAAAGAATCTGCTAAAATGGAAGTAGGAAGCGGAGAAAGTGGGCGGCCGTGTCTCTCACAAGGAGTCGTCTTCCATCACCAAAAGCACGCCACGTCTGCCATTCTGAAGCGCGCGTGTCTCAAGACACGCGATCCCAAGAGACGGCCACACCTTTGTTGAACGCAGCAACTACTTCAGTTGGGTGTCAGATAAAGAGAGAGAGAGAGATGTGGAAAGGAAACAATTAAAAAGTTGGAGATTTCTTCTTTCGTTTTTTTACGTTTGATAATATATTTCCCGGACACGGGAATCTCTTCTCCCCTCTCTTCCAGTAGCCGACGACGATGTCCGTGGCAAAAAAGGATGAATCTAAGGCGGGACTTTTCCTTCTGGGATGAATCACAGGGTTCTTTTTTTTTCTTTCCCAAAAAAATTGTTTCTTGTGTAGGAACATTTCCCGCCTTCGTCCGCCGTGAATGAAATATACAAACAACATTCTGGAACGAGGGTATCGCGTGTGGACAGGGTCGATAAATGGCGCCAACGTAGTCCAGAAACTACGCTGAGGAAAGAATTTTCTCTTTTTTTAGTCGGTTGCGGAACTTCTCTCGTGTTTTTTTTTCGTAACTCAGGACAAAACCCTTTATGTTTGCCATGCCGGGTGTCCTTTTCGTTCGTTCTCACCTTCTCATTTCCTCTTGGATTGAAAAAATATGGCACGTCAGGAAATACGATTTAATTTCCGCTCCTCGTCACACGAACTTAATGACGGAAAGCTGTCTCCTTCCATCTCTTCGGTTTGCCAAACCTTCCGCTAATACTGAGAGCACTTCAGTCTCTTTCTCCGACTACTACAACGTGTATGAAGATGAAGTGAATATTAGGAGTGATTTACAGGCAATTTGTTTATCAAACGTACCTCTTAGTCTTTCGCTGCTTGTACATCTCTCATTATGCATCAATCTTAATAATGTCGTCTCAGAATCGTTGGTTATTCAATCGTAAGATTGGTTGACTGCAGCCGTCCACCCTTCCCTACCCAATGCTAGTTCCCTTACTTATATTGTGGTATCTTGCCCTATGTACCTACTGTCTACTTTATTTGGTCCATAAACTTATTCCTGGGTCTTCTTTTGGGGTATTTTTCCTCTATTTTGCCTTCAATTATGTCACAAACCCATTGTGTGTCAGGGTGTGTCCAATCCATCCTGTTCTTCATTTCTCTATAGTGTTCCTCATGGTCATTTCCTCTTCTACTCTTCAGTACACTTCATCATTTCTTATTTTATCCGTCCATTTTATCTTCAGCATCCTCCTCCAGTACCAGGTTTTGAAGGTTTATAGTCTTTTCTGGTCTGCTTTTCCAATGGTTCATGCTTCCGATCCTTAGAATCTCAGAACTTATGTATCAGGACTCATGCTTCATGAAAGTATAATTCTTTGCAGATTCTCTGTCATAAATGAATTATTATTCCCGATTTCATTACTTTACACAATTGGCAATAACTATTTGGACATGGGGATTTATATAAAAGTAAATCAATACCAGTCTTATTTAATATCAATAATTGGAAAACTACAAAAATTCTTCTTTTGTCCGTCTTCCCTGTCTTAAGGTTTGTCTCTCGCGGCTACAAATTGTACTCAAATACGTAATTTTCAATTGAAACATATTTTCCATTCATATTACTCCGAGAATACGTTTGCAGAAATTGATTGAAATAAATTCTTGTTTTGACTCATGCAGTCATGGTGAAACCTCCTTAACAGAAGAGAACCCAAAATTTGCAACGAAAGAAAGAGAATAGCAATTTGGACCACACACAGTCAAATTTGTAATCGACGACATCAAGCCCTTTTAAGCGATATTTTTAATCCTAATTATTTGTCACTTTTCCTGCGCCCTAGTTATGGGTAAATAATTTTTTTATCGACTTCGGCCACTTATTCGAAATCAACAGCTTTGAATACATTTTGGACGCAAATTTCCTGAATGATTTATTAATTTTTTCACGGCTTATCCATCATCTTGGATTTCGACCCCTATGTGTAACAGAATGGATATAAGAGTGCATTGGGAGGGAACTTGTGAGTTTATTAAGAAATTGTGTTCGGAAGTAAAGCAAAAATGATTTCACGGAAATGGAATAGCAGAGATGGGACTTCTGGGACGGATGGCGAGGGTGGATCTATCGATGCTTATAATTCCATTAGAATTGAATTTCTACGGAAAATGGAGCTGCATCATGTGCAAGCCAACATTGATTTTATGATGAAAAACAGTTCGAAGTCTACCATCCTTTTTTCAACCATAAGTAGACGTTTTCCCCCAACACACACTCAGGTTACCAATACCAGCGTAAGAAGAAATTCGAAACAGATGTCCCAAATTGTCCGTCACGCTTCAGATAAAAGCACAGGCGGGACATTTCACTTTTCGATTGATCTCTCAATTCTCATCCACCATGATTCTCTTGACAAGAATGAATTAAACTCCCGTTTTCGCCCAACTTTTTCATCATTAACCTTGACGAGCTTCGGCTCAGTTGTCCTCAGACAATAGGGAACAGACTACAATATCATCAGTGACGTTTTGACTGGCACTTTTCACGGAGACGAGCAAATTAAAATGGCTCGGATTAGAGCGAATGAAATGTAATCTCTCTCGCACCAGTGATGCCATCGCTTTTGCTCGAGCGACGGGGAATAACATCGACTTTGCAGCCCCGGATGCGCGTGAGAGAGGGAGAGAGCTTGGCTTACGGTCCGGTGATTGGAGAGGATTAATGCGATACAAAACCCTTTACAATTCCGTGATGGCTCTTTCACTGCTTCTATTGAGCAGCAGTCGGTTTAATCCCAGCGAGTCCCATCTCCACCGATGGAAAGATAAAAGTTTAAAATTGTCAATTCCCTTTGCCAGACGTCTGTCGAAAAATAGCTTTTCCCTATTTGGCTACCTTGGAAAATGGGGTACAGAACATCCTGTTTAAGTTTTGCTTTAATAAGAAGAGAATATACGAAGATTATCTATGACTATATTAAAACTTATCTGACGGAAGGCTGACGAATCTCATATTAAAACTAGACAAGGATAACTATCGGTAAGAAATATTCTCAACCTACCTCAGCAAAAGGGAAAGAAAACCTCTCGTTCGAATCTCTGCCACGACAAATATTGGCTTATTGGCTATTCCCTTACAATAAGAACCAATTGCATTGGACACAGGCTGAGACACAATGGGTTTGTGAAGAACATAAATTAAGGTAAATAGCAGAGAAAAATCCCCAGAAGAAAAATATTTTTATGGATCAAATAAAAAGGAAGAGTTATAAGGAAGTAAGGGAACTATCATTAGATAAAGAAGGGTGGCGAGCGACAATCAACCAATCTTAGGATTGAACAACCAATGACAGTGCCTTCACAGCTATACTACAATTCATCTTAAAAAATGTTGACGAATTCCATATTGGGATACTGAAAGGAATCATTGAGTGAACAATATTCTAAAACTAGGTCATATTAAGGCGGAAATGATCTTGAAAAGTGTTTTGGGGCAGCTGTTGCCGAGGGAAGAAAAGACTTCTGTGTTTGAGAGCTCTAATAAACCTATTAACCCTTTAAAGTCAGGTGTGCCGAATTGGGCACATACCTCCAGAATCGTTGTGCCTTATTAACCATGTAAGTTATTCCACTATAGTCCATTGGGACGTTTTTGGCACACTTCTACCTAAATTCTAGGCCATTTTGAGAAAAATGTTTCAAAAATGGATTGGGGTGCTTGAAATTATATCCCTTGATTGGGATTTGGAAGGAAACAATTTTTTTTTTAAGTAGAAAAATTGTTGTCCATAAAGGGTTAGGCTGAGTATTATTTTGGTTTATCAACTCGCCCTAGAGAGCCTACTTAAGATGAGCAGAAGTGGAAAGGCGAGAAGATTCACATCACGAGATTAAACTAGTTTTAAACATTTGATTCATGCAATCAGCTAAACTTGATGTTTGTATTCTACGGTATGACCGAGGTTGAAATGGAATCTGAGGTAAAACCTATAAAGATGAATAAGCAACGCTGATGTAGAGTGTAACATAATTTATGATAATTTTCAAAAAAATACCAAGGTAAATAATTTTTAGGTTATACTGTGTTCTTTGGATCAAAATTAGCACCTGGATAATAAGGTTCTGTTTCATTAATTCCTGTAAAAAAATATGCGTCACACCAGGAGCTAATTTCAAAAGCTTGAAGAAAGTTAAAACTTATCTTTATACTAGTTTTTTCCCAGAAACGTGAAGTACATATTTGATTCATATCGTTCGCATATAATCTCAGTTTAAATCGCGTATTCTCGTAGTGACTCTGGCAAAAAGAAACCTCAGCTCAGCCTCGCGCTTATCCTTCTGCATTGCTAGATATTGTAAAAGGTCTGCAGAGCGGTGAGTTAGTACAATCCCTCGGGATATATTGCTTTGGAAAAGAAAAATTGCAGGAACAAGTTTAAATGATACTTGATATTCCATTGGTGTTCACGTACCTTCAAGCGCGTGCCATAAAGTGTGTACCCTTTAGTATTCGCGCACCATTAGTTAGGAACTCCGCCCAGAAATGTTTGAATTGTAGAAGGATATACGAGAAGCTTAATCTTATGAACGGAAGGAGAATTCAGGACTACCATCTGAACTAAAATGAGATCCAAAATTAGTCTACATACTTTTTGAAAAAGCAAACAGGTTGATTGCTGGCTGAACGGAACAAAGTAAACAAGGTACAATATTGGGTATTTCCATAGCAGTGACTCATTTGATTCATTTGAATATTCTACCAACCCATTGGTAGGTTTTTAATCAGCCCTTCTCCCAACATCCAAATTCCTTAGACACCATCTCACTGTCCATCCGATAGATATCTCACCATCACGTTTGCCTCTGCTTATTTCTTCCAAAATCCCTATCCTCTTCCGTACTCCTCCATTGTTCTCCTCTCTATCACCTTCAACTTACTCTCTCCTCTCTAGCCATCCATTCTGACTTATCCAAACCACTACTTTCCTCTCCTTTACATGTAAGCATCAAATTGTATTTTTATCAAACATTAATTGGTGTTTCCATTGATCAATATCAGGTCCTCATAGCCCTCTCTTATATTTACCTCGTTTATACATCCCTCACAACGATACCGTGAGAGGTGAAAATTACTCCATGGCAGCACTTTTATTCAAGACCTCCGGGATTGAAGAAGTCTATCCGTAGGCGGAAATTCAGGATACGTCTTCTGATCATTTTTTAGTAAATCATGATGCAAAACGTATAAACTGCTCTCCATGCCTTTTTTCTCAAGTTTGTGTTGAAATATTTCGCAGTCTTGTCCCCTTAACCAGGGTCCACTCTCAACTAATTAAATCAACTGAATAAATCTTATCTTTTGCAATGCAGAAAACCACGAGTAGAACAAATTTCGAGAATTCCAGGCAAGAGAACAATTAGAGGGCTGAATAAAATGGCGAGACTATCTCCTCTCCGGCACCAGGAAAATAGACGTATGTGGGAAAGTGTGCGTTAAGCAGTATTGAAACCAACAACCGGTGCCGGTTTCCGATTTGCCCAGTTATTCGTCAACTGCACTTGCAGAGTCGGTCTTCGACACTCGTATGCGCTTGGCTGGTGTGCGTTAAATCGGCCCAAGATGTTACTCCGCTACCACCGAGACAGGAATATATTTGACCAAATGAGAGAAAAATTTGATCCCGCTGTTTTTCGTTTCAAAAAATAACTACTGATTTTAACTAAGGATGAGTCAAATCCAAATGTCGATTCTCGATTCCACCGATTCTCAGGATTATAATCAGTATCGAGAATCGAACGCCTAAAGTCGATTCTGATTCCATCGATTCCAGATAGATAAATATTTAAATCAAATTTCATTTATCACACCATATTTGTCTCAGAAACTTTGGGTGTAGGCTATCAATTTGTACTTTTTATCCACCTCAATAAGCTGAGGATAGATATATTTGCTTTTGTTAATAATTATGATTTTGAGTAACTTGATTTTCTTTGTTATTTTATTTCAGCCAATACTTGAATTTAAGTAACAGTCGTACGATACTAGTATATCAATATCCCACCTGTTATTAGGAATAAGAATCGATGGAATCGGAATCGATAATCGGGAATCAATATGAAAGAATCGGAATCGAAAAAAATGTGGAATCGACTCAACCCTAGTTTTAACCTTTCGCTCGTTTCTTTGTCGTACTCTCCAGGTACGGGGCGTCCGCCAACTCCCGAGACCCCTCACCACCCGGCCTGGGCAACACGCCCCTGCACCTCTGCGCCGCGAGGTCCCCCGTCGCTTGGGACTGCGCGCTCGAGTTGCTGGAGGCGGGCGCCAAGGTAGCCGCGGTCAACGTCCGGGGCGTCGCGCCGGCCCACGTCGCCCCGGGCCTCCCGCGACTCCAGTCGCAGATGCTGGCCGACTGCTGGGCGGGCCTCACGGCGGCCCCCGATCAGGTGGGCGGCGGCACCCAGGATGCCAAGGCCCCCACGAGGGCAAGGACGGAGTCGGCGGACGACTCGGCGGCGTCCCAGAAGGACGGGGCCAGCGTGTCGGGGCCTCAAGTGGCCTCGGACGCCGTGTTGTCCGGTTCGGTGCAGAGCAGAGGGAGCATGGACATGAACGGAAAGGTGAGTGGAATGTTGAATAAGCATTCGAATAGATGATAAGATGTGTGTCCTTAGCAAACAAAATGATTGGAATCATTTTTATTAATTTTCATATTGAATTCGGATCACCATTTACTTCTTTTAATTCTTAAAATCAGTCTTTCATGCTAATATAACAAGTTAATATAAAATGCCACTAGGGGTGGTGTGGTTGAAAACAACACATAACAGAACACACGCGTTGATATATTGCGAAATGTTTGTCATTTATATCCGGTGTGGAACGCGTCTTTGATCGTGGCTTTGGCGAACCACAGATTCTTAGCATTGTCATTTTAACAAGACACCTAAAAAAACAACAGGTGAGTAGACTATTTTGGGGAAGGTGTCCCACAACTGAGGTTATTTCCGTCATTTTGGACAGTTGAATGGGTTGTAGAGGAAAGGAATATTTTAGCAAACGAACAACGCTGGAAAGAAACCTGACAAAGCTATCGCTAAGGAATCTAGAACTTATTTTGGTCAAAACTGATTATAAGAAGAATCTATTGAAATAGTATATGCTAACAAAATCTTACGGAAATTGCTGCTCAAACCTTAGAAACATATTTTTGTCAAAAACGAAAATTGATCACCCGAGAATATATTTGTCTTGAACTAGAACTAAGGAATATGCGCGAAGGAGTTAGCAACTCCTAGAGAATAAAAAAAAATGGGGATATTCCTTCCAAAAACATTCAGTTTCGCTGCATTTTAGGGAGGAATTGACTTAAAGGCAGAACATTTGCCATATCACAAACGGAAATAACATGGAACAAAAGAAAATTGGTTGATATTCTAAATGGCGTGTTTTGCACTAAAAAAAATTACCCCCTAGATGACCTTGTTGATCAATGTAATGAATCTTTAGTGAGTCTCCTACCCTAGGCTGACAGTATTAGTCAAAAAGCTACTTTGCAATACCACTATCCGCTGTGTTTAGTGAAACACTTCTTAGTTCAGCAGGGAACATTTGAGACATAAATTGCAACAGACTTGATCCTGACAGAGTCAAGATGTTTTGCTTTCTCAAAAAAAATATGTTAAAGGAGAATGACTGAATGTTGTAAGACATTTGTGACATTGATAAGAGATTATTAATAAAAGTTTGATATTCAAGCTCATTATTATTTTCAATCTTAAAATAGTGAGTTTTGATATTTTTATGATGTAATACCCAAGAGGTTAAACCACTCCATTTACGTTTGCACAGTAATGAAATCAAGCAATTGTTCTTACTTTACATAGAAATATATAATTAATACTTGTGCAAAGTGATTCCCTCATAGAGTTATGACTTTCTAAGTGGTAGTTTTGTTGACTGGGATTCAGTGATACCTTTCCAGGAATCGGTGTCATCGGAATCGATAGAAACGGATCAAATAAGAGAATCGGAATCGCTAAAATTTTGGAGTCGACCCATCAATAATCTTTACAGTAATTTTAGGTAGTTTAGTCCTTAATTTAGCACCCTTTACACTATCCTCATGCCACTATGTAACTCTTTTTCATTCCCTCTTTGCAGCCAGTGGAGGCGGCTCTATCTGGTTCGTCGGCTGTGGGCAGTGCGCCTTCGCTCACCAAGCAGGACTCCGGGCGAAGAAAAAGGCGGAAAGCATGGCGAGAGAAGAGAGGGATGGCTGAGAGCGGAGGTGCGTATTTTTTCCAGAGTAACTCACCTATATCTGAGTTAGGGATGCCACATCGACAAAAAAACTTCGAGTAGTCGGTTTTTCGATGTTTACAAAACGGTCCTTTACCCTGTGACTTAAAAATATTTGTACGGAACTTATTCTTCTTTACGGTAACGTAAACGAAAATCGTCGCATTTATCGAGTACTGCTGCACTTTTTACACGATACGTTTAAAAAAATGCCGATTCCTTTTTCATTTTCTAGGCTGGAATAAATGCCGTATAAAACTGCCATAATTTATCTGCTATTAATCTCCATTCGAAATTTTGTGGGTCTTTTTGCGCATCCATTAGCTGTCGCGTAGGGAGGATATGCGTAGAATTGAGGCGTTTGAGCTGTGGGTTTGGAATAGGAAGAAGAAGGTGGAGTGGGCAGCGAGAAAGACAAACGAGGATGTTTTGGACATGGGTGGAGAGGAGAGAAAGCTAGTAGTGATGCCTCAAAGGAGGCGGAAGGGATGAATGGAGGACGTTTTAAAAGTAGATGGTATATTGTAGAGAATAGTAGAGGAGAGAAAAAATGGGAAGAGGAAGGAAGAGAATAGTAAGTCGGGATGAAATTAGAAGAGGGAGACGATATGAGGGAGATACTAAAGTTGAAGGTTTCACTTAGTGGATGGTCGACATCGTAGTAAACACTTTGTGTCTTCCTTCCAGTTTTATAATAAGAGAGTAACAACCGGTTTTGGCAGTTGCGCCATCATTATTGTACCTGATGATGAAATATTAATTATGGAAAACACAAAGTTTGATTAACTACAATGATATGAGGAATCCAAGAAAGATCTAATGGCGAGTCGTCCAATGGAGCCACAGCGGAAGGGTCTGCCAAAAGGATAAAAACTGTCGATAAAACTACTACTTATCAAATGAAATGCCCAAATAAGTGAAGCTGTGGAGTCGAAATTATTTTTCCAAATATTGTGTAATGTATGCCGCGAACGTCAATTTTAAGCGACCTAATTTTTACTATAAAAATCAGTGCTTTCGTAACGATAGATTTTTCGTTCATACTGGTCCTTTTTTAAGAGGCTACATTTAAATTTTGCATTTGCGCTCTGGAATGAATGCCCTGCTATGCAACCCTTAATAAATGAGCCGTGAACTTCTTTCAAGAATGGGCCTTTTCAAAACGCTGAGAATTCCTCCCTCTTGTCATTTGTTGTTCCTGCTCGCAATAAAACGCATCACTTTCAACCGCTTCTTGGAGTTGACGGTAGGTAAGGCGTCCCCGAGTGGGCGTAAACCTTCGTGTCGGAAGGGCCTCTCTCCCCCTCTCTCTCGCTCCGTCATTGGTTAATCCGATCGATCCTCTCTTCGAGAGCGCGGAGATATTGACATATGCGATCAAACACCCCTCCTTTCCTTCCGTCGCGCATATTTTTCCCTTATCTCTTGGAGGATTACTTAATATTTTTTCTTCTTTGCCGTGAGAGTGGAGGAAGAGATCTCCTCCTCTCCAGCCATCTACTTAAGATCTCTCCTGCTTCTTGATTTCAAAAGAAGTCTTTTCACAATCACTTTCACCACCCTCGCAGATCAAAGACTCTTCTCCTCCCGTGTTTCCCCTCCAGGGTTCGCATTATCTGCATCTACATATTACCTTTGGAGAAACCGTGGTGGCGTTGGTCGTTCGGGGAACCAGCCATGAAAAAATGGTGGGGAGCAGGGTATAGGATTTTGAAAGTGGGGATGGGAAGAAAGTGAATCGCATGTTTGTACGCTATCTGTTAGTGTCGTACTCCGGTTTAAACACAGTGACGGAAAGTGATGGAATGGTAAATTGGGAGAGAATATTTTTATACCTAATCACCTAGGTTGTATCAATTTTTATGTTACCAGCCCTGTCAATCCTAGTGAAGTGATAAGCGGTAGAAATTGTGCCCTCAATGAAAACGTTAAACTCGGATGACCTAAAACTTTTAAATAATTTTAGTCTAATGTGAAGAATTGAAGTCTCTAGGTCTACCTTGGCCAGTAATTCCATCAACTGTGTCAAAATCGTTATTTCACCGTAACATGTTCTAGCAAATTATGTGGTTTCCCTTTAAATTTAGTATATTTTGTGAATGAAACCTCACAAAGGAGGATCTCATATACTCGCAGCATCCTCAAGATGTGGCCAAACCAGAGCAAATCATAATCTCTCAATCAAGTTATTAATTTGTGGATCTTCATGCTACTTTCTCGATAAATCATATTTCCTTTGATACAGCGCAACAAATATTTTGAATATATTTCCCTTAAGTCTCCAATTTTCTCGTCACAGCCGCTCAGGTATTCCAACCACGTCGACTCCCAACTTTTGCACCTCTGAACATCGTCATTAGCTAAATTTCCTCTCCCACATTTCTCAATACCTCCTCGTTCGTCTTGTCCGAAACTCTACAGATGGTCCTCTTCATTATTCTCTAAACTCATATCTCAAATGTATTCAGTGTGCGTGCATCATCTCTCCGCAAGGACAACGTTTTGCGAATTCAAGCCCAGCTCACCCGTGTATTTATCATTTAACGCCATGCACACGTCAAATATTCAGAAGGGCTCGTATGGCAGCGAGGTATGATAATTGAACCTTCTAGGCTTCCTATTGTCGTCCAAAATTAAGGAGAATTTCATTGCAAAGTGTATTGCTCCATTACAACTTAATAAAAATATTATTGTTACTCACTGGCAAAGATCATTCATGCAAGACATTAAGAGGTACTTATCAATGACCATTCAAATACACACGCCCATTTAAGAATCCAAATTTTTACAATAGATTTAATTATCTGCTTATGGGATCAGAGAAATTTTGGTGAACTTGTTCTGGATTCTTCCCAATAATTATCAAGTTGCGCACAAGTAATTGTCGCGCTGTCTAATGCCTTAAAGCTATCATATGATAAATGACGAGCTGTCGAGTAGTGGATGTTCATATAATAACCATTCACCGACGATTTATGTGAGATTTTCTCTATCATTCTCATCAAAGTTTTATCGAAAAGGGAAAGTCACTTAGATGCATATATTTTTTTCTGCTTATACCGGGAAATAAGAGCCCTCAACCTAATGTTACATCGAAAGAATGCTACCTTTAAAAAAATCGTTTTTCATTTGTCTCATCAATCGGTTGCATAGTAGTATGTATACTTTATCTTTTTCAATTCACCTCAAGCATTTTCAATCTCTATTGCTTTAACACCTGTGACACTGATATAACTTAATTTGAATATTTTTCAACGTCATTCAATTAACAATTCGGTTTTTCATTCCAATGCTTAAATTTTCATTGCCGTAGCTGAGCATAATTGGTTTTTCGATAAATTCCTTTATAATCTATTCTTCAAGAAAAATTCCTCGATCGCGACAGTCTACATCTCTCTTAAGAGTGACGTGATCGACAACACAGTCGGTCGAAATTCATATTTCATTCCTATAACTTCGCGCCATGAATGATAGCAGAGGACTAAGGTTTTTAAAAGCTCCACGTTTCGTTTAAAAACTGCTACGAGCAAACATATAGTGGTTCTCAGCTTTTAGATGGATTAGGTTGGGAGCCGTTAGAGACTCGGAGGCTGCGCGCTTGACTTAGTTTGATTGAGAAATTCAGAACTTGTGTGTTCCCGAGCGACACAAAGAATATCATTTTGACGCCTTACTACATCTCTAGGTTCGAAAGATGCGATAAAATAAAATAAAATACATTTCCGAACATATAGGTTCAAAAAATTTTTTTTCCACGCACAATAAGCGATCAATATAAAACTGGATCTCCACTTAAAACCACCCATATTCACTCATTCACCTTCCAAAACCTTATTTAAAACACCTTTACACGGTTGGTGTCCAAACTCCCCCTGCCAAACGCCCTTATGGTGGCTCACAGGGTAGTATGTAGATGTAGAAAAGGAAGATTTTTTTTGAATAAATTGAAGAATTGACAGCAGCTGATGAGTTACCTTAGCATGTCTGATCAGAGTAAACGGGGATCTTTACCATGAAAGGTAATCAACAGAGGCTTACGGAGGAATATATAAGAGGACTTAATGGAAAGTCACCGTCTGGAGAGGAATATAGCAATCCTGTAATTGTAACACAGATTTCAGTGAATGCAAATAAGCCCAAATGACTGTATTTTATCATGTGCAATGGAGAGGCATCAGAAAAATCTCACGTCGAGTCGAATAAACCTGAAGTCAGACGCTATATCTGCTCGCATGAATACCTCACCTTTCTTATTTAAATTTGGAGAATTCGAGATCGAATGTGCATTCATTACACGGCCTTAGGCTTGAAGAAAAACAAGGAATGTTTTTAGTCTTCTTTTTTCTCGTACGCCTGAGAAAAGAAAGGATTTAAAGGGATTCTACGAGTGAAAGTTTGAACCGAACTTAAAACGAAAGGATTTTTTTTCTGTTTCCTGAATAGTCTCCGCCTTTTTTTTCGCCTTTTTCGGTCCATTTCTCCGCGAAGAGAAAGTTTGGTGAAAGGTAAATAGTGTGAGAGAGAGGAAAGGGGAAAATGGCTGGAAGAATTTGCCGAAAAAAGGATAAATAAAACTCAGGCACTCTCGTAACCTTCTCGGATGTTGTGATGCATGACAATAATCGGAGCATATTGAATTAGAAAGAATAAAGGCCGCTGCCAACCAATTTTCGAATTGGCATAATGGTGATGAAGCCAAGTATTAAGACCCTTTCGCCTGAACGGCTGTCAATGGTCACTCTTCCCTTCATCCGCTCACTCATTCGTTCGGCATATTCTGAAGAGGTAAAAGGGAAGAGTAGCATTAGCACAACACCAATAGTGATATTTTACGCTCCATCTCACCAAAAAATAATTTTCCCTTTCACAAATGGGCGAGTCTGTTGTTTGACAACCTCTTCGTCGTTGGTATTTTGTCCTTGCAAGCAGTGATTGGAATTTCACTACATTTTACCAACTAATTTCCTGTTACTTGATCAAAACAATCATTTCTTAACTTAGTCTCCATTTAACCCTCGAATTTATTGGTAACTAAATTTGCCTTAGGGCTATAACTTTCGTAGGTTTACTTCATATTTTTTGCCTAGTATATGATCCTACCGAGTAGGTAATTGATGAAAAGTCAATCTAGTAAATGACGTGTTCACCATTAAAAACAGCACATGATTTGGGAGCAGAAGTCGTGAGGTCATTAAAATTACACTCTGGCACTTGAAACACTTTAATCACTTTAAACGGGTAGCTTTGTCAACGCTTACTTTCTTATTTTTTTAAGGGAAACCGGTGCATTTTCATATAGGGATGAATACTTGTTATATACAATATAACATGGGCTATTTCGTCGGCATTCATCTTTATTTACTCTGTTTTACGTGAAGCCACTTCTCCAAAAAATTCTCTCGCTAATATGCGGACGATATGGTTCATATGATATCACTTACCAATGATGTAACTTATATGATGTTCTTCATTCCGCATAAATTATGACATTTTCGATACGACTAGTGGAAATTTTGGGATTTTTATGGCAGCGTTCATAAGAAACAGAATTGGCCACGAACGTATTTATTAGTTTTGATATTCTACTAAAGTTAAGGATCAGCACTAAAGATACTCCTTTCTTAGTTTTCCCTCCTCGCCACGTTGATTATCCTTTTCATTATTTCCCGCAATCTTTATACAATGGATTAGGAATTCTAAATTGCAATAATTGCAATTGTTGGTCACCTAATCTTGTTGGTATATGTTTTATGGAGATGACGGCTTGTGTCAGAGGCCACATAATCGCACGGGTTGTTGGAAGCAACAATAGCAAAAGGCACGAGGGTGTACCGATGAAGGAAGAGTAAGCTGATTTAAAAATTAAAGTTTTGTTTTTAATCCAATTGAGCGATCCCCATTTTATTGAATGTATAGGCCTAATGTGAGGTCCAAAAGACTAAAGTGATGGTATGCGGTGCTCAAGACTGCTGTGAACCTGTAAGGATAATAATAAATGATGAAGAACTAGGACAAGTTACAGAATGCAGCTACTTGGGCAGTAAGATAACAGAAGATGGAAGGAGTAAACGAGAAATTGTGAATAGAATACAACTAGCAAAAATAGCTTTCAATGATAAAAAGACTCTACTGACTTGTAAAAATATTAGTTTGGAAGTAAGAAAAAGGGTTATGAAAGCTTATGTTTAGAGAGTGGCCCTTTACGGGTGTGAAAGTTGGACTATCGGGAAACATGAAAAGAGCAGATTAGAGGCCCTAGAAATGTCGAAGGATGCAGAAAATCAGCTGGAGAGACAGAATCACCAATGAGGAAGTGCTGAGAAGAGTACAAGAAAATAGAAGTCTCTGGAGACAGATACAGACAAGGAGACTTAAACTAATAGGTCACATTCTACGATGCAATGATTTTCTAAAATTAATAGCTGAAGGTTTTCTTGAGGGGAAAAATCGTAGAGAACGTCCTAGATTAAGCTGTATAAAGCAGATCATCACTGACTCGGGATGCGTCTCATATAATGAAATGAGGAGGAAAACTGAGCAAAGAGCAGATAGGCGTGCTATTGCCAACCAACCCATTAATTGATAACCGAAGAAGAAGAAGGCCTAATGCAGAGTGCTGTTTCCAAAATTACCCTCCGCGTGATCTTCACTCACATTGGAAACTCTTCCCAGCACCACGCTTAATTGAAGAAGGCACTTCATTTATGTATTTTATATGAAAGTGTAAAAAATGTTTCAAATAACGGCAGATTTATTCAATTACAATTATCGTATGGTTTTGCAACAGGAAAAAATATTTTTAAAAATATTGTAAGATATATGTAGTATGAAGTTTACACGAGTGTTACGTTAACAGTTACATAGAAATATCGAAATTTGCAATGCTTTCTTTTACGTTGTTTTCTGACATCAAAAAATCGAGGAAAGGCACATCGTATTTCCTTGCCTTGCATTTATGCATTAGTCTGTCCTTCAGCATTGTCTTCTGTCAGTCTTCTTCAACATTTTTAGCTATCCTTCAGCATGTCACATTTTGGCAGAATATTAAGGCAGAATGTTCCCAGAAAAAAATTTTAGGTTAAGTAGTATGGAAGTCGTCTTTAGTGTAATAATAATTCTCATCAATTTTTGCTTTCTTCTGATTTTTTTAATTTCCTGTTGGTTGCTCCATTCCATCTGTCAAGAAATAAAAATTACAACTGAATTTCCTTATGAGTAACATGTTTGAACGTCGTTTGACATAAACTAGCGTTGTTTGTCGTGGGAAAAATTATTTCTAGCAAGTTTGCCCTTGGGCCATTTTTACTCTCCATGAAATGCTATTGAATTTAATACGTCAACCCGTCAGTATCCCCTATTATAATGATCTGTTTTCTTGACGCCTCTCGTTTTTCTCGTGCCCGCCCACCGCGTCCTCGCTTCCTCAATTCACTCGCACCGCAGAGAAGGGTCTACCTGGCGCGGGCGAAGCAACCGGATCGACGCGGGTGGCGGACGCCGAGAGGAGCCTGTTGGTGCTGCGGAGGTTGGCCACCAACCATGAGTGCGTGGGCGCCGTACTGCGAGGCTTACTGCACCACAGCCCGAGGCTTCTTAGGGCCCTCGACAACCCAGTGCTGCACCTCCGACTCGCCGCACTCCTGCACACGCTGCTCAAGGCAAGTCAATTTTCGCGAGGGTTTTTCCTAACGTTGGGAAATGGGCCGGGGCGTGTACCAGTGGGAGAAAATCAGTGGTTTTATGACGTAGAGGGCCATTCAAGTACTACGTAAGAAGTTTTTTGGGGTGGGGGGTTTGGATCATTTTACATTGTCTTCTGTAGGGGGAGCAAGGGGTCTGGAACCAATTTACGAAAGATTTTTGTCCGTCTTGAAACATTGTATCGTTTCCAAATATTGTGTTTTTTTTTCAATTATCCTGTGATTGTTCACAACGTCATCAGCTGTGGTACTGTTTTTCACTTTATGTTAATGTATTTGATACTCCAGCACTGTATAATTATACCATAATCAGTGCTCAAAGTGGTAGAATGGATTCTATGGGAAGATGAAACAGCATAAAGCGAACATTTAACGAAGAGTAGATACAAATATCTAACGTCTTATAAAAGACTGAGAGGGAGAGGGTTTAGGAAATTCTTTCATTGTCTTACATAGAGGGAGGGGGTATCAAAAATGGCATAAATTGTCTCATATGATACTCGAATGACCCCTAGTGTACTGTTTGCTCGATTTAAGATTCCATCGTGCAGTTCATAGAGAAACTTGAGTAGATCTAAGACGTAAGTTCATACACCTGGCCAACAGATGTCATTACATACAAATATAATTTTTACGCGGCACAGAAAATCCTTGAGTAATCATTTCAATACTCTAGCTCAGCTACGAGGTTGGCTTCAGCTACTCAGCTACGTCAAAATAAATGGCAATAACTTATGTCGATGGAAAAAAACCTTCGCGGGCAAAGGGAAACGGAAAAACGAGATAATGTACAATAAGGTTGATTTACACCTAATTCTACTAATTACTATGAACCACCACAGGTGTTGGTGACAGGGGCGTGAGTATATCCGCCATTTAAAGGGCAGTATAAAAATAAGTGGGGAGGATGAAAGTTACTGCATTTTATTGGAGTGTTTTGTTGTAGCAAGTAAAAGAGGACAAAATAAAATTGTCTTGCCTAGTAGTAACGCTATACCTCTATTCAGTAGAGTAAGATGTTCCCAACTACTGATTCACGTCTATTTGTATTTTTTACAAAACTTTCGGCCAAAATAACAAATGTTTGATATTGTAAATGAGATGACTATGCGAGCCCACCCGGAAACCGCGCGGCTCCTCCACCAAGTTTTCATTTGCTATTCAATAGCTTAAATGCCATTAAATTCATTTCCTGATTTTATAGATAAATTTTTGTTGGAATAGGTTCATCAATAAACATTTTTTCCAACCATAAACATGGTCGTTTTTAACTAAAATTGGAGAAAATATAGTACATAAAATGCGCATTTTTGGTGAGAAAAATTTCATTATGACCTGCTACAACGGTGTGGAATTCAAACTTCAGGAATAATCATATGTACATACAAGTTTTTTACTTGGCATGATACCTCTATATTTTTGAAGCCATTATAATCATATTTCAAGTTTAGGAGATAATCTGTACATATGCAATCGAATTATTTCGAAATGTGTCAAGTGCCATTAGGCTACGTGCTAAATTTCCATAAAAATGCCAAGAAACCAAATTGCTAAGAAGCAATTTACTTCACTTTAATCTATCCATATAACAAAGTTTACACCTTAGTAAGTTTCACACACATCTGTGGATAAACAAAACTTGCTCCAACGATCTTAAGCAAAAACAATAGAGGTGAAATTTAGGAGTTATTTTGACTCGTACAGTTTTAGTGGAATCTTCTTTACATATCTAGAACTGTGCTTAATTTTATCTTTGCTTTGCCTGCTCCTTTGATGTCTAAAACCCACCCAGGCTCCCGACTACACTCGCTCTCGCTTGCACGCTTCCCGTCTGCCCCTTTCTAGGGCTGTAATCCTTCTCCTTCCGCCTTCTCTTGGTCCCCCTTTCTCCCTCAAAACCAACACCTACCCACCCACTTCACCCCTCTCCCCTCCATCTCTCATCTACCCCCACCTCGCCTTGCCGAATGCCTTAATCATCAGTCTCATTCATACTGCTAACGCCGCCCTTCTCCCGGAAAAGTTGCGTTGTTCTGTCGAGCGCTAATGGCCGTGTTCCCACGGGAGTGAGTTACGGTTGTGTTTCTGTTCTTCTTCTTCTTCTTCAACGTGTTCCATTCTCTCTCCTTGTCTATCTCTCTCCTCTTCTCTATCCTCTCACTCTCTCTTCCTCCTCATATCTCTATTTTAACCTCTATTTCTCTGATAGGAGATGTGAATTAAGCCCTGCTCCATTTTGCTACTAGGTTGCAAGTGTGAAAATGATTTAAAAAATTAATATTCCTCCGCAAACTCAGCTCTTCTTAACTTCCTCTCCCACCAAACACCGCGACGTGTATATTTTGGTACACGATGCCAACTTCTGTGAATTCAATTGAACGTTTAGTACTGCTACGTTGCTGATTGTGTTGCATGAAATAAGGTTGGATTTGGGAAGTATAAGGTTGAATTTGGGATATATCTTCATCGCGACATAAGGAAACACTACATTAATTAAAAGCTTGAGGCTACAGGGGTTGATTTCTTGAATCAGTTTTTAGTGTATCATAATTCTTTATTTCTATTTTTGAATGTTTTTATTGCTCTAAAATTAAAGAAATTATATTTAACGTCAAGGATTCTAGAGAAATCTCAAGAATTAAGCAATGTTTAAAAATTGTCGCAAAATTTTCAAAACAAATTTTTTAGCGAAAGCAATAATAGGTGTCATATCTATATTCTTAAAAATAAACTTTCCTAAATATTTTTCGCACAAATGTGAGTCAATTTATAATTATGCAAATGATATACTTGATGATTATAATAATAAGGTCGTGACAATAACATGAACTCGTTAACGTGCTATTCATTGTTATTCTCTCCCACTCGTTTCCTTTATCACCTCCTTTCAATGGCTGGTATCCTCACACTTTATACCACATGTTTCTGTGGCGACACGAAAAGAAGTATGTACACTAACTACTACTTCTTTTTTATCTAATAATTTGGCGTTATGATATTAACCTTGAATTCTTTTACATAATTGTTATACAAATAACAGAAGAAAAGCACTCAAAAGTTTTCCATTAAAAATATATATTAATACTAGTTACGATGGTAATACATTATCATTAAGTGAAGCTTTCAAGGTTCCATAGGTTCCGTCTTAGGGTGCAAAAACCGTTAAGGCTAACTGAGAATGAACGGTGCCAGTTCCATACTCCCCTCTCCAAACCAAAATGCCCCAATTTTTCCCTCTCTTCTCCATCACCTAATTTTTTTGCAAATACTTGTATCTTGAAAGCTTCACTTGAAGATGATGTATCGACAAAAAGGCTAGGCGTATCAATTGTGTTATCAAAGCAAAATCTTTTACGGCATTTTGCTTCTGTCATTAACGAAACAAACGCCAATCTGCGTTTTACATAGGTTGAGATTCGCTCAGCAAAGAATTTATTTCTCTGCCTAATGGAAAATCTCGAAATGTTGAGAATTTTTTAGTTAAAACATTTTTAGCGGAGCGAAAAATCAAAGGAACAAATTTTTTACCGTTTTGTCTCTTTTTCACTTTGTTTTATTCTTTTTTTCCTTGTTTTAGGTATTTTACTTATGTTAATAATGAAACACACGTCAATCTGTGTTTTACATAGGGTGAGAGTCAACTAGCGGAGGATTCACTTTCCTGCCTCATGGAAAATCTCAATATTTCAAGAATTTAGGGGTGAATACATTTTTTGCAGAACTGTAAACCTAAGGAACTGATTTTTTAAATGTTTTTTTCTCTCTTTTTTCATTTTGTTTTATTTTTTTCATTCCTTTTTTCAACAAATATCTTAGCAGAGTAGCTCCATTTGGGAAGTCCACTGGATGAGAGACTACATAAGTGCCGACGTTTCGATGGACGTCAGCAAAGTGGGAAAAATTTTATTATCCTGAAGCATCATGAGTTGAGAGTTTACGCAATGTCGTTCCTTTCTTCAGAAAAATGCTTGCAACCAGCATGGAGATGATAAAATTATTCAAATTCGTAAAAACAGCTTTTCACATATTAAAAGCTGTTGACATGACGAAAAATAAAGAACCCTTAGTATTTTACACACATAAAACTTTTATTCTTGACCCAGGTTTCGATTGCCTTGCAACAATTTTCAAAGGTTTGATTGCAAGATTACATTGATTTCAAATGATTGCAAGACAATCGAAACCTGGGTCAGAAATAAAAGTTTTTAGTGTGCAAAATACTAAGAGTTCTTTCTTTTTCGTCATGTCTGTAGCATCATTCCACAAAGTTACGCCTTCAACCATTAAGTTTATTAAAAGCTGTTTTTACGAATTTGCTTATGCTAAGTGACTCGGCCATCGAAACTTCGGCATAATCTCACGCCGGGAAAGCCTCGGGTCTTACTTCAAACAGATCTGTTTATTATGTCTTCACTTTACCACATCCACCAGTGAACAAAACATTAATGAGTTTAAAGCAACATGAGATGACGCGCATCTTAACCTCTGCCATATTGTCTCTCTTCCATGGGCGTGCAGACATCCGTGCGGGAATACGTGGAATGGGAGCGAAGGAGGAAGGAAGATGCGGGCGGGGGCGGAGTGGAGGTGGCGGTGGAGGGGACAAAGGGGAGCGGCGGAAAGGACCCCGGGGGCGGCAGCGGTGAGGACGGGCCCGTCGGGGGCCGCAGCGGGGAGGGGGCCCTCCGCCTCAGCGCCGCTCTCTGCCTCCTCCTCCGCGCCTGCCTCGGCCTCATCCATGGCGTCCACGATCTCCAGTACACGGCCATGGTGACCATCAACCGAGTGGTGGACGCCGCAATCCTGCACCGCATCTCGCATCTGAGGGCGCGGGCCGCCACCGCACTACGGCACCCATGCGCCTCCCCGCCGCCGGTCGCGTCGCCACCCAACGAAGCCACCACAAACACCACGACCACCACCGCGTCCGCACTCCGGAGACACGCCACTCTGCCGCGGAACGCTGACCGGTTAGTAAAGCGACCGCCTTGCAACTCCTTACTCACAGATGGTGATAATTTCGTATTCATTGCATAGAATGACTCCACAATGAAATTTTATCTGAATGAGGACTTTCCTTTACGTATATAGGTATGTACCAATCAGAGTTTTGGTCAAATCACTTTATAATTCATTTCCAGCGTTTCACTAAATTTTTTCGCACAGTTTGGGAATTATTAGCAAAGAGAAGTCAAACTAGCTGTTAATCCTAGTATATTTGTCATTTTATAACAACCTTTAACACAGAACTGATTGACATAACGTTGGCAATGAAACGTGAAGTTATTTAAATGATCATAACGCAAGTTTTTTAAGGCAGATAAGTAATTTTGCAATCCGCTGGAAGTGACACCACTAGACGAAGAAGGTGATTGAGACACGAATAGAAATTAAAATATCAACCGTGACCCTAGCTACGTGCTAAGCGAAGCTGGAATCCTACGCTCCGCAAAATAAAGGCAGAAAAACAAAAATTGGCGCCATCCATCAGAATTTACCCGACTCAAGCCGCTTACGTCTACATGGGACGCAGGCTTTGCCAAGTAACTTGCACGGAGGACGATGTTGGAGTTAGTCGTCGAATCGCCGATCAACCAATACCCGACTTGGTGGAAAACCCTAGAAGAATTTCAAAGAACCACGGAACTAGCCGCGCAGTTACTTCAACGGAGTCACCCGCTAGTGATCACACAATTGTGTGTAATTCTCAGTCCAGGCGAATGATTTTTCCACTGTGAATTTTACGCAATTGTGTGATCACTAGCGGGTGACTACGTTGAAGTAACTGCGCGGCTAGTTCCGTGGTTCTTTGACAATGTCTAGAGTAAACACCTTTGTTTTAAAAGCTGGGCTTCACCCAGTGGACAGTGGCGCTTAGCGCTCGCATACGGGTACCTCTGGCATCATATGCACGGTACCTGTGAGGACAACTTGCTCCTTAAAGCCCTATTGAGATTCACAGAGGAAGAGGACGCCTGGGTAGCTTTATTGGTTAGAGCACTTAGCGCGGAATCTTAGGGATCTGGGTTCAATTCAGTCCAGGTGAATGATTTTTCCATTGTTCCATTTCCATTCCATTTCTAGGGTTCACACAATTGTGTGAACCCTAGAAGACTAATCAACATTTAATGCCGGAAAAGAAACCACTGTTTCATTCCTTGAAGCAACTATACTCAACTCATAAGAATCAACCTTCATTTGGCCTTGCACCGTTTGTATCCTTTAAAGTACCTTATTTTGATGCGCCAAATGAGAAAAGTAATAAAAATTGCCATTCCATCATTCTGTATTCTCTTTAGGTTAGACTAATTCTGGGAGTATTAAAGACTTTTTCATTCACTCTGTACGTTGCATCAAAAAAAGGCATTGAGGGATCGTGACTGGAGTACCACCTCCTCTCTCTAAACCTTAAAAAATATATAAAGGACTATTACTCGAGAAGAAAGTTTTTTCTACTGCAAACGAATTTTTATTCCACCGGTACCACAAACCACATTTTTTTCGCTTACTTGGCCCGAATTTCAGTGGATAATGATCATCATCTGGTACTATTAAATCATACTGATGGGATATTATCCAGGCCAAATTAGTCGTTGAAACAGGGTTGGTGTGTGAGTGAGGATAAATCCTTTAGAGTAGAAGTTCGGATAAAAATTTGTTATCGTGCAATATCACACATTTTCCTCTGATCAAATTTTAACAGTTTTTTTCACGACTTTTCCCCAACTTCTCTTTCCCCTCCACTTTAGCAGTCCGGTGCGCACGAGTTCCATGATGGCTGGGGGCGTGATGTCGGGGGGCGTGGGGAGAAGGCTGGGCTCCGTTTGGCGCGGCGTGGCGGGCGACCAGCTGGAGCAAGTGAGGCGGACGCTCACGGCCACCACGTCGACGGCCGGCGAGGAGGACAACGGCGCCGCGGGAAACTCCTCCTTCATCCCGCCTCCACCCGACGTCGAAGAGTCCGTGGTTGGTGAGTGTCTCGTGCAAGCAGGAATAGAGGCAGAGAGAGAAAGGGACCTCTTATGTGCACACATTTATCGTTCCCTTGCAATAAGACCCTCGCAAATTTTATGCAAACCCTTTGACTATATCACATCTTATCCAAACTTATGCCTGAATCACACGATCATTTTTTCAGTCCCTTTTAAGGGATAGCTCCAATGATAGCTCAAATGATCGCTCGAAAATGATCGTGTGACTCGAGCAAAGTCAGGGATGGCTCCAGCGATAGGGATCCCTATAGCTATTTCCATCCCTGGGCACGTCCCTTTTTCCGTCCCTGGAGGCATCGCTGACTCCACCATTTAGCCAATCATAGTGCTCGGCCGCAAAGAGCGACTCTAACGCCACGTTCGGGACGAAAAAAATGAAGGAAAAAGGGACGGCCAAAATGACCGTGTGATTCAGGCTTTATACATAAAAATGGGGTGGGGTATGTATGTTAGTAAATTTATCCTTGAGAACTACTGAGCCTATTAACCCATTTACCTCCACCGCGGTGCACCGTAGCTATATGGCTACACACTGACGCGCTGAGTGTCTGACGCTTGTAGGAGGAACCGGGAACTTCATCGCAATCAACTTGTCAGAATTGCGTAGTTCAAGGTCACAATTATCAAAATAATTTGTGTGAGTACTACAGGTGACCATATGCATAATACCAAAAATTCGTCTAAATTGCGAACAAAAGTTTTCATGGGCGGAACTGGGTGAACCTGAAATTTTGTTCTAAAAATTTCGTACATGCTAGAGGCGATTTAAAAAAAAGGCCTCCGGGCCACTCAAAATAGGCCCCCTTTATTTTACTCCCATAGTATAAGGAATGTAACTAGTGCAAAGGCTTCTATTTTAGTTTTTTTTTAATTACTGAGAAGGTTGAATTTTTCACCATCGGATGGCAAAAAGAAAGAAGGATTCAGTCTTTTTATTGGATATTGATATACGCTTCGATTTTGATTCAAATTACATTTTCAATTCCTATCTATTAGTTTTTCTCCGACTTCAATGGTAGTATATTTCTTTGGCAACCTAAGGTATGGAGAAGCTAAGAAGCTATGAAGAGAACAGTTCTCTAGGTCCGATTGATCAGATCGATCTGAAATCATGCATGATTTTAATTTATTTAATAAGCTGTACCATATAATTCTAGGCATTTCATAGTTCGTCATTAGTTCAACCTCAAACGAGTCAAAGCGATACCATTTTTTAAAATCATGTATGATTTCATTTTTACCGCCTACATTACATATTCCTTTTGCAAAATTTAACTATAAATAATCATTGCACATTTTAATCGTTGGAAATAAGATTTACTGCGCTTGAGCGAAGTTATTTCAGTCAAAATATCTTGAAACTACGGAACGAGAAATTTCCACTAGGCAACAAAAACTGAAAATTATGGATCGGAAGTAACATTAATCGGTACAACTACTGTGTTGTATCTTACTCTTATGTCTCCGGTTGATTCTCAATGGGAGAGTCTGCTAGTAACTATAAAGTTATACTTGTTTGTGTTTACTTCCGGCCCCGGAGGCGGTGGGGTAAAGGTTGCCATCCCTGGGGGTCACTAGCCAAGGTTCTGAATAATTCAGTTTCTTCTGCCTTTTAGGCAAACATAATGACAAGCCAAAAGTGGCTCTTTGGTATCTCATGGTCAAAAGCGCCCAAAAAAAAACCCTTTTTTCTGTTGCCACCATTTTGCATAAGGACTCGCCGAATTTCTTTCCGCTTTGAGAAAAAAATATGGCCTAATTCTCATACTTCTGTCTCCGCACGGTTTTTAAAAGACTTAGATGTACATCGTTGCCTAATCGATTGCTTCTATATCTGAGGAGCTTCTTTTTTGTATCATTTTCCTAATTACAAACGCTGACATTTTTCTTTGTAGCATGAAAGTTTCGGCCCATTATAATTATATTTCCATTTTGCACGTCCATAATATTCAAGTTGAGCTTTTGAAAGAAGCTTCAAGTTAAATAGACTTTTTGCAAGAATTTCCGAAAAAAATAGGAGAACATGACAAATTGTAATTGACGTACTTTTTGAGTTTATATAGTATTTATGTGTAGAGTGCATTTTTTCTTAATAAAATTAAAAGTATTAAGGGAAATATGTGTTTGCCTAGTTTTTTTCCCTTCGAAAAATAAGGTTATTGTTAAATTACTGTGGTGTAAACTCATCGTTTCGAAGTTCTCTTCATGCCTCTTTCTTAGACTTACTTCATCCAAATCACTTGAAGATAATGGTCTCAGTGCCCTTGAATCCACGGCTTTTTGAACGAAATCGTTGTTTTGATCCTCAAACTCACGCATCACGGCAGCTTTCGGGATGTCAAGATAAAATCGTTCCGGACAGAAATGCGTCGACAATAGATGGGTTTTGACCAGTGTGGCCGACGGAATCGATAAGTCGAGAGGTCGTAGTATAGCTTGTCGTCTGAACTTCCCGATGAGTTGTACTCTCTCTCTCTCTCTCCAACTCTTAGTCAGAAAGGCGAGAGCGAGAGAAAGAGAGGGAACGGTGTGAATTGGGTGATAACGTGTGTGTATATGTGTATGCTCTGAATGCAGAATATGTCTGGTTGCTGGTTTGGTTCGAGTGGATGGGGGTTTGGGAATCGGTTTCCATTCCCGGAAACGGCCACTCGACTACGCCGTCGACCGGGAACGGGGAATGCAGAACAATACGTTCCCCTCGTCCCTTTTCGAAGGTATCCCTACGTCGACCCTTCTCCACCAACTACTCTCCGCCATCTCTAACTCTCTCTCTATCTCCGTTTTAACCTTTTCGTTTCTTTCTCTCTCTCTCTCTCGTTCCATTGCAGATGTCCTCTCAAGCGAACACGCCCTCTCCGTTCTGAACATCCTCCACAACGCCCTGACGCTGTACAAACGGGTCGTTGGCAGCAGACAACAGTGCTCGCCATCAATGAGGTGAGTGCCCAACTCCGGGGAATTAAAAAGAAGGAAAAAAAGCTCATCTTCTTGCTTCTGCGCCCCTCTCCCCCCCCCCTCCTATCCTTACAACCATCGCCACTCCGCCAGATGTCCCGGGTGCCATTTAAAACACCTCTATTGGTGCTTCCACCCTCGTAAAACTAGCCCAAACTCCTTTGCCCGCCTACCCTCCCTTGTCTCTTATGCTGAAATAAAACACCTTTCCTACGTCTTTTGCACCTGTTCGACAAACGTTTCACGTCACCTCCCTACATTGTCTTTTAGTCTACCTTGTATCTTTGTCTCCTCGTGTTGTTATTGTACTTCGTGTTATTTTTCTCTCGTAAGACCCCACTTGGTGTACTCCGCTAGTATATGGGACCCTGACGAAGTAGGACTAGTTTCAGATATAGATCGAATGCAACGGAGGGCAGTTAGATATGTTAAAAATTGTTATGATAAACAGGGTAGTGTTACAAAATTGTTGCGGGAATTAGGATGGGAACTTCGATGCGATCGAAGGGAGAATAGGTTAAATCTTTTACGAAAGTTTGATGTAGACTATTTTTGCCGGAAGTTCAAAATATTTTGCTAGAGCCAAACTATTATGGTAGGAATGATCACAGGAATAAGATTAAGGAAATAGACTGCAGAACCGTTAGATTTTAGACGTCATTTTTTCCACGTACAATAAGGGACCATATTAGTTGTGATAGATCAGTTCTAGGATACAGAGTCTAGTTTAAATGGGTTTTTTCAGTAGTGCTAAATATCTTAACATGAATTGTAAGTACTAACCTCGCATGCAATCTCCGGCATGATATACTCTTGCATGTCTTAGTACCCTGTAGTGTTATGTATAGGTATGTCGCATTAATACTACAAACCAGTAGTTATATCTTGAGTAGTGTACTGCTTAGTAGCATTTTCTTCTACGTATTACTCTCCTAATTGCTGGTCTGACTGCGTACCGTTGCCCTGACTGCTTTTGACCTGCGCCTGGCATTCGGAGGAACTTGCGCGGTTTGGACTTCAGCTGGGATGAGGGCTTAATGCCTCGTGTGGAATCACCCTGTGCCACACTCCCTAATGGTGGCTTGTGCGGTATTTCGTAGATGAAGATGTAGATGTATGACGCTTCGCTTGCATTCTATCGTGTATCATATTTTTCTATGGGTACGTTCACCTGATCGATTTGGTTCCCCATATACGAATGCTTAATGTCTCATTCTTGATAATGCTGTTTATGTGACCCAAGAGCCACGACAAATCTCAAACTTTTAATGGCCTCCTCCAATAATATTCAAGGGTGCGCCGTCAAAATTATTGAGGCACTTAAATTCCGAGGCCTACCTGAATCGTGCAATACCAAACTTTTTTGTCAGTACATTGTAAAGTTTTAAAACTAAGTAACTAAACTAGAGAACTGGTTTATTTTTCGAAAAAAAAATGCGCAATGGAAAATATAATCTTAGATGAGGTGTGCTGATTCCGCCAAATGTCCCTTGTACCCTTTAAAATACCTCTATTCGTGCTTCCTACCTCGTAAAACTAGCCAAAACTCCTTTGCCTGCCCTCCCTTGCCTCTTGTGCTGAAATAAAACACCTTCCCCACCTGTTAGACAAACTTTTCGCGTGACTACAATGCATTATCTTTTTGTCTGCCATGAATTAGCTTTGTCTCCTCGCATTACGCTTTGGTTGCACTCTATCGCTTATATTTTTCTAATAGTCTGTTAAACTAGTCGATCTGGTTCCCCAAATGCTAATGTCTTAAGTCTCGTTTCGTCAGAGTTGTTTATGTGACACAAGATCTTCGAAAAATCCCAGTCTTTTAATGGCCTCCTCCAATTTTATTCAAGGATGTGACGTTAAAATTTATTGAGGCTTTTAAATTCAAAAGTGTATTTGAATCGTGAAATTCCAAGCTCATTGTGTTGTCAGAACATTGTGAAGTTTTAGAACTAAGTGCCCCTAAACTAGGGAACTGGTTTATTTTCGAAAAAAAAATACGCAATGGAAATTATAATATTCAAATGAGGTGTGCTGAATGCTTAAGGTAGTTTCAGTTAAATGTCATTTTACCCAGAACTCAATTAATTTATTCTCATTTAAATAAAAATGTATCACCCTTCAAATGACACCAATAATTAAACCCCTTACCACATTACTTTCGTAGTTATTTGCCAAAAATACCAGCCCTTTTACATGGGAAATGGTTCGATTATGCACTCCAGAGAGACATTATTTACAATATGAGGATTTTCTAACACTTAGATGTCGTAAAAAAACTAACAGCGTGTATTTTGTATGTATTCTCAACTACTTTTGAAAGTTACTCATATTGTCACCGCAGTAGATTCTTGGGTATCACAAAAAACCTTCCGTTTTGAAGACATTTCAAACGCACCGCGCGAAAAAAATGAATCAAGTAAAAGACTTATTTAGATATTTTAATTTAGTTTAATATCATTTCTGTCATAAAATATATTATTGTACCATTAATAATGCAATATTTAGTTCGTGTGTCCTACAGATGGTGAAATTAAAACGTACAGTTTGAATATGGTTCGAATATTATGACCAGGGAACTATCTCGCTCGGACTACCATAAGCCTATCGCCTCAATCTAAACTGGTAGAGTAAATTCTTGGTGTTTTCCACTAATTATCCTTTTAAACATGTCCCCTTAAGCTCCGAGTTTTTTTTGGCTAACCCTACGCACCCAGCCCTGGCTTTTTTGTGAGAAGGGTCGGTCAGAAAGCCTAATCTAATTGCTTCCAATACAAAAGCATTGAGAAGTTAGATTACTCTACATTGCCTGCGGTCCTGTTTAGACTAGACTCACAATTAGACCTGAAGATAGGATTCCTGGTAAACGCGATGGGTGTATTAAACCACTAGCCTTGAATGTAAGTGCCTGGTTGTTTTTTTATCGAAGTAGTTTTGTTCCCCTGCCTCACTGTCTCTCGTGGCCTTCCTTTTCTTCTCCTCCGGCCTTTTGCTTCACTCTCCACTTTTCCGCGCGGGTCTGCCCCAGAAATTCTTGCAGGAGCTCTACCACAATCGGGGAATTCGACGGAAGCGTATCCGTTCCCATCCGAGTGGCCTTGGTCTCAGTCGCGCTCTCGTGAACTACAAGACGAGGGGACGGCCTTGGGTTATTCCCATCCCATCTCCCTCGCTCTCCCCTTGAGCGTTCGAGAGCTTCAAAAGCCTATTCTCAATGCGAAACTCTTTAAGATGGCTAAAGCACTTATCGTGATTCATTGAGGGCACGTTTTGATAACTTTCCCAGTAAGTTGAAAAAGAAATTCCGTTACCAGATTTACTAAAGTGCATACATACGTTAAATGGTGGATATAGCCATTCACGAAATATTATTAATCTACATCTATCTACATCTACGTATTACCCTGCAAGCCACCACAAGAGTGTTTGGCAGGGGGTGACTTCTCACCAATATTAACTAGAGAGAAGTAATGAACTTTCACCTACATGCACTACGCTGTGAGTATGCTAGAAATGCTACAAAAACTATTATACTGATCTATAATGTAACTATGTAAACGAGACACAAATATCATGCAGGGAACATGCATAACATATAGTTAGCACTATTCGGAACATTTAGAAACATGCATTAGGGGTCATATGAATTAATCAGCTACATAAACTAACAACTAATCTACCTCAAAGTGCTAACGTTGCCATTATGGTCTCTTATCGATCATGAGAAAGACGACTTTTTAACCTTTCTGTTTACTATCAATATCTCTTATTTTATTCTCATAATCTGATCTAACGTAGTACCTATGTTGGAGTTTGTAAGTTATTGATGACTTTGTCGGAATGTAAATTGTTCTTGAATTTACTGACGCAAGAATTATATTTTTTAAATTTTTCCTTATCAAACAATTGTTATGTCTTGCTTTTTTGGTGTGGACTTCGTAATTTAAGGGAAAATCATGTGTCTTACTCGGAAACTCCGGTGTTCCTCAAGGAAGTGAGATAGGTCCTCTTTTATTCATTGTTTATATTTATACTTAAGTTGTAGAGTTGGCAGTAAATGATGATAATTTGCAGTCGATACAGTTATCTACCGTGAAATAAGCGGAGATGCGGACTTTGGAGCTCTGTCATCGGACCTTAACAACGTTCATTTGTGGTGCCAGGAGCGGGGGTTATAATTAAATATTAATAAATGAACCACCGTTAACTTTCTGCTTTTAAGTATGTAGGCTTCTTAAAAGTATGTAGGTTTTATCTTCGTCACGAGGGAAAAATTCATCAAATGTTGTGTGCTACTATATCTCGCTCTAACCACCTATAGCACGTAATCGTTTTCAATCATTGAAGTCGGTGTTGAGGTGTTGATAGATAACAACCCGAAAATAAAATAATGGAAGGCATATTGTACATCTGATTTGAAACTGAAATGTAACGCTTATTTTCCTTCGAACAATCCGAAATCAAATCGCGTCAGGTCGACCAAAAATTAGAACTGTAGGTGCCGGTTGACTTTTAAAAAACTCCGTTGATTAACCAAAGGTAAAGTGATTTGTTTGTTGACATTATTAGCATATAAAAGAAGTTTATCAATCAATGGTATTGTAAAATGTCAATTTGATTTCCGAGCTAACTTTGTAGAAGTTATCCTTAGTAGTGTGATGTAGTAGGAATGTAATTTCCCACACCGTTATTTTTAACTCAACTGGTTTTGATGCTTAGCCTTCATTTTCAAAAGGCTTATCATCCTGACGTAAACGTTGAAACTAGTAAAGGTGAAAAATAAATGACGGGGATAATTGCAGAGTAAGTACTTCTTTTTACTGTGGCTGTTGAGACTTCGTGAATTTTACCGGTGAATCTGCTTCTCAAAGTCACATTCGTTCCTCCTGTAAAATTGGACGAGTAGAAGTCGTGTACGTAGAACCAGGCATAGAAGTTGCGCCATGAGTCAAATATTATATTTTAACGATTCATGTGTTGTTAACGACCCAGTCGAATATCAAGTGCATTTTTATTCCCTCTGCCTGTGCTTCCAATTCCCGCGGTGTCCCCGCTCCGCAAGGTGTCGGATTGTCGGAGCCATTTTTGACTTGATAGTCTCTCACCCTGTTTTTATCTCCGTCCTCCCAGGTGGCGCCATTGCAGCTACCACTGCCTGCAGCTCCTGGCCGCTCGCGCCCTCCTCGTCATGACGGAGCAGTCGACCACCGTGCAGAACACCCTGGCGCAGGAACCACAGCTGCGCCTCCTCGCCTCCGCCCTTGACTCCACCCACGACCCGGTAAGACCACTTAACTATTCAATGGGGATTCCTTATTATCACATCCATGAGTCAAGCGGAAATTATGATATATCATTCGAGTATTCTAACAGCTGATTGGTAGGTTTATGGAGAGTACTTATTCTAACGTCCTAATTTCTGGCACATCGTTCTGCCATCCCTCCTATCCATGATCCGCCATTAGAACCCTCTCTAATATCCTCATATCGTCTTCTCTTTGTTTCGTCCAGAATTCCCATCCTCTTCCACGCTTTTCCAGTGTTATATTTTCTATTTTCCCCTTCACCATAAGCATCGGCTAAAAACATGAAGTAGTCGATTTTTCGATGTTTATAAATGTACTCACCACTCACGCAATTTTCATCCGATTATTTTACTACTCGATGTTTTCGGCCAATAAACATCGAGTAGTCCGATACATCGATGTCTATGTGGCATCCCTACTTCAGCATTCCCTTTCTTATCAATATGTCCTATACATTTGAGTTTCCTACCAGCTGATTGGTAGGTTTTGGGGCAGTACGTATCCTAACGGCCTATTTTCCGGAGATTTGTTCTGTTATCCCTCTGATAAGTACTCCGCAATTGGATGTCTCGTAAATTCATCTTATCATCTCCCTCCTTTTATTTCGTCCAAAATTCCTATCCTCACCAGGGTTCTCAATAAGATCGGTCCACAGCCATTGAGAGAGTAGTTCACGGAATCGGCCAGAGTAATGCGATGTGGAAGGCAATGAAAAACCACCATATAAGCCACCCTAGATGATGCAGCCTCGTGTTCAAAATGGTGAAATATATACTTCGGAGGTAAAATAGTCCCCCAACCTGACTACTCGGAGGAAAACATCAATCATTTTGATAAATTCAGGTTAGACTTCATGAATTCTAGCTTCTCACGCTTTGTGCTCTAGCTCTTGTCACCTTTTGACTCGGACTTCCGCGTAGTTTAGCCGCTGCGTTTTGTATCGCAACGTACACCGTTATCATGAAGGCAGCGATATCGGGTGAAAACAGATGACTGTGGAAAACCGTGACGTGTTCATTTAGCTAAACTATTCCTGCCCATTGCGAGGATATAACCTCTATAGTCGAGTCCATGAAAAAAATGAATGCTCACGAAGAGCACTGGCCTTAAAATCTGCCCATCCTAAGTTCAACATCAGTCGTTATTTTGAAGATGACTCACAATTCCTCGGAAAATAATTGCGTGACCAACAAACAACAGACAGAAAGCGTCGATCTTCATTGCCTGCAGCAATTTTGGCGACGCAGGCTGGGTCATAAGTTGAAAACTGGTCAACTTGAACAGCAACGCGGGCTGCGTTGGATATTTACATGCCCAATGGACTAAACAGAGCCTGGAATCCAGTACGATCTATAAAAATTTTGTACAATTCAAAATGCGGTGACTGGAAAAATATCGCGTCTCTTCTTGTTCAGCTGTTTTGGGCTTTGCCTATCTTAGTCAAATTTTTGGATCAGGCATCCTCAACTGATTGGGGACTCTCATCCTCTCGAGGGTTTATCGGGGCTCGTCTTTTGGGCAGTCACTCTCATTTTTCGTGGATAAATATGTTATTATTTGTTAAATGCCAAGTGTATTTCCCAAATAATATTTTGACGATCTTAATGATTTACCGTCTTTTCACACGGAACGGTAGTTAAATGTGTTGATATTTTTGAGGAAAAAATTCCAACTGAAGTGGGAATGATACGGTGGAACTTTGGATTACGGGATCATTACTCGCTCTATTTTTCCTCCCGGATTTCGTCACCTTTCTGTAATGTTGGCAGGAATGAACTATATTTAGTTGCTTTGAATCCTCTAATTTCTTGCAGTGGCCATAAAAGTTGAAAGTCCTTCATTTGATTTCCGGCTTACTTGCGTATTAAATTAGTAGAGGCCGATATTTTCCGTGAAATTTGGTTTATTGAATATGGTTGATGTTTTGGTGAATAAATTGATAGTCATTTCTATTTGTTACTTAAGGCAACATACGAAATAGTGCAACAGAGGGCGGACCTTCACCATTTCTTAACACGTTGAGGTTTCCTTTCGGCACGTTACCTCATGATTTTTCTTCAATTTGTTACCGCCACGTTTTTAAGAGTTTTTGTCGAGTTTCGATGGCAAGGGAAATGGCTTTGGGGTTAAATTCGTAAAAGGCCTGAACCATTGAGTTTAATGGAGAAGGCATTACGTAATCAAACAACCTTGACAACCGAAATAATAACCATGTTGATCATATCTGCTCTTTCCTTGTTTTTCTTTGAATAGAATGACGGAATGGACAAATTATGCCCCTGTTTACATCGATAGCTTTCTAACCAGGTCAACTTTAAACCTAGTAAAAGTTTGCCGTATCAACGCGGGTTGGCTCTAACCGTAGCAAAATTTTTAAGCACGCTGGAGTTCATCATTTTTAACGCGTGTAAACGCATGTTATTTAGAATAGCAGTTAAGTGATCCATTCCACAAATAGCTTTCACTTTAAGCGTACAATATATTACGAGAGTTTATATTGTCATATTCCGCATCCTTGCGTCAGCGCCCAGTTGCTTGATGTATTTTTAAATGCATGAGTGAATGAACCTTATTTAAAGTTCAAAATTTACCTTAAAAGCGCGAGTGAGGACGGGTCATACGCAGAACTTGGAAGGAAACGTCGTTTATTCCGCTGCATATATAGACGCGCGGACGCTAAATGGAAGGTAATTATAATTCTTGCAAGCCAAAATAACATCTGGAGTTGTTTTTAATTATAATAAAAGAGTGCAAACGGCATAATAACGTAATATTCTCCGTACACGTTAATGGTATAGTATAGCATAGTGACATGTCGTTCTATTAAAGAAATTTAATTCTCTCAATTTTCATCTTTCGATGCATAAACTAAAGTCTAGATATGAAATGATAAGTGCATAGTTAAATACTAATGAATGAGAATTCTAACCGTGCGAAAAATCTGCAAATATTCAATCCTTTTTCATGCCTATAGGTACAAGTTTTGCGAATGTAGCCCACAGCCGAGGAAACAAATGAAAAACGACTTGCGGTGTTTGTTGGGCTGTGGGCTACATCACCTTCTTGACCCTCCACCAGAGGCCACCAGCATGTTGACAAGGGTTAAATAATGCCGAGTAAATGCAAGTTAGTTATGGCGCCACAGTAACTATTATTCTAACCCTAGTAATATAAACGGGGCATTAGCAGATGTATTGCTTGAATATTCACCATCTGCTTGAAGTTTAAGGCAAGTAACTCTTAAAACATGTGTTGGCTGCTTAGTGCTATGGATTCTTCACGAATTTGTCATAGTTTTCTCCGGAATGCTTATTATTATATATTTAAGTCTATTAAAATATGCGTAAGGTGAACGCAAATTAAAGAAGGTAAGTGAATGTTGGTTTCAAGCAACTTATTGGATGGAAAGCATCGCAAAATTGTAATATTAGTGCGTAAGCGCTAAAGAAAAATAGTGGTTAGCGACTATGATGAACATCAACAGCAGGCACAGGGTTAGTAGTCATAGAAATCATACCAGTTTCTCCTTCATTAGAAATACAATAGATACAGATTATGCATTTTTAGACACTGTTTTATGGTGGCGAAGGTATTACTGCTGACTCTATACAAATAATCTTTATTACTGCTGAAAAAATTAGTTATACCCTCTGATCTGACTAGCGAAAAAGTAAATTTCACAAATATTGGTCTAAATTATTCTCATCAAATTTAGCAATTTCTGACGCAGCTGGCAGAATTATCGGCGAAAGACGTGAAATAAATGCTGTTAGTGTCACCAAAAGGAAAAGAATTGTAGAAAAAAATGGACATCATTGCTTTTTTACGTTGATGGAGAAATTTGACATTATTCCTTTCATGAGCGGGTCAGCCTCCAAAAATAATGACCTCATTATTCTAGGTCGAAGCTGCCCTCATAAATCAATGCCTCTGTCAAATCTGTGTGTATGATAGGTGATCCCAGGACTTTAAGTCAATTAATTATTGCTACTCAATTAAAATTTATCCTCAATTATGCTTGAATTAACTTAATCCTTCTCGTACGGCAATATCTGGTCTCTCCGTTCGTCATTCATTAATTAACTCGACAATTATATTACTAAATGATTATGTGACACAATAGGTCCCATGTTTACCCCCGTGGGTCGTTAATAGTGAAGTTCAATATTCATTCTGTATTGATGCATATACGAAATTACGATATACCTCTTTGCTTGAAAGTATATTACGTTAGATAATATTACTCCTGACGTATTGCTTTCTCAAATAAATATGCATCTCGTTGACTTAACATTCATACGTTTCATGAAATAAACATATGTTATATCTTTCAGAGAAAAGCAATTTCTTTTCATTCAGTACTCAGGTGTTTTACTCACTCTTTTTTCGCTTCCATCAAAATTGGAGGAATATTGCGCGGTTAAAAAACATTTTCCGTGGGTCACACCGATGTCTAAGTTTGTATAGTATTTATTTTCATTTTAGTGAATGACGACATATTTACAACTTAATTTAAAAGATAATATTTTCATAAGGATACACGAAGCTGAAGCGCTAAATATGGAGATAGAAAACATTAAGAAGATCATTATTTGCTGTAGTTGATCAGTCAATATTATAATAGACGTATTAGTTAGTCTATTTCTCCAGAGCATTGCCAGGTAAATTGGCTAGTTATTTTTCCTCTTCTGCTTTTAACTTATTTTCTATGCTGCTGCCTGTTGGTTCCAAAATTTTAGAATATTTCTCGCCATCCTTTATAGGTCTGCGTCGTGATCTCTTCCTTACTGGTATATTGTCTCTGTTTAGTCTGACAAATCTACTTTCATTCACTCTTATGGTATGGTTGTTCCATTTCTGTCGTTTTGCCCGCGTCCATCCATTTATCGTATGTATCTGAAGTACAACGTTCCATTTTCGATTAAATTTCGGTGTCTCATTAGTTCTAGCTACTGATATTCGAAGTAGCTACTCTTATATCATAAGTTTAAATGATTTTCTCCGTAAGTTGTCTTGCAGTAGTCGTCATCATATAAACCTTCCTGCTACAATGCTTATCTTTTTTATTCTGAGGCATCATTTGTTTTATGGTGGGTATAGTGCTAAGCCTCCTCTTTTTTCCGCCCTTGGGACCAGCAGTGGCTTGAATATACTACTTAATCCAAACTTCTACTGTCACAGCCGAAGTTGGATTGATGTATAATGCATCTAGTCTTAGAAGTATCAGGCGTGATATGGTGGAAGTTCAGCATAATGAATCACAGAAATGGAAATTTTCCACTAGATAATGTGTTAAACCAAAAATTGTCACGCCCCTCGACTACCAACAGGGATCCTCCTCTTCTAGAACCGTTCCCCCAACCAGCCGGTAACCACTCTTTAGCCCCTAGGGTGGTTGATTTATTTAAATGTGAACTTACCCCCTCTACTATCTCACTCCTGAACAAAGGTTTGAAATTTTCCCCGTCCCTCCCTATTTCACCCATCATCTACAAAAACCTGACGGCCGACTGCGAAGTTGCAATGAACAATCAACCTTTTTCTTTTTTTTATATAGCGGAAAATTGCCATTTTGTGATTCGTTATACATAAAATTTAGAAAATTTACGAATATACGATTGTAAAAACGACCCATGGATCAGTGAATTCATCGATTTCTCTTGAAATGACCTCGTTTCCGATTTGCGCGATATTCAATTCATTTTCGTTTTATCTGTATCCATCGAGTAGCATTCTGGAGGCCTCCAATGTAACTTCATGCATTTTAAATTTTAATTGAGTTCGCGTGGTCATTCAATTAGCTTCCTGACGAATCCAATTAATTAATTTAATTGGCGTAGAATTTTTATACCGGTAATTAAGATCATTTTTATTTGGTTTTTTAGAAGCAAAATGAATTACGGCGACTAATACGTCCTGTGGGAAGATGTTTTTTTTTTTGAAATCGTGTTAATTAAAAGGTGTGAACCACGATAGAGCCTTAGAGGATTGCAGAATGAATTGCAATTTACATGCCGATAAAGTTGTTTGGAGAATATAGTGTAAAAAATCTAGTTTCTTAAGGTGGCGTACGCGGTAATTGAGTGCACATTTTGCTGACTTATGAAGCAAGTTGTTAAAAATTTACTCCTCTTTATAGGAGTAAAAATACGCCTGTTAATGCAGTGCATCAGTTTATGCGGTACACCATGCAAGTGTTGATGTAAATAACAGTTTGAAATAAATCATAAATAATATTTTTCATTTTTAAAGCATTTTAAAATGTATTTTCCGCGCGTTATGCGAAATTTAGGAGAAAATTATATTCTTTATTTCTTTTTTTTCGAATCTTTGAATCAGTACAGCACAATTCATTTATATTACTACTATTTCAATGGCACTCGTACGGAAAGCATAATTTCGTGATTAAGGTAGTTTGAGTAAGACTGTTTCCTGGTCATAATGTAGACCAAAATCAAATCATACGTATTAATTTTTGCAACTGTAAGATGCATGAATTTAATATTGTATTATTGATGATGAAATAATATACCTTGAACTGACTGAAATTGTTAGCAATTGAATAAAAATATGAGTATAAGTCTTTAATTTGACTATTTCTTTCCACGCGCCAAGTATAAAACTCCTTCACAAGGGACGGTTTTTTCTTTGCGATTCTGAAAAATTATTTCGGTTATATGATGATTTTTTCTCGAAAATAGTTGACAAAACATACAAACTACTCACTGTTAAATTTTTTTACGAGATTTATGTATTAGAAAGTCCTCATTTTTTAAAATGAGGTTTCTCCGGAGTGCCAATAGGTGCCATTTTCTTTGCAAGAGGGCTTGTATTTTTCGTCAAAAATCTCGGAAAGTAGTTCGGTAAGGTGATAACTTTTTTGTATCTTTGAAAGGTGAGTTATTTTTCTTAAGAATGATGCCAAATTCAATTGTTTGTGAGTGAAATTATATTTTGCTCAAACTATCTTAAAAATAATCATTCCATAAGTTATCGAATTATTTCAGAACGTATCTAATATACAGTAAGGTTGCATGTTGAAATTGGGATTGTCAGGAGGCTACACGCTACGCTTAGATTACTTGAATAATTTATATCAGGTGGGTTTCAGTGCAACACGTAGGATATAATTTTGATCTTGCACTGCATCTATAGAGCTGACAAAAGTGACACGATAAGAGAGATATACTGCCGAACTGATGGGTTTCTTCCACCACGCACCGTTTGTGATTTCCAAAATAGCGTAGCAGTATTAAAAGTCATCGTGAAAGGAGTGTGCTTCGTTGGTTTGGCCATGTTGAGAGAATGGATGAGAGTCGAATAACGAAACAGGTATATAAGAGTGAAATGAATGGTGTGAGAGATAGAGGTAGGCCGAGAAAGTTGTGATTGAATGTGGTTGAGGAAATTCTTAGGAGGAGGAATATTAGGAGTCTTAAAAACAGGAGGGCATGCATGAAGCAGTGAATGGGGGTAAATGAAACAAAACAGGTTCTTAAGGATAGGTCAGTATGGAGGAAATTATTGAAGCAGAGTTACGTGCACAAATCTATATTTATGAGTGAGACTTAGTGACTCTGCCTACCCCTGAAGGGAACGGCGTGATTGGTATGTATATATGTAAGTGAGCAGTTCTCATCTGTCCGCTCTAATTCCCTATTCCTTCCATTGTTTTGGTCGTTTTTCTAACACCCCATATCACGCGCATATGCGGCGGCTCACATAGTAATTTGTAAATAAAGATGTACTCTATATTTAGTTCCTAGTTAATTCGTTAACGTCGAATTTTTTACCCACAACAACCTTAGTTTCATCCACAAAATACGAGGATTCAAATTGTCTGGGTACAGGTTGTTAAGGATACGAGTGGTTGCGTGTTCGAATCATTGAGTTGGATGGAGAGGGCGCTTACTATTTTGGCTAATGCCAGAAGCTGTAACGAGGGCTTGACCACCATCTTTGTTACCCTCGATTTCCCTTTAGTTCTCACCAGTTACCGAGCAAATTTTGAAATTTTCATTATTTTCCATCGAAAACTTATTATAATTCATCATTCATTTACTTTCTTAAAATAAAGTCTCCGTGCATGTGTTTTTACTCAATTTTTTTTAAACTCATTCCCGTTAAAAGCTATGGTAAAATCGAGTATATTCAAAAGCACTTGTTTATTATTTATTTTAAGTATTCTACCGATTAAGGTAGGTTTTGTTGAATGTCAGAGAATCTCCTCCCGGCTTTCTAAACTTTCAGGGGCCCATCTTGCTTTAGTATATCCTTTTTCGCCTCAGCATACGATCTACCCTACTTCATCCTGAAACCTATTCTCTTCCTTCCCTTCCCCGCTAGCCCAACGTTCTTCTCTCTATCACACTCTTGAGCAACATTTCTCTTTGAGTGACATTCATTTTTTCAGGGTAGTATAATAGATGAGAAGGGACTCTCGCCCCCACTTCCCAACAGTGTGTTTCACGTGACACTATCATGGGACTACCTTTCATCTGGCTCCTACCCTTCCACGTATCTGGAATGGGTGGCCCTACCGGGAGCAATATAAATTGCTCCCGCCAGTATAGCTCTAGAGGTCATTGGAACGCGCAAGCCCTTCCACCACGTCGAGTTTGTAGTCCGCGGGAAAGTAATCAATAGCACTTAGGAGTTAGTATTTGTTTCAAGAGTTATTTGTCTTAAATTCAAACAGACTGAGGATATTCTTCATTTATATCCACTTGTCGTCCGATTCGTCGTGAAAATCAATTGCACGCAATGAGAGAGCAAGGTTAACCAATATGTTTGATATTTCCTATATCTGGCTGCAGTTTGATAACGCAATGCCCTTTCCATCGATGTCAATGGCTCGAACTTTCTGTGAATAACGTATCTGGTAAGATATATAATGTACAACATGTTTGTGTCCGTATTGATACCTGGTTGTAATCACTTTCCTCACATTTGTCTTTCGCTTAGCAACTCCTCGTTTTGGTGCTTCAAATCGTGGCCGCCTTGGCGCTGGATCCGGCAAACCACGCGGCCCTCACGGAACAAGGGATCCCGGACGCCTTGAGCCAACTGCTGCTGCCTTCGGACGAGTGGTACTACACCAACCACAGCACCAGATACGCGCGCTATGTCAAACATCACGCGGCCAGATCACTGGTGTACATGGGTCTCCAGCACCGCGTCAACCTGAGGATATCCGTCTACGACATCCTCGCCGGTAAGTGATTGCCGATAAACATTCCGTATTTGACCCTCTTAGAGCCGACTCCAACCAGCATTCCTAGAGATAATTGCGGAGAGCAATCGAATGAAATGTATCATTTTAGGAAAAATATATCACTTTATTTATTTATTGGTTAAAAAAAAGTCCACATACAGAAATAATGCCAATTTTAGGTGCACTTGTAACAAACAAAGAGAAACACTTATAAACAACAAAATTAACAGCAAAAAACTTGACTTAGATGATCTGGAGTTGGCGTCCAAATCTGTTACTGTCTATGGTCGCTGTTTATTTATAAGGAAAGATTATATATATTTATATGGAAAGATGAGTGGAGGCTAAGTTGGTGAATTTTTTGGCGATAGGGTAAAGGGAACGATATCAGTAGGAAGTGAGTTTAGTAGGATCTTGGAGTTTTTATGTGGCGTAATGAGTTAGATCTGGTAGAACGCGAAGGCACTCTGATGTTGATGAATGAGGTGAGTCCGAGTTACAAAGACGTTGTTAAAAAGATCTGCATGCAATTTTTATTGTATTTAAATAAAATTGGGTAATGATCATGAATGACTTTTACATAGTCTAAAAATAATGGTAAATATATTGGTGTACCAAAGTTGAACAATATTTGCGCATAAGCCGATATATCGGCACCCCGCACTATTTTTAGTAGTCGCCTATTGTTTTTTAAAGGTGATACTCATTGTATTGTTTCTCCGTAGTGTCTTTGTACGATATCTCAAGGTTGTATTGTATATATTCATTTTAATCATGGCTTGATAATGTTATTTAATTTTAAAGCTCAAGTAACATGTGATCGTTGCAGCAAAGGTGTAGGTGGAGGTTGGCAGTTGGGTTTTAAATTGTGTACAGGAACACTCGGGTGTAAGTACCAGCTCAGATAATAAAGACAATTACTCATATCGTGTTGAAAGTACAGAGTAGGAGCGATCAAATTCTAGTACCACCGCGGATGAAAACTCACGTGAACAGTTTAGTGGAGCAGAGAATGCGGAAGCGACATCTTTCGTCAAGATCGTCAAAATGATGACACCGCTCCTTACAATGCGTTTTTGACAGATGAAAATTTCAACTCTGGATTGTGTATGGCTCAAATTTGATTCAACTGTGGCTATGTGTGGATCGGAATGGTCTTCATGCAAAATTGTTGAGCCCATGCCTGGAAATATTAATGTTTTTAAGAAAAAGTGCTGAAATTTTTTTCGGGAATAATTGTTTTGTATTTTTTTTTGTAGTGATTTTCTAAAACATTTTTTAATGTTTGTGATTGACCATTAAAACGTCTTTAATGTTGCTAATTTGTTGATTGGAGGAAGGTTTTATGGGTATTCTACGTGCACTTAGAAAACAATTTTTCTCGTCATATACTAATAATCCTCCGCCGAATAGCTGCGCAGATTATTTATTTTCTGTTTTATAAATTAATTTTTTTATTATTTTTTAAATTAATATATCTATTAATATCAATAATAAATATAATATATAAAATTAAATTAATAAATTAATTTTATAAATTATATAAAGTGCTCAACAGTAAGGATGTCTTCAAGGTCAATGAGTTTTTTCTAGCCTTGCTTCTGGATTTATTATTGATAGTAAAATACGGCTACGTTGAATACAAATATTATGATTAATATTCTGTTGTTGATGGTTTCATATGAAGGGAGGTTTCTCGGGTGTTCTACGGGGCTGATCCGATCGGAGTAGCGACGACCTTTAACCAATGACATTAGACGGAGACTCTGGCATTGGTATTATTTGTACCCGGAAATCGACGATAAAATGTGTTCGGAATGTAAGGGATGGCGGTAATGCAAGGCAACGTCTGGACCAATTGGGGGATACTTGAGGCGTCATCATGGATCTTTCCTCTGTTTCGTCGTAATTGATATCCAAAATGTAAACTTTTATTTTTGCGAGCTTTTAGCGATCGCAGTTACTGCAACTACAAATGCGAGAACAGTGATTTAAGAGAACATGCGTAATTGGAAGAACCTTCATCGCATAATCCTTCACATCATAGCCTGGGTAAAGTAAACGAGAACGTGAGCGCACACGCTATGATGATCTGCAACCGTGCTCCTGACTCCAAGATGAATAACGTTGTAAATAAATTTTCAATCCTTAACGGATCTATTTTGATTTGGAACAGTCTTCCTGCAAAACTGTTTGAGCCTATTCCTGGCAAAATTTACGTTTTTAAGAAAAGGTGCCAAAATGTATTATGCAATAATTTATTATTTTTATTTTTTCTAGTGATTTCTTTTATTTTTTGTGCTGGTGATTGACCATTTAATCGTCAGCAATATATTATTTCATTGTTACCACCTGGCATATAGCCAAGTTGTAACATTCATGGTTAATGAAGTTACAATGATATGAGGGGGCATGGCACATGCGTAGATACCACATGACATCTCCCATCAAAATAAACAGAATGGTCATAACTACGACTAAATGATTTGAGGATATTCAAAATGCCCTCTTTATCCCAGATTGTTGAAGCTTTTTGTTGTTTGGCCAAAGCAGTTCTTCCTTGAGTCTCAACATTTGCCGGGAAATTATGGAGAATTCTCCGAGGTCGAAATATTCAGACGATATGCAAGCCACTGGGGTTATCATGGAGTCAGCTCGTCGATGTCAAGGATCAACTGTGACTCTAGACCTCCGTTATCTACCGAATTCCTTATGAATGTGGAGACGTGTACATCGGAGAGGCCATACAAACAATTGAAACCAGGATATTTGAACACAATCGATGCATGAGATTAGAATATCCTGAGAAATTGGTAGTCGTCGCATCCAGTTTGGCGGAGCCGAATGGATCGCCAGGGCCGATGGATATTGGGATCAGCTGATCAAAGAGGCTATTGAAATATTACCAAAAGAAAAGGCTATGAACAGAGAAGCAGGGTTTACCTTTAGAAATCCATAGTATATAGTCTTTTAACAAATAAAATTATGGCAAAGGATAAAAGTCGTCAAATTCTGACCAATCAGATGAGACTGTAAAAACCTTTGATCCCACATTAGCCCTGATGACGATGGCAGAGAAAGGCACCGAAACGTTGTCAGCAATGGCCTTCCCAATTCAGCTGGAAACCCAAGAAGGCTTCATCTTCCAGATGGATTTTACAATCTGTAATTGAGCCTACTGAATGAAGTGTAAATGGCCACCAAAATTATGAAGCCCTAAGGCGTAATAGCATGTAGTTCTGGGAATCATCTGCGGAGACTAAGCCTCTGACACAAAGTCTCTTCTTACGCTCAGAGAAATCTCCCTTCCAATCACATTTTACTGATCATCGATGGGAGCTTATTCATATGTTCTCTAACCCACCAAAATTTCCATAGGCTTTCGACTGCTTACCTCCATTAATAATTAGCAGACATTCCCCAGTATTTCTCTCACTTAACTTTCTTTTCTTTCCCCCTTTCTACTCACAAAGTTGTGAATGAGGAGATTGCAATACGTTTTTAAACAATTGATTTCTGTTGGAGGCAGAATTGCAGCGGTGAGATTAGCAATTCTCGGAAGCTTACGGGTCTCGTGGCATTGTCTCATTGCGGTGATGATGTTTCGTGACCACTGACCATTCGGACTCGATCTGGATCTGCGTCCAGCAATGGTCACAAAACGTCATCACCGGAATAAGACAACGCAACTAAACCTGGAAGTCTTTCAAATTTATATAAATATGGATATTTAAATATAGTAACGTGAGTTTTGGACTTTTTTTGCTTTTTAAGGTTTACATTCGTAAGTTAACTGTTACTTTCTGGGTATATTAATATTTTAGGCTTTCAGAAAGGGAAAATGACATGCTTCGTAGATATATGTTAATGTACTATTAATTTCTCAGATCTGCAGGTTATTCGGTCATCCACGACTTGAAAAAAAATAAATCTCAGGAATGATTCAATTATTATTTGAATTAACGGGAATGTAAATTCATTCCAAATATTAATTGCCTACATTGAAGTCAAGCCGAAAATAATGGAAATAGGAAATTTGAAAAATTACAATTGTTTGCGGAGAAGAGAGATTAATATTCATTCATTATGCATGAAGCAATAATGAATTTATTACCAATAATGAGGGCTTAGTGAGACAAATCGGTGAACTGATACGCTTTATTTATGGCGTATCATAAAGTATTGCCTAGGAGTTTATTCAGAGATATTATTCAACTGTTTAATGCTATGATTATTGCGCGCATACGAAGTATGGAAGACGCAAAGTTCGAAATTCTCACTATGGACTTTGTGTATGTTGACTAATTTTTTATTTTTGTCATATGTACATAAGGAAAACTGTAAATTTTGCATTCGGAACTAACTGAAAGCATTTTAATTTAGAGAGATATCTGAAAAACTCCACAATTGGAGATGTCTGAACGTGACGTAATAGTTTGTCTTGTTCACGGGTGGGAAATGTGAAGGAAGTATTGCAAAACTAAATCTTTAGTTCGTACTTAGGCGCCAATTCAATTCTCAGCGCATCTTTACTCCCTTTAGATTTGATTTGGTCATTTCGGAAGTCCACCGGCATGTCAAGTCATCTGCGGCATTAAGAATGGGTGGACTGGTATCTACGGAAAGAGCTACTGAATAATGGAGGAAGGGTGGAGAGAAACCCGGCGCCGTCATTCGCATTCTATATCGAAAGTAGCCTCTCCCATGGACTGAGTGCTGTTTTTGAAATTCTCTCGACATGACCTTCGAGCAGAGACCGTGAATTCACTGAAAAACCTATAATCTCTCTGGCATTTGAATCCGCGCCCTCGGGATAGGAAACCAATCCATATCCTTATTTCCCTCGCTAAATTTTAGTCGGAGCCCATATTGTTGAATTTGACACAAAATTCTCCAAATGAGACATGATTCTCACGTTGGGTTGGTAATTACTTCTGAGTAATCCTATTTATGAATAAAGATACTCTAACTGCAGGCTGTCAGAGAGCTATCAACTGTGCGGCGTGGAACTGGCCAAAAACATGACTGATCATGTAAAATTATTTTACAACCATCGTCGCCATTGCTCAAAGTGTATGTTATCTGTAGTTTTCCCCCGATGATGAGTTCTCATTGTTAATTTACTTTTAGTACTGATGAAAATCAATGACCTCGTAAATGATAATGGCTGTTTTTCTGATGCCATATTTCATTAACCACGATGTTCTAGTTCACCCTTTGTGTAGCAGCCAAGTCATCACGGCAAATACATAAACACTGAATGCCTGAACTCAGGCTGAACTGGAAGCAATGCGTGAATTTCTATAGAATTTCCTTTTCAATAGAAAGCTTCATTACCGAGAGACTGCAAAATTATCCGGGTTCATTGCTCTTGGTCATCGGACGACCTCACTCCAGCCACCACCCTCGAACATTCAAGAGTTAGGTATCGCTTGTCTCCTTGGAAACGATGTCGCGGTTTAGTTGTGGTGACACTAACCAGAGCGCGAGTCGATTTTTGCTTCACCATGAATTCTCTGCGGCAGGGATTATCACTCTCGTACTGTAAGGGGGTGTAATTGAAAATTACATTCGTCTTCAGACTACTAAGGAAAAGGTTTATCAATATTTTTATGCATATGTATACTTAACGGGATTGATTAATTTCATCGTCAGCGGCCATCATATTTGGAGATTAGCTTGTTCCAGCTTTCCACTCCATTCTCTTACCAGACAAACGCTTCATTCACGCTTAATTTTTTTCACTTTTGACGATTTTCATGGCACTTCAACATCTCTCTTAATCTGTCTAATGTATTCCATTCTCGATCTTCCTCTGCACAGCTTCCCATTCTATTTACCTCCATCTTTATTCCCTATAATGCATTTTTACGTAAATTGAGTCCCATTAATTTGTCCATTCGTCTCAGATTTTTATTGTCCTTTTCTCTCTAACCCCTTAGAGAATTTTTTTGTTAAATTTAATCACTAAACTAAAAACCTGTTGAAGTGTACATCTACATCTGCATCGGTATCTATATACTACTCTGTTAGCCGCCATATTAGCCTGTGGCAGAAGGTGGCTTACAGTAACCGTCTAAGGTTTTGGGAGGTGAGTTAGCGAAGTTTATTACAGAGCGTGTTATGAGTGGAGCTCAGTTTTTATCGTGGTATTTTACTGTGCGTGGAAAAACCTATTTTTGTACCTATTATTCAGCCCTTTCCCGCGGACTACAACCTTGACGTGGTGGAAGGGCTTGAGTGTTCCAATGACCCCGAGAGCTGGACTGATGGGAGCAATTAATAATGCTTCCGGTATGGCCACCCATGCCAGATAGGTTGAAGGGTAGGAGCCAGACGAAAGGTAGTCCCGTGATGGTGTCACGTGAAATACATCGTTGGAAAGTGGGGGTGGGAGTCCCTCTCAACGATTTCACTACCCTGAAAGATGAATGTTGATCAAAGAGAAATAAATCCTGGCAATTAATGATCGCCGCCCACTGGGGCGGGTTTTGGGCCTGGCATCGGAGGAGACAAGGCCCCCGAGGTCGTCATCTCACGAAATCCATACACAACGGAGCAATTACAAGATACAAGGATAATGGAAGATAATAATAAAAAGAAGAGTAGGTGTTAGATGCCACTAAAAATAGGGACTTGGAGTTAGAACTATGATGAGGGCAGGAAAGCTTGAGAATATTAAACGGGAAATGAATAGAGGGAATATAGATGTCTTGGGGCTGTGCGAGGTGAAATGGAAGGACAACGGGGACTACTGGAGTGATATTTACCGGGTAATCTATTGTGGTGGGTTGGAGAGTCAACGTGGGGTAGCTACAGTATTGAACAAGAACTTGGGAATGAGGGTCGTAAATATTGAACAGGTGAGCGAAAGAATACTAGTGGTAGAAATGAAAGCATTCCCTACAAATTTCGTATTGGTCCAGATGTACATGCCGACAAGTAATCATAGTGCAACGCCGCGCTCCTTGAGTTCTTCTTTGTTTTGTGTGTTTTGATGTTTAATAAGTTTATTGTTTATTTTGCGTGTTTTCTCTGATTTCTCATTTTTTGTATTATAATGTTTACTTTGTTTATTTTGTATGGTCATTGTTGATTGTGAGGGAGTTGTTGAATTTTGGAGAGAGGGGATTGTCGGAGAGGAGAGAGAGGAGTTATGAGGTGTACTAGAAAACTAAAAATAAGGCGCTGCCAAAAGAAAACACAAAAGGGTTATAATAGGGAGGAAGAGGTGGATGAGGTGTATGAACAGATAGATAAGATAATCAGAGAAGTGCCGGCAAGAAAAATTTAATGGTAATGGGCGACAGGAGAGCAGTAGTGGGGGAAGGGAGAGATGGGTATGAAGTGGGAAGGTTTGGATTAGGAACGAGAAATGATCGCGGAGAGAAGGCAGTTGAATTTTGTAGGAGAAATGAAATAGTAGTTGTTTCACTTGTTTCACTTGAAACAAGTGTTTCGCCTGAAACACTTGTTTCAAACGTCATCGTAGGGAGAGGTACACATAAAAATTTTGGAGACACTAGACGATATCAAATTAATCATCATGGCTGGACAAGGATTCAGGAACAGCGTGAAGAACTCGCGTAGCTATCTGGGGGCTGATGCAGACTCGGATCATAATTTAGTAATGATAAATTGAGAGGTAGATTGTATTCAAAATGATTGTAGATTGATTCGATAGACGTGATATCGTATTCAAAATGCTAAATTAAAGTAGGAGATGAAGAGGTGGAACTTGGAAGCGTTGAAAGAGGAGACAAGGAGGGAATACCAAGAGACAGGTGATTCGGGTCTCACCGCTGTGGTAAAAACCTCCCCCGTTGATTCAAGCTCTCGCTTATATCCTCGGAGGGAAGTAGCGGGAAAGGGGTAAGGGAATGGAAGGGAAAGTTAGCGAACCACAACCCCCGCGAGGCCGATACCATGAGGCAGATTGACGTCAAAAGGACGACAATGGGCCTCCGCCTCCCCGCAGTCCTCGTATCTGTTGGGTTCCCCCAACAACGTCAGACGAGTTCCCGTCAGTCTCGCTTATGCGAAAACTTACCGCACATCTTATGAAAACCGGAGGAGCCCGTTGCCTAAAAATTGGGATTGGGTATCCCCCGACTCCCTTTATGGGTAGACGTCGTGCGGTCTGCCGGAGTACGAATACCAAGAGACAAGTGCTACGGGTCTTCCCATGGGGTCTAAAAACCTCCCACTCGGTCTCAAGCCTTCGCTTATAACCTGGTGGGAAGTGGTGGGAAAGGGGAAAGGGGAGGGAAGGGAAAGTTAGCGAGCCACAACCCCTTCGAGGCAGACACCAATGAGGCGGATTGAGGTCAAAAGGACCTTAATTGGGCCTCCGCCTCCCCGAAGTGCTCGTATTAGTTTGGTTACCCAAACCACTGAGAGCCGTCGGTGTCGCTTTCGCGAAAAACCTACCGCACATCTTTGAGAACCGGAAGAGCCCGTTGCCCAAAAGATTGGGATTGAGTGTCTCCTTAGCTCCTTTTCAGGGTTGACGCCGTGCGGTCTGCCGGAGTACGTCCTCGAGTCAGGGACCACCGGACCCATGAAGGGTCAATTCGGACCAATTCTGGTCAAAGCGTGGGTACATCTCTTTTCTCAGTAGTCCTCGTCAACCCTCAATACCAAGAGACAGTGGATGACAGCATAGGAGAAGCCAAAAAGGCAGGAACAATCTAGGAAAAGTGGAAGAATATAAAAACGAGCATTGTAAGAGCGGCTGAGAAAATAATAGGAGCAGCGGAAATGAGAAAGTTAAAGAAGAAGTGGGCTACGGAAGAAATTATTAGGAAAATGGAGGAGAGAAGGAATTGGAAAAACGTCAACACCGACATAGGTAAGGCGAAATACAAGGAGTTAAATAATCAACTGCGTCGAATAACCAATTGGGCGAAGGAAAATTGGTGGAGAAGGCTAATCAAGGAAATGGAGAAACTGCAAAAAGAAGGGAAAGTGGGTGCGTTATATGCTATGGTAAAATTGCTATCGGGAGGCAAGCGAGGGAAAACGGTACCAAAGATTAAGAATATGAGAGGTTGAATATTAATTAAGCAGTAAGATATTCAAGAAAGATGGCGAAAATATGTGGAGGAGCTATATGACAGCGATAGTAGACCAACTAATTTAGATATAGAGGATAAGGGAAGCCTAGATGAAGATAATCTGGGGCCAATGATCCTCAATAGTGAAATAGTGAGAGCATTGAAAAAGATGAAGGCAAGAAAAGTTGTAGAAGTAGACAACATACCTTCGGAGCTACTAAAGAGTTTAGGAAATAAAGGTAGGCAAGCTTTTCTCGAACTCATTCGTAGGATCTACAAGGAAGGAGTATGGCCAGAGGACTTCATGAAAACAGTCTTGATTCCTACCCCAAAAAAGAAGAATGCATCAGAATGCGAGAACTATAGAACAATCAGTTTGATTTCACACGCAGCCAAAGTTTTACTTCAAATAACCAATAGAAGGACAATTACTTATTGGGCGATGACCAGTTTGGATTCTGGAAAGGAGGATTAACTCAGAATGCGATAGCAATTCCCTTTGTATTTTATTTACTTTTTTTGTTTAATCTTTCTATGTATTGTGATGCTAATGCTTGAATATAGTGTAAAACTAAAGCCTAAATATATAAGCTTTTTTCCTTTTTAATAGAAACTCGTACGTTCATCACCAATTGTTTCCTCTATACCAAATTCTCACCATGGACCACGGCCAAAAGACAAGTCAAGTTTATTTACCCCATTTCCTTCTCTAAATGCGAAAATCCTCTTGCCTCTTCATTTCATCTGATCTTAGTGCTCATTGGCTCATTCCCCTTTTGTCGTTTATTTTTTCATCATCTGCTACTCGCACTATTTACGCTCATTTCATGGTCTCGTCAACTTTTTACCCCCTTCATCTAAAGCAATTGCAAAATTATCCAACGTCGTTCCAAATCTCCTCCCGCATTAGCGAAATCAATGTGTTTTTTTCCTTCCCCTCTGCTACCTCTTACTTATTCCGTCTTATTTCGCTATCTTTCTCTCCTCTCCAATATTCGCCTGATTTTTTCACCACCTTTCCTCAAGTCCAAGCCTTCCCTCGTTTAATTGTTCCTTTCACAGCAGAGATAGTCCTCTTTGTGATGCAAATCTTTTGCCTTAATCCCACTGATAATCCTTTAGCACAATCAACGGGGTTCCTACCCGCTCTTTGTGCGGCAATGCCGTTTCCATTGTCTTGAATAACTTTCTTCTAGGCTGTCTCGTCACGTCTCTCCCTGAGTACACCCATCTCATTGTCTTCTTTCCACCTTCCCTTTCTAATCTTTCACCACTTCTCCTATTCATCACATCTCATTCCTTCCATGTTTATTTACTTTTCGAGTTATTTGTAAAGGTGTTGAAATATCTGCGCTTTCTTATTCTTCGCTCGTCCCCTATATCAATTAAGGTGGCTTAGGTTTGTCTACGTGAGTCAAGATAAACACTAAGTTACACCATTTTATTTGTTCACTTTAAAATAATTTCTCTCTGTGATGAAATAGCCACCTGATAGCAACGAGTTTTAAAGTAAAATAATTTATTTTACGCCACTACTATGATTTTGATGACCACTTTTGTTCATCCATTAGAGTCAATTGGAGGGCCTTTTGCGTGGAACTACCGCTTTTTTACTTTAACTGCGGCAATAATTCCCTAACAGCTTTGAGAAATATGCGGTAAAGTTCCTATCTTATATTTTTATTTCATTTCCCAGGACTCTTTGCAAACTATAAACAGGTTTATCTATAACCCTGAATGAGCTTCCTCTCCTTTTTTGCTGTGATTTGAGCAACATCCTTAAGAGTTCTCATAAAAATGTCCACTTTCACGGCTGAAAAACGGTAAAATTAGCCAGGAAGCCCTATTTTATTTTCATCTCAGTTCATACAACGCGCTTCTAAAATGCTGTATTCTAGTTAACAGAATATTTGAAGTAAGTGATCTTCGAGGCCAGAGCCATGCTAAGCCACCCTCCTTGGCCCATCTTCTTTTGTCTCATCTCCCGATCTCATCTCTCGCATTTTCCGTTACAGAGGACGTTCCGCCCCCAACGCCGCTCACCGAGTCCGTGGAAGACGCTTACATTTCGCGCACTTCCGCCGCCCCCGCCCTCTTCACCAGCCGCGCCACCAAGAAGGTCGTCGGACTGTCCGTCGAAGGAGCCGTCGTCCACGTCCTCGGAGCATTCGAGGTAAGACCACTCAAAAGAAAATGCGAATACGAGGTACGGAAATTATGTAATGAGACTGGAAGCGTAGCTTTTAACCGGAAAACCTGGGGATTTACAGTATTGAGAAATGATGGGGAAACATGATTTGCTCCGCCAGTACGAGTTTGAACTCCGTACAGTCATATTGTTGTCCGTGGGAATTTTTTTCTTGAGCTAGTTTTTTTCTATTACTTTCTGGAAATAAGTGACATTTGTTTCAAGGTTTATTTTCTTTAGACTTGGTCACAGTTCAAAGAAACTTTTACAAATCTTTAAAAGGTCTTGGGAGAAATTTTTCTGCCAAGAGCCGAGCCGTTCAGATGATTCAAGATATTTTCAGAGGAAGACTTTCCATTAATTTGAAAGAGAAATGTGCAATTGCGATATTGACTGAATTAAAAAATCATAAAAACCAGTCTCATTACTTTATTTACTCACCTCGTAATACGTGCAATTGTAACTTTTAATAGCATACCTCGTCCCCTCTCTGAGCCTCCGGAAAATATAAATTTTTTGTTTCGCTATGATAACCGAAGGTTCGGAAAGAGTTCATAATTTTTGCAGCCAAGTACGCTCATAGCTAACATAGGGGCTAGGAAAGTAAGCTAAGAATAATTATATTTCTATATTTAATGACGATTATAAAATAATGTTCTTGATCGTAAATGTGCTGGGGAAAGTTGAGGATTTTCTGAGGAATAGATCAATTGTATCTTGGCCTGCGTGGCTCATGCGTTAGTTTTACTCACTCCGAGTACTCAGTACGTGAAACCCTAATGCAACGTTGCTAACGTTGCTTTCCTAGCAACGTTGCATTAGGGTTTCCCGTGCTGAGCAATCGGAGTGAGTAAAACTTACGCATGACCAAGATGTAATTGATCTATTCCTCAGAAAACCTTCAACTTTCCCCAGCACATTTACGATCAAGAACATTATTTAGGAATCGTCATTAAATATATAATTATAATTATTCTTAGCTTACTTATCTAGCCCCTGTATCTTGATAATTAGTGGCTAACTTCATGGTATTTTTTAATCAAATAATAACGACAGGTCAAAACTAATTATGTTCTGCTCCGGTGACGCGAACAAGCGAGTGATTAACTTTTTACGTCACCAACGTGCAAAATCTTTCATAAGCAAAACTTATTAAGCCTGAAATAATTTTATATCCAAAATTTTATATGGTCATGATCGTGGAATAAAAGATCGATCGATTCGATTGTTTTGAAAATCAATAGTCTTTGGATCCATTGACACCATAAAATGACACCATAAATGGACTATTACACAAATAACTCCAAAATACCACTTCTTTTTTACATTTTTCAATCGTATAGGCTATATATAAATGTGCGCGTATGAAAATGCTCAGAACTCTGCATACAGATGCTGTAAAACACATTGAGTAAATATGCGGTGAATTTCGTCTGAATCTGTGGAAATTTGAGCGTAAGACCAGCCATTTTATCACATCCCAAGAGAAGTATGCTTCCATGTTTCATACCTAAGACCTACCGCAGCTGAAGTTTAACGTCAAGAAGCACTCCTTTTCTGGTAGTCTGGGCGATGTTTTTTATTCTCGTCATGATTGAGACGACTTTTAGATTTTATGATAGAAATTTAGCTTTTGGACGGCGTAAAAATATAAAATTATGTGTATGATGAAAAAGTGTTCTTTAAAACGTATCAAATTCTCAGTAATTAATGTCATGAATATCCATTTTTTAAGTTTTAAGGTGTTTCACATGCTTCACTCCATACGTTGTAAATACCTTCACAATCAACTTATGTTTATAATTGAGACGAATTTCTGATTTTATAATAAAAATGATGCATTTAGATGGATGAAAACTATATACTAATATTTCAGTCGAAAACTTTAAAATGTATCAAATTATCAGTAATTTATGTACTGAATATCCTTTTTTTAAAGATTTAATGTGTCTCATTTGCGTTACTTATACATTGCAAACTCTTTCACAGTCAACTTAGGTTTTGGGATACTGAAAAACGTGGCGCGGTGAGTATTTTTTTACAGTTGTGAAAGCGTGTAAACTACAGCCCTGTAAATATCTGCCTTGATCTCTACGTCAGAACTTGGAATTGTCTTTTCAAATAAGATCTCCCTGGAGCGTGTAGTCATAGCCTGTGATATGGGCTGGTATTTTTTTGGAAAAAATATTCAAAAATAGTGCGGTAGGAGTCTTCGGCAGAATCGGAAAAATGAGATATTTTTATTCGCAATTAGGCCAAATTCGATGATTATTTTATGAAATGATAACATGCTTAAACTGCCTTAGTTACAAAAATGCAACCATTCTGACATCTAGGAAACTTGACTGCTTCCACGCGAGCGCGTAAATATCGATTTGGAGAAGCTTGTAGAAAAATCGCGTCATCTTTAACTTTATCAACTCCGTCTTTGCAAATAATCGATTGTAGACAGTCCTGAGAAAGGCTACGCCGCTTGTTGCGATATATCGTATGTAGAGACTTTAGCGTCATCTACTTCAGGCGCAAATGAAAAAAGGTCTTTATATAAGACGATAATAGGTTATTAATTATTATTTTAATTGTTTATATTCAGTGAATTTGTTGACAAAAAACTGTGTTATGAATTTGTTAGGAAAAAGTCACGTAAGTCACCTGCATTGTCCGTATCAAAATAACAATCATGGCGGCAAGTCGTGAATGTGAGAAGCGATCCGGGCGGCATTATTGCTCAGCCAGTTGGTGCAATAACTTTTCTGGCTGCAGGTTAGACAAAAAAATTGCATTTTTCAACTGTTGATTTAGCAAATTAAGTACAGTGTTAATCAGATGGTTAGATGTTTTACACTTATGACCGAAGTCTGCTCTTACTTTTGTATGTAGTTGTGTCTGTTGAAGTTTTTGCAATAACGTAAATTGTGTCTTCGGTATCATTTTTTCAAAATAAAGTTTCTGTGAATTCCATTTGGTTTCTCTTCATTGGAAAACATGCACCAAACCTAAGAAATAATATCCAATTTCAGGAGACCTTGTAAATTTTCATCATTTGGACCAATATCGGAAGAATACGGAGGTCATGTTATAAGCAATTGCTCAAGGTTTCAGTGCTTCGGTTTAAATTTGGCGAGGTTATCGTGGTTGGGAAGCGCCTGACCGCTAGAGTGCTCTGCTAGTAAACCATTACCGTTGAGGGAAGGGGAGCGTCGCGGTTTTGGTCCTGTGTCTCCAGCTCGAGAGATCGACTTATATCTTCTTCTTCAGATCCCCAACTCCGATCCGGGCCCTTTCATTCGATAAAATCGGCCCGGATCTAGCTCGCGCCCGTCATAATGAGGCGAGAGAACCATATTTGCGTATTCATTGGGTGAAGCAAGGATTTAAGACGAGGCGAGGAGAATCGGTGTTAGGGTTGAAGAGGGGGGGGGGCGGGTTCCTTACCCTCCTTTCCTTCCCATTTGCACCTTCGCGGAAACCCGATTGAACACCGTGCCTCTCTCGACTGTTTAGCAAGTGTACCGCTGACTGAAACCGGAATAGAGGAGAGAGAGAGAGAGAGGAAATAAAGGTTTCGTTAACGTGAGGATCAATTATAGGAGATTTCCTCCCCTTCGCCCTTTTCTTTTTAATCTCGTGAGTGTGAGAAGTCAGGGTGCTGCGTACCTCCTCTCCGTCGATCCTTTACCAAGGCGTTCGAAATAAGAACACTCAAACTCTCACCTTTCTCTGCCATATTTTTCTTTATATTATCTTTCTAAGTAAGAAATAAATAACAAAGAGGAAAAATCAAACAAAACTAGCAATAAATAAACTGAAAAGTGTAATATGGCCAAACGATATAAAACTGAAGACCAAGTATACAGGGTGTCCCATAAATGTCACGCCACAGTGACACTGGAGCGAGGGCAGCCTAAGAGGAACCGAACCAGCCTAATATGACCTCAGTAAAAGTTGCACGGTTTTCGAGGTTTTGCCAAATTAAAGCTTTTTAAAAATTTCACTTTTTTTTCATTTCTAGTCCCAGAATTCACTTGAATAGCTCTCAGTTTGGCTCTCTGATGGGGCTACTGCCACAAATTAACAAACAAAGTACTCTATCCATCCCATTTTTTGAAAGCCGATAAAGTTAGACAGGTATAGCGGCTTTCGCGTTTCTTTTGTTTGTTCGGACCCCATGACCCCCCTCCCTCTCGGGCCTCTGTTCCAGGTAGAAATCGGCACATGAGTCACAGTTGGAAGATTAAAAGAGCGGTCCTAATGAGAACGTTAAATTATCCGATTGAATTCTGGGACTAGAAATGTAAAAAAAGTGAAATTTTTGAAAAAGCTTTAACTTGGCAATATCTCGAAAACCGTGCAATTTTTACTGAGGTCATATTAGGCTGGTTCGATTCCTCTGCCCTAAGCTGCCCTAGCTCCAGTGTCACTGTGGCGTGACATTTATGGGACACCCTGTATATAAAAAATATCACATAATTGTTCGTAGCACACTTCTCTTTGCATAAAAACGTGGGCATCGACCCAAAGACTTGGAAAGAGACTGAAGGTCGTAGAAATCTATTTTTGGGGGAGGCAGCGGCTTATCAAGGCAAGAAAGGATTGCTGGTGAAAACATATGGACAAGGAACATCGAAGACAGTCACCAAAGAAATATAGAGCAGACGGTTTTGATGGTATGGCCATGTGAAAAGAATGTAGCACAAGCGATGACCTGAAAAGATACTGAAGTGGCAACCACCAGGTGGGAGGAAAAAAGGACGACCACAAGAATACTGGATGAAGCAGATCACTCAAGATATGGAAAAGAGACAATTGCGAGGTGAAGAATGGAGAGATAAAGAGGTTTGGATAATAGGAAGCAAGCGACTCAAGTGGCGACGTATAAATATACCGAAATGTGACAGACAAAAAACTACAGAAACACTGGCAAAAAAACACAAGTAAGCTCCTAATATTTCGATGGCCTTTTTCGGAGAAGAAATGAGAACTGACTGCCCCCTACCTGACTACTTTGTCTGCCTCCCTTTGCCTGGTTGCGGTAAATACGTATATAAATATTCAAACAGAGAGGGAGAAATATAGTAGATATAAACTCATAAAATTGACGAACACAATAGTGGTGTGAGTAAGGAATGATGGCCGATTCCAAGTGGAAAAATTTCAACTGGACTGGAAATCTAACCACGGACCTTCTGATGTCAGAAACTCAGAACACCAAGCTACCCAATCTTTCCATCTTCATACAATCATTGTGTTTGTCCATATTATGTGTTTCTATCCACATTCTTTTCCCTCTCTTTATTCATATAGTTATTATAATTATTATGTTGGAGCCCTGCTGGACTACGCAAGGTACAAACTTAAAGCCGTTTTGTTGGCTTCGCCTTTCTGTGCGTTTATATACGTATATCCTATTCCTGCTACCCGCCCTTAATCCCTCCACTCCCTCAGGCCACGTTTTAAAAGCGAAAAAATGAATTTCAACCATCCTTGCTTATACCAACGTCATTACCCTCTCAGGTTCCTTCCGTCTTGGATAATGAATGAGCCCCTCACCCCTCCCCTCTCTCTTGACTTCGTCTTCTCGTGCTTAGTCTCGAGAAATTCCCTAAGCTTCCTACTCCTCACCTCACGCGTGCAAATACGTGCGGGTACCCTCTCACGCAGACCCGCGAATTATTCAGCGATTTCTCTCACGTCTCTTCCTCCTTGCCTCTCAGCCTTTCCTCCTCCTCCTTCTTCTCCTCCTCTCCCTGCACCTCCCCACTCCTCACATCCCCAGCTACACACCCCCAGCTCTCATATAGTTACGTTTGATTTGCTTCCGTGAGATTGCGCCCGCTACTCTTTTCTTTCAGTGCACTAGCCAGCCACGGAGGCATTGTCTCAGGTGAGGATAAGGTCGTTCTGTATCGATTGCATTCATCCTACGTACAAGTCCTCGTCACGTAAACAAGTCCGTTATTAGTGTGCCTATTTCGGTATGCGTAGTATAGATTTTTTAACAATTTTGTTGACGGTAATGCATTTGTAGTCATATTTGTACGACCTGCGCCATATATTTGCTGATCTCCGTGGGGATGATATTGGCAGAAAGTGCTCAGATAGCTCATCAAGGAGGTCGGTGTGGAGGAAATAGTTAAAGGTTGTTATAAAGACGTACATACCCACCCAATTATCAGGAGCTATTATCAGGGATTATTATTATTATTATAGTTACTTTAGTAACATTACCCTTCCGAGTCCTTGGCAGGCATCGGTTTTCATTGCCATCATAATGGCCGAGAACTCGAGAGGGGTTGGGCAGTACTCGCAGCCACGTGCGACGCCCGTCGGATGTTTAGCTACGCTGCGGTTGGGTCGTGCGTACGGATAAGACGGAGGGACCCAAGTAATACGGCCTTCTGAATGCGAGCTGAAAGTGACTCAGCCTGTGCCACGCAGAACGGAATGCACTTGATGTTCTCTAGCAGCGAGCCCTTAAATCCACCGAGCACACCTATAATGAGGACAACCAGTTTAACAGAGTGCCCTGGATACATTTGCCGAAGCTCAAAAATCAGGTCTTGATATTTCGCCCGTTTCTCTGCCTCATTCGCATCCATGTTCGTTTCAGCCGGAGCCGAAAACTCTGTCACTAACATGAAGAGTGAGAGATGGTCTAGGAGAACGATATCAGGCTTGGTCGCCTTCAACTGCTCGGTGGTAGAAGAGGAGTAATTATTATTATTATTATTATTTTCCTATTACTTCTGTAACTTTCCCCTCCGAGTCCCCGGCTAACATCGAGTTTCGTTGCCGTCATAATGGCCGAGAACTCGAGAGGGGCGGTGCAGAGTTCGTAGCCGCTTCCGATTAACCCATCGGATCAGTGGCTACGCTGCGTTCGGGTCGTGCGCACGAAGCAGACGGAGCGACCCCAACAGGACGGCCGTCTGCATGCGGGCTGCAAGTGATTCCGCCTGTGCCACGCAAGCAGGAATACACTTGATGCTCTGTATCAGCCCTTGATTCCAACGAGCACACCTATGACTAGGACTACTAGTTTTACAGAATGTCTCGGGTACATCTGCCGAAGTTCGAACAGCAGGTCTTGATATTTCGTCCGTTTTTCCGCCTCTTTCGAGTCCAAGTTCGTATCGGCCGGAGCCGAAAACTCAATTACGAACATGGAACGAGATTGGCGGTCGAGGAGAACGATGTCAGGCTTGTTCGCCTCCAACGTGGTGGGGAATGAGTAATTCCACCAGATTTTTATTTTGTCGTTTTCCACGACGGACTCAATATCTTCAGGGGCACATAAACTTCGCCGATAGCGTAATGATGTCGTAATTATTATTATTATTATAGTCTCAGTATGAAAGCGGTGGTGTAATATGTGTAAGGTGGTCGTTTCCTACCCCGGTAAATAGTGAATAATATCAATAAATGAGAGCTCATTATACTGGGTATATATATACATTTTGAGCATGACCTTAAGCTGACGCCACGCATGCCCGTGACGGCGGTGTTGATACATGACAACTAGCAGCCACACATAGTAAAAACATTCATCTGTTAAGACAATTTTATACCTCCTTTCATCTGACAGCCATTCATCATCTACCCCCCCTAAATGATTCAAGCCAGCCGGCCAACAGAGCCTCCCCCTTCTACACACCACCTCTTTGCGTCAGTTAATCAGATAGATCGCAGAATCTCCCTTCAACAAATATACCCTCACGCTCGAAATATACGTAAATGTAGATATTTGTGTGCTTTGGAACCCTCGCCAATTTTAGGTCGGTCAAGCTTTGTGATTTTTTTCTTATTATCCGTCCGGCAATCTCTTAAATTGGTTCCCTCAGATGGAATCCCTTCTGATTTAATTAAAAGGCGATCGGGAGAAAATTAGTTTTGACCTCAGACCCGAAGAGACTTGTCAACTCTTTAAATATCCAGTGCGATTCAACTAATGCTCTTATTTTATCCCTCACCATCTAATTATCTCAATTTTATGTTTAAAGCTGGAATAATTTTTGCATTTCCATCTATTTTAGGTATTACTGGTCAATTTGTTGGCCATAAGTTAATTGTTAAATTTTGTTTTTATTTATTTCTTCTTGTTATCCCGTATGACTAGAAGTTACTAGAATCTCCCGTTTCATGTTTCAATCCTGCATTTTTTTCTCCTGACCGATATATCCCTCCTACTAGTCACCATTCGGAATGAGGAAAAGCGTGATATTTTCACGGGATTTCCGATTGGGAAACTATTTTACCGTCTGAATATTTTACTGGGAGGGATGCTATCATGCCATATATATATCCTTTCTTTAGGAAGGGAATTATTTATTTATTCATTAAATTTACCTCGGCTTTTCCTCGGTTTGAATCAAGAAATTTCTACGTCGAAGTAGTTTAGCTACAGTATTGTCCAATCGACCTATTAATTTGGAACCACTTTTAAAAAAATTGAGGGTAGGTCGGGTACCTACCCTCGATATTTTAATCTGACCTACCCTCGATATTTTTAAAGTGGTTTCATTTTTAACTACACATTTGTTGGATTCTGTATCGTATATGAATCGAATTATTCATGAATGTCATTCATTTACACTGTCGAATATTCCCCTTAAATGTTGACACGTTTTAAAACTTAAAATGCTGATCGCAGAAAAGTCGTGGACATTCACGTGCATCGTTTTTCCTACTATTTACCTCGAAGCATTCCCATTATAAAGAAATTTTCACCACACATGAGTTGGAATCAATTCCGACAATTTAATTTACATTCCTCGTAAATCATATGTTTAATTACGAGGGGGCGTGAGATGAGCAAATGAGTCGGGGATGATTACGTGAGGTGCAACTGAAAACAAAGATTAAGTGGAGGAGATGAAAGTTTAATTTTGCGATAACATTTACGTTCAACTCCAACCGTACGGTGTTTGTTAACTCACGGAATTTACAAAAATAACTGAAATTACTTTGGCAAATTGTTGTTTTAATCTACGGACATCCGTTTTTCGCAGGAAAGTGCCCGTGGGAGGGGACAATATCCGTTGAAACTCAACAGGCGCGCGCATGAAGAGCGCATCAGGAAAGCACAGAACGGGCTACAGATGAATTGCGTGCACTGGTAAATGCTATGCGGCCGTATAAAATCTCGGGGAAATTTCCCTTTATGAATATTCACTTCGCATTTCACCGGTTCGGAATGAGGAAAAGCGTGATATTTTCACGGGCGGTTAGCGTTTCATTTTGAATTCTGTTCGTTCCTTCCTCCCTTCGCGAAAGGCGGAAAGGGAGTAATTCCTGGAATCCTCGAACGGAACTGCTTTTTTTTACGTCTTTTTATTCGACCCTTTTGAATTAAGATTAAGCTGGGTTTACTGCTGGTTAAAATGGTGGGTCATTTCATTTGGGAGGATTAAAAATATTCCCTTCGTCCATAAAATCGTCTCTTGAAAATAACAAAAGAAAATTCTTTCCTAATTTTTTTTTTATTTTTCCATCCATTCTTTTGCGAAACCATAGGAGTAGATTACGAATCAGTTTTCATACTCCATTTGAACTCCATTGTTTGTTAGTGATGCTGCATGTCGGAGGACGCTATTATTGCCATTATCTATTCATGAACTAAGCCAATGCCTCTTATAGTTGCGTTGTTCCAATCTTATTTAAAACCATAGGTTTATCTTTCGCGATCTTTTAAGACTATACCGAGGCGTATTAGCTCTCTACAAGACATTTCAACGAAATGCAAATTATTTCGCGATTGAGAAAATTTTAGCATGGCCGCACTGAGTGATTTTAAGGGGCTATTAAGGTTACTCTGGGATTTTGTGAAACTTAAAGGGATCTTCCCTCAATGATTTACAAAGGAAATTATTCCAGAGGTAGTTTTTGCTGCTCTCAAGAAATATAACAATAGTACCACTTATCAACTCTTCTAAAGCTTAGCATAGATCCCTCTTTTACTTTCTTTAAAAAATAAATGTTCATTAAAATAAAGAAATCCCATGGATTAAATGGACCTCCATGCCTACCTTCTATTCTACCACTAGACTGTCCAGTGTGAGGTCTTACAATTTTACCTCTACATGTACGATTATTCGCCATCATTAAGAAGCATTTCTACTTCAAATTCAATTTAAGTGGAAGTTAATGAAATGGAATGTCTAAACTATTTATGGAAGATGATCAATTGTGTAGGAGATCCAGAAAAGTTAAAATCGCCCATGAAAATTCGGATTATCATAAATACGAATGAAAGCATAAACTCCATTTTTTTATCATTAGTGTCTTCTGCTATTTATGCTCCCAACGTTTTTCCTACTTCGCTTGTTCGGCAAAATTGAGAGCATTTTGGAAACCTAATGACGGATCCGATTTGTCGTAGAGGAGTGAATTGTGTTAATAAGGGGTAGAGCGAGAGATAAACTCATAAGATAAGGAATGTTATGAGTCTGAAGGACACGAGAGCGTACTTAAAGCAGAGTGTGAGTGTACCTGAAAAAAAGTGGTGGACCATAATAAGACCGATCCGAGTATGCGGAAGAGAGAAGCTGAATGTAGTAGTCACCCTGAGAGTAGACAAATCAGAGCGATTGGATTCCTTCACCTATCTCGGAAGTATAATCACGTGGGACGGAAGAAGTACAACTGCCATCAGCGGGAGAATAGCCCAAGCTTAGAAGGAGTTCATGGGCAATTGACAACTGCTTTTCTCAAAGATGATAGGAATACAAAACAGGAAACAGAATGTGAAAACGTTCGTGTGGAGCGTAGCACTCTATGGATCGGAAGCATGGACCATTGGAAAAGCTGACCAGAAATGACTAGAGGCCCTCGAAACCTGGTGCTGGAGGAGGATGCTGTATATAAAATGGACGGACAAAATATGAAGTGAAGTGTACAGAAGATTATAAGAGGAAAAGATCATATGGAAAACTGTAGAGAAAAGAAGAACCAGTCGGATTGGACACTCCCTTATACACGATGGGTTTGTAAATAACATAATTGAAGGTGGAATAGAGGGAAAAGTCCCCAGAGGAAGACCCAGGAATAAATGACCTAATGGACGAAATAAAGAGTAAAGTTCACAAGAAGAAATACGAGGGTCGCTACAAAAGTTTTGATATACACAGAAACTTAGAAACTTGAAATAATTTTGATAACTATGTTTTCTCAAAATACTCGCCACAACATTCAATACATTTTTGCATTCTCGTAAACCAGTTCTCAAAACAGTTTTTCCACCCATTTTCCTCGAGTGCTGAAAGTACACTTTTGTAGGTTTCAACAGCTTCTTCAGGGCGGGAGAACCTTCTTCCACGCATGCGGTTTTTGACTGTATGGAACAGGAAATAATCACATGGGGCCAGGTCAGGACTTTAAGGTCAATAAGTCATAAGTTTAACCTCTATGGACTCCAGGAACGGAATTGTAAGGTTGGCCATGTGCACAGACGCATTGTCCTGGTGCGAGACGATTCCCCGCAGTCCTGTCTTCGGTCGTCGTTCTTGAAGCTTTCTGAAAACTTTTGGTAGACATACTGTTGTGCACCACGGAGCAGTAACAGTTCTTTGTTCTTCCAGGGGAACAGTTGCGGCATGACCGCTTTTGTAGAATAAAGCTGCAACCATTTTCTTTCCGCGACTTCAAGGCCGCTTACTATTTGTTGGTGGATGTTCGTCGGAAAAAATCCATACAGTAGACTGGCACTTCTTTTCGGAATCGAACTAATAAATTCACGTTTCTTCACCAGTAACCATGTCAGAAACGCGCCTAGAGTTGCCTCAGTCAAATCTTTTCAACACTTTTTTGCAACAAGGATTTTTTTGTGCCTCTGTCAAAGTGTGAGGCATCCATCGAGATGAAACTTTCCTGACTCGAAGATTTTCGTGCAGGATTTTGGAAACTGCCGGCGATGCAATCTGTAGTGATGCTTCAATGTTCTAAAATGTCACACGATTGTTTACGCGCACCCGTTTTTCCACAGCGGCGATGTTTTTCTCACTCACTGCAGTCGCCGGACGCCCGCTCCTCTCCTCAAATTTCAACAAAGTTCGACCTCTTCTAAATTATTGAAACCACCGAAAATTTGTCACATGGGAAGGAGCAAGGTGCCTAAAGGCCCGTTGCAAACGATCAAGGCTTTCATATTCGTTTAAACCACTTTTAAATTCATAAAGAATCATTGCAGGAAAGTGCTTTCTTGCCGGCTCCATTTTCACAACACCGGAATGCCGCGTAAAACTTATTAGCGACAGCGATAAGCCGAGCAAGTCGCAACTTGCTCGCGTTACTCGGAAAGTACGCCGCTGTCGACCCACTTTCTTCACCCGCAACCAGCAACCAACAACACAGTTTGTCTCAAAACTTTCGTAGTGACCTTCGTACCAGGAGGTAAGGGAACTAGTATTAATTAGGTAAGGGTGGATGGCTGCAGTCAACCAAGCTTAGGACCGAACAACCAATGAATATAACAAGGTCGTATGGAGTAAATGGAGTCAGTTTTACAGACCTATCACCGAGTATTTTACATTTTAGACTTTGATTTCTCCGAAAGAAAACAGCGTGGTAGTTATTTATGTAGTTTTATTTATGCATATTTTAGTCCTTGCCTCCTCCTCCCCCGCAGTCAAGTAATCTGTAGCCTACTTAAATGCCTTGAATTTACCAAAAATAATCTCCCTTCGAAGGTTCTCATACTCCCTGCCAATAAAGGGACTGTTCTCATGTAATTCTTAGTTCTCAACCCAATAGACATTCTCTCGTGCAAATCCATTCAGCATTCCATCACTATTTCCTAATCCTCCATTCACCCGTGTACCAGGATTAACTGCTAACTACTAATGGAGTAATCATTATGTTGTAATTAACTACAACTGCCATTAGAAGCTATAGTGCGATAACCTTTCAAACTGAACGCGTATCCACCATGCTTGCCTTTGGAAATCCAGGTCGGTAGTTTGGTATCAAGCATTGTGGTGTCAAGTATTTGTTTTAATTTTTCATATTCAATCAGTCAATCCGCAATTTCTGAGTCAAGGGACTGTACCAAAGATGAAAAAGGGAAAAAACATCTTCTTATCATTGATAAGTCAATCGGTTAATGCTTATTTAGTGGTAGATACAATTTTCCGTATGCTAAAATCAGAAATGCTGGAAAACCACCGTTTCAAATGATCCTAAATTTGTCGGTGCACTTTGAGGTGTTGGAAAAAGATGATGAAACCGCAATTCAGAAACACTACTACACTCTACTACATTAGGCACACTCTTTAGCTGTAATGAAACTAAATGTTAAATTGTTTAGGAGTTAGCGAAAACTTCTTAAGTATTACGTAGAATATTTTTTTGACGATCGGTTTCACCAATTAGTCGACATCATCGGTACTTGCTCTATTTAGTAGGACCTGAACAGGACCAGAACCTTATGAGGACCTCATCAGGACCAGGATGAGTCTCATCAGGACCTGATGACGTCGACTATTTGATGAATCCGGTCGTCCAATAAATTTTCTACGTAAAACTGACAAAGTTTTTGTTGATTCTTGAACATTTATGTCGGCCCCGGCGGCGGCGGAAGAAAGTCCTCACCTCCTAACCTGAGGGTCGCGGGTATGAGTCCCGCCTGATACTGCTCAGGACATGGGTGTTTGTGACCGTCAAATTAGTTAATTGTAAGAGAGGACTGTGCGGACCTAAATTCGCTCACAATAAAGACAGCATTATTGAAAATTTTTACAAACTATGACTGCAACAATTGAATTTGTTAAATTTTTGTGTTATTTTATGGTATTAAACCATTTGTAAAGCAGTCTGCGCATCTTGCCAAATGGCAAGTTTGGAGGAGCGGCTCGGTGAAGAAACAGGCGGGAAGGGATCTGGCAGGGAGGGAACGGGGCAATTTGACGAGACTGGGGGGGGTCCCTTTTTAAGAGGGGAGGTAGAAGGAGAAGATGAAGAGGGGGACTCACCCCTCCCCCCCCCCCGTCGAAAAGGAGTCAACCCGTGTGGAAGGAGGCTCTAACTGGGAGAAAGTATCATCTCAACCCGACTCCCGACTTAATGAGCCCATTAGGTTATCCACGTGCAGTTTTCCAGCGGCAAACAAATGCTCGCAATTAATCTCGGAAGTAGGCTGAAATTCAATTTCTGCTTGCCTGCCGCCTTCTATTTTTCGGGTCCGTATGACGAATACCGTCGTTATGCCTTGTGTGCTTAGTAGACTCCTCTTCTTGCTGCTTGGCAACTCAACTCTCCGCATGCGACGCAGAGGCGACGAAATGCGCAGCCTTGTTGAATTCGCGTGGTGCTCTCGTCTGCCGGCGTTATTTCGTGCCGTCGTCGAGCAGCATGCTTGCTTGTTTTTTATCAATAGTTCTAAAGTATAGTGTTTTTTTTCATCCTCCTTCTGCGTTACTACTTTATACATTTGAAAAAAATCAAGCTGTAATTGGCGATAGTACTTCTTGTCAATCGTAATACGCTACTTCTTGGACGGGAAGACGATGAAAAACATCGCCCCTGTATGTTTCCGTAACGTTAGGAAACTTTGGCCGTAATCCTTCGTACCTAGCTTGCTATCCTCATCTTAACTTACCCGTTACACTGTATCAATGTCAGGCAATAAGAGGAGAGCTTTATCCTAACATTTTCAAAAGTTGATTTCCAGATTGTCAATGTTCATATATAACTTGACAATGAAACATAACTAACCGTAAATATAGTCCGTATTTCGCTTATTATTCATGTTTAGTTCCTAAAATATTTAAATAAACAGCTCCTTTGCAACCATTTTGAGTTAATTTTGAAAAGAAACGATCAGTAATTGGCGGTTATACTTCCTGTCTATCGTAATACGCTACTTCTTGGACGGGAAGACGATGGAAAACTGATCGCACCCGTTCGTTTCTATAACGTCAGGAAACGTCGACCGTAATCCTGTGTTATCTTACGGCGCCAGGCTTAAACCATTTATTATTTGTTAACCATCAATACATCCTTCAGCGGTCGAGAAATGAGATAGTACATTTTTTTCATTATTGTCTCCAGATAAATCAGTAAACCCATAATGAAATTAAAATGCTGATTCATTCAAAAACAAATATTTAAGCAATTTGTTTCACGTCCTTTCATCATTTTGGAATATTGATTTTATGCTTGTCAGAGATACATTGATGTAAAGGATCCTACGAATAGGGTTTGACCTTATTTTATTTCTCTATCGATTAATGCTAAACAGTTCTTTGAATTGATGCAGGAATCGTATTTTTTGGGACAAAATGTCAATTTCACATAAGTAATATCATCTGCAAAAAAAGTCTGGTTCTTCCCTGGCTACAAATCAGGTCAAGTCCTCTATCTCTGCCAACGCATCGATGATTAAAGTATCACACATCGCATTCTTGGCTCTTAAATCCTGAAGCTGATAAGCCAGTCACGTATCTAAACGCCTGAGGAGATGGAGGAGCATATCCCGCGTACAACCTGTGAGTCGTTAGTCTTCGATGTTTCCCGGGAAATAATTAGTTTCCACGTCTCAGGATAGCGTAATTTGGAATAAAATTGGGATGAAAAATAAATATTTTGTGTGAGTGTCAACCGTTACTTACATCACAAAATCCTACTTATGTTTACGCAATGATGCCGTGGAGAGGACCATTGCACTTTTGGTACCTATAGACTGTAAATTACCAAATTTCGTAGCAATTTTTTGCACTGATCCGTGAATGTTATTCGAAACACACCTGATATTGTATCAAAGATAGTTTTTTTATTTCGTCGCTATCTGAGAAACAACAAAATTCTTTATCAAACGTATTTGATGCCATTATTCTGTGCTTTATGACAAAATAGATAGATTTACATTTTTGGTACCGTATTGTTAACGCAAATATCTTTGACGTAGGTCGAGTTTTTTATGCGAATCAAAATTAACCATTTCAAAGATTACACCTTAAAAAACACAGACCCGCTGAGAAATTAAAACATTTTCCTTGTTGGATAATTATACCATTAGCAGGTTCAATCAATAGCACATCTTTCCAAACGTGAGGTAATAGTAATAATTTTCTTTCGAAATTTACAAAATATTTTGTTTAAGTGTCAGACGGAAAAATTTTAATAGCTGTGTTAACCCCACTTGGATAATTTCATTGACACGACCTGGGTTTCGGCACTTTCGTCGCAAAAACCTGAAGGTGACACGAAGTGTCGATACTCGGATATGTCAATAAAATCATTCAAGGGAAATCAGCAAAGTAACTTTAGTTCTTCCGTGGTAGGTAACTTCTACAAAGTAAAGCTTACCACCATATGTTTTGTAAAATAATATACATCACATATTTCTACTAGTTGACGCCCAAAATTACTGCTATTTCATTACTAAATTGTTCTCCTCCGAGAAGGGTAGCATTTTCACAAAAATATTGTCAAGTTCCGCAGACTCTCGTCTTCTTGTTCTTGGCCAAATCGAACAGATTTATTGTGCTCCTGTATTAAAGGTGGCGACAGCTTTTTAAAGACTGCGAGACTTGATCTGAAAGCTTCTCCGAAAAGGGCGTTGATCTAAAGCGAAGGTTGTCGAGTATACGATCCCCTCAGCTTCGACCTCCATCGAGGCCATTGAGACGATTTGATTCTTAATATTTGATAAAGGAGTGAGAGAGAGAGAGGAATGTGAAGAATAAGTTAGTCTCAGTTCTTCAAGAAAAAAATCCGTTTGACATCATGCTTTAAAAATTCAGCTGAAGTAACCGGGGATTTGTATTGTCAGCATCAGAAATAAATGATGAGATTTGGAGAGAGTGAGAGCTAGCGTCCCCGTTATTCAAGTGAATGTGCATAAAACTGTTGCGATTGTATTTTTTATGGTGGGTTTGTAACGATTCCACTTGGGATTTTTGCATATAATGAATTATTCTCGACAAATCTAGTTTATGTAATATCTTACAAGGCTACGGAGTTGCGTGATAGGATGTTGAAATATAGGGAGAAGTCAAAGGAAAGGCAAGTTGGAGGGAAATACGTAAGAAAAGAGATGGAAAAGAGAATTCTTATAGCTAGTTAATATTTTTTTGTATTTTTAACAGTTGGAACGCAAATTATAGCGTTTACTCTTCAAGATAATAATTTTTAATACTCGTCTTCGGTTTTTAATGAGTCTGGGTCATGTTATTCTCCAAGAGCTACAGACTATCCGTCTATCTTAGCCACGGTCACACTATTCCCTCAATCCCTCTTCCTGTATTTTACTGGCATGTTCATTCAAATCTCTTCCTCGTGAAACTCTCCAGTTGGTTTGATTGGTTTAATACGGAAATACTCTCTCGTACTCTCATTCTTTTCTCTCTCTAACCATATATGATGTGTATTTTTCTTCAGTATCATTATTTTTGCATACTCTAGTTACTGTCGGGTCAATTCTATCTTGTTTCTCCTGTAAATTCCCTGACTGGTGTTCTAATCCTGCTTTTGAATATTGTATCAGATACTTGTTGCGTCAAGTTGAATGATAGAGGCGACCAGCTATCCTGTTAATTTTGATGATTCTCTCCTATATTAATTTTTCTTTTAATCCGGAGCTTGTATTTGTCATTCCCAGCATATTATCTCAAGGGCTAATTCAATTATTCAATTATCAACTATTTGATTTGAAAATATTAGTATAATAAAATGGAACCAAATTTCTACATAGCAATGTCAAATGCAATTCAGAGCATATTAATTACCATTCTATTGAAAAAAATTTTAATATCTGCAGAGTTACTGACGTGACCATTGGTTCAGGAATGCACACGAACTAATACGAAATAAAATCAAGGATATGCATGGGAGAGATATTGAGTGACGTCCTTCGATGAGACAACTTTCATTTTACGGGTCCGTAAATACTTAGTGTTGTTAATCGCTCTAGTTTCTATGTATGCTGAAAAAATAGAACATACATTATTTTGAAGCAGTTGGATTGATAAATGCAAGAGTTTTTGCTTCCCAAGCGCGATTTCCCCCTGATTTGACTAAAGTAGCAATCGGTACGCTTATCCACGTAGAAAGTCAGTTACATGTCCTTTCCAATTTGCTTTCTACTTGTTGTGACGTAAGTAGATAAGGATCGATCGTTACTGTCTGCTTGGCATCGCCGAAACAAATGGTTTGAATTTGACAGTCCTAAAGCCGACTTTTTATTTATTTTTTGCGTAGATTAGGGAGATACGAGATGTGGCTCAATGAAGTTTAGACGCAACCCATTCGTACTCGAAACGGATTGACAGGATGTGTAGTGCACCCTTCCCCCCAAGCTACCGCGGTGGGCGGAGCGATCCAAACGAGGCATCAGCGTAATTGAAATCTTTGGGGACAAAAAAGGGGGATAACTTCTTTACTGTGGTTCAAGTACACTATCGTTTACGTAGTGCTTGTGTAGAGGGTCTTTATGGAGGATATGACAGGACGTTAATCAAATGTAATTGGATTCTTGTTGTACTGGGAGGGAGGGGAGGAAGGGAAGTTGATCACTATCTTAATCACTTAGGTTTTAGGCGACTTAAGGAAACTTTAAAGCGTCGCTTGTAGATTTACCACTTTCTAAACATTAAATACTATTCGTATATCCATGTAATTTTCACCATTTGTGTCTAGACGTGAGAATCTTTGGCCGAAACACTCCCACATACTTTGCACTTCACCAACACCTACGTATGTAACCTATGATTAAACGTATCATGCATCATTTTCACATATTTCCTGATACCCGCAACGATACTGCGCGTTTCACAAACGATTATAGCATTAGGTTTTTGGAAAGTGACTAGAAACAGAGGTCTGTGCAGTGGCGTGCGTATGGGTTGGGGTCTGACTCCCGCCTAGGGCGCTTACATGGAGGGCGCAATACAACATGAAAATTCCCTCCCCGCCATAAAAGGTAGGATAATGTTGAAGTGAACACAGTCATGCTCTTATGCAGTGAGACAAATGAACAGAATATATAGGAACAAAAAGAGGAAAATGGAGAAATAAATAAAAGTGTAATGCACCATCCGTTCCGTTTTTCCCTGGGCACTAGAAACCTTGGGTTAGCTACTGGGTCTATGTTATGCCTTTTGTGCATTTAATTCGCTGGCCTACACCTTTTGCATCCATCGTATAGTTTTTAAAATGTTCTCTGTAAAATAATGCCGTTAAATTAATGTGCATTTACAGTAAATTGGTGATTATTACGCATTAAAACCATACTATTTCCCTCATCTAGCGATAAAATATCTAACTACTCTAATGTAATTAGCAAATACGTTGTGAGAGGAAAATTCGTGCAAATCCGACAGTAGACGGACGAGTAAAATTGGCAGCGACGGAATAGGAACCATTTTTTTCCGGAACTCTTTCTTTTCCACTCTTTCGCGTGCGAAAAGGTAACGGAGTTTATGGGCAGGGCGGAAAATGAGGCATTAGACAGGGAACAGAGGATGGGTGGAAGGAAATCCGGCGAATGCGTTAATCAGCTCGATACCAAAGACGCCCAAGAGACCGTAGTTTGAACCTACCATCCAAAGGATAGATAACCACACAACTGTTCTCTGCTCACAGCGATCAGGTGGGAACCTTCTGAGCTATGTGCCTCTATCCGTCATTGGTCTTTCAATCCTAAGATAAATTGACTCCAGCCCTCCACCCTTCCCTATCTAATGCTAGTTCCCACACCTCCTGGTAGTTTTTCCTATGTACTAGACTCATTATTCGGTCACAGAACTTATTCCTGGGTCTTCCCTTATGGTATTTTTTCACTATTATAACCTCAGTTACGTTCTTCACCAATCCATTCTGACTCAGAGTGTGTCTAATCCATCTGTTACGTCTTTTCTGCATGGTGTTCCATATGGTCCTTTCCTCTTCTACCCTTCTGTTAACTCCGTTATCCCCAGAAAAAATTAAATCATCTCCGTCATCGCATGGGTTTGAACTGGAATCATCGGAATAGGAAACTAGTACTCTATTCAATTTGGCTATCAAACCCCTTTCACTACTCTTTGCTTGGAGGAATGAGAGGGGAATGCCATTTCCTTCTTTGACGTTATACCAAATAAGAGCGAGAGGGGAAAGAATAGAGGGCGGGAAATCTTCTAGTGGGGGAGGGAAGTGCTACGTGGGGATTGGTGGTGGAAAGCGTGGGTGGGTTTTTGGAAGAATGAGTGACTCAGAATGGTAGTAGGAGAAATGAGGAGAGGATATGGTCGGAGCGATAAAAAGATCGATAAGTTAATAATCAAAGTGGAAACCTCGGGGAAGCAATTCCAGAAATGCAACCCGCGGACGGTGTGTTTGCGTCTGTGTATTTTTCGAAATTCAAGATTGAAAAAAAGTTATGGGCGGGACTTTTTCGTGAGTTCTTCCCAGCCCCTCCGCACTCCCTCACACGCCCCTTGCCTCTCTTTTTTTCTCCGTAGCATCCCCCCTTTATCCCACCCTTGCAACCCCCTTCAAACACTCCCTCCCCCTCCCTTTCGTCGCCTCCCGTCGCGCTTTTGTTTCCGTTTGTGCGGAAGCGGTGCGCCGCTGCAGTGTTTTGTTTTTCGTGCCGAAGTGTTTATTGTGCTGAGCGTATGTATCCACCCCTACTATTACTCTCCCTCCCTCTTGCCACCGTGTCTACTCCTCCCGATACCCCGCGGCGTCGGGCACAAAAGGAATAAGTGAGAAGGATGAGGCAGGGTGGCGGTTGTCTTCGCGTGGGAGAGGAGGGAATATGCTGACGGTGGCTCTAGTTCAAACGAATGCGAGTAGAAGCAGTCCGCGGAATTTTCTAGGTCAGAGCAAGGAGTTAGGAACTTCAGAGGCTGCGGGTGTTATGTTTTCACCGCCAACATCATCACGGCATCGACTTAAGTACCTGCGCTGTCCTATATCATTTTGGAGATACGAACTCATTGTGGGGAACGACAAATGTATAATCGGGCAGAATTATATTTGTATAGTAAAATTGTGGAAAAATGAAGTGTATTCATTGAAATTATAATCAAATTATTTTATTTCCACCACCAGGCAGTTTGTGGTCGATCGAACCTGATACCGTTCGTCTAGATTACCTAATTTTTTTAATGATTGGTTGTTCAATCCTGAGATTGGTTGACTGCAGCCCTCCATCCATTACTTTACAGTTCCAGCTATAATAAGCGTAAATGCTGAGGATGTGAACTTAGACTTCTGTTTTAACAACGCCAAATGCACCCCGGGACATTTTGTAAAACTCATTGTCCTCATCGTTGGTTTGCTGGGTAGAATTAGGGCCTAAAATATCGTTTAGATGACCAATATAACCATTTGAAATCGCTCATAAAGGTCAAATCGTTTAAACAATATTGATATATTCTTGCACCAAAAAGCAGATGCATCAAGTCTACCATTCAAAAGCGTTTTAAGAGATACTAACCATAGTAAAAAAAAGAAATGAGCCACGCTTCTCACTAAGCAGTAGGCGTAGGCAACGTCAGGCCATAAGGAGTACCATACTAACATTTTGCGTGTAGAATTAGTGTGGTAATATTTACTCCGTGCTTATTATAGTTGCTAAAATTCTAAAATAGAATTTAAATATGGTATCCATTAGGAAGGAATCTAGCTCAAATTAACATTTTTATAAGTAATCAACCAGTAAAGATATTTTTGTTGAAAATCAGAGAATCTCTCACTGGGTTTCTAAACTTTCAGGGTCCTCTCTTCCTGAAGTGCTTCCTTTTCGCCTCAGCATACGATCTACCCTTCTCCATCCCATCCATAAAATGTATATTCTCTTTCTTCCTTTTCTCCCTTGGCCAACATCCTTATCCCTATCAGAGTATTTAACCACCCATTATCCCCCATTACTTCCTCCAGTCACTTACACTGCCTATTCCGGATTTCATTCTAAAGTTTCCTTTCCTCGCCCACCATCTCAAGCACTTTCTCGTTAGTCTTGATTTCTTCACCTTCTTCACCCTTCTTCACCCTTCTTCACACTCACATCTCAAATCCCTGCAGCCTATTTTCTTCGTCTTCCTGAGGGCCCACGTTCTAATATCCTTCCCTCTATCACACTCATGAGCATCCCATCGCCCGCTTCCCGCTTGCCCAATATCCTTCCCTCTATCACACTCATGAGCAACCCATCGCCCCTTATTACATCCTTCAGCCATCTACCCTGCTTATCCCGGATTTCATTCGGACGTTTCCTTTCCTCGCCCATCATCTCGAGCACTTCCTCGTCAGTCTTTCTTTCCGTCCACTTCACCTTCTCCATCCTCCTCCACACCCACATCTCAAATTCCTGCAGCCTATTCTCGTCCTTCTTTCTGAGGGTCCACATTTCCGCCCCGTACAACGCTGAGTGCCATATTACGCTCTTTACCAGCCTCTTTTTCACATCCATACCCAAGGTTCCCGCCATCAGCTTGCTTCTATCACAAAACGCCTCCTGAGTTAACGCTATTCTACACCTTATGTCTTGTTCAGATACAGTAAAATATCTTGGAATTACCTATAAACCTGATATGTCGTGGGGATTACAAATAAAAAACATATGTGGCGCAGCATTAAAGAAAGTAGGTTTTTTAAGCATATAATAGGTAGGTCCTCTGATGAAAAAGTAAGAGAGAGATGCTACTTCGCTCTGGTTGGGCCACACCTCGAATACGCCGCAAGAATTTGGGACCCTGGTCAAATAGATTTAACCAAAAAAATTAATGAAATACAAAGGAAAGCAGCGCGCTTCGTTAAAAACTGCTACGAGTGTACATATAGTGTCTCACAACTTTGAAAGGGATTAAGGTGGGAGTCCCTAGAGACTCGGAGGCTACACGCTAGGCTTAGGTTGCTTGATAAATTCAGAACTGATATTTTTCAGAGCGACACAGAGAATATTATCATGACTCCTCACTACAACTCTAGGTCTGACAAACACGATAAAATAAGAGAGATACACTGCCAAACAGATTGATACAAGAACTCGTTCTTTCCGCGAATAATAAGCGATCGCAATAAAAATTAAGCTCACTACACTCCTATAATTCATGTCACCATTTCATCTCCAAAAAAAACTTACACCATTACTCGGATGGTGACCTAACACCCCCTACCACACGCCCATGCAGCAGCTCGTGGGGTAATATGTAGATGTAGATGTTATGTATTTTTGCGACTATGCCCATTTTCTTCTAGCTCACTGCCGAAATAATTAAAATTCTCTACTTGCTCAAGCAAACTTCCTTTAAGGGTGCCGAAGTAAAAGTAAGAGCTAGGGTACCGCTGGTAGAAAGGAATAAATAAAAGGGAAAGGGATTCCCTTTCTGTGGAAGAGTTTGGAAAGGCACTACGGGGGGGCTCTTTCTCCCTCTCCCGTTTTTAAGTCGGTCGTAATCTTGTTTGGCAAATCCTCTCGCGACACTCTAGTTTCGTCGCTCCAGCCATGAGGAAGTCTTTAGCGCGTCTACGCCCAGGAGCGGCACTCATCCGCATTTCACTTGTTTCTTTCGGCTCGTCTCCTTTCCCCGACTGACTAACGGGAGGAGGGGAAGCGGGATAAGGAAGTTGAGCCCCCGACTTTGTCACCGCTCATCCCGCGGAAATTGCTGCTAAGTCTTATGGAACTGTAGATACTTTCACTTCCCTGGTCATAGATTAAGGTGTTTCCACCGGGAAAGGACACAATTGTCATTTTAATCATATCCCGCATTATTATAGAAATTATGCCCTCAATACGATATGGAAAACGAAAATGTGAGCTCTCCATATAATTTATTTGTCTAATCAGCTTGAAATTGTGTTCATTGGGTCCATTGGGAGAATTACGAATTATTTGCAATCTGAGATTAAAATCACGTAGTGTTTAATGGAAAAAATGCGAAGAAAAAACAGATTATTTTCCATCTATTATCAATGATATTGTCTAGCCCTTTGAGGTAGACGAAGCTACCTACTTTTAATAACTTTTCAAGCAAGTAAAAAAGAAATTATTAGACCGCTGTTCACTTAAGTGCATTTAGTCATACGTTGGGAAGAGCCACACGTTTTGTACTCCAAATGATGCAACAATTATGCTTTAAAAAGCTTTATACATTAAGCTTGCTATGCTGACCAATGATAGAAGATTAAGCCAGTCCAAAATCTTCGTTAACGCTTATTTTCACATAGCCGTTGCGAATTAACGCTAATTTTTCAAAAAACGCGCTAATTTTTCAATTTTTCTGTTTTGCATCAATAAATTGCTATAAATCAACAAGCACTTATTTTTTAAATATGCATCCTACTTACATAATTTGTTTATTTATAAAAATCAATAATAATTCGCATTTTCGATGAAAACTATTGTAAAATCGAATAAAAGCCATAGCACTAAGCCAAACCAAGCCTGGCCAATATGTGTTTCAATAGTCATTTGTCTTAAATTTCAAGCAGATGGTTAGTATATAAGGTTTTCGCTTAAATTTTAAATTCCGTGCCGTAAACCTAAGTCATAATAATGCATTAATTGGTGCGAAAATTTTAAAGCATAACTCTTGAATCATTTGGATTACAAAACGTATGGCTCTTTCCAACGTATAAATAAATGCACCTAAGTGAAGTGTGGTCTATGAGTTTGTTTCTTTACTTGGTTGAAAAGTTATTTTAATGTGCTCTCAACGACTCACGATTTATGCTCCAACAACCTTAATGCCGAAATATCAGCACATCACGGAGTGTTGGAAGCGAGTACCTCAGGTCACAGGTCATTGTGAAATGCACTTTTTTGAACGTTCATCTACATCAGGCACTTTAGTACGATCAGATTTTCACGACACGTCCCTAATGCCCCTCGTAGGATTAGAGATCAGCAACAATTTAGCAGTTCTTTCAACCCTTCACCCTTTCCCAATATAATTATTCACTTACAAAAATAAATACCTGTCCCTAATGGCACTCTCTATCCCGGCCACTGCCCCGAATGTAGAAGCAGCCAAAATTTTTGAATAATTTAACCCTTATTGACGTGTTTTATAACCTGTCAGCACAAGAAAATAGTGCTTTGGTGCACCATAAACCGGAGTGAAGACGTTTAGCAGTGTCGAGAAGGTATTAAAACGAACATTTCGAATCCGTAAGGAATTGGCTGACTAGCAGAAGATGGTGGAGGACGGCGGTATTTGGTCCATGCACTGGACTCTAATTTGCAAAATCAGGTTTAAACTAAATCTTAAACTACGATTCTGAGTTTCACCTCCAGTAGAACACATTATCTTTGACATCGCTGTTATCACAACAACATCACTGAACCTCAGTTGCTTTCCAGTCCTGGTCAATAATATCGTACGGTAAGAATTTTTCCTTACTTGAGAAACCATTGATGGTTAATAATCCATTAAGAAATGGAGATCTATATATTTTACGATTTTTTTATTCACTATAAAGCTTAAAGATGGCGTTAGCTGGGTGAATATAGTAAATCAAATTTGATTTTAGTTCATGTTTTCGTCGTTCTAGGCTATATTATTCTAGGTTCCTCCGACTTATCTTAGAAAATCTATATGCCAAAAGCACAGGCGTACGCAATTCTGGTGGTGACAGTTGCAGACAGTTGCCCCACCAATATTTTGAAAGAAAAAAATTTCTTGATACTACAAACTTGGAAACACAAAATATTTATGGACGTTTTTTATTTACACGGACTTTACATTTACACTTGGTCAAATTTACTCGGATATTCGCTTAATTTATCTCAATACGGTTGTTAAATTAAAGTGATTTAACAGCACAGTAAAGGGATAATTGGCAATATTGGAAATTATTCTGTGGTCACAAATTAATCTCAAAAGGCTTCAAAATCTACCTGGACCCACTGATATTCACACCCTCTCAGCTCCCGCGCCCTAAAAAATGGTCAAATTAAGCCCATGGCCGGAGGATATAGGATATGAGTTTAATACAGCAGACCTAAAACTACTCAGAAACTGTGCTAGCTTCACCCCAGTTTCCATTATAACTTTCAGTCCAGGACTGACCCTTGAGTTTCATTTAAACGAGGTGCAATATTCCGCGTCGATATCATGAAGCCTAACATCGTGTCATCCATTTTATTTCTCGTCAGCAAGACGCGCACGTTTTGTTCCGCCTGAATTCTGCGGATTTTTCGTAAAAATAATCATCTCGCTGGAATCGATAGCCCCGGCGACGGAAGTGTTTCGGGAGAAAGTGAAAGTTGTCGCGCTGTCAAAACTCGATTCCAAACTTTCGCGTCTTTTTCTCTGCAGTCGTTTGATTTACAGAAGCCGTACGCAGCGTCGCTCGGAGGAGCTGACTCGCCCCAGATGTCTATTGTCTCCGATAGCATTTTTTATTGTGTTCCACAAACGAACGTGAAAGCGTAGTTGAAAGGCTTCGTGTCCCTGATAAAAATGCCCCCTGTCATCCACAGAAGCTTTATACGCGCATCCATGCCTCAGATATATCTAAATTTACAATACTGATCTCCATGACCCGCATTGGAAAATAAAATTTTCCAATCGTTTTATTCTGGAGATAGATGGTCCAGTATCTCCAGAAAAACAATCTTAATAAATAGAGGTCATAGAAAATAATCATCTAGATGTGAAATTTATGATTTTTGACGAGCTGGAAAGCTAAGTAACTTTCATGCAAACATCTTAATGTTTATAATTTGAATCTGGGTAGCCAATTTTTATCTAATGTCACTTATTTCATCGTAAAAATGGGAAAAATTAACATATGTTCAATTTAGATCTCTCCATGTTTCCGGGATTTCTTCCGCGTTGGTTGTTTGTGGGACAACAGTTTCGCTGGCAGTCCTGCCAGCGAAACTGTTGTCCCACAAACAACCAACGCGGAAGAAATCCCGGAAACATGGAGAGATCTACATTCCAGCTCCGCGGAAACCTGAGAACCAATATGTTCAATTTAGATTAGTAGGTGGCGATCAGATGATTGTTTAAATGGGTCGTAATGCAAAACTTTATTTGCTAGATGCCAATAATAAACATTGAAAGATTAAACTCTGGACATACGAAACGGTTTTTCATCACTTAAAGCAAATATTAAATTCAAATTTTACCAAAAATTAATCAAAATGGGTAAACAAATCATGAAGAAAATATCCTAAAGCTGGTCTTAAGATAATAATTGGAGGGCTCAGTAGGAGTTTGTGGCCGAGTCCTTTTATCCATTTCTCAACACACCAGCGTACATTAATCAAACAAGAGAGAACTAAGTCCATAGTTTAAATATTTGCCTTTACATGGTAGCAGTTCTTAAGAGCACTGATATCAGCTGATATATGAGTGGATATATAAATTTATTAACATATATTCATCAACAATCACTTCAATAGACTAGGTCCACTTTAACACTGAGCCCTTCAATTCTTGATTGTGTATAGCATGGATGTTGTTGTCTTGAAACAGACTAACGCTGACACATCAAGAAATGAATCACTATGCATTGATCGAATAAAAAAATCAACAGCTAAAATTAATCGTAAGATTGGATTGTTGCAGATCTCCACTCAACTATCCTTTAGTAAGTAAGTAATCGCTTGATTCCCACCTAATTCATTTCTCTAACTTACTTCATAATTTTCCGGATGAAGTCCATGCTTGATCTTGCTCTGTACTTGCTCTGTACTCTCCTTTCACTATTGTTTACATTCGGAATTTTTGTCGCCAAATATGTAAAATAAGTGTGCATCTATTGCTCGGAGTTTCCATTATACTCCACGTCTCCAAGTCTTCGTTGGACTGTCTTTTCATAGTAATCTCTCCGTCCTTAGACCTTTTTTTTTATTCTTCAACAACTCCACATTTTCATCATTCCGTCTCTTTTCCTCTGCAGCTGAAATATTTCGTTTTATTGCAACTTAAAGGTCAATTCACACAGTACATTTTATTGCATTTATAAGCAGTTCAGTTTAACTGCAATTTCTGAGCATGCCTGGAGCGAGCCTGGCCACAAAGTTAATTTTGACGAGGCACAATTGTATACCAAGGAGGAAAGGAATTATTCTCGGCTAATTAGGAATCCATTGAAATAACTAAAGCGATGGATGACTTTCACAGAGAAGGTGGCTACCGCCTACCCAGTGCATGGAAAATGATTTGGCGAGAAGACAAGAGCCAGTCACAGAGCTCGGAGGGAAACAGTTGGCTTACATTAACGCAGCCAAAATGATGACCCGGCACTTCGACCTGAAGGCGTCCGTTGGGATACGCACAAAACCGTTGTCTCAAAAACAACCTACGCGGTGGAAACCCGAGAAAGGAGAAGCATTCATTTGAACACTCACCATGGAATATAGTACATTTTACTGTAGAAACGAATGTATCATAAAATTTCACTAGAAAACGAATGGAATTAGAGCAGGCTCTATTACCCGGGCAGTCATTCAGAAAATCATACAATAGGCCACGTTAAACTGTGCAATTTTCTTCATGAAAGAGTTCATGTATTCGTTTTTGGATGTACAGTGTGAAGCAGCACCAATGCTAAAATTCTGGAACCATCACGTACTTCTCCCTCATATTTTCCCATCCTGATTAGTAATCACGAACCATAGAGGTGGAGTTATTATTATATACCATTTGAAGTATTAAAGAGAAATCTCGAAAAAGGTTGATACTAATATATAATTTCCTGCCTAAGGTAGAAGTTGCAAGGAAAATATTGACCCAATTTTGCCGGGTAGCTTAAAAGGAGAGCGTTAGAACAGCCTTGAATACTCCATGAATGCATAGTAAATCCAAACCAAAGTTAAATACGCATCATTCAATGGGATAAAAGTGTCATAAATGATCAATACATTTTGCAGATAGTTTTAAATTTTGCGAATAAATTCTTTTTAGTGCTGGAAATTCATCCGTTGGGAATTTATTTCTTGTTTTCGGTGGAATCATCAATCATATTACGTCCGAGAATCCCGCGTCTTTGAAGCATGCAGGAATGTATACGTCGTAACTCATTTTTCTCCTCAGTTCTCCGTCATTTTGAATTAATAGAACCAGGAAAGCCGAGTTTTAAAACTTAATTTCACATCGATCACAGCCGTGGATGATTAAATTGCTACCTTTGGGTGCATAATCCGTGATAAGCTCGGCAGTTGAAATTGTTTGATGGGAAACGGGTATTGTGAACCGCAGGATATCTGCATCTATTGACGTTTCTGAACGAGTGTACACTTCCCGCATGCAGTCTCCCCGTAGTACAATGAAGTAATTACGTTGTAATTTGCCCGCTAACATGATTTTCTCTCCATTTCTAGCGCTCCTTGGGCTCCGGAAACACAACTACAACGGAATTATCAACGCTGCAATGGGTGCTCAACAGTCAACAATCCAAAGGTGAGTGAACATTACCTCGGCAGTTCTTGCTACATTGTCAGCGGCCATAAATTATTTCTCCTCCCGTAACAACATAACCAATCCTACCTCGGTGCTTGCAACGTTAAACAATTGTTTTTTGATGCACATTCAGTAGCATGAATCGACTAGCACTAATTCCTGAACCAGTGCAATGCAGTCATGTTTATATGGGATACTATGCTTTCAGTCTGTAACCGTAAAGCATTCAGAATATTATGATAAAGAGCGAAGGTCTTTTTTCGGGTCCCTGCGAGCAATGTAGTTCAACTATGGAAATTTATAAAACTTCTTTCAATCTCTTGTGGCAAAAAATTTGTTTAAATAAGGTTCTAGGGAATATTCTCCATGGTATGGCTGACTTCTTGGGAATTTCGTATTTTTTTCCTGAAACGTTTTTATATCTATTCTGCTGAGCGAGTTATCTCTTCTGTATTAAGATTATTTTTGTGACCCGACGTCCATTCAAATGATGATGCCTCAAATAATCTTTGGGGCACTCCCGGGATTTTATTGTCATTTAGTAATCTTTTCTGGTTTAGAAGAAATTAAAAATGAGAAATTTTCAAGATAAATCCATGGCGTAGAATATATTTGTAGTCTTTTGTCTACTGTATCATATAATTATACTTGCTTTGTAGCTAAATAAAGGTTATAACTATGTACACAGCTCATGCAAATTCGGGGGTGTAAACAATACTTTGGGATGAAAATGCTGCAAAATTCTTCGTTGACATACATTCACACCGCAAATAAATAAAATTAATATTAGTTGAGTGACTATTGGTTACATTTGGGTTATAATTTTTTCATGGGTAAAAAAAGGAAATATCTGTAACCAAATTTTGTAAACTTTTAGGAACAACGGAAAAATAGTGAACGCACATGGACGAACATATAAATGAATTTTCTTTCAGCTGCATTATACGTAATAAAGAACAGTTCACTTAACCTGAAGAAATTGTTACTTTTACTCGTACTAGACTTTTGTACTGAGATTAGGCACCTACACAAGTAGATAAAGAATGATCGAATCCAGCTCCTGTTAGCAATTTAAGAAGTGCGAATCTTTGTCCTACAGAATAGCTTACTTTGTGACTTTGGTGCCCTTGGTTTTTTACTGAATCCGAAACTCCATTAAATCAAAGCTGTAATAAAAATTGTATGAGTGGCTTCACGTTTGTGAAAATCTTTCGTAATTGGGTTGGGAATATTTAGTTGGATCGCGTGATTGATATAAAAAGCCGTTCTTAGTCGCAGAAAATTCTTTCAAAATCTCTCCAAGACTCTGGGAAATTTTCAAAGGGGCGCCAAATTCTCGGTATGATTTTATGACGCTGAGTGAATTGGATTCTTTAACAATCCCCTTTTATGACTAAGCCTTTAAAAAATGGTATATTTAGATGCATGCACGCAATTAAATTATTAAATACAAATCAAATATAACGACAAAAGAAAATAACATCACCACCTTTCCCATATAAGAGTTCTTCTGCTAAAAATTTGCCATTTCAAATGTTAACAATCAGCTAAGAAATTAATTTGCGTCATTAACTTGCTCTACATAAGCTTTACACTCTTTAAATTAATTAGGTGGTATGTGAAACATTAAGTATGACGATGAAGGTGAAAATTTTGTTGGAAAACAAATAATTGGCATTGTTACTCAACAAAAAGCTTCACCGCAGTGTAATGCTTGGAAAAAATGAGCGGTGGAAGATTGCAAAACATTCCATTGAAGAAGCTAGCATATGTTATACACCAAAATATTGAATACGAAAGCTATATTCTGATGTGACTTTCGAGTCAGGCTGTGCTTGGAGCACTTTAATCTCAACGCTTCTCGCGCGTTGCAGCAAGCGTCTTCAGGAGCGAAGCGATTGTTACTGTTGCATCTTATCTATGGGAGAGCTACTAGAACAGCAACAATAAAGGTAATATGTTCGCAATTCAAGAAAAAAATACATTAAAAAATTAAGGTAAAAACAGAGCCATTAAGAGGATATTAATGAGAAGTAGTCACTTGGTGAAAAAAGAATATAAAAGAATGTTTAAGTCCAATTTTAGTGAGATGGGGTTAAATAAAAGTGGTACCTGTTTATAATTATTCTCAAAAAAATTATCCAATCCAAATATATTGGCAGTCTCCCTGTTAAGTTTGATTTCTGACACTCTGTGTGGCAGTCTCGGTTTGGCCTATTGTCGACGCAATAATATGCACGCGGAACTAAAAGGAACCCTTACTTTCGATGTTTCGGTTATTTTAATGTAAAATTACTGTAGAAATATTAATGGATGTCATTCATTTCGATACGGGAGCGCTTGCAAGGGTCTAGAAAGATTCCTAACTAATTGACGTTATTTGAAGTTCTTATCTGAGATTTCATGTAACCATTGGGAATACTCCGTTTGCTTAAAAACGCGACTCACTTTGTAACACAAGAGCGAACTTCATTTTCATCTTTTCTCTGATCCTAGGTGTTTTTTTTAAGTATTCCACCAGTGTAAAATTTCACTTCAAGTATTTTCTTTTTTGCCTTAGTATTCGATCTTCCCTTCTTCACCCCGTTCATACAACCTTATCTCCTTCTTCCCCTTCCCCGCTTGCCTAATATTCTTTCCTTTCAATCACACTCTTAGCAACCCTTCGCCCAATATTACATCCTCCGGCTAACTACTCCGTCTATCCCGATTTTCATTCAGAAATTTCCTTGCCTCGCCCAACATCTTAAGCATATCTTTGTTAGTCTTTCTTTCCGTCCACCGCACCTTCTCCATCCTTCTCCACGCCCACATCTAAAATACATGCAGCCTATTTGCGTCCTCCTGTAAAATAGTTATTTTTGGATCTTATCTACCCGTGAAAAGCGGGTTTTATTTGAAGTCGGAGAAAATCGCATATTTTTACATGTGCATGGCCCTATTCACCCTTATAATGTCTTCCTTCTTCTTTGCTTACATCCTACCCATCTTCATCCCGTTAATGAGACATATTCTCTTTCTTCACGTTCCCCTCTGGCCCGACATTCTTCCCTCTATCACGGCCTTCAGAAAACCATCGCCCATTATTACTTCCTGCAACCGCCCAATCTGCCTCCCAATGATCTCGTCTAAGTTTCATTTCTTAACCAACCATGCCAAGTGCTTCCTCATCTATCTTCCTCTCCGTCCACCGCACCTTCTCCATCTGGAACGCTTGCAGACTACTCTCACCCTTCTTCCTCCGAGTCCACGTTTCTGTTGCATGAAATGCTACCCTCCACATCATTCTTTGCCAGCTTTTTTATTTTAACCTTCGCCCATCAACAGCTCCCTTCTATTACTGAATGCTTCCTTCGCTAAGGCTGTTCCCCTCTCACGGTGCTTGCTACCATGCCCATTTTCTAAGTAATTAAATAGCTCAACACAGCTCCAGTTTGCGTCCTCTTATTTGTATGAAGAATGTCACTGTCGTTCACCGAAAAAATCTTATCGATTGTCTTTTATCATGATTTTTCTTCACTCCGCACGCCCCAAACTGCTTCTTAAATGCATCAACTAAAACCTACAATCCCTTTGAAGATCGACTAAAAAACGCCTGGTAGTCCACGAATATTAGTGACAATACCAACTGGTTTCCTTCTTTGCTTCCCATATTTTCCTCTTTCCATGCCTCTCTCACAGTTTTATCAGCAGAATTGTTAAACATCAAAGGTGACAATGGGCAACTTTTTCCTAAAATGTGGAATGAAATTCAAAACAGATAAGACGCAGAGTAAATGCGCGCTACAGTGTATGTGAGAAGAAATTTAATCCTATAATTGCATTCACTTCTGTCACTTAAGTATTGATTTTAATTTCAAAGGCGTCAAACGTGGGTAATGTGTAGGTAATTTCATTGTTTACGGGTTTCACTGCGTTGCGTTGTGTAAGTAGATGACGTTTCGTGGCCAATGCTGACCACATAATCAGATCAGGTCTCCTCGACCTTTATTTGACTCGTCATAGGACCTGATCTAAAGATGTGGCCAACATTGGTTACGATACTTCATCTACAAGATTTCGCAACGCAGCGAAACCCGGAAACAATGGACTTACCTGAAGTAAGGCGCTGTAAAAGCTTCAAGAAGAGAAGGATAATGTATCTTGTATCTTATTTCTTCTTGTATTGTACTGCGTTAAATGTATACCTTTTTTTAAGTTAATAGATTTAAGAAAATCGGAGTCTACACCGTGTTGGATATAGCATTGACAGACAAGATCGTAAACTTACTTCAATGTTCTTTAATTTAAAACTTCTCATCTTTTAGAAAAACATTCTAAATTTCAACTTACAAAAGGAAAACCGAAACAACTGAACTTCATTTAACTCGTGCAGCCGACTTAGCGAAATAATAACTAAAATCAAATTAAAAAAGAGCAAAGATGGCAACACCAAGCAAGCTGAAGCACAGTGGTGAAGTTTATTTTTATACTTAATCAAAAACAAATAATTAGGCCGTAAGCATTTTTCACCCGTGAGATGCTATCTAAGCCCTGACTATGTTATAGTCTTTATGATGTTTACTCGCATCCAATGTAACGCCCTAACAAGGAAATTGGGTAAGGAAGTGAAGAAGAGCTTGATATGGAGCGTTGCGTTGTATGGGGCAGAAACGTAGACCCTCTGAAAGGATGATAAGAATAGGCTGCAGGCATTAGAGATGTGAGTGTGGAAAAGGACGGAGAAGGTGAGGTGGACGGAGAGGAGGACTAACGAGGAGGTGCTTGAGATGGTGGCTGAGGAAGGAAAATTTTTAATGAAATTCGAGACCGGCAGAGTAGGTGGCTGGAGGATGTAATAAGGGGTGAGGGATTGCTGAAAAATGTGATAGAGGGAAGGATGTTGATCAAGCGGGGAAGAGGAAGAAGGAGGATAGGTTTCATGGACAGGATGAAGGAAGGTAGATCGCATGCTGAGGCGATACAGGATAGTCCAGAGTGAGTAGGCCCCTGAAAGTGTAGAAAACCGGGAGGAGATTATATGACATTCAACGAAAACTAGCTTTGCCGGTAGAATACTAAAATAAATGAAATAATAAAACCGGTATGCTGCCTGATAGCAGCGCTGATATTATTTTATTGTGTCAACACCCAACTTGTTGATTTTTAACATCCTTCCCCCCGCCCAGCAGGGCCGCCTCCCGACGGCCCCCAGCTGTCCCGGAGGCAATCCGGGGAGCAGTGGATCCGGGGCCACGGCCAGGACGGGAGGCGGGACGCCGCGGACTCTCTGACGGACGGCGTCGTGGGCGAGGAGGGCGAACGCCTGGCACGGACCTTCCTGTCCTGCTTCCCGACCGTCCTCAGCCCCGTGGTGCTGCTCCGCCTCCTGCTCCACCGGCTGCTCACCACCGCGGCCGCCCGCCTCTCCCGCTGGAAGTCCTGCGCCTCCCGCTCCTCCCTCGCCTCCGCCCGCGACCCTCCCCTGCAACAGCCGCGCTCGCCGAGGTCCCGCGCTTCCTCGGCCGACACGGCGGCGGCGCCCGCGGACTTCCTCGTGCCATCCTCCGCTTCGTCTTCGGCGTCGACAGCGGCGGCCGCGCTCTTCACCGCCGCCGCGGAGACCACCAACTCGCTGAGGAAGAGGAGGAAGGTGAGTCCCTTTGCCGTCGTATCCACGATGTCCCGATTCTCTTTTTGTTTACTCTGACTCGACTGATTGATAATTCAGATCTAACGCTGGCTGGAGTTGTAATCGTGAGTCATTGAATGGATTGGGCTTTTGGGGAGGTGACCGACAGCTAAGAGGCTGTCTATAATCCATGCAGATAAATATAAGCCACTTTTTGACCCCCCCACCCCCATTATGCACTTTTGTAGACTTTATCTGGACCCTCCCATCCCCCCTGTTGTCCATGCAGACTTTTTTTTGCGGGAAAAGCTGTGAAACGGGTTATAAATTGATTATTATTGACTATTTAAGGGTGTAATTTAAGGCTGATTTTAAGGAAAAGTAAGTAAAATAATAACTACACTTATAGCTATGATAATCTGTCCTTTACTATAAACTGTAACACTAGAAACGCCTCGTGTCGACCATTGTCTACGTAGGCATCCCTCCAATCCCCCACCTCCCTACGTGGTCCTTCATTGACAACCCTCGTACTCCTCGTACTTGACCTCTGTTTGGTGTCTACGTGGATTATGGACATTTGATCATTTGCACCATTGGGAGGAAGGAAACCCGGCGTCGGTGTTAGCCTTCTATTAACGTAAAGAGCCAAGGGGACCACGGTTTTATGTCACATCTGACATACGGGGTACTGCACTTGAAGTGCCCTCCACAAGACACTCCAGTAGGGATAGGGTTTTCTCTGAACAATCTGCTCATCTGCATGGACTTGAACCCTGGCCAACCGGGTCTTTAGCCAGTACTCTAGATAACACACCAACCCGATTACCATGGGTCATTGAGTAAGTGCACATGGCATTGATATTTTTATTAAGTCGAAAAACATCTCTCTTAATCTCTCTAATAATAGTCTCTTAATGCGTTGGAACTCACCAAACTGGAAGATATGGAAATGATACAAGAACTGCACAGAAATGTTTGTTATTCCATTAAAGCATTTATTAGTTAGAAAATTCGGTCCTTTACTCAAAATATTGAGGAGATTAAATTGAATGGTTTTTTTTCGAGTATTCAAACCAACGTGACACCTTGGTATTCTAAAGCAACAGTCATAATAATAAAATATACATTAATAAGCGTTTATCAGAAAATCTTTTTAAATGTAATCGAGTCCGAAATACGTCAGGTGCCATAAGGCTAAGTTGCAAATGACATATTCAATGAATACGATAAAACCAAATCGCTATGTGGCAAGTTTTTTTTTCACTTTTCTTTGAATGGATATCACCAATGAGAACACGTGCAATGTTTCTCGCAAGTATTTAAATAAACAAAAAAAGCACTAAACACCGTCACTCTCACTATTCATGATTACTTTCATTGACAGTTTTATTAATAACTTATGAGGCGTTATTGTCCTTAGGTGGTTGTGTTTGAATCGCTAGAGATAATGTCGATCACGTAACTAAGGAGTCACGTGGTAAAACAAAGAACGGCTTGAGATTTTGAGAAGAGAGTTACCCGCTCAGATGCCTCTCATAAGTATCCGATATGTTGTTTATAGACTCTCTAATCAGTTAATTACATCCATTAACAATATTTCTGCAAGAAAAATTCGATTAGAAGGCTGCTTGAGATTTTTACAAATGGCGCAAATACACCAAAATCGGGAAACTTTCGCGATTGTGCCACGTACTCCTTGGTTTCGTAATCGGGATTATCTCGAGCTGTTGAAAAACAACCCCGCAAAGAATATATCTGTATTACTAAGTATAGCTTATAATACCTGAAAGGTCATTCGTTATAATTTTGGATTTTTTAAGTATATATACCTAAATGATAAGGAAAACAACTTTAACCCTCTAACACGTTGTGTGACCTAGTGGTAGCGTTTAAATGAGTTTATTGTTTGTCTCTGATTAAGTTTCGTTTGTTCTTTATGCCTTCGTGGCATTAATTGTATAGCTTGGAAACAAAAAAACCTCTTATTCGTAACTTTTAGTGCCTGTTCTTCCACGAGTGGGGTAGCATGTAAAATGACTTCACAAGGTGGACGAAAAAAATCGGTGTGGAAGATTCAAAGAGCAGTGCGAAGTTAGGGGAGTTGGATTTTCGTTTGGGACAGGGGTTGCTCGCGACGACCTGACGCGCGTGATTGAATATCCCGCGGGGGTAGCGCACTCAAGTTCGGACAAGCGGATCTATGCCCATGCCCACGCGCTCTTTACTGACCTGGCAAAGACATAACGAAAAATCAACTCAGTGTATTCCACACTAAAATTTTTACTGCCGACCCAGGTTTCGACTGCACAGCAATCATTATCAAGGTACATTTAACTCATATGCGAGTCAATATATAGAGAAGAGACGGGGGGGGGGGGAGAAGTAACGGTTGCTAATTGACGTCAGAGACGTGCGTCACGGTCAGGTATGGTCATTGGGAGTTGGGGGAATGATATACATTATAGATGAGAATAGAAAGGAACAACACACTCATTGAGAAGTTTCACATTATTGTTGCTGGCAGCAGTCACCATTTTTAATTGTTCAAGGAAGTCCAATATCGCCCCTTTTCTCTCAATGTGGAGCACTTTAGGCACAGACCTCACAAAGTGTTGTGGATATTATTTACAAAAAGACTCCTAGGAAATCGAGGAATTTGCGTTACTATAGGGAAGCAAAAATCAGATTCTGCAAAAAACTTGAAGAATTTCACAATTTCCAAGGCCCCCGGGTTATTTATGGACTTGCAAAGGTTTTCAAATATTAATTGTAACAAAATACTCTCCATAGTCTCCCTTCGAACCCCTGTTAAAGTTAAAGAACCTCTGTTAAGGTTAAAGAATGAATTCATAAATGATTGATAAAAGTATGAGCCAGCTTCATATCTTTTCAAGACTAATGAGACACATGCGTCTCTAGAAAAAAGTCTTTCTTCATGACATGAATTCTATATTATACACTTTTTAATGGCACAGTCATAGGCGCGACTAAATATTAAAATCCCTGACTTGCTCTGAGCACAAGGAAGTCCGCAATCCGTAATCGTTTTACTGGTCTACCCCTCAGGTCAACCTCACCGTGGACTGCTCAGGAACCAGCGACGTGTCAGCCTCCCCGACCCCGCAGCAACAGCAGCCTCAGCCGCAACAGCAACCATCTCCGCCGGGGTCGCCCGTGACCGCATCGACAGCGACCACTGCTGCAGCACCGAGTGCCGCCGCCCCCCGCGGCGGTCGCGGACGCGGACTGATCGACCAGCGCAACTCGGTCCCGGCCCCCGCTAGGGCGAGGCCCCCTCCGCAGCAGCGCCCCCTCCCGCCCCCGCCCCCCACGCCCGTCTTGGCCCCCCCGACGCCCAACCTGCCCTCGGCCGCCGACGCCCTCGGCCTTGTCTCGTCGTCCGCCCTTCTTCCGGCCGTTCCCTCGGCCGCCGCCCCCGCACCGCCCCTCCTCGCCTTCTCCCTCCGCTCGCCCTCCCGCGAGAGCCTCTCCTCGGACCACTACCGACCCCCGGGGTCCCCGCCCAACATGCACCCTCTGGCGCTGCCCGGAGGACCCACGTCGCCCTCGTCTCTGCTCAGGAGGTGCTCGTTCAGGTGAGTGGCGGCTGCAGAGACGGACGGGGAAGGAAAGGGATCTGCATGAGGATATAATAGGGGGGGTTTGGCTTGATTGTATTGAGGATGTTTGGAGAGCCAGGGCAGAAAAATGGTGCAAATTTGCCGCGGGGATGATATCATCCAGTGGAACTGACTACTGATTACTCGTAAGGATAATCTAACAGACATGACGAAAAAGAAAGACCTCTTAGTATTTTCCACACTTAAAACTTTAATTCCTGACCCAGCTTTCGATTGCCATGCAATTATTTTCAAATTTCTAACTCAAAAGACCTTTGAAAATGATTGCAAGGCATCGAAACCTGGGCCAGGGATAAAAGTTTTAAATGTGGAAAATACTGAGGGTTCTTTATTTTTCGTCATGTCTGTAGTGTCATTCCACAAAGTTACGCCTATAACCATTAAGTTTATAATCTAACAGGGTTTAGGGTAGCTCTTATCCTTAAAATACAATTTATGGGACATGCTCTCACTTTCTTTCATTTAAAAGGCTCATGGTCAGGGACCTTTGCCGACGTTTCCGAACAGATAGGTACAAAAACACGTTCTTTCCGCGTACAATAAACAACCACAGTAAAAACTGAGCTCCAATAAATACACTTACAACAAAAGACCTTGCTTAACAAGACATGGGAATGGCTATGCCTTATTAGTGGTGAAATTTTGACCATCACCACTTCGAAATATTTTTAAAATTCCAATGAAAAGTGGAAATTGGGCGATGCAAAGACGTCCCACTGACGGAATTTACGAGGTCCTTCCTGAATAAGCCTCCTTGACTTCTTGATTTCATCAACCTCTTCTTATTTTATCCAGAATTCCTACATTTTCCCGCCATATAAGTCCGTCCTTAAGCATAGTACTTTCAAGTGACTACCAAGACTACTGCTATAAAAGTGACTTCTTTCAAATCCGCATAAAGGGCGTTTGAGCGTGATTTTTACCTACTTATTATAGACACTGTATTTGATTGTCATTTTTCATTTTGCAGCTTTAATAAGCATTTATTAAGTGATTTGATATATTAATAGCACTGTTAATCAGCTAAATTCAGTAAATCTGCACATACTTTTTATGATAGAAAATTTCTAGAGCTGACAAAAGCGGTAAATTAATAAATGTACTGCCTAACTGGTTGGTATAAAGCCTGTTTTCTTACGCACCAACAATGGCTACTGCAAAAACAAAGTGAAATAAATTTTTGTTCACTCTTATCGTTTCTCCTTTTCAATCCGTCTTCACAAGTCCATAAATTTATCCGTGCCTGTCTTCTTTGCACCCCCGCCACATACCACCGCGTCGTCTCACAGGGTTGTATGAAAGTATAGATATAAGGTGAAAAAAGTGAATGAGAAACACATACATGGACAAGCACTTTACATAGGTTCGCTTAATTTTGCCTCATTCAGTTGCATGCATTTTAAATAAGGTCTTATACATACCTTAAAATAAGGTCTCATACATACATACATACATACATACATACATGCATACCATCACGCTGTTCCCTTCCGGGGTAGGCACAGTCAAAGTGTTTCACTCATTAATGCATAGTTGTACACCTAAATCTGCTTCAATAATGTCCTCCATTCTGACCTATCCTTGCAAACCTCTTTTGCCTCATTTACCCCCATACACTGGTTCATACACGCCCTCCTGTTTTTAAAACTCCTAATATTCCTCCTCCTAAGAATTTCCTCAACCACATTCAACCACAAATTTCTCGGCCTACCTCTACCTCTCACACCATTCATTCTATTCACATATATCTGTTTCGTTATTCGACTCTCATCCATTCTCTCAACATGACCAAACCAACGAAGCACACTCCTTTTATACACGTCCATTACTGGAGCATTTAACCCACATTCATTCATGACACACTCATTCCTGACCCTATCCATTCTACTTTTGCCACAAATACTCCTCAGATAACTCATACCCACGGCGTTTAGTCTACTCTTATGTCTATCCTGACATACCCATTTTTCACTACCATATAGCAAAGTGGGAAGAAGTACACTTTTGTACACGGCAATTTTCGCTTCCTTAGACAAGCACTCATTCCTTGATATGCTCCACATGCTACCTACCACTTTCCTTCCAGCATTCGCACGTCTCTTTATCTCCTCATTTATTTTTCCATCTTTCGCATACATCTTACCTAAGTACCCAAAATCATCCACTTGTTCAATTACTTCACCATTTGCCCTCATCATACAGTGATTCTTCCCATTCTCCTTATCAAAAACTACTACTTTAGTCTTGCATGCATTTACCTTCAATTCCATTCTCTCCGTTGATTCACAAAACTTATCTAGGAGCTTCTGAAATCCCTGTTGACTGTTTGAGATCAAAACAGCATCATCCGCATATGGAAGAACTCGCTTGTTTACATTTCCAATCAAAATCGAAAGAAGGTCTTCGTAATGTTAAATATCTTGCCTCGTATTGATTCATAAGATTGGAGACGTTAAATTCTGAAGAGGACCTTCCTACAGGAGATAGCAAGCATGCACGGGATAATAAGCTTTTCCCTTGTGAGTCCACCAGGGGAAGCTTATGGATAGTAATTTTCTCTCGGGCTCCATTCAAGGGTTTGGAGATGGGATGGCCGGGAATATCCTGCCCCCTTTGGTCCTGGCTCCTCCATTCTTAGGTAGAGATAACAGCCAAGCTCCTCCGTTTGCCGATGCCTTTCCTTCCCTTCCGTTGCTGTTGTTGCGTGTCTCGATGTGGTTTCTACCCTATGTGTGTTTGTGTTGTGTGTGTTGTCGGTGTCTCGCTCGCAATCTCGTTGTAGGCGTTAATATTTTCCTTTCAACGGAAAATATTTGAGGGCGTATTCGACGAGAACTCGCTCGAGAAAAGTCTCAGTGAAGAGCGGATGACAATACTAAAGTTTGGTGTATGCGTAGAGGCGGACATAGTGAAGGACATTCACGAAAATTATTTCAATAAGTCAAATTTTATCCCTTTTTCAGTAGTAGAATAAGCGTAGGCTATTCCATCTGGCAAAAGGAAGATGGACGTCAATACGGTGAATTATTTCAGCCGAGGTGAACATAGTAAAGGACATTCACGAAAAATATTTCAATAGGTTATATTTTCTGCCTTTTACTGTCGTAATTTAAAGGTAGGTTACTATATCAGGCGAAAGGAAGATGGACATTGATACGGTGAATAATTCAAATCTGTATTCACTTGTTAAGGTAGTTTGAGCGCAATATCATTTTACCTAGAAATCAATGAATTTTGTCTCATTTTAAATAAAAATATATCACCCTTCTATTGACATAAAAAATTCAACCCCCTACCACATTACTTTCCGAGATATTTGCCAAAAACTACCAGCTCTTTTTCCGTGAGAAATGGTACCTGTATGCACTCCAAAAAGACCTTTTTTAACAAATGAGGAATTTCTAACACTTTGATCTCGGCAAAAAATCAACAGTATGTAGTTTGTGTGTTTTCTCAACAATTTTTGAAAATTTATCATATTGTCACCGCAGTTAATTCTTCGGAATTGCAAAAAACCTTCCATTTTGAAGGAGTTTCAAATGTACCGCGTGAAAAAATGAGTCAAGTTAAATATTCATTTAGATATTTTCATTTGATTACTTATGATTTCTGTCATGAAAAACTATTTTATTGCACCATTAATAATGCAATATTTAATTTGTGTCTCTCACAGCTGGTGAAATTAAAACGTATATTTGGTCTCTATTGTGATTAGGGAACTTTATCGCTCGCACTACCTTAAAGCGTTCTTTTTGGTCGTGGTATTACTTTCTGTAATTTCACGTAGCGCGTATTCTTGTATTTTTACCCGCAAGTAAATGTATAGGTCATGCAAAATGGGAAAGAGAATTGAGTGAATCAGTAGAAGTTAACATTTTTAAACGCACGTGGGGGAAGTTTTTGCATTTTCTTAGTGGAGTATTTTGGAGTAGACCCTTTATGCCACACCTGAACGATAAGTTCTTTTTTTCTGCCCGATTTAGCCGGAGAAAAGTGGGACTTTTGCTCCCATGCTGTATTCGCGCTGCATTGCGTTTGGTAATTCTTGCAACGGTTTATTAACAATATTGAAAGTCTTACCGTATTAAAATAGATAAATTTAAACGTCTAATTATTATTACTATACCATGAAGTGGACGAGATTTTGTTTTGAAGCTCGATATATTTCAGAGTATTCGCCACCTGAGATAATCAGTCGGTCGATACAATTGGAAGAGTAATAATTTTAGAAGTCGTATTAATAGTCATAATTTTAGAAACAGCTAAAATCGTTCTTTGAGAAAAGAAACCTCGAATCAGTCCAAAACATTGCCGTATTATGTTTCCATCCTATAAGAAGTAGAGGAAAAGTAAATAATGAAACAATATAGTTATAAGAGAGGAATACTTTAGTTACCTTCTCGATCAGATGCGGTAGTAAAATCGTGTACGTTTCGCGGGAGGGAAGGAATATCCGCCTTTTGGTCGCCCATGCTGATTTGGCTTGGGTGGTAGGTAACGAAACACGGATTTCAAACGTCTACATCCCTCCCTAGTTACGCAACATTAACTATTTTAACTATTTTAACGATATCAAATCACGATTCGCAAATTATACTTATTCGTGCCAGCGGACTCATTTTTCCTGAATTTGTGTGACGTGTTTCATTCATTTGGATGTTGTGGTGGTGGATGGTGTAAGATTTTTGCCTTATACACCAAGTTTTTGAAAATAGAAAGAGTTTCGAGTGGTCTGTTTCTGATAGTATATCTCAAGCGTACATTCGGTCATGGACTACTGAGAAGTAATATAAGAGATTTCTAGGTCTAAACGAGTGAATTATCATCTGATAACTCAAGAGCATTGAAATGCCTATCCCGAGGAAAGAATAATACTTCATAATTTTCGGCATTTTTTTAATCCTACCCGGCCAGTTATGTTAGTTTTACATTTGGCACCTTTTGATAATGATGCGAAACAATTGAAACGGTTCAGATCAGAATAAAAGGTAGAAAGTTACTATGATTTTTTTATTTTTTATGATTAGTAACTAAGTGCAAGTTAGGTTCCAGATGGTTGCCGAGAAAACGAGAAATACGTGAAGGAAATTGGCCCTGGGTGATAAAATCCGGAAGAGAACGTGTAAGCATCACTTAAAGCTGTTGAAATTATAACCCTCCCATCATGCAGCGTACAAGGTCACATACAAATCGTTATAGAATATTTTTTTGGCTATGCAGGTTTTCATTGCTTCTATAATCAGTACGTAGGTAGTGATGAAATTTCCTCAAACATCGACAGACTTAAAAGATAGATACAATGCCTTATTAACTGCTCTGAAACGTTGAACTAAAACTAAAATTATTGTACGTATGAATCTCGTACTAAATTCCGCAAATGTCGGTCCGGATAGTCTGCAAACCCTCAAACTACAGCTTTAAAAATAAGGCAAAACGATATATGTATCACTGCTGCCGACACCGAAGGTATAGTCAAAGAGACACGAGTTCAAGACCATTTAGTCGCTAAAAGGCAGTAGGGCAGCTTTCAAACCCAAGGTTGAAGAAACTGAGATAAATATTTGTTCACGATCTTTGTAAAAACGCACCAGTAAATGAATGGACCCGCGGAGGAGGAAGTTTGCCCTAATTAACGCGTGAATAGTCAGCGGTCGGCCTTTGAAACAATTACAGAAGGTCCAGTAATTGGTGCGTAGTTCCTTGCGACCTGTTCTGAAGTGCACCAATGCAGCGACTGAACTTCTTAGGCACCAGTTAACACCGGTCATTTCAATTAATGGGTTCTGGCCGGCTTATAACACGAAGACGATATATATAAAGATAGAACACCTCCTGCTCTGAACCAAGGCGAAAAATCATCAGTTACAAAAGCTTATTTTTAATCACTTCTTGCTCTGAATTACATGTAGGAAAATTTTAAAGGAAAAAAATTTAAATGACCTCTTTCTTCTTTCTTTTTTTCTTTTAAAATTCACGACGATGTTTCACAATATCTCGCCAGATACCTTTGAATATATTTACATGTGGGGGCATTTAATGCAAATGAATCACAAGGACAAAGGCTAACGATTAGAATAAAAATAATAAAAACGACACCGCAAAGTGTGGAGTTAAAGGTAGCAGTAAGTCCAATGGATACCGATGATAATAAATTAAAATGATATGACTCGATAAATTATATGATAGTATACCTTTATGGTGACGAAGGAAGGGTAGACTCATAGAGAAAGATGCTAGGGCAAAGAAACAGGAATTATGACATTGGTGCCGGAATTAATGTAACGCCATTGATAGTACTCCAGTAGGCCATGATTTAACGCCTGTTGGTTGACGGACAGAGAGCTTATCTTAGGTTTGCGCGAAATCTTCTTTATTTCCTTATTTCTAATTTTGAATTACTTCATCACAAATTTTTGCTCTGCGGAAAACGTTTCACCTTACACCTAAGGTGGTGTTTTTAGTTCGAATGACTGGGTGATACCTCTTGGAGATAAGAAGGAACGTTTTTCCCGAATTAGTAAAACGCGATGGAATCACTGCATAATTGGATTTAGCTTGTGGATGGATTTATTCCGCGTCGTATTTTAATAAATAGTCAGATACTAAAGAGGAAATGTCCAACTTTTGAGGCGCCCATCTCGACTGAGTCATCGTCAGGTTCGCGAGCCGTCCTCCTAGATGTCTTCCCAGCATGGGTGTCGTGTCTTTCTCTCAGCAAACATCGAAACACCGGCATCGCACCTCACAATCATTCATCGCCGGCGGGGTATGCCCCTAATTCTAGGTTCTCCTCCAGTCTCCGGAAGAGGCGGTCCAAGTCGCACGCGAACATCGCGCCCCCGGCGGCCCTGAGGGAGGCTGCGGCCGCCGCGGACGGAACCCCCGAACAGGAGATCCAAGCGTTCCAGAGGCAGCTGCAGAACCTCCCAGACTTCGACTCCCCGGACCGGCCGGACGCCATCTCCGGGGCCGGCGAGTTCTACCACGCCGGCCGGGTACACGTCCGCCCCCGATCCCGTTCCGTCCCCAGGGTGTCTTTCGAAGGGTCCCGCTACCTCACGCTCCCGGACCTGCCGTGGGGCAGGGGAGGTGGTGGGGGCGGGAGCCTCCCCCGGGGGAGGTCCACGGGGGTGCTCAGCCTGGACCTGGCCCCCGCGGCCCCCGCCGCCCCCGCCACCCTGCAGCCGGTGCCCGGCGGCGGGCTGGGGGCGGCGGGGGACACCTTGGGGGCGGCGGGGGTTGTCGGGGGCGGCGGAGGCGGCGGGGCCTTCGGGTGCATCAGCCGGAGGAGCAGTCTGTCTCCGTCCGAGAGGGGAGGCGGGGGAGGAGGTGGGGGCGTGGCCCGGAGAAGGGACAGCCCCGCCATCAACGTGCTGGAGACGCCCCCCTGGCACAGGGCCATCCTCAACATGGTCGAGGTGAGTGAGTTCAATGCCCTAGAATTCTCGCATGCCGCCGCGATCGATCGCCGTACCAAGGGGCACTGACCCCTCTCTTCAGTCCTGAGTGTAGCGATGTAAACTCTGAACTCTGAATCCATTTATAGGTCAATTATCTCGATAGCCCGTTTTATTTACCTTTTCACTGCGTTAAATCTATTTTGAATTCTAATTTTGCATATTTTAAATACTTATGTGCGTCAAATTCCTACGACTTCACCATTTCTTTTACGTAACCATTAGTTGAATATATTTTCCATCGCCTACCCTAACTATTATTTGATGAAAATTCCCATATCAGGACCCATAGTAGTAAAGGTGGAACACCATTTAGATAAATCCTCCGCTATTACACTTGGCGACTTTGCGGTAGCATTCCGTGTTAAAGCCTGTTTCGTTTCTCTTTGCGTTTTTTTCTATTTCTGAATATTTTGTAACGTTACTGTACCACTTTCACTCCCTTTATAGCTATTAATTATAACATTTAGCATCGACTTCTTCCACCGATGAGGTGATACGTGTGGTTACTTGTAGTTTTCTGTGATTTTTATTGGGTTTTGGGTAGATCAGGGAGGGAATCGAGAACCAGCCATTTGGATTCCTCTCATTTTTTTAATTTATACCAGAGTTTTGACACAAGGTGTAAATCTTAGGGGAAAGAATACCTTAATCGACTTTTGAAATGACTTCTGGGCTTGCGATGTTGTTCATGTTCACGTTCATAGCGTTCATGTTGTAGAATTTTCAAATCCCATACGGTTATTAAAGCTGTCTTTGTTTACGCCGAGGTTTGCGTGAAGCTCTGCGCACGTTTTTCATTAGTAACTTGTTAATAAAAGAGAAAAAACTGCATTATACCGATTTGTTGTCTTGGCAATTCAATGCTATTCTAACACGAAAGCGTAGGTACTAATTATCCCTTAATGATGTATTGATTCTACATCGATAAGCCTGGTATAGTTATTTAATTAGCGATATAGATGTTTAACACTATACTTTGGTTTCGTGCAAGCGTTCATGTTGTAGAATTTTAAAATTCCTTAAGGTGATTGAACTATTTTTTTTACGCATAGGCATACTCTGTGAACGTGATCCAATTAGTAGCATCTGTAAATTGAAGTGAGAAAAAAACAGTGTTGTACAGATTTGGTGTTATGGCAATTCAAAGTTATTCTAGTACAAAGCCTTACGACACATGAGATATATTTCGTTACAATTCATTAAAATTTTTACAGAGTATTGCCAAATGGAAATTACTACATTTCTACAATAAATAACATCAGGCATCTCTTTGTGAAAATTTGTTATGTTCATGATGGATAATAAAACTTATACCAGTTTCACACTTGTTTTTATTATTTACCGACCAGGTTTCAACACAGAGTGTCATTATCAAGGTTGATACGTGGGCAGATTGATGACGATATGATCACGTACGCGGAGTTTCACGCACTTTCCTGTGTTTGCAAAAATTCTCCAACCACCTTAAGGACTTTGAAAATTCTGCATATGAACACTTGCTCGAAACCGTTATTAACCTTGATAATGGCACTCAGTGCTGAAATTTGGTTGTTGAATAATAAAAAAGTGTGAAAATATTAAAATTGTTATTTTTTATAATTAATACTACATTTTTATCATCATTATTGTTGCTTACAAATATCAAGAGCCATATTAAATTTTAATTAAGGAAAAACATTTGAAATGTAATTCTTTAATCGAGGAAATTACCACACGTTTGGTGAGTTACAATTTATAAATATAGGTATGTACGTAGATATAAAAGGACCAAGAATTTTTTTCTGACTTACTAATAAAATAATTGAAGGGTACACAAAATGACTCACGATTACCGCCCAAGCCACCTTTAAAAACGACCCCGCTCTCTCTTTCTCATATCCTTGTACTCTCACATATATATATATATATTTATTTCTCTCTTTTTCTTTCCTCCCTTCGTCCCGCTTCCCTTAGGAGTGGCTTCGTGTCTCCAGGGTGGAACTCCACAGAAACGCACCACTGCTGCGAGAGCTTAGAGACTTCCTCGGGAAGGCAGCCGCCTGCGGTCCACCGTACGCGCAGTGGGTGTCGGAGATGCGGTCGCAGTTCCCGATACTCGTGAGTAGACAATTAACGGGCCGGAAAGGCCGGGACCTCTCTCCACCACCCCTCTAAGTCTCACCTCCCACGTCACATCCTTCTCACCTTTTTATAAGAAACTGAGGGAGGGGAAGAGTTATTTTTTTTTGCCGCGTCTTATTCCCCCCTCCTCACTTTGTGTACTACGCCGCCCACTCCTCCCCTTCCCACAGCCGGATTAATTCCTCCCGTCAACCCCCACTCCCACACCGTCATCTCCTTCTATGGCTCATCGTCACCGCCTCCTCAAGGCGACGCATCACACCTCCTCGACCGATCGAGTTTGGCGTAATTTCCAGATCCAATTAATCGAAAAAACTACTTTAATCAACTTTAAATCTTCCAAATTTAAACAATAGATCTTGGCCACGGGATACCTGTATCTCAAGCATGACATTTTTTCTTCATGTACGAATAAATTAGCGGGAAATCGGTAATGTACAGAGCATCATTTCTCAAAAAAAAAACAAATGACTTTATTGAAATATCGTAAACGTAGGGAGATGTATCAATTCTTCTTCTACTATAATGCTAAGTAAAGAGGCTCATGGTTATAAGGTATTATCCATAATTGATTCATTTCGACATGCTACCGGGAGGGGGGGGGTTTCAGCGATGATATGCTCCTATGGTGACGCAAACAGTTCAGCTATTGCCCATGGTCCTACAGTAAGCGCTGCCTGTAAATAGGCGCTGGATACTTGAAAAGAACTTGCATGTGACTGTTCCCTTGAGCGAAAGTTATCGAGGAATGAGAGAATCCTGACGTCATAACATCTCGATCGGGTGCAAGTGTCGCTTGCCAGTGGACTTTCTTCACAAATATTCCTTACCGAAGAGTAACATGCGTTTTCATTACGAAAGAGTTTGTAGCAAAATAGAAATGGATCCCTACTACAACTGGATATCGCACAATGTATTTATTACATTAGAGTAATTTACCGTTTAATGATAGGTATACTGAAATTCAGATAAAATCTTCCACATTTTAATACGTAAATGATGCAGTAATTTTTCTTCATTTCCTCGTAGGACCTACCCTTCTTTTTCCCGATCATAAAGCCTAATTTCTTTCTTCGCCCTCCACACTAGCCCAGCAAAAATCCCTTCGCCTTTAGCTAACTATCGCCCATTGTTACCTCTTTCAGCCACCTGCTCTGCCTCCCCATGATCACATGCAAAAGTTTCCTACCGCCGCCAACCATACCATGTACTACCTTGTTTTTCTTCCGATCCATACACCGAACCTCCTACATCCTCCGAACTCGCATCTCTAACGCTGGTAACATATTTTTACCCTCTTTCCTCAGAGTACATGTTTCTAATACTTTCTTCCGTTAAAAGCAAATGTTTACGTTTTTTACTTTTTCGGAAATCATACGAGTCGCAGCAGTACTTCTGCGCACTTCAGCACTATTCTTCTCGGGCCTCCATTCGAGTTATGTGCTCCATCCTAACGCGTCTTCTGCCAACGTTTCGATGAAAGACTTTTTCATCGAAAATTTTTACTATTATCATTTGCCGCGATAAAATCAAATCCTACATACTGATAACTTTCATCCTCTAATAGAACAATTTTCTATTTAACTCTACGCATTAACCTCCAAATAATATCTTGAAAAGAGAGAACTAACCATCTGTGTCGTAAGTAGTGAATGTAGGGTCTCTATCGCAACGTGAAAATTAGGCTGGAAAGGTTTTTGACTTTTTCCAAAACAGCTAAGAAATTAAAAATAAAGCATGCTTTTTTTAACATTCATCAAACGCAAAGCTTCCTGACTCACATACTGGCGATGGGTTACTGAATCCGTTTTGCAGCAATGAAAAGGGGAAATTTCTCTTGCAATAAACAGAATGAGTAACATTTTGAATTGGAAATAATTCTGCCCAGTAGATTCTGTCAGCACTTACATGAAAAACTACCTATGTACATTTACGGTCAATCGATCGGTACGGTGAATTACGGTCAGTGATAGATGGTTGGATCTGAGAACCTGTGAAAAAAGGGAACGGTCGACTGTATTTTACTGTATGTTTAAGTGAAGTGTGGTGCTGCAGCACATTCAACTCTGGTGCACCGCTAGGAAAACCCAGCCATGACCGACAGTGAAAAGTGAGCGCGAATTTTCCCGCCTCGGTCAAATAAGATGATTCATTTTATGGCGAGGACTATTGGCGACTGGAACAATTTGACTCTTCCCGAATGCTTGCCGTGTATTCAAGGTACGACCTAATCAGAGTGAAGAAATTCGATTAATTTCGATGTGTATCTCGTAGTAAGACGAGTGTATTGGGGATGGAAAGGCCGTGTTGGTTAACCATAGGACGTTCAATTGAATTATTTGTGCATTGTCCGGCTGTCTCATATTTTTCTGTTCTCTCGAGATAGCCGAGTCCCTTACTTTCTGAGCCCATGTGAAAAAATATAAGGTCCACGGAGACGGAGAACACTCGTCGAGACGCTGCATTGTTTGCCGCCCGCTCTTCGGATGCGAAGGGAACGAGTTTTTCACGCTTCTGAAAGGAATACTCGTCGATCGCGGTTGAGACCCCCTCACTCTCTTTAGTTCGTTATGAGCTGGTGCCCTCGTCACACTGGATGTTTCCCTGCGTTGTCAAATCTCATGGAGCTCCTACGTTTTTAATTTTCTCAAACACCTACACGAATTTAGTGCATAAAAAATCGTTTGAAAGTTTGGTGTCTCGAGGTGTGGTAGCAACATCGTTTGTGCATCACCGTGGAAGAAATGGAATACGTTCCTTACAAAACAAATACTTGAAGCCATTTGGAACAGCTTGGACTAACGGATTCAATGGAAGTGATCTGCTAGTGCGTGATTCAGCCGGCATAATTCACATCAGGGCGATCATAGTGAGTACCTGCATCTAAATCGCTGGATTTCGTTATCGTGTGCTGTTAAATTAACACTTAAGGGATATGCGTGTCGAAATCTAGTGCTTTACCGTTTCGCCATGCTGGCAAATGTCGCTTTCCGCGGGTGAGCGAACGATTGGAATCTCTAATCACTTACCATTCGATCGGTTAGTCGTCGAGTAAACTGAAGGCGGCACTCAGCAGAAGACATCAATTTTCTATGGGGGTGAGAAGCAAAATTTGGCAACAGTGTTGCGTTTCGCGAGGAAAAAACGGCCGCAAAAATCTTGGGATCGTAATCCAGGGTCTCGGCAGTGTGTCTTTTCGAGTCTTTTCTCTCGGATTAAGGTGACCGTCTTAGGTACAAAATTTCTCATTTCATCGTCCTGATGCCCGGATTCATTCTGTGTGTGATGTAACGTGAAAGACTGGAACAGGAAACGTGAGTGAAGCGTGAGCTGAAAAAACCGAACCAGCTCTAACTGTGGCCAATGATGTTACTCGAGTCACGTGTATCAACCATTGGACCACATTCCAACCCTTAAAAATGTAATTATTTTCCGTGAAACTAAAAGCGGTGAAGAAATATCTAAGTATCGAATGTTGCACTCGTCCTTAAAAACTTGCTCATCGATCGTACTACTGATTTTAGCTTATCAGCCTATCATCAGGCACACATCTTAAGCATTACAGTGTTAACTTGTGAAGAGATTTCGGTGACATCTGTCGTTGAGGCTTAACGAGCGAAAGCAGCTGTTCCGCATGCTTTGTGTTGCATTTTGCACTCGTGGTGATCACCGCTGGAAAGCAACCACATTCAATAGACTCTAGAGTAGATAGACTTTCGATAGCTTGGAAGAGATGTAATTAGACACCGTGAAGTTGATAGCATAATTTCAGATGTCGATATTCACTCGACAAGTTCTTAACGAGTGACAGAATAGCTCTAATGATGGGTTAATGGACAGGTGTGTCGTGTTACGGGAAGGAATAGCTTTGGAATTGAAAGTATTAGCGTATACTTGAAAGTTGTAAAAATAAAATCTCTGGCTAGACCATACCTCGAATACGCTGCGAGCATTTGGGACCCTGGATAGAAAGATTGAACCAAAAAATTAAACAAAATACCAAGGAAAGCCTCACTCTTCGTTAAAAACTGCTACGAGCGAACATGTAGTGTTTCTCAGCTATTAGAGGGATTTGGTTGGGAGCCGCTAGCAACTCAGAGTCAACGTACTTAGCTTAGTTTGCTCGAGAAATTCAGATCAGACATGTTTCAGCCCGTCACAGAAAATGTCATTTTGACGCCATACTACATTTCTATGGCCTAAAGATGCGATAAAATGAGAGAGATACATTGCCGAACAATTAAGTATAAAAATTTGTTTATTCCACGCACAATAAGTGACAATTATTGCCGCATGCCCATGCGACGGCTCGCAGGGGAGTATTTAAATATAAATAATAGATAAAATTAAAGGTAATAGGTTGTGATGAAGTATTTGCGGGCTTTCTCTCAAGTTAGGTTTGCTAGACAACGTTTTCATGGATATTCCACCATCGTCCTCAGGCCAACAAATACGTAACCTGGTAGAAAATCTGCGAAGACTTCATTAATATTATTCTCCGGGAAAGAACCTAGTCATGCTAGATTTTATAGGTTTGTAACTCGTGAAATAGAATACAGAGATATGGTTGGGTGAGAAAAGAAAAAGGTGGAGTGACTACCTGGTCATAGAGGTATAGGTGTATCCAAGATAAAGTGGGATGATTGTTTGCTGAGGAACATGAAGATGGGCGAATGGTGATATAAGACACGTCAGGTTGGACAAGATGGTAGAGACTGATGAGAGAAGCCTGACTCTAACTGGGGAAAAAGGTAAGGTAAACTAGTGGGGATAAAGTGATGACTTCACAAGCCTGCAAGCCTTGACTTTCAGCAATTGAATTATGTGAAAAAAAGTATATTTCGATACATATATTATCAAAAACGTAGGTAAGGTCAAATCGAAGAAGGTTTATGGGTGAAGTCTACTTTACATTCCACACTTCAAATTCCTAAAAAATTACTATGATTTCAGAGGTACGTTACACTTTCCAGGTGTTTTTCTCTTGGCCTAGGAGACTTCTTACAAATTTAACGCGTTTGGTGTAAAATGTATCCAACAAGCGACGCCTCAGACTTTTCCCTGACGACTCGAAAAATTATCGAGTCAAGCACGTGGAGACCGCCGTTCCTTAGTTAAATTCCGGTCGGATCAAGGTCGACCCCTTCATCCTCTCCGAGTTCCTATGGGGATGGCTGTTAAAATATCCCGGCAGGCCATTCTTTTTTAAAGAGGAGAGAACTCAACAACGCGACTCAAGCTCCGGGAGTGCTCGTGTTTTTATCGAGACCGGAATGAAAACGGCGAGTTTAGGGCTGCCGCGCATTATTATTTTTTCCCAGCATCTCACGGAGAAGAACCAGAAAAAGAAGGGTTGTTGGTGGTGGTGGAGAAAAGAAAGAGCTTGAGAGGAGGACCTCCCTAACTAGCCGAGGTGTATTACGGGTGGGTGAGTCAACTCCTAAGTCTGAAGGTCTCATCTTTGCCTCGCCTTGCCCCCCCGCTCTCTCTATCTCGTTGGTTGCCACACGACGAGCTCTGCCAGCCAGCATCCTGTATGACTCCACCCTTCCTCGTCCCTTTCGGAGAGCAGGAATTCTTTTTTCCTCTGTCATCCAACAGGGGGGGCGGGCGTGTTGCGTGCCGGGCGCTCATGGACCAGTCATCCGACGTGAGCATGCTCCTCGGGCGTATCTAGGGAAGGGTTTATGAAAAATAAAAAATTGTAGCGGAGTGTCGGGAAAAGAGATGGAATGGCGAAAAAATAAACAGCCACAGTGCTCCACGGGTTCGGCTTAAAAAGGATAAGAGTACCATGTGCCTCTGTTCGTGAGATTTTCGCGAGTGACTTTAAGGTCAATTCGCTATTTTACCCTCCATATTTTGTCGCTTTTTGCATCTATCCATTTTTGTGGATAAAAATGTAAGGCTGGATATCTAAATCGGGGGAAACAAACTGGCGAAATTTTATAAATTTAGTTCCTTAGGTAGTACCTTGGAGAAAAATTGGCATTGTTGAAGAAATATTAGAGAGTAATTTGCACTGACAAAGGAAGCATTTAGCAATAGAGGGAAGCTGATGATGGGGTCCTTGCGCAAAGATTTAAAGATAAGGCTAGATAGGCGTTTAATACGAAGTTCAGCGGTGTATGGTACATTAATCTGGACTTTGAGGTTTGAAAAAGAGAATTGTCTGCAGGCGTTTGAGATGTGAGTGTGGAGCAAGTACAATGCCCGCTAGCTAATTAGATAGGATAGTGATACGAATAGTGGTGATATTTGGTGTAGATACTTGGTAATACCTCGAAACCTCGAAAGAAGAGAATCCTCTGGAAACCTTCTAAAGAAAAATACTAAGGAAGATATGTGGACCTGTCATAGAAAATGGTAAGAGCAGAATCCATCACAATGATGTATTAAATAAAGTTATGAAAGAGATGATAATTAAGGTTTATAAATTTGTTGTGAAAGCTTCCGCAGAATGGTCTTGATAGCTTTTGGAATAGCCTCCGCGTTGCGTCATTTTTATGATAACAGTTTCGCGAGCGTTCCAGCTCGCTCCTTGAGGTCTGAAGTGCTCTTTTGTAATTTGTAGAAAAAAGTAGTAAAAAGAATTTGGAGGAGGCAAAAATTGTCGCAAAGGAGACACGGTACTTCCCCAGAGTAATAAGTAGGCAAATGAAATATCCAAAACACGGAATAATGTCAATAGAGAAGATGGTTACACGCTATCCACAAATTGGAAGCGGGTCTTCCGAAAAACGCGGGAAAGGACGGAAAGAAAGGCGAAAAAAGTCGCGCTTGACCCTTCGCCGGGCTATATATTGCGGCTATCCGCCGGGATATGCATAAATGCATCGTAATCACTTCAGATCTGATGAAGCTTCGCTAGAACGCTCGCGAAACTGTCGTCATAAAAATGACCCAACGCGGAAGCTATCCCGAGAGCAATTATGTATCAAGATTTATGAAGACCTAGAGACTACAGTGGTTAGAACAAAGTGAAAGAATGAATGAGACTGCCATGCCGAAGAGGATGTAAAAGGAGAAAATATATGCACCAATCAAGAATAGAAGAGCAAGGCTGAGATGTTCAGAAAATGTACGTAAAGATCTTGGCAAGACAAGAATTGAACGCTGGAGGAGAAATATTGACCAGGGAAAAAGGGGAAGGTAGATTGTGAAGGTCTTCACCTCGAGCCGCAGTGCCAAGAGGGAGGAAGAAAGGAAGAAAATGAGCGGATTGGCACACAATAAAAGCAATGGGGAAATTATATAACTTAAATGCTGATCTTTTCCTTGGTCAACATTAATCTCAGTTGAAGGACAGGTGAGCGTAGTATACCTTAGGAACCGTCGCAATAACTTCCAGCGTCATTGTCAAATAATGGGGAAGCATAAGACTCAAAGCCAACCTCATGAGAAGGATGTATAAAGGGGATAGGGTTGGTGTGGTGGCTAGAGTACTAATCATACACAAGGCCAGGATTCAAATCCCTGCAAAAGAGGTAATTTTTCAGAGAAAACGCGATCCCTACTTGAATTTCTTGTGGAGGGCACTTCAAGTACTGTGCTCCGTCTGTCGGATGAGAGGTTATACCGTATTCCCCTTGCGGCCTTTCGTGCCGTCACCGACGCCGGGCATCCCTCCACCCTTACTCCCTTACCTGTACCCTGTGACGACAATGACCTTAGTTGTCGGTCGCCTCCGCAAAATCCAATCCAATCCAAGGAAGTAGATAAATAAAGCTCCCTCCTTCTCCGACACCGGTCCTTCTCAGAGCCTGCGGTGGCTTCAGACGTTCGTCACGAGTAAGGAAATGGCTCTTTTTTTAAAGGGGTGTGTGTGCGACCCCTCACTGAGTAGCTGTAAACCGTCGACATTTCCCTTCATCAAGGCCTTACAATCGACTTCCTGGAAAGCTGATTCTTCACCCACCGGCGTCGGGGAACCATCCTCTTCCGAGTAATGTCGTCGTTCTATTTCATTTATTAGTATCATCAACAGCGTTACTCCAATTTCTTCGCTTTGTATGTCGGTCTCTATTGTTCTCTTATTAGGCTTTATCTGCAGCGCTTTCCTTACTGTGCTCCACGTAGCCTTGGAAATCCTTCTGTGGCAGTTGTATGCGTGACAATATTTAAAAAAATTAAATCTATTTTTTCATCTAGCCCTTTTTACTATTTCATCATTTTTTACCGTATTTCATTCAAACTTCCGCATACGTATAGTTTGTGATATGCCTCATGGATCGCATATAGAGCTAAACACTAAATGTTTGCATGGGTTCCACGAGAAACTTCGACCTCAAAGCACCTCCGAGGCTGATAAAGTCAGGGAACCGCTGATCTGTGCCGATGAAATCCAATATCCTAGGGGATGAGTGATTCTAATAGTGAAAAAGTCGACTAATGTTTTTTTCAGGTGAATTCTCTACATGAATGGCTTGGGATTATGCATTCGCGGGGTAATTTGTTCACTGTCGTGAAGGCGACTTCGGATAGAGCAGGAACAGAGCCCCGATCATTAGATAAAAAAATCTAAAGGATGATTGTTACGTCAAAATGAATTAACTTGGGCCAGTATTGAGCAGAAATTGTCACCCAGCTGATGAGAGGGCTAAATTGGGAGCCGTCAAGATTTTGGAAGGCTACTTGTTGAAATTACATTGATTGTAGATGAGTTTTCCAGATCAATTGAGCTTCAATACGATACGGAGGATATTTTGTCACCCCACGCTTTTTTTATGCGTCAAAGAGAAGTGACAAAATAAGAAAGATACAAACCACCGAACTAATTGCTAAAATATTACTTCTTTCCACGCATTGCAACGGAAATTTTGCGATACTTGCATAAGATATGTCGTTTACATAAAATTAGCTCTGTCCTCTTCCGCCCTTCTTTTCCCTACTCCTAGCTTTTCCTTGACTGATGTCCTAACACCCCCTTCCACAGGCCTCTGCGGCGGCGAGCAAGATAGTATACAGATGTCGATGCGAAGTAATCGGATAATGATCTACGTTTTATGTCTGCGCATGCGGCGTCGGTTCCAATGTAAATGCTGACATTATGAGGGAGAAAATACTTAAATAGTTTCTGTATTTCACCTGGAACTAATCTTTATTAAACTATTCGGCAGCTAGGAGCTAAATATTTAATACAATACTACATTTTCAATAGTCTCTCACACCCTGACTTCGTAGTACTCGGTTGTTTGTGCGAGCGGATGCTGACCAAGATGAAAAGCCCCGGGCTGAGGCCGGGGTTGTCCTCTCGTGTTTCAGAATCCTTTTGCTTTGCGCTACATTCCATTGACCCGTTCCGTGAATGTCCCAATTAAGCTCATCGAAAACATAGGCGGTCTCGCACGACACCTTCCTGAATGAAATGATGAGAAAAGGAAGGCATCAGGAAGCCCTTTGAGTCATGATGACGCCGGCGTCAGTCGCTTTTGACTAACCGCTATTGAAATCCAAGCACTGCCCCAATTATTGCCTCAGCCTTCGGTATTCTGTTCATGAGCTAACCTGCCCGAGTTCAAAAAAAGGATATTCGCAGCTGTAGAGGTCATCCAGTATGCACGGCTGGTTATACTGTTAATACTGAAATATCTGTGAGTAAAAAAAGTGCGTAATCATGGTATTACAGCAAAAGAATCTTACAAGTGTTTTAATATCCATTTCGAGGTTATTTTTTGGCTTTTTACGATTTTTTCGAGTGTTGAGGAGTTATCCTGATGCCTCCACCCCTACCTGGAAGGCCAGGGTTTCGGGGTATCCTTCTCCTAGATAAGTTGCTTCCACTACGGCTTAAGTGACCCGGAATAAGACCTCCTTTTTTATATTATTATATCATATGCTATAGAAGAACGATCGCGGTAATGCATCGGATAACGCCGTAAAACGTGAAAATGACGATTATATCACTCGAGATAAATATTTTAAAATTGGCTTAAAACCTGGTAAGTTAGTCGTACAAGTGAGGCATTTTCTCTCTTTAATTATTTGAATACAATCGGAAGCGACTTCGGTATCACTCAGTTAAGATCAATAATAATAATTTGATTCCATATTTTGAGAAGTCTTGACAAAACTACCAACCTTACAGAAGGAAAATATTCAGATTGTTTTTCTGAGTCAAACGGGTTCCGTTCTAAACTTTGGTCAGTTGTTATTTGAAGTAGGCTATAATATTGACGTCCATTATAAATAAGAGCAAGTGTCATCAAGTCTCTCCTCATTAATTTAGGCAAAAGTTTTATTTTTAGAGTAAACTAATGGATTGCATTCAAATCTCACTTTAAATTAAATGGAATCGGTTTTCAATATTTCCCTTTTTGTTGATATTATTTTATCATATGCCATGCAAAGTCAAAGCCACCATGCCACTCATGAGCATCTGCGATGCCATTTGCTCAAATTCATACGAAAGGAAAGTTTGCATGCTTTCGTGTATGTATGTCCACGTTCGGTTCGGTAATCAGAAAAATAAATTTTGAAAAAAACCATTGCATCGCTATTTTACATCCTATTTAGCCTGAATGTGGTAGTATAGCAAAATCTAGCTTAAGTTAAATAAATAAGCCAGGTAAATTAAGAAAATGAAAGTAGCTTCATAACGTAATTTGAGGAAATTGAGACAAACGGTATGTGAGATCGCATGCCTGTGCTAACATCAGAAAAACGGTTTTCTGTGTTTGATGACTATCTTGAAAATTCCGCATTGTGAACTCCCAAACCATTCAAGACCGCGAAGCATGGACAAAATCTTTCTCATTGACAGCAGATGGTATGAAAAACAATGTTATTGAGTACCTAAATTGGTGAAATAGAATGGGATGCCTTTGTCGAAACATTGTCCTAACCTACTCTTTACGGCAGAAAACGTTAAATCTTCCTTTGTTATGACTGTTGACCCAGCACCACCTTTCGCATGCTCGCTCAAGGCCACAATGTCTGGGCTTGCATTCCGCTCCAATTTGTGTGCTCGCAGGTAGTACGTATTCTAACCTTTAGCCTTGCATCGTCCTGCTTCATCAATATTCGCCAATTTTGAAGGAAATCGATTACCTTCGAGGATTTCACGAGGATTCCATCGACGTCCGCCCAACGAGTTGGTTCGGTAGGCCGCAAACCCTTGTGTGGTTGAGTCTCCATATCGTCCACCGGCTTGTGCGGCAAGCAGCCACTTTCCCCTCTTCCCATTCAAGCCTCCCTCACAAGCATCATCGCCCGAGTTTGTTCAACAAGGGGATCCGGGGGTGAGGAGACAAAAGGGGGGTACACACTCACGCTGCAGGGTCCCTGGAAGGGATACCTGTCCCCCCATTCCCCCGTAGATATGGACAGCTCACCACTCCCACCTCCGGAATCGGTCGCCCGCCAAAGGGCGATCAATTGAATCAATACAACATCTCTATTAAAGCACATTATCGCTCTCCGGCTATCGTTAACGCGGGCTCCCGGTGCAAACACCGTTATGCAAATCCTTTGAACCTCCTCCGGCTTCTCTCCGATGTGTTCTCCCTCTCTCGGCCCGTGGTCAGGTTGGAAGAGGGTATATGCGAGTATCATCGGAGCGAGGAAAGGGGGGAGGGGCGTAAAGGGGGTCGGGAGGTCAATCATTCGCGCAATCTTCGTGTGACCAGGGACCCGTAAAGATCCCACACTACCCTGAAGCCATCGTCTATCTCTCTCTCTCTCGATCGTCTTTCTCGTCACATCTCGTATCACACAATCCTCTTTAGCGTCTGCCGTAATTGTGTGAGCTGACTGTTCCGGGCCGGAAGTTGCCGAATTTATTTGCGCGCCACCGGAGTACTAGGAGCGCAAGAAGTTCGGTTGAGGTTGCGTGGGACTATATGAGGTCCTTGTTTTCTCTGAAATAGCTTTCTTACTTTGCTCTTTATTTTATTGATCATCTCTAGATTTTGCTGCAGTAAATCTCAACTTGAGAATCGAAGACACAGTGGAAAGCTGTTTTGAAAGACTTACCTCTCCGCTAAACCTACTCATGCAAAATGTGCTTTCCCATTGAGCATTAGTGCTAATTTGTTGATAAACTTCTCATGTCTTGGCACTTTACATATTACACTGTGATGTCATTAGTGTAGCACTGATGGAAACACATCCTGACTTTGTTTGACATGCGCTAGCAGACGACTCTCAGTGATAGGGGGGAAATTTGTAATAGAGGATGCCGAAACACCTCGCTGGTTAGTAAATTCAGATACATCGATCATAAAATAATGAATAATCCAATATTTTAGCTATTTAAGTAACTATTTTGTCTCTTCTAATAGAGTGTCATAATTTGTGTTTCACGTAATATGATGGTATCATAGTCTTGCACAGCAATTTCAACTATGATTTAATGAGAACCAATATATTTTAAAAGTATTTTACCAGCAAATTGTATGTTTGGTTGATAGTCAGAAAAATTCCCTAATATCAATCACTTTCGTCAGTCTCACTTGGTGGTATTCCATCATTTAAAAAAATTTTAAGATGTCAACTTTTACTAAAACCACTCGATTTATTAAACAACGACCCAGGTTTCGATGTGCATTCACATCATCTTCAGGTAAATGGAGGCCGATGTGCAGGCCTTATATAGTAAACATTACCAGGTGGGAAAGGGGGGGGGGGAAAAGAACAATGCAGGAAGAGGGTGGTCACGGGAGGGTAGGGAGGGGGTGCTTTAATCCCCTCCACTTCGTCCTCCTAGCCCCCCCTCCCTGCCCTCCCGTGACCACCCTCTTCCTGCACTGTTCTTTCCCCCCCCCCTTTCCCCACCTGGTAATGTTTACTATATAAAGCCTGCACATCGGCCTCCATTTACCTGAAGATGACGTGAATGCACATCGAAACCTGGGTCGTTGTTTAATAAATCGAGTGGTTTTAGTAGAAGTTGACATCTTAAAATTTTTTTAAAGATAATTTCCTTACAGTTTTTTACAAATTCAGGGCCCTATCTGCATCTAATATTTGCATTTTCACCTCAGCATACGATCTACCCTTCTTCATCCAGTCCATAAAACCTACTCTCTTTCTTCCCCATTCCCACTTGCCCATCATCCTTCCCTCTAACACATTTTTCAGCAACCTTTCGTCCCTAACTATTTCCTCCTGCCACCTATCCGGGCTATCCCAGATTTCATTCAGAAGTTTCCTATCCTCGCCCACCATCTCAAGCACTTCCTCGTTAGTCTTCCGTTTCGTTTACCGCACCTCCTTCATCCTTCTCCACACCCCTATCTCAAATGCCTGCAACCAACTCTCTTCCTCCTTTCTGATACCATGTGTCCACCCCATGCAACGCTACGCTCCAAATCAAGTTGCTCACCAACCTTTTCTTCACATGCTTACCCAACATCCCCGTCATCAGCTACCTATGGCCTGCGGACTACCATCGACCTGCCGTCGGTTCAACCCTAATTGACACAATTTATCCGTAAAAGTATTTTGTATTATTTACATCGATGTACATGGAATAAAATCGAGTTTAGAGCGGTCTTAAAATCGTTAATATAAATTTTAACCACTACTTTGGGCTATCGTCCCACCATCTCAGAAACGCAAGCGCAGTTGCGTTCAATCAGCGCTCGTGCACTATTCTGAGTGAGACAACTGGAAAGCATCCACAGTAATATCTCTCACATACTTATTAACAAGCCCACGGTCCAAATTTTCAAAAATATTTATCAGCTTAAGCTCAAATTTTGCTCAATTTCTTAGGGAAAAGAATCAATCGGATGTATTACATTCCTCATTCAGCTCTAACGCACCGATTAGTAGGTACCAGTCGGTTCTAACCTGATTCCTCTTTAAGGTCCTCGTACGCAGAAGTGGAAGAAAGAGACTATGTTTTTTTAATAAATTTGCTCTAATGCCATGAGGCTATATGTTAAAAGAGCATTCAATTACCAAGAAACTAAAACAGTAACATGGAACCATGATAAAATATAACACGACAATAGTAATATCCACACTTTAATGTACTACTTCAACACCGACCATGGTTTCGACATACTAAGTCATTATCAAGGTGATGGGACAGACTCTCACATGTATTTAAACCAGAGCCACGGTAGGAGGAGGGGGTATATGGAAGAGGCGTGGGGGGGAGGAGGGGGAAAGAGGGGGAAGTGGGAGGAGGAAAGAACATGTATGTCGAAACCATGGTCGGTGTTGAAGTAGTACATTAAAGTGTGGATGTTACTATTGTCGTGTTATATTTTATCATGGATATATCGCATTTCCACCAAGTTAAGCCTGAAACGATTTCATACGTTAGTAACATGGAAGTTTCGTGAAGTTCACACAGACTTGTACACAAGTGGAAATCGCTCTCACCACCTTAAGCGGCCATTTGACAACTGATATGTGTTGATCCTTGGAGGTGAAATATTTTTTCTTTCCTGAGAGCTCAATGGGATTGGATATTTTGTGGGCAACCGATAGCAGGCAGAGTCATTTGCGCTATAGTAGACAGGCTAAGGAGGAAGGATGGATTTACACCCGGCGTAGGTGTTAGCCTGCTCTTAACGAAAGGCGCCAAGGGGACTAAGGTTTTACGTCTTATCCGACAGAGGGAGTACTGCAATTTATGTGCAGCGCCTCCATAAGATAATCAAGTAGGGATCTGGTTTTCTCTGAAAAACTCCTCCTATGCAGGCATTTGAACCCTGACTGCCCATATGGCTAGCCAGTAGTATCCATCACACCAAACCAACCCCCCTCACAACTTAATCTAATTAGCATTGAATAGGAATAAAAGTGACTGTGAAACTCCACAAGATCATTTTAGTAACTCAGTGCAACCGGTTTCACCTTTTAGCACATCATCAGGGACAATTAAAATGAAGCCATTAGGCACACCACCGGTTGTACTGAGTCATCAATAACATTTTGCAGAAATTACAAAGTCGCTTACATTTTTATCATAATTAATTGATTCCATCAAGTTACGCCAAACACTATTCATTTTATTCAGTATATATATCCTAAAATATTCGTCTTCTTTTCATTCCCGATCAATCTCCTACCACGCGCTCCTTCGTGGCGGAATGGTGTTCATTCCTGATGGCTGTAGGTTCGAGACCCCGACGCTGAGGCAGCGGACGACGGGGAGCAAACCAACCGGGAGTACACGAGGGTAAGTACTCGCTTTTGTTGATCAATCAATTCCTCTCCGGTTTCTTTACAGCAGCTGGTTGACGTACATCCTCGAATCATGTTGAGAAGTGAAGGCTTTATGTTTTTAATGTAGAAGAGGTCAATTTTCCTATTTCTTGACCTAAACGGTTTAGGATCAATTGAATCGATTTTTTTATATCTAGAGATAAGCTGTCTCTAAGTTCGAATATTTCATTGAGATAGATGGAGAGGGCGGATTTTGTGGTCAATGCTAAAATGCTAAAAAGTTCCAAATCCCTTGACGGGTCCGAACGAAATTTTGTACACATGTTTTTTTAACCTAGAAAGAAAATTAGGTTATGTTAAAAAGCCCCAAAAGCTTTGATGCATCTCATTTTTTTAATAAATGTTTCTTCTCTAAGGGTGGGTTTACTCTGGCAAGTTACTTCCTCCAGTTTATTCTGCAAAAGCTTGCGGGGATTTTTGTTTGGACGTTTGACAAAAACGCTTTCCCCTTTTACTGCAGAGAGACGGTTTGGATGTTTTTTCAGTGCTAATAATACCCTTCTTCAAGCAACAGGTCGAAACATTTGTTTAAACTCTGCAAGCTGGCCAGCAGAATCTTTTTGCGTATGATTTACGCAAAAAGGTGCTTACTGATAGACTTATGGAAAATATTTTGCAGGGTAAAACCGCCTTAAGGAAAGCATCAAATCCAACGCAGAAAATACTTAGCTTGTTTTTTTTCAAATTACGTGCACTCATAGTGTAAGGCTCGAAAAATCAAGTGTCGGATGGCTACGAGAACAAATGTTCTAATTCTTACATTTTATTTTCAATGGCGCAACTTTTTTTCCTGAAATTGGAATCTTGGCTCCAAAATTGTAAATTTTTGCAAATTTTTTTTGGAATAGAATGTTTTATTTACTTTGAAACATGCATATAGCATTTAAATGGGGACCGAGATACATACGATCCATGTTTAATAGTTAATATAATAGGATTACGTAAAGAGTTTAGCTGTGATATATTTCATCCCAAACTTTCCATGTGTGGTTAAAACTGCTGCATGGTAAGTGCATTTTGTTTGTCATTTTGATTCACTTTATCCATTGCAGAAATTTATCTATTTATTTTTCCGGTTAGAATTTAGCAGGTATCATCTCCGTGGGGAGATTTTAAATTAATCCGTAAAAATATTTTTCAGTGATAAAAGGCTTCCTTAATATCTCTACTGCCTTGCTTTTAGTACACAGTGTGTCCCAATTCCGTTAGGACTGTTGCTATAAAAAATAAAAGACATTGATCATGTTAAAAAATCACTATCTTTATTCAAAATAGTCCCCCTCAGAGTCAATGCACAGCTGAAATCGATTAAAAAGTGTTTCGAAACAGTCACTGTAGTCCTTTTTTGGAATTGCATTTAGTACTGCGGTATAATTTTCTTGGATGTCCTCAATGGCGTCGTAACGGTGTCCTTGCATTGCCAATTTCAATTTTGGGAACAACCAGAAGTCTGCCGGGGCCAAATCCGCCGAATACGGTGGGTGATCCAGGACTGTGATCCCTTTTCTGGTCAAAAACTTGCGTACGATCTTCGCTTTGTGGGCTGGAGCGTTGTCATGGAGAAGCGACCAGGAACCTGCATCTCGGTATTCGGGTCAAATTCGACGAATTCTTGCCCATAACCGATGGAGGACGACGAGTTATTACTCAGAATTAACGGTTTTCCCTTCTGGTACAAACTCCTTGTGAATGATTCCTTTGAAATCGAATTAAACTCTTAGCATTGTCTTCACACGACTTTTCTGTATGGGCACTTTCTTTGGTTTCGGCTTCTTTGGGCCCAGCCACGCTGCTTTCTGCCGCTTTGTAAGAGGTTCATACTGGAAAGACTATGTTTCATCGCCAGTTACAATCGATTTCGTGAAATAAATGTCACTTTGGGCAGTCTTGAACAGGTATTTGCAGTTTTCGACTTTGCCATGTTTTTCATCGCCTGAAAATGCATGTGGCACAAACCGCGCACAGACGTTCCTTTTACTCAAATTCTCGGTCAAAATTCTACCTACGATAGTTTTAGGTATTACTGACATCTCCTTGATGAGTCGAGGAGAAACACATCTATCTGATGCAATGATTTCAGCGATTTTTTTAACATTTTCGTCCGCGCGACTTGTTCGCGGCTTTGAATCTCGTGGCGCTGCCTTAATGTCCTCCCTGCCGTCACGAAATAGAGTGTACCTCAGAAAAACATTTGAACGACTTGAGCAATCACCACCATAAACACTTTTCATCATATCGAACGTATCACTGGCTGATTTGCCTAACTTAACACAAAACTTGATGTTGCCTCGCTGCTCAACCGCCATTTTCCGACGAGTGTCAGACGCGTACTATTACATTCGCGGCCAGAAATCATTGTTGCTGCGATACTAGCGCTTTTAACTTCTACACGGTTGTTGCTGAAACTTCAAGGATTGTAACGCCGTAACTCGCCACGAGATAACATTGCATTGTGAAATTTCACTCAAGCAGTCCTAACGGAACTGGGACACACTGTGTATTTATTCTGACGAATCAATGCCGCTAGGATTTTCACGAGAGAGATTTGTGAACAATGGCGGCAGTAAAGAGGTGATCACATTTTCAGAGGCACAAGGACGGGTAAAAGAAAATACCCTTTTTATGGGGTAAAAAAATCGTCCATTAACGGGGAGCAAAGAGTTACGTCCAACTGGTAGAGCGATAAGGCTTGAAATTCCCAAAACAAAACCGCTGTGTAGGAAAAACGACTCCTCGATTTGGTCAAGATTGAACTCGTCATTGGATGGAAGCCCCGGGGAAAAATTCCCCGCAATCAGGATGCAATTTAGTGAGCTATTATCTATTCCGTGTTGCTCAGAAATAAAAAAATCATCATGACTGAATTTTTATGAGCTAGCTGAGGTAACATAGTAATGATCGTCATAGTGATTGCTTCCTTCCTCATTCAAAGCGTAATGACCTGGTCAGATTCAAATCAATCCATTCGAGAGAACGTGTCCATCAGGCCCAAAGAGAAAAATACTGAGCATGAAATCATTGTTCAAGAGATAAATACTTTCACCTCGTTTCACTTCTTGTAAATTTTATTGTAGGATGTTCGCGAATCCTTAATTTTGATATCATTCATAGTGTATCGAACTTAAATTAAGGTTTTGATTATTACCATAAAAGGACATGTATGACGCGTTATTTTCTATTGGAACAAACATTGGGGGCCGCGCATTATTTAAAAAAAAACAATTCCCGTGTGATATTTATACCAAATGTTCTGAGCAGGAGGTTTATCGGATGTCATCCTTTCGGTTTTGCATAAATATTTCTCATTATAAATTACTTAAGCTTGGTTGCTTGGAAAAACTATGGTATTAGGAACCGAGCAGATGATATAACAGAATTCTAACGGCTGAAATTCAAAATATGATATTCCATGAAGCATTTGAAGGGATTATCGTTCTTTCATCAAAGGAATTTGTTTTCATTTTCTTTGCAGGAAACACTGAGTTCTTAATGATTTTGACCCGTAAAACGGAAAAATGGTAGCGTGTGGTGAAGCTTAGCCAATGATGTACTGTTATGGATCACGTGACTGCTTCAAATTATCGTAAGCTTTAAAGTCCTAATGAAACAAATTTCAAGCTATCCGGGACTAGCCACGGAGTTCCACTTTTACGGAGTCACCCGCAATGCACACATGTGCGAATTTCCACAGAGAGAAAAAACCGGAATCCCGGTCAAGGCGGATGATTTTTTCTCTGTGGAAATTCGCACGTCCTAATGAAAGCTGTTGGTCTCTGCTGTTGACGTATTAGCATTCTCATTCCGATTTCGCGCGTTCAAGAATCGGATAACAGAACGTGCACCACAGTCTGCGGGATCTTCTATTGAACATTAGCAACAGTCAGAACAAGGCGTAAATTTTCTCTTATCTTCGAATGTAATTGCAGTGTCAGGCCAATGTATTACAAAATCTAGCACGCATCCAAAGGACTGCTATTGTAGAGTTACTGCGGAAGTCTTGCAAAAGATTAATTTACTTTTGAACGTATTTCGATTATAATCGAGCTTTTCAGGAAATTTTCCATTGAATTAGTTACATAAACGTTAAAAATACATTTCATGTATTTTCCTCTTCTAAAATGCGATATTTGTTGGCTGATTATTTTACATATTTCCATTAGATTACTAACTTATTGGTGACTGATATCGTTGCAAACCTCTTTGCTGATCGGCAGATGTCGCTAGTTACAGCACTGTAGGGAAACCGAGTTTCAACAGCTTGATGCTACCTTTTGTCATTTATTATCTAACATTGGAAAGCTATTTCATCTTGAATCTCTTGCAATTATCTTTGGAAAAGATAATTAATGAGTTTTCGAGAAATTTCAATACCCTGGTGGCATGTTCCAGCCTCATTATGAACAGTCTTGTCAGTATTGTACAGAATAACATAATTGCCTTTCGGTCTGTTTCTGAAAATTCATGTTAGATGTGAGATTAACTCGTAAGCACATTCGAGGTGTGTTATGTGGAAATTTGCAACCTCATCGAGCATCGACCAAATTTCCCAGTTCTTGCTTAAAAATATATCATTCCGTCGCGTCGGATGTCTTTGCATAGAATAACGATAAATCTTTAGAAGCTGGAGATCAAAATAAAGCTTTGTATTTTTTATTCATAATTGATATCGTCCCTGCATGAACTTTCATTGCTCGTAGGATTACGTTTGAATTTTGCCACTCACATTTAACTGCCCCTCTTCTAATGCTATTATGGTCTTATTTAAGTAAATATATGAATAAGGCGTTTCGAAGGTGAATTTCCCTTCTTATATCCGTTTTTAATAGCGATCGTTTTTTGGAGCGTAAAATAATATGCGTGACGCCTCTAAATGTAATTATTTTGAGGGAGAGTTATGGCACAAGGACAAAACATACTGCTGGAGGTAGAGTTAAAGTGGAGTTAAATGAAATTATTTCTTTTATATAGCGTTGAATTCCTCTCGCCGTAACTTACATGGCTCGATAAAAAAAAACAAAATTTGGAAGAGGGCGAAACGTTCCACAATAAATGCAGAGATAAAATGTACGATGTTTATGTATCGTTTCGTTTGCTATTACGCTGCGGGATTTTATGTTCTTATCGTTTGGTTTATGCATCAGTACATCTGATACATAATCAATTCTTGTGTTTTTCGAGTACATACCACTTAACTGGCTGTTTATGAACGTATCCAATGGATTACTTATGTGTATGTATTGTAATAGCACGAAACGCATTTCACGCCGTTAGTAATAATAATATCTTTATTGCATTAAATAGTAAATCCTTTGCCATGAAGCGGACCAATCGTAACTCAGGCACATGCATATAGAGAGAGCATAGCGATAGTATAATTCAGTCAACTACATACGTACCACTACAACAATTATCTAGTTGTTGTAGTGGTATGCAGAGGACTCTGGTATGATTGACACTAGTGTATAAGGTTTATATTTAATTATACAATGGTATGAGAAATATTCACAATCTGCCAAGATAAATAATAGAAACAAATTCATCTTCTCCTGCGTAAGGACTATATCTTGAGGACTCGACTTTGGATTCAGTTCTTTGTCTGAGACAAAATGAGTTCTTCCGCACTTGAAAATGGGTATTGGAAGAATATTTTCATGCGGTGAGTTATAGTTAGGAAACAAATGTGTAAAATAAAAGTAGAATTCTTTATGGTATAAATGAAATGAGAATTGGCTTTGGGAACTACTGTATAGATTCGGGGAATATACTATATATCTTCTCGTGACGCGATTAGAGACGAAGCATCCACCAGCCTAGGGATGCCACGTCGATCAAAAAACATCGAGTAGTCGATTTTTCGATGTTTATAGAAGTACTCACTACTCATTCAATTTTCATCGGATTATTTCAGTGGGGAAGCCATTTTCTCACTGAGAAGGCAAATGACTTCCACACTGGCTGTAGTAAGAGCTTTCAAACCGCCTATCTGAAGGAATTGTAAATACCTAACTCGTTGACGATTGGTGCTAGCTCATGAGTCTTACGCCACTACACCATTGGTCAAACATTTATAACGGTATGTTTCTTGTGGAGATATTCAACACTTTTGCATGAATAACCACCAAGTAAACGAAAGAAGAAAGTTATGTAATAGTAAAACCTAAGGACTCATCGGAAACCTTTGTGGTAGTCGAGCCTTAGACAAAATGGTCGGGGGGCATACCCAAAAATACACTTAAAATAAAGACCAAGAGTATTTTTCTTAAAGAGATTTTCTCTCACCAGCTGTCAGGTTCTTTCACCTTTAGGTTTTCACTTCGTTTCATTCTTTTGAAATCTTGAATCGAGCCTGATGATTGCCTTAAAGTTGAAGAGCAGGAGATGCTTTGGCCCGGTAAAGTGCACCGCGCGGTGAAGACGGTCGAACATGCAGCATCCGGGCTATTTTGGGACTCGTTTGTATTCGGAGCGCGAGTATCCCTTGGCAAGATTGTCCGTAAGAGAGGAGAAAAAGGTGAAAGAATTATGACGGCCGCTGCATAATCCACAGAGATGAATTCAAAAGAGGAGGAAAAAAATGGAACATTCGACTTCGTACGGCTGTTTCCTGTCATTATTTCCCAGAAACTAGACATCCGTTCTCACAGGGCAGTTCTCTTCGACTCTGTTTTTTCCTTTCGATACGCCATTAAGATGTTCCACTGTTAAATTAAAAAAAAATGATTTTTCCGTAATTTTTCACTACTAGTATACCATTAACTATAATTGATGGCGTTTGCAAAATCCCATCTTACGTCGCTCATATTTTATATCGATTCAAACATGGAATGATGTGGGATTTTAAAATGAGAATGACTGCTCAGGGGGAGAAATTCCCAATATCCTTAAAGCTTATTCTCTTTCTTGGCCTCCTATAATGTCATATTCTTTATGCTGGCCTTCAATAACCCTTCGTTTCCCATTATTTCTTTCTATTCCTGCTCTACCTCCAAATTTCCTTCAGAGGTTCCCTGTCCCTACTCACCGTGGCTAGCCACTAGGCTGCTGGCGGTGACTTGGTTCCTTATTCATTTCGTTTCTTGAATAATTCCAAAAAAAGTGGATTGAGGTAACTGGAGTTTGGAAGGGTTAAGCTAATGTGTATTATACATTACGTGATCGGCTTACGAGGACAAAGAGAGGCTTAGAAGTGTTTATCCTCGTAAAAGAAAGTCATGATACTAAAGTTTGATATTCCTTATCGTGTAAATGAGGAAACAATGTTTTACAATAAGAAGAACACAAAACTCCACAAATTAAAAAAAAACTTGATTTTCCTCCACTGATTTATTTTCCTGGTACAACATGTTTTGACACAGCGGTGTTATCATCAGGTATCTGGTCAGTGGAAGTGACCAGTGGAAGAAATCAGTGTAAGAAAACAAAGTTATTCTTTAATTTGTGAAAATCAACTTCCACATAGTTGAGCCTCAAATCATGGAGCGTAACACAAAGCTCGTTTACTTTTACGTTTATTAAGTTACATTGTGCATTTTTCGCCTGAGCTGCAGTTTTCCTTCATCATAAGTGCAATGAGTCACGATGTTTGGCGCATTAAGTCGGATGGCCCATGTTCGAGCGCTTGATAGACAGTTACCCTTCACCCCACTTACTTGTAATTTTTATGAGAAAAATAGAAATTTATTCTCAAAAGTTTTCTTTAAGCAGTCTTTTCTTCAAACAGTTTTTTATACAAAAATAGCACGGTTTATCGACAAAAGTGTCAATCTCGGCTAACTTCGGAGCTAATGGCTGTATTTAAAATAGGATAAGAACGTTGCGTGCTTTGAAATACCAGCATTATGGACACTTCAAGGAAATTAGTGAACTTTTATCAATATCGACACTATTGATTTTTGTTTGTCTTAATTTTTAGCGCTGACTTCTAGAATCGCACACTCCTACCAATACGTGAACTAACTCCACTGATTTTAGAGGCGCGAGCTACGGCACCCTACTAAGTGCCCCCTTCCACAGTTACAGCATACCAAATCCGTCCAACCTACAAGACGGTACCGCGTTATTCGTAATAAATTGCTCCTCAGTATACGAACAGAATTCCGAGCATGGCCCAGGAGGATCATCCGGCTGGCTAGTGCCTGTGCTTTTCTCTTTTTGGGTATGTTCCGCTTGGGTCAGGATGTCTACTCTTCTTAAATCCTTTCCATCCTTTCCTTCTTTTCCTCCTCCCTCTCAATACCCTCATCCCCCATGCGGTAGAGACCCCTCACCCCCTCCCCACCCATCATCTTACCCGAGCGATGGGTGGAGGGTGGGAGAATGCCGAGAGCGCCGCGGCGGGCCGCGAGCTTGGGCGAGCGGGCTGCATAAAATATTCAAACTTTGAAAATGATCCTCAAAAGAGAAGCGATTTCCACGCCTTTCGCCCTGCGGGGATGGGCTGCCTCTCCTTCGGCGGCGGCGGCGTCGACCGCAGTCGCGGGGAATGGGAAGGGAAAAGCCCCGAAAGGAGACCCGTGATCTCGCATTCATCGCGCGATATCGCGCACTTTTCCGAGGACTTTGGAAATGGAGGGCGGATCCCCCATCTTCTGCAACCCTTTCCTCCCTCCCTCTCTCCCTCCCCTCCCCTCCTCTTCACCCCCTCCGTCGCTTTCTCCGCCGTCCAATTCTGGGTACCCGTCTACTTCTCAAGCCCCGAACTCCCATCATCATCTTCGTCTCGTCATATCGACCTTAAGATTGTTGGAGAGAGGTTTTTCTCTAGTCAGAATGGATTGACCATGTTCGAATTTTATTATAAAAGGAAAGCGTTGGTAGGAACCGAGTATAAAATATATTCATGACGTGTGCCTCCGTATAATAACTTACTCTTGTTCCACATCTTTCGCTGAAAACGTCTCCACTACCGTAGATTTTTTATTTTATAAATATACTACCATGGTTATTGGTTTACATTGTATTTTATATTTTTGAGAGTAAATAAGTGCTACCTTCCGGAATATTTTTGTTGCAATCTGTGCATTAATACTTCCTAGTTTTAATAATATCAGTCAAGAGCGTAGAGTCGCAGTACAATAATGTTTTGGAAAATTTCTCAAAAAGTGAATCGATGCTTAGCTAAAGTTTAAGGATAAGATCCTTTTATTTATTCGCCAAATTCATTGAATTTTTTAAATAGTGATACCGCGATCAAATCGCTCTAACTTTGCGCCTTTAAAGGTTATAATTGCGTTCAACGTTGCCGTTTGAGCAACTGTCCTCATGGCAAAGAAAGCATTTTCCCCACATTTATGCGTTTAAGCAAAGGGAATATGTTCGATGGTAGCACTAAAAAGAAGAAAAAACTTATTGGACAACGTGTGTGATGCAATAGTCTGTGAGGTATTAACAATGATGAAAGGTGAGTAATTATCCTGGGAGACAGGCCAATTTTAAATTACGTCAAAGTCAAAAAAGTTAACCTATGAAAAGAAAGTAACGTTTGGCTGAAATTTCCACAAGAAAAAAATCGCCCTGTCCGGTAATCTAACAATGAACTTTTGGTTTTTCCGGACCAAAGAAAAGGAGCACGCTTCGTTAAAAACTGCTACGAACGAACATATAGTGTTTCACAACTGTTAGAAGGATTAAGGTTGGACCTAGATACTCGGAGAATGCACGCTAGACTTAGGCTGCTTGAGAAATTCATAACTGGTGTGTTTCAGAGCGACACGGAGAATATTATCATGACGCCTCACTACATTTCTAGGTCTGACAGATGCGATAAAATATAAAAAATACACAGCCGAACATATAGGTGCAAAAACTCGTTTTTTCCGCGCACAATAAGCGACTATGGTAAAACGTAGCTCCACTAAATACACTCCCATTATACATGTCACCATTACACGTCCCAAAAACTTGCATCTTTACATGACTGGTGACCTACAACCCCCTGCCACATGCCCATACGGCGGCTCGCGGGGTAGTATGTAGATGTAGATGTAGACCAATATGCAGACTACTGCGCTATCCAGGCTTCCTAACTCCCATAACAATTATGATGGATACAAGGGAACTAGACCTTAGTACCTTGCGGTCCATCCAAGGAAGAACAGGGCTTCAAAGAAGCCACACCCTAAGATCTAGTTACCTTGTACCCATCAAAATTGCCACGAGAGTTAGGAAGCCTGGATAGCGTAGTTGTCTACGAATTGGTCAGCCAAATAAATGAATCGTGGTTCGATTTCCAGTCCAGGCCGTATTTTTATCTGGGGCAATTTCAACGTTCTTCTATGCTTGAATATTTTCAATGATTTGCTTAAAGAGCACTTGATTAGAGATGTATCCGGTATCCGGTTGATAGCTGGATTTATGGTTATATTGACTTGTCCTCCGTTGACCAGCCGCTTCATACCGTGATTAAGAATGTCCGTATTTGAGATGGATAAATTAATCTTGTAGAATGATAAGTGGTTTGCGCCTGTAAACCCTGGCGCTTACCGAGTTACTATCTTTTTTTCGCTTATATTTATCACTTTGTATTCCACCTCTAGGAATGTCCCCCTTGCTATTGGAAATGGAAAACCTGAGGTGTCTGGTTATCCTAACATATGGTCACGTGCTGGCGATAGGCTTTTCTGTAATTTCTCCAGTACCGTTTCCTGTTTTTTTTCCCTTTCATTCTCGGGGAGATGAGACTTGCGTTTTACACCTATTTTTCGCTATTTGTTGCAGTCCACGCTCGTTGGAAAAAGCGTTAATTTTTATCACATATAAAGTGAATTCTTCATGTTTAACAATATTATTTAGGCAAAAACATTTAAATCGTTTTATTCCAAATTAAAACACTGATGGAGAAATTGTCAATTTTCATTTACTGGCTAGTTTTTTGAGTGTTGCTTTCCTTGTGATGGTGGGATCATCAACCAGGAGGTACCAGAATACTTTTAGATACTAACTTGGCAAACAGGAACGTCTTGAAATAAAAGTATTCGATGTGAAATATTTAGTGATTTTAGTAATCCTTTCAAGGAAGTTGTGGACTGCCATTTAGAGAATATTTGACAGAAAATATCCTCCGATTTTTCCGGAGTCAATTATCCTTTAGCGGCCGTAGTTTGACAACTATCATTAGAAATTTAATAAAATAATAGCTCGCAACATGAGTTCTTAGAATTTACGCTCGAGTTCTGTTCGATTTAAAGATTCGGGTTGAGATTTAAATAGTCAAGTGACTATTACAAAATTTACTGCGCGTATTTGTGCGTCTTACAACATTGTTAGGGAATTGGCTAATGCTTATTTCTTTGAGAATTGTTTTAAAAAGACCATGCTCTCCTTATGCATTATTAAACCATCTAAAAATTTCTTCATTACATTTTATCGTTTTTCGGGCTGAATATTTAAACAAATACATTAAGTTAAGGGAGTCATTACAGCTCCGTAAATTTGTGATATGGCATTTTTCCGTCGCTTCATTCATAAATGATAGTTTGTTAATGTGTTCATAAAGCGGCATAATAATGAAAACCTTTAAAAAGGCTGGTAAAAATATTATAATATTTTGTGTACATTTTCACATCATTATTGCAAGTGGAAGTAAGAAATCTGATTGGACCCAAAGGCGTGCGTGACTATAGGTAGCATTCATTGCAAGGCAGTCAGCCGTCAGAAGTAAGTAATAAAAATCAAGTTTATCTTGCGGTGCATATATATATGAACTCTATTAAAGACTGAAAAATAAAAGCTCGCTTTATTTCACTGTCAGACGTGAGTGCAGGAAATCTGATGAAAACCGGTGGCATGCGTGACCTCATACTGCTCTCAGGAAAAAATCTTAAATAAAAGCGATAACCGTCCCCAAAAAAAAGGCTGGGATATGCTCTCCCGTGAGAGAGGGAGAGAGAGAGAGAGAGAGAGAGAGAGAGAGAGAGAGAGAGAGAGAGAGAGACATGGAATATTCATGTGCGGGTTGACGCGGGGTTGAACCACGGCGGAGTCTCTCTCTCGTCCGTCGCAGTCCGCCCCCGCCCGTCACCCTCGGCCGAAACCCTTTGAAAACGGGGACCGCAAGAAATTACACCCCACCATCCTTGAAACAGTGACGTTCCCTTGATTAAGATGGTACGGGGGAAGAGATCGAATCCGGTTGAAATATTCATACCTCTAAAGCAGGCTGGGACAGGAGATGATTTGTTTACGATACGCCCGTGGCTATTATTTCTTTTATATAGTCGACGTACGTCATAGAACACCCATCTTTTTTATAAGATGATGATATAGTTCATCTAAGAGCGCCAAGGGCAGGGTGAAAGCCAATCTTTTCTCATTATGAGAGTTATGACCGCGAGAAAGTTTTATTTATGATGGTGCCCAATTGGGGAAAGCTATGGACCGAACAAAATTTAATTAGTTTTATTTTTTTTAGAGCTGCACAATATTTAATGCGCAAATTTGAAGTGTTTTATATTGAGAATTATTTTGATTGAATACGGAATTTAAAGTGGTGAAAATAATTTTAAATGCTAGGCTTGATTTGCACAAATGCGTCAGTGTATATCTGAATATCGAGCAACAATTAGTTGCATGAAATCTTGTAATGAAGCATAAAACTAGGAAATCAATGTCATTTTCCTTGGCTATAAGGCATCAATATTTGCCCGTGAAATGTGATTATACTCATTACAATCATTTTAAGTAATTTACACCCCATACCTCCTTGTATATTCATCTTGAACTGATTTGGTTTAGTTACTTTAGTGAAGAGCTCACCTTATTAATTACTGGAAGGCGCGTAATTCAATTCGATTTCTTCTAATTATATTTTACGTAACCCTAGGCTCATATAATGATACGGTGTGTGTATATCAAGCTACCTTTCTTTCCGTCGTAATATTCTCGCGCGTCTCCATGTATACACTACGCTCCATACATTTCTTTCCTTCTCCTGGCCTCCTCTTTAATCAAACTGAAAATACTTCGAAAAGGTTAAGATGTCCTTACAATCACTTTGTTGTGATCCTGCGTACAATTTATGGTTATTCAGCTTTAATGTTTCTGCAATGAGTGATAATGTTAATGTAGACTTTTTTCGCAGATTTTCCTCGGAAACGAATGATCCCTGTTCTTTAATACCTTACCGATAGCGTTAGCTCCCTGTATTGAGCGCTCTCTATTCAGGCACGGTTTTAAAATTTCTCGGTTTCGCTGACCGGAAAGCTAAGATTCCTTTGTTACGGCCTATCGCAAGTTAACTGAAGGTTTAGATTTTGTATATAACAGCAGATAGTCGCTTACTTGACGACAGCCTTTCCCATGTCAGCACGTATTAACTTCGGCCGGCATTAACCATGTATTCCTACTTGATCAAATTGTCAACGCAGTAAATTCTTCAGGATCACGTACAATCTTTCGTTTTGAAGGAGCTTTAAACGTACCACGCGAAAAAAATGAGTCAAGCTAAAGGCTAATTTAGACATTTTTATTTAATTACTTACATATTCTGTCGTATAAAACTATATTCTTGCACCATTTATAATGCAATCTTTAATTCATGTGTCTTACAGGTGGTGAAATTAAAATGTATTAGTCGAATATGGTCTCTATTATGACTGGGGAACTATCTCGCTCAAACTACCTCAAGCAGGCGGGGGAGAACACTTGTGTGACCTGCGCTTTACAATTGCTTCGATATTTTTCTGTACTATCGTCCCTAACGGTCCTCCCATCTCTTCTCTTGTTATGGTTCAATGGCCGTGACGATGTGTTTAATGAAATTTGGGAGCTGATGGCCCGAGCGTTGCCCTAGCAAAGATATTTATCTCAAAAATTTCTCTCTTCCCTTCTCCCGCTCTCCGATCTTATCCTGATGAAATGTAGATCTCTCTCTCCTTCTCGTGGGAGCGCCTTAAACTTACAAGTTTACCTCTCTCTTTCACATTGTGTCGATCGCTCACTTCTCTTCCTCTTTCTCCAACCTCTCCTCTCCGTGAGGAAAGTTTCCGAAGTTCTTCTCCTTTGATCTCCCCCTCTGTCTCTCTCCCTCGCTCTGGTTCCCTCTGATCTCTCACCCTCTGACACGAATTTCTCCGGGAAAATCGCGGAGAAAAAATAAACCATCAAAAGATTGCGGTGAGAGAAACGGTCTCCTCTTGAGAGTAAAATTTTTGGTTCTTTAGAGACTGGCAGAGATAATGAAACAGTATATGTATGACTTGACGCACGAAATTAAATCCTTTTTCTGAGCGTAAATTATCCATCCAATGAAGATATTCCAATAATGTCATGAAAAGTGCAGTGCATTCTTTAATACCCCTTTCCACCGTATTTAACACAACCGTGCGGGTTCGGTTTACATTTTTACCAGGCGAAGCCAGCTTAATGATCGTGCTAGTTCTTTTTTGAGATAACTATGGTTTAATAAAATTGTAATTTATCTCTAAAACTAGACCCAAAAACATCCTAAAATCTATTAATCAAATTATGATATTATGATAAATATCTCAGGGTAGTAACGGTTACTACTTTCACTGCCGGCCTTAGTTGGGGTCCATTTTTGAGATAACTATGATTATAAAAAATTATAATTCTTCCGTAAAACTATGTCCAAAAGCATCCTAAAAGGTCATAGTCCAATTATAAAATTATAAAAGCAACATATCAGAGTAGACAGATCTGCCGGCCCTTGAGGGGGTGGGAATGAAAAGCCCTCGCCTGTTAATCATGGGATCGCGGGGTCGTATCCGCGCGTGGGTTAGTTTATCTCTCATTTCAGCGTATTGGTAGTCAGTCCAGTTCTGTCTTCTCACTCATTTGAAAACCTGATGATAAGTCCTGAGTAGCTAACTGAATCTCAGGGAAATCAGAGGCACCAGAAATGTTCGTTAAGCGAAAAAATGCTTCTGCATTTTTCTCGATAAATCTTTGCTGTACCAAGGCAATTCTGTTCTATATTTTTTGGGCGAATTAAGGAAGTTTGAACGAGATTTTTCCATGATATTTAAGCAAATCAAATTATTTATTTTGAGATAAAACTCATATTCAAATATTATTATTAAGTTCAAGCGACTATAAAATGCAATTAGTCAAACTCGAAACATTATTGATGGATAACATTTTAAAATGCTGAAACTCCTGAATATTTAACTAAATTTCCACTTAAAAAGTTTTGATTGCACTCATGCTTTAACGTCAAATGGCTTCACGAGTATATTCACCGTGATATAATTATGCTCAATTCTCAACATTTCGATATTTCTTCATAGAGTTGAAGGGTTCCTATTTAATATTAGTGCAAATACTTGTAAGAGTATACGTCGTTCAAATCATGAAAAATTACTAATTTTCGACAAATTCACGTTTCTCTCGCGGTGAAAATAGTTCTTTAACAGCAAAAAGCAAAAAGTTACAACAATTATTATAAATACTGCTCCTTATTCTTAGCAAAAGTAGCAAAAAGTAGTAAGTAGCAAAAAAGTGACGTAACATAAAAGCGTGTAGACGTCTGCGGAAGAGTTTTCGGCCGTGGTAAACAGCCCACCGTGAGATCCCATGAGGGTAATCCCTAAGTGGTGGATAAACCCTGGGCAAGAGCGACGACCTCTGCCGCCCCCTTCAGTCATTGCGCAAGCGTTATCGAACGGGAATATGGACGAGGATCGTAAATGGTTTTCGTCTGCCTCGCGCCATCGGCAGTCTCGTGAAAAGAAATCTTTCTTCGTGGAAGGAGGGACGATACTTTAAGAGAAGGCATCTATGCAGCCCCTATCACCTTAAACTACGCAATTCGCAAGCGTAATCCGAAGAGATTCCGGAGACGAATGCAAAAACCGACGCGACGAGGCAATTTCAGTCGAGACGGAAAACGGTCGTCTCGAAAAGAGCGATACATGAGAATAAATGACAGATAGAGGTTATTAGGGATGTGGAAGGAGGAGGATGTGATGTCTCGTAAGAAATGTATTCCAAGAGTTTTACTATGCTGCCTCTCGTTTCTATAGCTCTTTCCACTCCGCAGACGCTGTATTGGGGGAAAGATGCAGTATATCATCAAATGGAAGCACAAATCACAGTTCGTTTTTTCTCCGTTCTCCTCCACACTGATCTACTTCTACATACTAACCCACGAGCCGATGAATGAGTATGTAGCATGGGGTGCTAAGACACCAGCCGTGTAAAGGATAAGGTTTTAGAAAGTGAGATGGTGAAGTGTAATACCTCATCATCATTGGTCGTTCAACCCAAAGATAGGTTGACTGCAGCCCTCCACCCTTCCCTACCTAATGCTAGTTCCCTTATCTCCTGGTATCTCTTCCTATGTAATTTCCTCTTTATTTGGTCCATGAACTTATTTCTTGGTCTTCCTCAGGGGCATTTTCCCTATATTTTGCCTTCATTAATGTTCTTCACAAACTCAGCGACTCTCATGCTGTCCAAATCCGGCTCTTCTTTTCTGTATGGTGTTCCATATGGTCCTTTCCTCTTCTACTCATCTGTTCACTTCATCGTTTATTATAGGTATTAAAGGAAAAGTATTATAAGAGTTATTTAAGTTGAGCTAAGTTTTTATTATGACCACTTAATATTCTCTGAGTAGCTTTGAACCACACCAGATCTGAATATCTCAAGCAGCCTAAGTCTAGCGCGCAGCTTCCGAGTTTCTAGTGGCTCCAAGCTTAATCCCTCTAAGAGCTGAGAAACACTATATGTTCGCTCGCAGCAGTCTATAACGAAGCGCGAGGCTTTAATTAATTTTTTTGGTTAAATTTTTCTGTTCAGGGCCCAAAATGCTCGCGACGAATTTGATGTGTGGCCTTACCAGAGAAATGTAACATCTCTATTTTACATTCTCATCTGAGGATCTTCCTATGATACGCTTTATAATTCCAAGTTTCTTTTTGTTGTTCCGCACACGTTTTGTATGTGCGCTTCCCATGATCTACATCTACATCCACATAATACCCTGCGAACCGCCGCATGGGAGTGTGACAGGGGGTGTTAGGTCACCAGTCGTGTAAAGATGTAATTTTTCAGGAGATGAAATTGTGACATGTATTATAGGAGTGTATATAGTGGAGCTGAATTTTGATTGTGGCCACTTATTGTGCACAAAAAGAACGAGTTTTTATACCTTATGTTCGGTAGTGAATCTTTCTTATTTTGTCGCATCTGTCAGACCTAGAGATGAAGTGAGGAGTCATGATAATATTCTCTGTGTCGCTCTGAAAAATATCAGTTCTGAATTTCTCAATAAACCTAAGCCTAGCGTGTAGCCTCCGAGTCTCTAGGGGCTCCCACCTTAATCCCTCTAACAGTTGTGAAACACTATATGTACGTTTGTAGCAGTTTTTAACGAAGCAATCATCTTCTCTATGAATTTTATTACTTTTTTTGGTTTAATCTTTAAGACCAGGGTCCCAAATGCTCGCGGCGTATTCGAGGTGTAGCCTAACCAAAGCGAAGTACCATCTCTCTTTGATTGTCTAAAGACGAGGTAATTCCAAATTATTTGACTTTCTTGAAGACCTATCGGTAAACGTAGGTTGAGTGGAAGTAAGAAAACCTATGCATATCATTTTCAGCGGAGGTCCTTATCATTATGCACGGTTTATTTATTCAGCTCGGAATATATCCTACGTCAATTCTTCCCCGTAAGAAGTCAATTCTCTTTCTTCCCCTTTCAAGCTTACTCAACATTTTCCCCTTCTTGACTTCCTACAGCATTCCTATGCTTCTCATTATCAGTCCCAACCACCAACTCTGCCTCTCACTAATTTTCTCCAAAATCTTCACTCCTCACTGGCTATACTAAGAATACCAAGCGAATCTTCATGCCGCAAAACCTCTAAATAGCAACACTTGGGAAGATAGGAAGACCTGTTTCCGATAAATTTTTAAATAGCACTTTCGTACATACAGCTGTTACTTCCTCAACAGTTTTAAATTTAATACAAATTAATTTTACTGAATATTTCATTAGTTCTAATTATTGGAAGCACTTTCTTACCACAAGTACTTTAAATACATCTACATCTACCTATTACCCTGCGAGTCACCAGAAGGGTGTTTGGCATGGGGCGACTTATCATCCACATAAACTAGAATGAAGAAATTAACATTCACGAACATGCACCACACTATGGGTATACTACAAAAACTACAGAAACTACTTAGGTATTTTGTAATGTAACTATGTAAACGTGACAAACTGTCTGACCTCCTGCAGGGAACACGCGAAACATGGTGTTAACACCAATTGGCAGATTTAGTTGCATGCATTAAGGGGCATATGAATAAATCAGTAAAACTTCCTGTCAACTAACCTACTTCAGAGTCTAAACGCATTATGGTCTCTTATCGATCGCGGGAAAAGCGACATTTCAAACATTTCTGTTCTACAATCTAAGTCTCTTATTTTATTCTCATGATCTGATCTAATATAGTATCTTGGAGTTCGTAAGATATTGATAACTTCGTTAGAGAATAAATTGGTTTTGAATTTACACAAAAGATTGAGAAAATTTCGTTTTGTTCAAATTAATGCATTAATGGAAATGTGAATTCAATACTCGTAAAAAGCTATCCGATGGTAACACTTTGTCTATATTTACCGTCTTCGATTTCCACGGTAAGGACAGTCATCTGCATTTCTGTTTTCCTCAGATGCGAAAAGTGTATTCAAGACAATTCAGTTTTCACCAACTCTGACATTCCTCCCGCTGCAATCCACGTCTCCTTTAAACCTTCGTTAAACGTCTTCGCTTCAGTTAAATTTCCGCCAAGAGTTACTTTTCTCCCTCAATTTTTGGTATTTTCTTTGCCACAGATGCATGAGAAAAAAGAAGTTCCACGTCCAAAAAAAGAAACTTCACCTTCCGCGTGTCATACGCACGACGGCGTCCATTAAAGGCATGGGACGGATTGGAAACTCGAGCAAGCCGCAGAATGCTTTGTGCCCGTCGTTTTTTTTAATTCTTTCAAACGTACTGCCGTCAAGTTTTGAGAAATTTCAACCCATGGTGGAAACAGTTACGGCGTTCCCACGACTGCGTTAAGTGGAAGGAAAAGAAAACCATTGGGGGAGACATGAGGTACCTCAAGGGGGTAATATTTATCGCCGGCAATTCGGGCGACAATTTGGTGCACCACCACAAATCCACCACAGTACCACGCATCCGGAAACCCCTGTGTACCGTATCATTTATAAAGGTCAGGGGGGGAACTCTCTTAGGCGACTCCTGGCGGTAATATTCGTATCTACGTCGCTACGTCTTTTCTCCCCAGGCTTACGAGACGCTCTTGTGACATTTGAAAAACAAAAAGAAATTATAAAAAAAGACAAACAAGTGGGAAACTCAGGGCTGAGCGGTACAAGTCTGTTAGCGACGGGTTTTTAATTTATATCTGTAGCGCAAATAATGCACTTGGGGGGTGGGATGGGGGGAGTCTCTCCGGCTGTCGCATTTTTTTAAATCAAAGCCGTGTAGACTGCGGGATTGTTATATTTGAATGGTTTGGGTTTATTTCCTCCACTCTCCTAGTTATACGCTCAAATATAAATATTTCCTCTTCCCTGGGTGTTGGCTTTGCTCTCTCCACACAGTCGCGACAATGAAGGTAACGAACTTGCTGCTCGGCGTACAGAGTGCGACCATGCAAACGATTGCATAAAATAGCAGTTTATTCGTATTCTCGGCGAAATATTTTAGATTTTAGTTTTGATTATAGCAATTGATTTGAAAGAATTTAAAAATTAACTTCAAAGTCTTCCGGGTAGTAAAATAGTAACAGTACGACATCTTCAATGCAGTGGTGCTGTGTTTATTATATTTTTTTGTATTATTTCAAATGACACATATTTGCGCTCCTCACGGTTGGCATTCACTCCGATCTACCCCAATTTAACAGAAATAGGTAGTAAAACTTTGTATAAAGGCCACTCAAAATGTCCGTTTATTACGAATAACTACATTTCATTCACCTAAGAGTCATACCTTAACCGTAGGCATAAACGTACTTTTGATAAATAAACCATTTACCGTTTCCTATTCACAATTTCCTTACATCCGTAATCTGCTTAACCCGACCAGAATGATTTAAGGCATGATAATTTTGACTATCGGCGAACTATAGTGAAAAACGCACATACATGGTAATAATGCAGGTTAATCTTACGTTCACACAATATTATAAATTTTAAAATGTATTAATATTAAAAATTGATGTCATTTTGCCTCAATTTACCGTGGACAGAAGCGTGTCGAAGAGGAAAAATAATCTCTTAAAAAAGAATGATTTAAGGCAGAAATACCTTCAAATTGGATTTTTTCAGAAGAGTAGTTTTTATCCTAAAAGAACTGATAATTTTTGTTCTGTTTCTCAAACACCTCAGACTAATTTCATAGTGGAGCGTAGAGGTGGCTTAGTTGTACCCACTGGCCAGAGGAGACGCTTTTTTACAGTTGATCCGAATTGTTTGGTATAGTGAATAATATGAGGACACTTCTGGAGAAGATTATGAGGCTGAATATATGCTTGAAATATATTATGTTTTATAATGCTTACTACCTGTAATAGGTGATATTTGATTTTTTTTAGATTTATTTCAGCTGGCAAAGAACTCATTATTTGAAAAGTACTGGCTGAGACAATTGAAGTGAATACAAAATTTTATTCACCAAACTTTTACAATACCACGAAATTAAATAAAACAGATACGATCCGAGTTTTGACGAATGATCCTCATCTTCAGGTGATTTAATTTGTGAAACATCTCTCTATGTATACACTTCTTAACAACTGGTGAGGAAGAGGAGAGGAAGGAAGAGAAGGAGAGGTGAGGAAGGTTATTGAGAAGGTTAGTGATTTGTTGAAGGATGGAAGGAGGGGGAAAATTGTCGTTCAAGGGCCAAAGGGTTGAGTTATTTCGTGGAGGGGAGAGAATTTTGTGGAGGAGAATGGGAAAGGGAAGTAACTACGTTTAAAATTGGGGAGGAAGCAAGGAACAGATATCCATTCATAGGACTGACCTCAGAGTCAAACTTTATCTTTAAAATCTCTAGTTGTTCACTAGAGTTGAGCTCACATCTATCGTCACACAAATTTAAGATATCAATATCATAATCACTCACTTGGTCATGGTCTATCAAATGCTTAGCCAAGTTACTTGTATTGTCAATTTTTTATGAAAAGGCTTGAAAATATTCCTTCAATGAAATACCACCAAGTGACAAATGACAGAGATTTATTTTTTTATGAGGTGAGTACTTGGTCGTGCAGGAATGATTCTTTACTTTTATGATCACATTTTTATGATGTGGCTCGTAGATAATATAAATATTTAGGTTATTCTTATCATGCAAAGAACAATCAAATGTCTTCTTGGCTTTTTTCTCCGAGATATTGATATCGGTATGCTAAAACATTTTTCACGTCCTATGCTCACTATTGATTTCGTTATCTTCTGCCAGGCTCTTACCTTCTCCATTTACCTCCTTATCGTTGCCTTTGTATCTAGCGTAATCGCAATCTTGATTAAAAATAAGAGTAATAACTGACTTTTATGGAAAGGGTATTATTGTCTAATCCGATATTCGGTTTTCCAACACTTTACACTAAATTCTAGCTTTATAGCCTACACCAGTGTAAATTTTATTTTAATGACGTTATGTCAAACAAATATATTGTGCGTGTCAGCTGAATTAGGTTGTCGGGGAAGAAGTATTGTATGTTGATAGCTGAGGCAGAAGATGTACGAGGGCTGCCCAAAAAGTATTGCCCTACATTTTTTAAGTCCAAAGTAACATAAATCAGTGCGTTGAAACGGTCAACGAGAGACGTACCTTTATTGATCACAAATTCTTATCAGGTTATCACGACGCTACCTTGCCTTACATCCGAGTGCTCTGACCAATTTTGTGTATTCAGCACTGGATAGACTGTCAGACTAGGCTCGCAAAGGCCAGTCTGGCACAAACTGAAGATGTGAAACAATAAAAATTGTTTCATAAATTCTCTTATTTTCTAATCCATGGTGAATAATGACACTAAATACTTGACTACACTACTACTTTTGACGATGAAAAGTGATTAGTGCAGTGAAAATCTGGCATTATAACCCGAGCGAGGACAGGTACCGACAGGGCATACATCCCATGGCGAATCGCTGGGAGAAGGCAATAGAACTTAAAGGATATATTAGTAAAAAAATGTAATGGATTGGTAAAACATTATTCTTATACATCTTTTGATTTCATTTTTGTGGAATCAATACTTTTTGAGAAAAAATGTGGGGCATTACTTTTTGGGCAACCCTCGAATATAGCACGGAGATGGCGGTATGTGGAGCATTTTGAAGGAGAGTCAGCTTTTCAGGCCTATCGCCGAGGATTGAACTTTTTTGTCTGTGCCTACTGCCTACCCCGAAAGAAAATGGAGTGACATATATGTGTTCATGGCTTCCAGCCTCGTCAAAAGGCATATTTTATTACGCATACTTTTTCATTACTTTGCTTGTGTTTTGCAACAACTTATTGAGCTACAAGCTCGAGATTAATTCTCCGGCGCATTTGCTTGCAGACGACCTATTTAAGAAGACGTTCCTTGTTTCCTCTCAAGCTCCAGAATATTTCTTTCTTGATAAAAAGGGCCGAGTTGACTAATGTTCTTAATCTCGTCCACGATTGCTGCAAAAGATGTTTTGTTTCCCAGCGCTGGCGCAAATCCCAAGATATTAATTCCTCGCAGCCGTTTTCTTCCGTCTCCTCCTAGTGCAAGGAAACGTCCACCATTTAAAGAGATTACGCTAATCGCTGGAGTGAAGCATTTTCGGTTCTCTTGCATTTTTTAAGTTTGTCTGGTTGCTTCAGAGAAGTGCCGATAAAAGAACCCTGGATGCCCACCTTTATGTCCAGAAGATTTTTGCGTCTTACTTGTGGATTTTGGCCGAATTTAAATAGAAATATTTGCACCGTGTATATTACAAAAAGCTTTGGACTTTTAGGCCATTTTAGTTCATTGAGCATTGGTAGTTCTTTGTCGAGTATTTTCAGAATAATCGTCTGTGAGGATGTAGCTCTCCACATGTTACGTGCTAAAAAACAATTCTCTCGATATAAACCTGAACACCTGCCGAGTGTTTGACAAAAAATAGCTGGATTAGATATTTACCGAGATTTGTTCAAGCTGTTGGATTGAGTGATGGTCTAAGGATAAAACTGAATCCTGTTAGAAAGAGTGAATTAATGAGAGGAAGTCAAATATCTGGCGTCTGATAGAGGAGTGAAATAAATATTAATTGCTATTGAGTTTCAACGTAAAATCCATCAGTAATTGAAGTTTCTTTTACCGGAACGAACGTTAACATGGGTTCAATTTACATAAATGTTTCTTTTCCTTACAACTGCGTCCCTCTTTATGTATAGCTGTCTACTTCTTTCGTTTTAAACTGTGATGTTCGTAGAATTTTGTATTCTTGTTCATCTCCCAATTTCAGCCATCAATGGAAAACGCAGAATGTATCTCAATGCATTCACTTTCTCGTCCACTTATTTTCTTGCTCTTTAATAATACTATATTTCTCTTTTTTCCCGCCTCCTCTCTTCCAGCCATGTGTTACGTCTCTAATTTTCCTCACAAAACGATGGAAGTTTTGCGTCAGTCGTATTTTGAATCTCATAAACACGATACATGAGTCATTTTTTGATACAAATATTGCCCATCCTCATCAAGAAGTCAAAGTACTTTACTCATTTTTTTCTAATCGTATCTGGAAAGTTTTTGCATCCTTTTTTTAGTTCATTATTCTTCTTGTGTCTAAACAAGCCTTTCTCTGCTCTCAAAAGCTCTAGGATTTTACTGAGAAACTAACTTTAATTCTTTACTATTTCTTCTAATTCTTTTGATTACTCGGAATACATAAATACATTTGATAATATTGAAATATTCTTGTTTGATATTCCGCAGTAATTTCTATTTTGGCTTTAGTGGAGAATTTTTTTTTTGCTGTAGGCATCCTTGGCCAATTGGAGGGATAGTCAAACGTTACTCACTTTTGTAGTGCGCTTCATTTACGTCAAATGACCCAAGATGTCATTAGGTTGAAGGAAATTGGTCGTAGTAGGGATAGTCAAACGTTACCCACTCTTGTTGTGCGCTTCATTTACGTCAAATGACCCAAGATGTCATTAGGTTGAAGGAAATTGGTCGTAGTAGCAAATATATCAGAATAAGAATAATGTTATCTATATAAATATAAAGCAAAATGAGATAGCTGGTGACGGGGAAAGACCGGCAAAGAGGTTGGTATGGAAGCGGAACGTCGTTGTGTGGTGCAGAAACGTGGACCGTAAGAAATAACTCGGATGACGAGAATAGAATGCAGGTAGTTCCTTTGTGCGTGTGAAGTAGTACATGGAGATAGTGAGGTGGACGGAATGGCATGGTGGATGACGAGAGGATACCACAGGAGGCGATTGGGAGGAGAGAAAGTAGGTGGTTGGAGCAGCCAGTAATGTTCAAAAAGATGCTTGATGCCGTGGTGAGAGAGGAGAGAGTTGGGTAAGCGGGAGGGAAAAGAAAGAGAATTTGTTTTATGGACGGGGTGAAGAAGGGTAATTTGTACGCTGTGAGAGGGAATGGCAATGTACAAGTGGCTAGATAGGAGCCTGAGCATGCAAAAGTGAAGGATAATTTTTATTCTCATCCCTTTAAATCTTCCTTAGCTGGTGTATTGCTCTAATAAATAAATAATAAACATACGACGTCCCCCATACTTCCTCCATGATGGCATAACCCATTCATCTCTTCCGCTTTTCAACGGCCATCAAGCAGAATTTAATGTCTCAATTCTCCCAACCTTCTCTCACATTCTATCTCCTTACCCCTATCTCCCTCCCTCCCCCACCCGCCATACTCTTTCCCTTCCGCCCTACTATCACGTGCCCTCTCTTATCTTGAATCTTAAACCCTTTAGCGTCCCCTCCATCAGCTTCCCGTTCTCCTTTTCCATGCGAAAAACGCCCGACTATAATCTCCACAGTCCATCTTGCTCTCATCTCCTCCCCTCTCCCTAGGACCCGCCTCGTTATTTTTTTGCCTCCTTATGCCTCACTCCTTTTGTATCCTCCTCCATCTTCGTTCTGGTATCTTTTTTTCTCTTGTCTTTTTCTTTCTTTCCACGCAAATGCCCCATGCATTTTCAAGCGATGACGTCCCGAGATAATGGCGACTACGCAGCTAAATACCTGCGACGTAATAGTTCGTCTTCCCCGTCTCTCTCTCTCTCTCTCTAGTAAAATGTTGATTTTCAACTCATTTAAGTTATTTACTTGGCGTCCAGGTCATTGTTCAGTAGTGCCCGTGCTGTACTAAGATTAAGAGAGGGATTGGAAGTGGCTTTTTTATTATATGTTAAGGAAATGCGGACCGGGGTATCTCGTCATCGTAAACATAAAATCAAGAGCCCTTTGTGCTGGATAATTAGAGAGGTAATTACTGAGAGGGAGATAATGTGCTTGTTATAAATAAGCCTTTCCATAAAATGCTGCACAATGAGCATTAAAGAAACGATATTTCAATTACATCTGTTCATCACAGTATAATAGTAGCTAATACCAATCAATAGGTTGCTCGTTTTTCACAATAGAAAAACATCGACCCTTTCATCTTGTCTTTGAGCGTCTTCGCTAGCCAAGCCGTATGTCATTCCCACTCAAATAACTTTTTTGCTGTCTCCTCATATTAGGGTATTATTTGGTAACAATCCTCATGTAATTTTTTTGCGGTTGTGTCCATTTATGTTTGTTATACTTTTACTTTAAAATGGTATCGTCCTTTATATGAGGTTTTTTCATTTAAATAAACAAATGAAACATCTGGTGCTGTAAAATTAAATCGCCGAATACTTGAGGATAAGATTTTGTATAATGCTCATAAAATGGGACTTCCAATTTCAACTTTAGCATGTAATATTTCGTGAAATTGTCATTCCCTCGGCAAATAACACACTCACTTGTGCTGAATGGCACGCATTGCCTCAGTTTTGCGTTTCTTCCCCCCAGATAACCTCAATAAAAGCTCATTTTCTCTGTAATTTTCCTTACACATTGGTGCCAACACACACTACCAACACCAATACCCCTACAGCTGCTCGGAGGGAAATTCTTAGTTGTAGATTTAGCCGTTTACAACACTCACGGGAAATTTCTTCCATTAATATTTCCTTCTTGGCATATTTCATCAGATTTATTTATTTCTTTTATCTGATTTTCTGCGAATAACAGGACTTTTCTTAAATATGTTTTACAAACACTGAATAAGAGAAAATTGATCTTTCATTTTCCATACTTTTCGCCCGTTGTTTCATCTTGAGGATGAAATTTCGCTGGCTTTTCTGCAGGCTTCCTCGGGTCCAAGTGACAAAGGCGGCGCCGTTATGTATAGCGTGGTTTTACGAGTCTTTTTTGGCTCTTTCTTTTCTCTCCTACCTATCACTCCACATCTTCCACTTATTCCTTTCGTTTTTGCGACGCAGGTCGGCACCAGGAACCTCTGCGGGAGAAATTCCTTGTATAGTTATATTTTTGTGACTTTACGGGCACCTTTTACTCTTTACAACCAGCTTGTCTAAGGTTAAGTGTAACGAATGCCGTGAGACTGCCTGATTGATGCCAATGAGTGTGCCTTCTATTTCTCATTTGCTCCTTTTATGGTGGTTTGAGCGAAACATCATTTTACCTAGATAGCAATAAATTTGTCCTAATTCTAAAGAAAAATGTCTTACCATTCCAAAAATACCATAATATTAGCTGCTAACCGAACTACTTTCCGAGATTTTTAACGAAAAATACCAGCCCTTTTATGTGAAAAATGATACGTGTATGCACTCCAATGAGACCCTATTTAAAAATAAGAGGATTTGTAACACCTTGATCTCGTAAACAAATTAACTAAGTGTATTATACATGTTTTCTCGACTATTAAAAAAAATATATCAGTTTGTCACTGCAGTAATCTTCTTCGGAATCGTAGAAAACTTTCCGTTGTGTGGGACTTTTAAACGCACTTTGTGAAGAAATTGAGACAAATGAAAGACAGGTAGATATTTATATTTATTATATTTTTTACTTTAGCTCGCTTTTCTCTGGATCTATGGATCGATGGGTCCATTGTAACCACTTCATTTTACCCTACATAGTTACCACTTCATCCATCTATAAATATGAGTAGAATTAGACAAGTGGTTAAGCGTCTGACTTTCGTCCCATAAGTCATTCAGAGGCGTCGCATCGAGTCTACATTTAAGCCAATTTTTCTCTATTAAACAGTCGTAGTTTTTTTAGTCCCAGTAAATAATTTGTTTATTAAACAACTTGTTGTTTTTAAGCATTTTATTAACCTGGAATAAAAAGGAAAAAATAAAGAGAGAATTTTTTCAGCATGCTTTTCTAAAAAGATATTTAAAAATCTATAAATAGAAAATTCTTTGCATCGCTCTAAAAAAGAAAAAATAATATTTTCTCGGGTGAATAAAAATTTAGCCTAATGCTGGAAATAATTCAATTCAATTCAAAGAAATTAGCCACACAATTATAAGACCATAAACGAAAAGCTTGGGGTGCGACCTTATTTATATTATGCACCTTAACTTAATTTCATTTAAAGATTTTCTAAAAGAAGAAGACGGTAAATTGAAGCTCCCTATTCCATTGAATACCAAAATATTCATATTTAATGAATTTATCTTGATATCGAATATGAAAGAGCGCCCCACGCTTTTCATTGTGGTCTTATCATTGTGTGGCAAATTCCCTTGAATTGTATTCAATTATTTCCAGTGCGACCATTCACTCGAGAAAATATTATTTTTCCTTTTTTCGTGCGATGTTATGATATTTCTATTTTTAGATTTTTTATATCGTTTTAGTGAAGCATGCTTAAAAATTCTTTTTTCAGTTTTTGTTTACCTAGAATCTCAATCATATAAAAGTATATTATTGCACCAATGGCAATTCAATACGCAAATCATGCTTCCTAAGTTGCTGAAATTAAAACGTGTAATTCGACTTTGGTCTCCATTAAGACTAGGGAACTATCTCGCTCAAACTGCCTTAATACACTCACTGCAACCTTCCTATATCCTCCCGTCACATCCTTTCTGAGTTACGTTTTAGTGACTTCTGCCAGCCTTCTCCGCTCGCGAGAGACAAAGTGCATCTCTTCCCCCTTCTCACTCGGCCGATCTCCGCCAGATGCCTCTGGGATGCCCCGATATAAATGTCTCTCGCTCCCACTCTTCCAACCCTTCCCTTCGTCATCCCCGTCTCACCTGCAGCACATCCTTTACACCTCCTGGCGCCACCATAGGGTCGTCGGGTGGGAGAGGGGAGTCACTCGCGTATTTCCCGTGTACGTGCGAAGACTCGGCGAGGAGAAGCCATTCGCTGCTGTACTCCGTCGCCGTGCCGCAGATAAATAAATTTAAAAAGGTTATCCGGTCGACAGCTGACTCACAGAAACCTACACTCCCACTTCATCACCATTAACCCTCCCTCCCCTAATATAGAGGTAGCGAAACATGGCAGCAGTTGCATATAACCATTTTTCAATGGAAGAATCCATTGCCAACAAACTAGTTCCACCCCTATTCTCTTACTTCATCACTATTTACTCTCTATTCCTTTCTATAGTGGTAGCGAAACATGGAATTAGTAGCGCAGAATTGCATTTTCGACGGATTATTCCATTGCCTACAGCTAGTTCCAACCATACCACTCTATTTCATCACTTAATACCTTCTCCTCCATCCTATAGTGGCAGTGAAACATAGAAGTAGTTGCGCATAGCCCTCTTACTATGGAAGAGTCTATTGCAAACAAGCTAGTTCCACCCCATCCCCTTACTTCATCACCATTTACCCTCTATCCCTTATATTGCGGTAGTGAAACATGGCAGTACCTTTTACAATGGAATATTCCATTTCGTACATGCTAGTTCCACCCACATCACTATTTCATTACTTTGTACCTTCTCTTCCTTCCTATAGTGGCAGCGAATAATCGCAGGTGTTGTACATAGCCCTTTTACAATGGAAGGGTCCACTGCCAACAAGCTGCCACCCCTAACCTCTTACATAATTATAATTTACCCTCTCTCCCCATATATAGTGGTAGCAAAACAAGGCTGTAGTCTCACAGATTAACTTGTTCGACGGAACATTCCATTGCCTTCGTGCTATTTCCACCCACATCACTCTACTTCATCACTTTGTATCCTCTCTCCCCTTGTGTAGTGGTAGAGAAACATGTCAGCAGTTCCACAGGGTACCTATTTCATTGATATTGTCCATTGCCAACAAGCAAGGTCTACCTCAATGTTGATAGCGAAACATGGCTGCTGCTGAGCAGTATGTCTTTTTCAGTGGAAGAATTCATTGCCAACAAGCTATTTCCAACGAGAGGTTAAGGTAGTTTCCACGTTTGACTGACAGAGAACCAAAAGTCGCAAACCTTCTTTTTCAGCATCGAAATACTGAAGTATGTTAAGCACAAAAACTTCTATCATTCTATGGCTCTTAATTCGATCACTTACAATCAGATTTTTCATTATTTATACTCATGTTTAGGCTTTAATCACAAAAAGTCAATTAGTCCATAACAAAAGTAGCTACACTAGTAATATTTTCCTTTTATTGTGCGTTTGGCAATATATGAATAACACTTTTTTAAACTTCGACAATTTTTTTGCCAGGTAATGGTAAATAAATATTCATGAATTTGACCTCATCTATTGGAACTGCTTTAATTTAAAGATATTTCTTCAACAGTATATGTGGTACAGAGAGTGGATTGGCGGCTGATGGGTTGCAAACCCTGTAAGTATAATATGTGCACCCTCGTGTGTGGCGAAATATGGTAAAAGTTACGCAGAAGTCTCTTTTCATCCGATTGTCTACGAATTAGTCCCATACTGGGGACTACAATCATCTTCACGGTTGGATTCCAAGCTTTCTTAGATCAAAAACCTTAGGTGCGAGCAACAACATGATCTTCTCTGTAATTTGCACAGTCCAAAATACTCTCTATTGATTCATTATACAATTGTTTCTCTAATAAGTTTCCAAACACTGCGAAATATGCAAACGAAATGGATTGCAATTAGGCGTCTGGATGCAGTAACATTGGATGCATTGAAGAGCGTGGGAATCGCCTTGAAAAATGATTTTACTTGACCAAGATTCGGCCCCGGATCACCAGAACGCCAATATCGCGGATATTTACTTTAAATTAAGATGGTTTGATAAAGTAACTGTTTAACGCAAGAGTCTGGCAACTATGGAGATTCGGGTTTGAATCTTGATCAATGCATCGACATCTACACATTTACATACTATCCGGCGATTTGCTGAATAGGCGTGTGGCAAAGGGACACCGTTCAAACCATTTTCTCTTACTGTGTTTTCTCGCTAGTTTTATTTACTCCCTGTGTTAGTGTGGAGATGGATGTAGAAGGTGAGGTGGAGATTGGGAGAGACTAACGAGAAAGTGCTTGGTATGATGGGCAAGGAAAGGAAACTTCTTAAAGAAATTCGAGATCGGCTGAGTTGGTGGCTGGAGGATTTAATAAGGGACGATGGGTTGCTTAGGAGTATAATAGAGGGAAAGATGTTGGACAAGCGGGGAAGAGGAAGAAAGGGAATAGGTTTCATGGACAGGATGAAGAAGGGTAGATTGTATGCTGAGAAAAAAAAGGATATACTAGAGCAAGATAGGGCCCTGAAAGAGAAGAAAACCGGGAGGAGACTCAGAATTTCAACAGAACTTAACTTTACTGGGAGAATAATTGTTTTAAAAAGTGCATATGCTTCAACAATGGTTGTTGAGCGATTTCAGCATATTTTTAGATTGTAAACAATGCCATATAAGGGATTGCGGACTCTTTGTTCCCCTCTGAAGGTAATCTCTGTCAAGTTGGAATCAGTGCCTATCATGTGCTATCCCCTCAATATCTGCTCCATTGAGAACCCCTTTCACGCCAATCTACTTTTCCTTACTCTCTATTCACGCAGTCTAGTGCCACCAAGTTTTGCTATCGCCATTATGGTTTTATTCTATTTTTCCTATGTTTATACTGCCCCTCTCCCCCCTACTCATTCCCCTTCCGCCAAAATGTCTGCCTACCATATCTCCTGTGCCAGCTAACCCCAGCCTCGTGGGAGTTCTCCATCGCGTCCCTCTGCTCACTTGTTTTTTTGGTTCGCCTCTCCATTTGTCTTTTGTTTTCCTTTTTGTTTTTTGGGCGTCCCACATTATTTTTTCTCGGCCGGTAGCGTGCCACCCTCGTTCCACCCGTTCTCAGCAAACCTTTTTCTTTCCCGTGAAATATCTCCTTCTCCTGTTCCCACGGCGTTTCATTTTCTTTTTTTATTTATTTACTCCACTGTTCTCGACGTTTTGCTGCACTTTGGACCGGGGAGTACGCGCGGTCGAACTAAAATGCTCCATGTGTTCTGGGCATGCAAACGTTATTGGATGATTTCCGTTCGCTCTGTTGCGCAAGGCACTTCGCGAGCAAAACTGCGCAGTTGCTCTCCATTCTCTTCAGACCCAGCGCACTTCATGCAGTGCACTTTGAAAACAGATCGAAAGAGTTGTTAACGTGCATTGGAGTGAGGTTAGCCATTTTAGTACACTGTTAATTCATTAGCTGTAGCCATGTCTGTAGGTAGTACTTCGATGTGCTTATGGACTGTGGCAGCAGCGTATTGTCAGGGGTGGTTATTCAATATATATAATATGATATGATATTATATGATATGATATGATATAATAATTTATTCTTTCAGAAACAAATAGATTGATACATTCTTTAACGAAGTTGGAAGTCAGGTACCCTACTAGGCAGAATGCCTGGTTTTTGGGTACCATCAGTTTTATTTGACATGCATTGCAGAGTAAAAGATATAAAATATATACTATATACAATCAGAATTCATAAATGAGCGTATAAAAGAAAAAAAAACATTTTTTTTTAACTGAAAGGCATTCTTTTTCTATTTTACAGACCAAAAAACGTTGACTTTGGTAGGAAATCAAACAATTGATCCAAACGAAGCACAATTTCGTTATTGTTTCAAGGCATAAACCATTGCTTTACTAATTTAAGAATATGTTTAAAAATCATTACCTCCTTTATTTTTGTGATAATTGATTATATTATTTCGGTCCAATGTATGAAAAAGATCTTTGAAATAGGGTTAAATATGCTTTAGGCACAGGGACCCACAAGTAATACCACATAAAATCAATGGTTGGCGAATTCACTTTGTGGAAATTATGATTCATGTTAAGAATGAAACCACTTAGTTTTTTTCACCAATATATTTAAACCACAAATCAACCGGTTTCGGCCTTTTCAGGCCATTATCAAGATTACAAATTCTGTAAGAAGAATCTGTAATTTTGATAATGGTCTGAAAAGGCCGAAACCGGTTGATTTGTGGTTTAAATATATTGATGAAAAAACTAAGTGGTTTCATTCTTAACATGAATAATACCACATACCTAATCAGTGATTTGAAACAGACCAGTTTATATTTTTCCGGCAATTTACATTTCGATTCTGCGATGATAGGGCATCGCATACGACGAAACTTTGATCATAATACATACTTCATGCTGGGATTGAAACTATTAGCAATGGATGAATTTGGAGAATGGAGAATGACTTCGTGTTAGATATAAAAAATGTTCTTCATACTTATATATGTTTTAACTATTAAATTTTACTTAAATTTTTACCGATAATTGTCCTCATTTTGAAAAATAACTAATAATTCATGTGTTTAAAAGTTTTCAATATGTTACCCGTAATAATAAAAAGGAAGAGAATTTTATGTTTGACCCAGAAAAAAGAAAGGTTGTTTCCTTTGACAGCAGGCCCCCTTTTTAAAAACAAACTTATTGAAAATATATAGCAACTATGTGCATAGACATTTTTACATTAAAAGTAAATTTTTTCTACTTTTTCATAACTTTGAAATGTAGGAAGCGCGTGGCTTATGATTAAGCGGGTAACCTAAGTATAGGCTCAATTTTTAAGGATAACTAAAGCTACCAAGCCTTTGATTTACTTTGATATTATTATAATAAGTAACAAGAATTATCGTTATATCATATAAATTCTCATAATTAAATTAATTTCTAGTTTCCAAGAATGCCTGTGGAACTTGAACTGAGTGAAGTACAAGCGAATTGATTACCGATTGCGTGCAATTTTTATATTGCTACATTCATTGAATACTTCCGTCGCATAGTGTTTTGCGAAAAAACTGGATTTAATGCTTAAGTAGAGATATGCTTTGCCAGTCACGCCAGCCTAGATCCTAAATAGGTTTTTTTTGATGGAGAAGTAGTAGTTGAACTAGATTGTCATCGTTTTTCAATGTGTACTTGACAATGACAAAAAAAAGGACACTAGTCACGAAACACTCTTCATTTGTGGGAAACTGCAATATTTCTCTTTATTTTTGTGGGAGGCGGATGCATAAAATTGGTCTTACTTGTTTTATTCGAGCAAGTTACATCGAATCCCAGTCGACCCTCGTTTAAATGAGCGAAACATAAACGGCCTGCTCTTTCTCTCTCGTTCTTTGATTAAAAGGGTACACTTCTTTTCCCCCAACGCATCTTTCCTTTGTCTTTCTCTCCGATTTGTCTTCGAACCCCATTTGCATTCCAGCTCGATTTCACCCTCTTCCCAGTTTGATTAGTGTCGAGAGGATGTTATCGTCTCCGGAGCCCAAATGCTAATCAAAAGAAGGTCGGTACGTGATTTATTCAGTCCTCCCTGACGACAGATCAGAGCGGATGACGTGAATGCTTCAAAGAACTTTAACAAAATAAAATAAACTACAGTGCCAAAGAAATGCTCCCTTGGGAGAGGAGGAATGTTGTGATAAATGAAGCCAATTGAGTCAGATCCAATTTTTTGGTAATGTATGAACCTAAAAGGATCATACCCTGTCTGTTACATTACATTAAATTTGCACCGAATGTCTCACGTGGCCAAGGAAATAGGTTATTGATCGATGAAAGTAAATAGTAGAAATAGACTGTAGACGAGTTGATAGATGATGCCTCTGGATAACTAGATATATTGGAAGTTACACTATTTCGAGTTCTTTCGTTTGAATTGTACCCTTCGACCAGGGGGTCTAGGCCACTTATGCGCGGCCTCTTCGGTACGGCCACTTCGACGCCGCCGTTTCGGTACCGGCCGTTCCGGTTCAGAGACGTTTCGACGCCGGCCGTTTCGGCGCAAGACCGGTTGAATAACACAGACGACGCTGCAACACTATACTTTTGGGCGTAACTACCCGTAAAGCTTATGCTTTAATGATTATATTCGAATGCTACATTCTATATTTCGATTTTTATCATCTCTTCTGATAACTTGAAGCGTGACGGGTGGAAATCAGCAGAGCTCGTTTACCCTCTCTTTAAATTTCCAGATTTAAAAATACCCCACATTTAATGTCATATAGTTTTTGATAAATTCCAACTGCCATTTATTCTTTGCTTTTGAATCTGTGTTTACCTGGATGAAAAATCTCAGCATGACTGAGTCATCAGTAAGAATTCTGAGAATGAAATAAACCTTGGCACTGATCTTACTAATGTAGAACAGGAACAAGGGGAAAAACGACACCTTAAAGCACACGTAATGTGTCTTTTAACGTGTACATATTGTGCAACAATTTCTTTTGGAACATTAGGACTGTTTTGTCCACTCCATAGTGCTTTCACTTCCGGAGCGATAAAGAGTGGGGTCAAATATCGGAAACTTCTTAGAAATCAGTACATATGTATTGATGAACTCGAACACTATCTTCACCTAGGGCCAAAATAATAAGGGATAGGGCCTGTTGAGTCTCGTAACTTCCACCATTTCAAAATCCATTATAGTCAAGAATCAACGTTTTAACCTGTCTCTAACGAGATTGTCATAACGGCCTTTAACAAATCCTGCCGAGCTGCACAAAAATCTTTCACCCCTGACTGCCGTCCCTTTTTAACTCGCCTCACACGGAGACATTGAGAAAAGGTGATGATTACATCGACGGGTGCCCAATTGCCTCGTACCTTTTCCGTGATAAGGCTTGGTTTCCCCGCGAGAGTTTAATCGAGATGTATACAATACCTTAGTTACCGCTAGTGCTTAGTATTGTCGTAGCGAGCAGCGTGAGAACGCTCAACGAGATGTAACAGGTTGAAATGACTGGTAAGGAAATAAGATGGGTTTTTGCTATGAGCATGATGGCAAATGTATGCAATTAGATGCATGAGGAGAGGGGTTGAAAAGCATCAGGATTTTCTCCAGTGAAGGTTTCTAAGTTTCCCGGCCACCACAGATTGGAGAAAGAGATTTCAAGTTTCTCACCGGGGAGCACTAGCCCCGTCGTTCAGCACTGATACTTCGAAGGTTCAATAATCCTCTCTAGAGTGAAGGCTCTTCAGGGTCTTTCCTCTAGGATTTTGGAATGAGAGGAGGAGAGCTGGGACTCACTAATTTCAATTCTTCTCATAATGAAATGATAAATTATATCGTTTTTTACAAAAGATTTATTACGTAACATGCTCAATAGAATTAATGGTATTGGCAGTAACTTGGTGGAATTCCTTCATAATGAAATGATGAATGACTTAGTTTTCCCCAAAGTATTTATTACCTAACACGTGCAATTAATAGAATTAATGGTACTGGCGGGAACTTGTTGAAATTTCTATGTAACTCATTGTTTTATAATGAAAGAATTCCACCAAGTTACTGCCAATACCATTAATTATATTAACTTCGTGTGATATGTAATAGATCAATTGTGGAAAACTAAGCGATTCTTCATTATGAAGGGATTCCACCAAGTTACTGCCAATACCATTACTTCATTTCGTCTCAGTTCTAAAATCGTTTGATATCATGGGTGTAACGGACAGTCTGAACATCCTTTTGGACGTACAAAAAACATGCAATTTGTGCAACCTTAATGATTTTTAAAACTTAATGCGAACGCTATATGTGTAATTGGTGCTGCAAATTTCCTTCACATTTAATCTCTGATGACAATTAGCTCTTTTCGTCTGTTTTCTGTGGAATCTACTATCATAATCCCCTACATAATTTTTAACCCTTTCTTTTCTTCTCGCCTTGTTCGAATATATTTAATTTGAGTTCAATTTAGAACCTTCGATTCATAAGGTCACTGATAAAATTTGAAACAAAACTACCCTTTCTCTCTCTTTCATGAGGATATTTGCAAGAAGTTACAGGTTATCACTTGTTCCATTGATGCTCTTATTAGTAAATAACTCTCTTAATTTCGTTTTTATTTTTACTCGTAAAATCTTCGCATTCAAACATTACGCCATCAAGTTTACTTCATCTAATTTCTGTTATTTCATATATGACTTTTAACATAAATTATCTATTTAAACGGTCCGTAGACATATTGTTTAGTCATCGTACTTTTTTGTAAAAAAATCCAGTGCATGGGATGTTAAATCTTTCTTTAAATGTAGACAGAGAAGAAGTTTATTTCCCCATTTGTTTCCCCACCCACACCTTTCCTGTTTTCTCAGCAGTGAATGTTATTCTCCAAATGTTTTACCGAAATTCATCAATTTTTCAACATTATATTAGTCTGTACTGCAATCATTTTTGGTGAGCACAGAGGAATATATTCATGGATCTCTTTGCTCCCTCCTTCGTGAAATTAAATTTTTATTATTTTCAGCTTCTCATTTGCGATTTTGTCGTGTCCTCATAATTATGAATATTTTTATCTAAAAGAGGTAAATATATTTTCATGTTCTACTACCCGTATATTCGACATAATCAGGCTAAACTAGATGGAAATATATTAGAAAGGTAGTTGAAGCATGATGTATATCTCCACAAGGATTTATTTTGGTACAATTAGTATCGATGCAACGGAGTTATCATCATCATGAGCTTTGGTACCTGAAAAACTTGCAAATGGTGGTTTGCCAGGATATCAGGGTCTACAAGTTAACTGGGAGATATTAAAGTCAGAGATTTGATATAATTTCATGCATGATTCATGGTCCCATTTGTCTCCTCTTGTTCTGGACTTTTGCCTCATTTATAAGGAGGCCGTTAAAATTTCTGACTAAATTAAGGCATTCTGTGTAATGTACCCTTTTCAAATTTATGAAGTAATTTCCAATTAAAAACTTAACCCAATAATCCACAGAGCAAGTGGCTCATTTCTTAAATAGCATCTCATCTGCATTTTGGTTTTAATCTTCATTCCGCGCCGTCGTATCTGATTCAGTCGCCGCTTTGCAATTTTAAAATAATAACGGGGGCCATTCGCCAGTCCGGCGTTATCTCCGGCGCGAACCGTGGAGAAAGATAAGCATGGAAAAAAATTAAACTTGGCAGAATGGAAGGGTTGGAACATTTAATCTTTCTTTTATTTTATACAAACGGGTCTCATCTTATTTTTTCCTCCCTTATTCTCCTCCGCTGCAGCGGGAACCGTCCCGTGGCGCGCTTCAGAAAAATATATATTAAAGTTACTTTCCCGGTCTTTCATCTTTCGTCGGAGGAGTCGGGCCGCATTCATACATAACTATACATTCCTATGAGTGAGTGTGTGCGTGTGTATGTATCCACCTGAGATTTATGGCTCGAGGAAAAAGAAAAAAAGAGGAAATAAGCTTCTCTCCCTATTCCACCCGCATTCGGATTCGCATCTCATCTGAAATTCTGAAATTTCGGGGAATTTCGCGGAAAAATAAACCAAACCGATTTCGGGAGCTCGCGCCTGTATGTGTGTGCGTATATATAATGCCAGATACTCTTCCCATCTTCCCCGCCACACCGATCCTTCTTTCCTTAACTCTTCATTCCCTTCGCCCATAATCGTATTCTTTATTCCCGGCGGCGCGCGCGCCTGCTCTTGGCCCCGTCTTTCTCTTATCCAATTCCGATTCCTCTCATCTGTGTCCTTGTTCCTATTGCCTCACCACACTCCTTCTCCCCACATTTGTGGAGTCTTTAGCGTTTCCTTCGGAAAGAAAATGTATTTTTTTCAAACCGCCTGATTTCCATTCCATCTATTGGATTGGATTGGATTTTTGGGGAGGCGACCGACAGCTAAGGTCATTTACGCCGTAAGAGGCAGGTAAGGGAGGAAGGGTGGATAGAAACCCGGCGTCGGATTTAGCCTGCTCTTAACAAAAGGCGGCAAATGGACCACGGTTTGAAGTCTTATCCGACAGACGGATTGGATTTTGGGGAGGTGACCGACAGGTAAGGTCATTTGCGCCCTAGGGGACAGGTAAGGGAGGAAGGGTGGATAGAAACCCGGCGTCGGCATTAGCCTGCTCTTAACAAAAGACGCCAAGGGGACCACGGTTTAACATTTCATCTTACAAACGGAGAACTGTACTTGAAGTGCCCTCCACAAGACACTTAAGTAGGGATCAGGTTTCCTCTGAAAATCCTCCTCCATCCTCCTCTGCAGGGATTTGAACTCTGGCCGCCCGCATGGTTAGCCAGTACTCTAGCCACCACACCGACCCGATCCTCCCGACAGATGGAGTACTGTACTTGAAGTACAAGACACTCAAGAAGGGATCGGATTTCCGATGAAAAATATCCTCTGCAGGGATTTGAACGCTGACCGCCCGCATGGTTAGCCAGTACTCTAGCCACCACACCGACCCGATCCCCATATTCCATCGAGGTCCTCTATCCTTCTTTTTTCGACCCTTAGAATTTTAAGGCGGCTTTGCTCAAAGGAGTTACTTCAACAAATTGGGCTCATGAGTCGAGAGTTGGCAACATAAGAATGAGTAAGGGCTTCTTAGGCAGTATGATATCGATGGTGGTATTAATCGGTGTGCTATTGAACATGGTTCAAACTAGCAAAGGAAGTGGACAGAATTATTTTTTACCGTTTTTTAGCATCCCGATTCTGAGATGTAATTACAAAATATCCGGTGAAATCCTGATTTCATCATAGTCGGGGGGATTACTATTTCTAAACTACAAACTAATTTTCTGTTGGCAGACTCATTTTCCTGCCTTCTTTGGTTATAAGGCAAAAATTCACATTTTGATTTTAGAGTTGATTTCAATATTTTCAACCTCGAGAATTTCAATAAACAAAACAATAAGTTTGCAGTGGTTTTCAATATGTAATAATTTGGTTTTATCGTATATACTGCAAAATTGTCCGTTATATAGGCCAGGAAACAGTAACTGCGAGTTTTCAGCCGAATAAAAGTAGCGAAAAACATTTAAGTTATATGATAGATTTAAAATAAAACTGATACCTTTGTTTTACTCCTTCACAAAAAAGTAGTTTAAGTTATAAAATATTAACATAGGTTTACGAAATAGACAGCAATGAATGAAATTAAACGTGCAATACCTCGGAACCAATAACCAAAAAAACCATTTATCATGCTCTTGTTCATTCCAAAATCTCTTATGGTATAATCTGCTGGGGCAGTTCATACATGAACCCATTTAAGTGTGCACTCGTCTTGCAAAACTAAGTAATTCGTGTAATATTGTCCAAAAATTCTTATGAACACTCATTTCCGTTGTTCGTGCCCCTCAAATTGTTGCCACTAAGGCATTTTTATTTATTCAAAGTCTTAAAATTGTTTTATGCCAGAAGTGGAAATATGCCGAGTGTATCTGATAATTGTAAATATAATCTAAGGAATGAGTCAAACATTGTAACCAACAGACCAAGATTAACTTTATATAAACATTGCTTTCTCTATATGGGGCCAAAGATATTTACTTTATTGCCCGCTGAAATTTAAAAAATTAAATTCTCAAAAATAATGCTAAAACTTGCCAAAGACTGACTTCTTTCTCAAGAAAAAGTTGAACATTTATTTTGATGTTATTTCATTGTAACAATACTTATGTAACAGCTACTGCGTTTATTTCTATGGCATACATTTTTGTAATTTGCTGGTGACTCAATTCTGGTCTTATGACCTTGGAGACCACCTAAAGCTCCCTCTTCTTTGCTGTTACCAGTTTGTGTAACAAAAACTCTTTGGGAGTAAATAAATTATTATTATTATTATTATTATTATTATTATTATTATTATTATTAATAACGCTGTCGTTACTGTCCTTTAACTTATAAGAGCAGTGTCAGGGTTTTAGGTATTTTTTGTGTATTCTTTTCAAATCGGTTCAAACTACGCGCTTGAAACGACTCACTTTTACTTAAGAAATGGCGTTGGCACTAGATTTGTGGAAATTCTGAATCCTCATCTACAGAAGAGACGTGAAATTTGTACCTTTGCACACTTCACTGACATTCAACCATGTTTCCGTCACGTTATGCCGTCGTGCGTCCCGACATTTGGCACTTCGGCACCCTGATGATAGCATAACGTGCCGAAACCATGGCCGGTTGTCAATGAAGTGTACAAGTTTTCATTCTCTTCTGAAGATGCTGACTCTTTTTTTCCACAGAGTTAAAAAATAACTTTATATTATCCATTTTTGACACCTATAATTAAATTAAAGACAAACAAAAATTATCAATACAATTATCGCCATTTTTGTCCTCAAGCGCCCTCCACCGCACATCAACAATTCTCCTAATCTGCTTCTAAGTGCGCAGCCTGTAGTTGCGCGCAGGGTCTGAAACAATGGTAAGGCAGTTGAACTTTTGTCTAGCGAATAGAGGACAACGCACTTTTTTATAGTATTCTACCGGTTAAGGCAGGTGTTTTTGCATTTTAGAGAATTTCCTCTCAGTTTTCTATACTTGCAGGGGTCTATCTCGCTCTAGTATATCCTTTTTCGCCTCAGCGTACGATCTACCCTTCTTTATCCCGTCCATGAAACATATTCTCTTTCTTCATCTTCCCCCCTTACCCAACATCCTTCCCTCTATCTCTTTCTTGAGCAACAACAGCGCACTTGATCTAATAAAAAAACTCTAGTATTCTACCGGTTAAGGCAGGTGTTTTTGCATTTTAGAGAATTTCCTCTCAGTTTTATATACTTGCAGGGGTCTATCTCGCTCTAGTATATCCTTTTTCGCCTCAGCGTACGATCTACCCTTCTTTATCCCGTCCATGAAACATATTCTCTTTCTTCATCTTCCCCCCTTACCCAACATCCTTCCCTCTATCTCTTTCTTGAGCAACAACAGCGCACTTGATCTAATAAAAAAACTCAATATACCTTCTTCTATTTTTTCTCTACCCTTCATCAAAATCCCAACCTTTTTTTTCTCCGCGTCGTTTGTCTGTGGCATGTGACAAATACGTTCGATATCATACACCTTTTCTCCTCTCCCATAGTTATTATCTAAGTTTTGTGAATTGACAAAATTGTAAGGAATCCCGCATTGAAACGCGTGAGTCATATAGCATGGCTGTAGTGCGTACTTATCCATTGACATGCTGAATACTGCTGAGCTTTTTGGGAAACAATGTCCATAATGAATTTTTCTAGATGAATCATTACGGCACCGTGACTATGTCGCTACTCATGTCAGGCATTTTGGGGGCTTTTGTGATCCATTGTATTCGTTGTTGCTATGATTGTACAAAAATTGTTACAGTAGTTTTCAATACTTGATGCTTTACTTATAACATTAGGCCGTTCTACCTCATTACTTTAAACTCCACTTTCTCAGGCGAGATATTGTAGAACAGCATAATGAGTAATGAAGCTGAAACGATTTCGTACTGTCTACTAATTTTTATTTTACCTCTTGCTACACGTGTTTCGACTCAACAGCAGTCATCAATCACATGATCCAGGTCTTGCCTGATGATGACTGCTTTTGAGTCGAAACACGTGTAGCAAGAGGTGAAATAAAAATTAGTAGACAGTACGAAATCGTTTCAGCTTCATTACTCATTACTTTAAGTTCAAAAACACTAAAACCTATAAGTTTTCGTCTTTGTCTAGTTTTCTCGATTCAAACCCCAATTTTTTGTTGAAAAATCGTTAATTTCAAGTTTGATTTCAATCATGAAGAAATTAAAAGGTAAATAGAAACATTTGCGGAAATATTTTCCATAAATTTTAAAATCTTTTGTTTTCAGTATCTCTACACCGTTGTTTTCAGTTCTTGAGGTATTACGAATAGAGCAAACATAAACATAATCTAAAATTCACATGCACTATCTTGGAAAATAGCTGCCGCAGGAAAAATAGGCAGATTTAATTTTTTTAACCGTCGCATGCTACTGCCAATACGTGTGAGTATTCGAGTGCAAAAAATTAATTCTTCAAAAATGGCGAAGCAACCATTATTGGATCAGTTCAAATGGAATGATGCAATTATTTACTCTTCGATAAACTACGGGAGTCTGCTTTTCATTTTTTTTTCACTTAACGAATCGGCTCTAATTGTAGAGGACTTGTCCATTAACTACTTCTCTTCGCTCTTTTTTCCATGTCAGCCTTAACATCGGCTCTATCTCATTTCTCTCCAAATCCCTTCTTTGTTATGATCTCTTTGCTAAGAATCTTATGTAGAGGTTGCTGAAAGTTTTAAATAGTGTGTAGCATTTTAAAGGGCAGAAACGTAGGCTCTTACACAGGAAGACGATAATAGAATGCAGGTGTTCAAGATGGGGGCTCGGAGGAGGATAGAGAAGGTGTGGTGGGTGTAAATGAAGACAAACGAGGAAGTCCTTAGTAAGGCGGAAGAAAAAAGGTATCATTTCGTATAAAATAAGGGAAAGGCATGGGCCATTGGAAAAGCATACCAGAACAGACTAAAAGCCTTCGAAACCTGGAGCTGGAGGAGGATTCAGAATATAAAAGGGACGGACAAAATATGAAATGAAAGCTACAGAAGAGTAGAAGAGCTAAGAACCACATGGAACATTGTATACAGAAAAGGAGAACCAGATGGATTGGGCACACTCTGAGGCAGAGCGGGTTTGTGAAGAGCATGATTGAAGGTACACACTGATGACCCCGATAGCTAGGCAAACAGAGGAAGCCGTAGACTGATCTAAACAAGGGAACCGAGCGATAGTTAAACTGTCCATTCCAGTAAGCTTGGCCAGAAGAGAAAGATTGAAGATGGCAAAACAAGGCAGCGAGAGGGATATACGTGTAATGACGAGGGGCATGAGGTGGTGGAACTCGCGGTGGATGAAGAAAGGGCTCAAGAGAGAGAGAGGGCGAGTGAGACAGGAAGGAGGTAGTAGGGAAAAGGCTCACTTAAAGGAGCCGAGTGAAGCAAAGAAGGACGGGAGGGAAAGGCTGGCTTGAAAAGCACGCAGAAATGCAATTAATGAGAGGGGTGGCTCGTTTACTGGTGCATTAGGAAACCACTGAAAAATGATGGGGTGGATAGAGGGGGAGATGAGAGAGGGGTGGAGAGGAAATGGAATGAACCCTGAAGAAATATAGAAGGGAACGTTTTTCTCATTACGGTGATCCATTGATTAAAGTAGGTTCCAATGGAAGTCATTAAAAAAACCTCTAGATTTTTACGCGTGCCGTGTCTCATCTGCAAGTAAGTAATATTTCTGTCTTCATCTCTACATACGTTTTGTCCTTCGTCATCCTGACCTCAAAACCTATCCTCTTTCTTTCCCTTCTGCGCATTCTGCTATAAATATAATTGAGATAAAAATTCAGAATGAAGAAAAATTTACTTGATCTAATTGCAAAGTAATTCAGAGTCCGTAATCAGTTCTATGTTCTAAGTAGTTGTGGCATTTAAGTTTAACGCGCTTCGATGGACTAGTTCATTTTACACATACCGTCTGCCACAAGCTGACAGCAGAAGCAGCACTTGGGCGAATGGAATGATCGTCCCACCGAATTTAAGTCCAGTCCAACGATACTCAACTAAATGACTGATCTGGAACCGATGTTTCCATCGTGATAGGTCGTCGCCCAAATATGGCCTGATAAAAAGCCTCTTACAACAATGTTTTACCCCAACCGAGTCACGAAATTAGGTACTGCAAAGAATAGAAATATTTTACTTAAGCGGTAAACCGTCCTCACACAGAAATCCTTCCGAACAGTTTTAAGTGTCCTCAGTCCGCATTCCCTGGGATTATCTCGAAACTTCACCGTACAGTACAAACGGAGAATTTCCGAAACAGAAGACTCATTCCTTTGCCAAAAGCCATCAAGGAGAATAAAATATATCATGAATGGAGGATTCATAATTTTTTTCTCGATTTCAATAGATATACTTTCTATGTACGGCACCTATTTCCAAAATTCTATTTTTCAATGAAAAACATGGACTGATTCCCTACCGCTGCTGATAGCCGACTAAATTGTGATCGTTCTAATCTCACCCAGCTGGACAGCAGCATTTGTGCCACTGTCGAAGACTAGGTCGTACTTTGAACCGTCGCGTCTCGGATAAGTCTTCAGTCTGGTACCGCGAGTTTCTTTTTTTTTAATGTGTTGCGGTGTGGATGCAGCTGAGGCATATCTCAAAATTTAATTCTCGAGATTTTTATATCGACCCATCATCGCGACTGAACCGGTGGACTTTTACTCGGAATTGTTCCATAATATATTCCTTGTGAGGTTTGAGTGGTCACCTGCGCGTGGTTACAATTTTTTTATTTCCTCTAATGCGTCCCTTGATTTCTATATCGCCCTCCGCCCTGGGAATCCGTTCCTGCCGGTGTTGACTCCCCACATTTCCTTTCCCACACGGCTCTTATTTTAATCATGGGGCGAAGCGAGTCCTTCCACGGGGAAAAAGGGGTCACATATGGTAAGTACTTTCTCCTGTCCCACATCGCTTTCATTCCTCCGGAGAGGGGAGAGGATACGAGTGTGTATAAAACGCTTCGCTCCCCATATTCCTCCCTCTCTCTCTCTCTTCTCTCGCGACTGCTGCGTAAAATTTAAGCACCTCATCTTCTCTCCTTACTCGCCACTTGTTCTCTCATCTCTACCTCCCCATGGCCTTTTCCTTTGCCTACTAACTGTCGAGCATGCCCCTTACTCCCTACTCTCTCCCTCTCTCTCTCTTCCTCTCTTCCTCTCTCCCTCTCTCTCTCTCTCTCCATCACCCAAACCCCCTGCGTCGTCCTCCCCTCTTCATTTTACTCCTCCAGGGGACAAAACCTGCCGTAATTCCGCACCCTTTTAACCCTTTTCCGCGTTCATTCCCCGCCTTCCCGACCAAACGCTCTTGACCTCATCTGGTGCTTTCGCCTTTCACTTTAAAACCCCCATCGGTGCTCTCCGCCACTTAAAAAGAGATCGCGAAATGAAAAATGTGCCGGTTTTAGTTCGAGTTTTCCGTGCCCTGTGGAACAAAGCGTAGTTTTTTGTTTGTTGTCATCGATATGTTTATGTTGTAGCATTAAAAACAGTTAGTTCAGGAGTGTTGCGGGAGATGATGGTTTTCGATTAATGCAGCGGTGAAAGAATTCTGAAAGTGGGCTGAACTAGTAGGTTCCAGGGAGTAACAAAAAAAATTTTTTTTTACTATATGACATTAAAAAACATGGTTTTCACGTTATTGATAAAATGTCACATTTATGGTTCGTCGTCAAAATGTAACAAAATATCTTTTCCTATTTTATATTATTTAAATTAACGGTTTTATGCATTAACTAAAATCTCTTTTTACACTATTGCTTCTTCCCTTCCACGTACTCGCCTTTCTGATATTACTTTCCTTACCTTATTTCTCCTTGCTCTGGCTAGTCGGTAAATAAGCATAAGATCAACATATAAATTTCCTTGTACCACAATTTAATGACATGTTAAAAAGGACCCTGGCACAGAATTTCAATGGTTACAATTCAAACACTTCATTAAATTACCCTTTCTACTTCTTATTGAGAATTCACATGCCAATACCCTTGTTCTTAGTAAAAACAGGTTAACAAAACAGGATTAATATGTAAATGAATTTACTTTGAATCCTCTTGTGGACTAATTGAATACATTTAAATTTATTACGTGCCTGAATTGCACGTAATAAATTAATAAGATCACCTTTGGGTGAACATAAAAGGTCCTTAAAATTAGTTACAAGTATCCCTTTTGGGCCATACAATACGTTTGACTGGATTTTATGCCATACTGGAAGGTAGTCGGGTCGTCTCTATAAGATATTCGCCGAGTCCTCGTGTTCTTGGCTTCTGGCGAACACCAACACCCTGGACACTATCCTTCTCACTGGCCATTACCCAATCCAATTACACCTTATAGTAAATAACTTGCTCTCTCTATCTCCTTTGGCTGCCAGGGAAAAAGCTCCTTTTTTCGCCTGGTTCCTTATAACGCACGAGAGAGAGTCTTATTCGTCCATCTACTTCATCCGCACGAGGAAGAGTCTCTCTCATCTTTTTAAAATACCTCCCCTCAGCTTTCAATTGTTAAATGTCCCGACCTGGAGTAGATATCGCCAGCTACTGCTCGAGTCACCTATTATTGCTGACCCATTATAACTGTCCGGCATCCCAACTCAATAAGGCGTGGGTTTGTTATTTTTCCACTGAAAATGTATGAATCAGCACAAGCACTGAATTTTAATCATACATTTTTTGTGTTTAAAGGTACATTTTCCCTTACTGATGACGCGCCTCAGGTATTTGAAAACACAATTATGACAAAAAATATTCGGATTATTCAGCGTATGCATTTTTAATGGACATTTTTTGCTATCAAAAGGTGCCAACTGCAGTGCTAATTTTCTTAAATTTACCTCTTTTCACATTGAATACTCCGGAAATTTACTAATAACTAAAAAATATGATTAACAGGCGTCACTATTTTATGTCATTCAATTTCCTCAGAAAATAGGCTTGTACTCTGTAAAAATGAACAAAGAATGAGGACTGGTCCCCGTGAAGAAAGGTGAAGAGTATTCACTCGCTTTATCGCTGCGTCAGTGATCCAATTTGAGTGCAATGCGTGTATACGTGTCTTATATCCCCATATTTTTGCACTAGAGTGGATGCACGAGTGAATTAAAATAGGATAAAACTGTCTTAGCCTTGGTCAGACTGACAAAACTCTCCCCAACCTATCAAGCCTCATTAAGTAGAAACTACTCCTTCACCTTTTGTCTCGGAAATTCTCCGTTTACTCAGTACGGTGAAGTCTCGAGGTGAACCCAAGGGATATGAACTGAGAACAGCTCAAACTATTCGGAAGGGTTTTATTTTGAAGATGATTTTCGGCTCAAGTGAAATATTTCTATGCTTTGCAGTACCTTACTTCGTGATTGGGTTGGGGTAAAACATTGTTGTAAAAGGCCTTTTAGCTAGGCATATTTGGGAATATCCAAGCACGATGGAAACACCGGTTTCCGATCAGTCATTTAGTTGCGCATTATTGGCCTAGATTTGAATATAGTAAGATGAACATTCCATTCGTCCGAGTGCTGCTTCCGCTGTCAGCGCGGGGCAGACGGTACGTGTGAAATGACCTTTGCCGTGGAAGCACGTTAAGCTTGAATGCCACGACTACTTCGGACATGGAACTGATCCCGGACTCTGTATTGCTTTCGCATGAGATCAAGCTTATGTTTTTTCATTCTATATTTTTATCTCAAGTTTTTTTAATTAAAGAATCTGGCGGGTTGGTTATACTTGATAGATAAAAGAGGCCCTACCAACATCAGCCGCGAGCCAGCATAGAGAAATTAGCATTGATTGTCGCGACTGTATGGTACTGGATTGTGGTCAAACGTCCATGAAATACTCTTCTTCCTCCTTCTATGGCTGTGGTTATCACGCTGTCCATATCGCCGCTCGAAACACACTTCTCGTAGCCACTCGTCACAATAGCCTTCACCAGCTTCCCTACCCTCCTTGCTTTTCTCATTTCTATTGTCCCTTGCTCCAGATTTCTTTCTGAACATTTCAACTGCTCAGTTATCCGGCAAGAGTATAGGAATGACTGAGGGCGTCCATACAATAAGTACGTCTCGTGTTTGCGGCAGCAGTAGTTCCTTTAGCTCCTCTTCTTACTCTATCTCGCTTCTTATTATCCTCCCGTTCCATTTGTGCTTCTTTTTTGCCGTCATGAGTCCTGGGGCAGCATGTGAGAAAATTGGTCTACCGAAACTCGTGTGTGCACGGACTTTGTCCCTTGCATTGCAACTGTGCCTGGTATCTAGCCGAGATAGAAGTCTTCGTGGTCACCCACCGCTGCCCAGACACGCATATAGAGCCCGAGATAGAAAGCCGAAACGGTTTATTTGAACCTTTGAAATATGTAGTTGGAGATGGATGTTTTACCTAAGGAAGTAAAATATATTTCCAGTGTGCCAATGTGCTCTACATCTCACTATATTGTATTGCAGCGAAACTTGGGTGCGCCGGGATGATCATAAGAATAGGCTAAAGGCAGTGAGCAGAGGTGTATTTGAGTAGTTTTTGCGGTAAAAGCAGAAAGGATAAGTATAGGAAAGAGTGGGAGATGGAATAGAGTGAAATGTTCTGGTGATAAAAATATGTGAAAGAGAGCGTTCTTCATAAGTTTAACGGTATTATGAGAAATGATAAAAGTCAAATAAATAATATTTACAAGAGAGGGGTGAATGGTGTAAGAGGAAGGTAGACCTAGAAAGTCGTGGGTGAATTTGGCGGGAGAAAATTTTAAGAGAAGGCATTTAAGGAGTCATAAGAGCAAAAGGAATAGTAACGTTTTTGAAAAAGTGTTTGGGGTCAATGGATGCAGAAGCGGTTTGTTAGGATTTGGAGAAAATTATTTAAGTAGAATCAGCTTTACGGGTCTATCCCTGAGAATTAAATGTTGTTTATTTTGCCTATCCCGAAAAGAAACGGCGTAATTGGTACATGTGTTTATTCGTGAAAAATATACTCAGCATAAGTCAGGTGCAACCACTCCCACCGGTCATAAAGGAATGATTGAATCATAATAAAAACGATGTGCAGCTTCACTATATTTTCATGCTGCCGACCGGTTTTGACGCTTTTAGCGTCACTTTCAAGACAGAGGGGAAATAACAAATGCGAAACTTGTTTGTCTTGAAAATGACGCTATTGACATCTAAACCGGTATACAGAATTAAAACGTGGTGGAACTGTACAAAGTTTTTATTGTGAGTCATTCCTTCTCGTCGTTTTACAACGTAACGCCACAATCGATTTGATTAATTAAGGAATGGTTACGATGCATCAACATCTTCATTTATATTGTGCCGTGCAATCCATCTCGAGGGTGTCAAGGAAATCAGTCTTGAAAGCTTGAAAGAAAGAAAGAAAGAAAGAAATGAAGAAATAAAGTAAGAAAGAAAAGAAAGAAAGTCTCCTGTATTTTACTTCAACCTTTCAATGATCATGCCATCACAATTCTTTCACCTTTTTGAGTTCCTCAAGAGTTTATATTCCTTAAATTACATAAAATTTCAAAGCAAGTGCTTTCGTACTAAGCCGCGCCAGATTTTTCTGGTGAATCAAAAGTGGTTTCTATGGTATCCCTGCTTTCCTTTTGTTGACTTTTTACAAAATACTTGGTACAGATACATGCCTGAATGCAGATATCTGGTATATTTATAAATTGATTAGTGCTGATTGAAAAAAGTTGCGGAATGCGGATAAAGGATGAACATTTAATCAAGGATTTTGAAAGACTTTCCACTTTGTATATCGGAAAAGAGGAACTCTTCCTACAATTGGTTTCTGATTCTCATGCTCTAATTTAATTATCGTTCTTCAAGGACTAGTTAAAGAGTTGGACCATAAATAATTAATTTAACTTTCGTATTGGATATATTCAATCAATTTTTTTTAACCATTTAGAAACTCAACTTTATTTTCCTTGATGAATCTCGAAATGTTTCGAAGGCATGAGAGTGTTATTTTAAATTTAAAGTTTTTGTTGAAACTCCATCCCCTAATACTAAGGGGTTGATTGATTTATTAACTTACAAGTTGCCATCTAGTAATTGTTAAATGAGGGTTGGACACATCTTACGGTAGAGTCTAAATTCCCATAACCACAGTGAACAAAGTACAAAATGTGATTATTCAGTGCTCGTTTGTTTTTTAATATTTTTTCGCATTAATTCATTTCCAAAAGTCACGAGAGAAAGGGTCTCATTTGCGTGGAAATTAAATGAAAGATGATATATCAAATGTATTTTTACAAAAATGAATGCCATACATCACCCGTTTTCAATAGTCCGGATATATAAATTTCACATTTATCTCTCAGGAAGCTATTCACTTAACAAATTCCGTTTGAATGTCAAAATGATTATTGGATAGCATAGTCCGCAATTCCTCAATGTTGAAGTTCTGCTCTGCATCTGATGTAAATTGAGGGCGATAATTTCACGATGAATCCATTGGCGTCACGAATAATATTCACTTTACGTCTTTTTTAGTCGATGGGTTGTAATGGGTTAGATACAACCATAGTGTTGAGTGTAGTAAATCTCACCCTTAAACCGAAACGATGAGGCCAAACAGGTGGTATAAATAGACTATATTTTGTCATTGTTAAATTTGATATCCAGATACAGATTAAAAAGTAAAAAAGAGATGCTACTTTGCTCTGGTTGAGCCACACCGAAAATATGATACGAGTATTTGGGACCCTGGTCATAAAAATGTAACCAAAAAATTATTATAATACAAAGAAAATCCTCACGCTTCATTAAAAACTGCTATGAGCGAACATACAGTGTTTCTTAGCTTTTAAAGGGATTAAGGTGGGATCCTCTAGAGACTCGGAGGCTATGCTCTTAGTTTGCTTGAGAAATTTATAGCTGATTTGTTTCAGAGCGACACAGAATATTATCATGACGCCTTACTACATCTCTAGGCCTGGCAGAGGCGATAAAATGAGAGAAATATATTGCCAAACAGATAGGTACAAAAACTCGTTCTTTCCGCGCACAACAAGTGACCAAAATAAAAATTGAGCTCCACTAAATACACTCCTATAATGCATGTCACCATTTCATCTCCAAGAAACCTGATACCTTTACACGGCTGGTGTCCTAACACCCCCTGCCACACGCCCACGCGGCACAAAAACTCGTTCATTCTGTACACAATAAGCAATCACAATGAAATCTGAACTCCACTAAATACACTCCCATGATACACGTCACAATTTCACCTATCAAAACCTTATTCCTTTAATCTTTACACGGGTTATGTCCTAACATCCCCTGCCACACGCCCACGTGGCGGCTCGCAGGGTAGTATTTAGATTTAGATATAGATACATTTGTTTTGAACCAAATAAATCAAAAAACATGTCCACGTTGCCAGATTCGAGGGTGTTACTGTATACCGGATGCGTGAGTTGAACTTACAGTAAAAAAATACATTGCAAGTACCCAATTGTTATGGTAGGTTTTTATCCTGTACCGCATTCGTGAACATGGGCTGTAGAGCTTTATTTCCATCAGCTGAGCTCCAGTTCCGCATACCGATGCAATTGACTGAACCACCAATTGGATTCAGAGCTGTGATTTTGTATTTTATTACCGAGAACAGAATTTCTTATATTTCCAGGATCCCGGTTCATGAAAGCCAATCCTCTTTCTCTTCTTTGTGGCCCTATCTTGCCAGTGGTCTCATCGACGATTTGCCACTTAACGAATTGTATCGCGTGTAAAATCCGTCTTTAATCTTTTCGCTCCATTTTCGAAAAACATAATTAGTAATCCACCGCGGATCATTTTTCTTCCACAGTGATTCCCAAATTTGTCAATTTTATTCACGTTTCATTAGTTTGTAATGTATATTATACTAAAAATTAAATTACATGTAGTATTATATGGTTTCAGTTTGGTGTAATATATAATTTAGTGTACTAACAGTCACGTCACTTGTGTGCTCTTTGAACAAATAGTCATCACAAATGAATGTTGTACTATTTCATAATTAAATGTGATATTTTGCTGTATGATATTCCTTGACTACCAAGTCATGGAATACTGCGGAGTTACTTAATGTATTTAAAGTTAGCATTTTGTTTAAAATGAGGCTGTTCATTCTACCAAATGGGTTGCACTAAAAATTAGGTTATAAACCTTTATAAAAGGAGAGAGCATGATAATATAACATCCGGTATTAATCGAGGTGTAAACAGAAACTTTCTTTGACTGTGAAGTTTTACCTCCACTTCAATAATCTCTTTCTTATCTTTTTCCAGGTGAGTTTTGATTTCTTACTCGGGGTTGAAGGCAGAGGAAATTCTTTTTGTGAGTACGCTCATTACTGTAAATAGTAGTTCACGTAATATATCCTGTTCATGTGCCATTAACTATCTAGCCGTAATTCCATTCCACGCTTTAATACCCACTTAATTTCGTAACAGTATTAAGGTGTCACTTTTTCCAGCTTAAAGTTAAATGAGATTCTCTTTTTCAGCTGTTTCGTTTTTCCCTCTTCAGTCGAATTGGCTCATAGCTTTCCCTCTTTAGTCGAATGAAACTCATAGCAGCATGCCATAAGTTATGAAACTAATACATTTATCCAACATATGTTTCTGCAACACTTATTGAATGGTTGACATGGCTTATGGTTCCCATAAATTAATCGAATACATCTGTGTCGTTCCTGCAAATCGTCATAAAAAGGGATAATGCAAAGCATCACAGTGTAGTCATAATAGCCGTGTAGTATCCTTTCAAATTCATCAAAAGTCTATTGCTGTGTCCTTCAGAATTCAGGGTGGCATAACCGGCACGTGAAGCAGATTAATTAATCAATTGGCCCACGATAATCAGCAAAGCATCAAAATGTATAATTTAACAAATTAATCCACCCTCCGTATATGCTTCAGGGTTTATGATAGAAGTATTCAAAATTTATAATGCAAATTGTTACTATGTGTCTCTCTCTCTTTTGCATCGTTATCCATGAATTTTTCTCCATTAAATTACCCATTAATGTCCTTAATTCTAGTACGAAGACGATATATCTTGTGATTAACCGATTTCATTTTCATACGTTATCTCAAAATTATTCAATTTTGACTGCTCGTTGAAAGTATAAACGGTTTTCATTTGCTTAAATTCGAGCGTTTATCTGCCTCCCGCTAACCTTATGCTAACCTGCCCCCTTCCTCCGCATCAAATGAGCAAAAACAAGATGATTCCGCGATCATGGGAGCAAAATGTTTTCCCAAATCCATCGAATATTTTTCGTCGGACCTGTCATGTAAATAACGATCAACTTTTCCATATTCAGCGATTTCCCTCGTTAATCATGGGAATTAACGCCAGCTACGTGGGGGCGGAAGGGCTGGTGGGGGTGTAAAGGTGGCAACAAACACGAACACTTGCGCTCGATTGAATTATCATGCGAAATTCGAAGCAATTAATACGGATGGATGATTCGATGTCCGCTGTAAATGACGTAATGAGTTTTCAGCCATAATTCACGTCTTTCCACTGTTTTCCCTCATCCCTATATTATCCATCTCCATGTCCTCTTCTACTTTCCTTCATGGCCGAGTGTTTCGAAAGAACATGCTTGAGAAACTGCATTGTTTTTTGTACCCGCTCACATCACTAATCAATTTGTTCTCCATACGTAACGTAATCCGTTTTTCTACTCAGTTGTCTTAGGCTTGACTTCATGGAATTTACTATACATCGTAAATGAAGTAACTTTGTTATTCCGCATAAACTTTATTTAAAACAACCCGTATTTCGACGTGGCACGTCATCATCAGGTGATCAGGTTATGACGTGCCTCGTCGAAACCCGGGTCGTCTAAAATGAAATTTACGAGGATTATCAAAGATAATTCATTTACAAATTTTGTTTTTCGTTTTCCCCTCCTGAGTAGAACCGCGTAACGATACTGTTTAGATATTTTGACGACGTACTCAGTTTTTTATTAAAATACGAGGTGTTTAATGCTACAGAATGAAATAAACACTAAAAATTACTGCGTAGGATTAAATAATCCTTTAATATTACTTAGCAAAACGTATTAAGTATGCATGCTGTCATTAAAAACGCATGGAAAAGATACAATGATAAATATCCCACAAACAGCTCGCTGTAATTCTTGCATCGATTAGTTCAAGAAGTCATATAGGCCTAAGGTGATAGTTCCCAGTTAAAGAGACTCCTGAGGTAATCAAGGATGAATAATTTTGAATGAGAAAAATGTCATAGGATGTGCATCGGGGGATGAAATAACATACACTGAAATACTTTTGCAGTAACTTTGCGCAACTCTTTCACATTAAAAATCATTAAGCCTATTAATGTTTATATTCTCAAGGCTGTTTCTGTTAGCTAGTTACAAAAAACATTAGACAGAAATAAATCTACTGAGAAAAAACTAGAGCGCATCAACTAGCATACTACTCGCATTCACAGTCCAAACTGGTGCCAGAGGGGCCAAAATAAAGCCTCTAGGCGGCCCTAGAAAATTCGTTGTGACGGTGGGAGTCAAGAGACAATGCTGGTTATAAAGAGCACGCTTCAACCCTGGAGAGTACGCAACCACGACTCACTGGTGTAAATCTTTCGCAAAGAAAAATTCTCCTATCTGCACACTTCATTCTCATTACTCTACAATATAAAGGGATACATTTTCGTCGGATATTCCCAGGCAAGTAGACCTGTTAGGCTTTTGCGTTTGCTGTTTCAATTAGTTAGTTTAGTTACGAGTCAGTTTACTTGATTTATAAATAAATCGATCGTTTTTATTGTTCCATTTTACCATGAAGTGTCATGAAACTCTTGAATTAAATCCAAGGCATTCGCTTTGTTCCTAGTTTGTGAGTCTATTTATTTTTCGGGTGTCCTTTAGAGTCTTCAACAGTTTCCCTGATACTCATTTCTACCTCTTCAATTCGACAAGACTGTTGTTGTCAAGCAACACCAATGAGGGAGGAAACCCAAATATATTACGATAAATCTCTATAAAATCTAAATAATTTTTTTATATTCTACCGGTAAATCTAGGTTTTATTAAATATCATAGAATTTCCTCCCGATTTTCCACACTTTCAGGGGCATATGTTGCTCCAGTATAGGTATCCTTTTTCGCCTCAGCATATGTTCTACCCTTCTTCATCCTTTCCATTAAACCTATTCTTTTATGTTTATTAATGCTATAAAAATATAAAATATTCATAATATTTTTTAATACTACCGACGAGGATAAAAGATATTAGACCGTTAATTTAGTGAAGTCCGTGACAAAAAAATTGACTTAAAACTACATTTTCAGTGATTTTTGGTTTGGACGAAAGGGTTAAGGTCAGAGGAAGGAGAAAACACACAAGCTTCGGGGACATTTCATATTGTAAGTGCATTAATAGTTCCCTTCTTCACTTCATGAAATCCTTTCCCAATCAAATGGAGAGAATATTTCGCGTGGAATGAAGTTTCAAAACGTTTTCTTTACGGTCCATTTCTCATTCCCAACCTCTAAGTATTACTGAAGTTGTCTTCCTTGTTGCTAAAACCGGTTTCTTTTAGTTGTTATCTGCCGATTCTCTCTATCAAAAAAGTCTCTGTATTTCTCATTGTGCGCCCTGTCATTTTTCTCAATACTCTACTGCTCTACACGCTAGCTTTCCTCAGCAGTTGAGGTATATTTGAGTCGGAGAAAGCAATCAGCATTCGTTATTTGAAAAAATAATGTAAAAAGTTCCAAGATGAGACCCCTTGCGGATTGCCCTTCTTTTCGACTATCGGAGAAAAAAAGAGACAAGCATTCCGCCGTGGATTTTCTGTCTGGATCCTAATGTTGTTCCCACTTACATATTCATGTTCCTACTTTCACTTTAAATTGAAAAAACCGAAAAACTAACGTGTTTTTAAAGCAGAATTTATTGTTGATAGCAAGGCTTCCGCGGTTAATCTGTAACTCAGAATTTTTCGAGTTCTTCCCGCATTTTGGTTCTTTGCCAATATGTTGAAACTACGTTCAACGGGATTTTCAACAATCCAAAAACATCCAGCCTCTCAGCCAGAGCAGAGCACCCCCAGACTAGATAATGCCCTATATCTATGTATAGGAGGCTAAGAGTCCCCCACATATTGGCCAAAAACTCTCTTGAACTTAAGGATCTGATGATACCAGCTGGAATGCTAGCGAAACGGTTGTCCACCAATATGCTGAAACGCAGGAAGAACCTGGACAATACAAAATTTATTTTCATTACTTCACATTAGAACAAGGAATTATATGGTTAAAACTTAGAGCATAGGCAACTCACATGCGGGCATCACCTTCGGTAGAAACATCATACAGTCCTACCAAAGAAACAAGTAGTCACTCATACAGTTACAAAAATACCTATTCATCATCTGCAGAAAATCAAGACACCACCTCATGTTGAATGAATAAAAGCTGAACAGTGGTAATGGAAAACATAAGAGTCAATAACTTAGTATAAGAAGCAGATGTCACTTGAGGCTTCTCTCCTGCATGGATGCCCTCGTGAAAAATGTTCGCATCCTTCAGGTTAAAAACCCTCGAGTCTTTTTACTTCTCGCTAAAACCTTCTTGAGTCTAGTTTTCAATTTTTAAGTAGCCATGGAGATATTGAATAAATTTCGTGACGCACTCACTAAACACCTTTGAAATCATGAAATTCTGAGTTTTGGCTAGGATAAGATAGTTTTATGGCGTAAATTCAAAACGTGTACTAGGACAACTAATTTGCATGGTCACCTCTCCGAATATGAAATGTTTCTGATACTTGATTGGAGTACATAAGTGGTTAAGCAATGTATATCTCTTCCTTTTTTAATTACTTAAAATATCTAAGTAGCCTACCTGATTGGAACTATGAAACTTAAGAGGGATCTTGCATGCATACGCGCATCTTCTCTGTTACTCCAATATTACAATATTATTGGTGCCGCGGACGCTCAAGGAGTTCTTTTTTAGTTGACAAGCAAAAAAATGACTCGTAGGAATGGGGAAAACTCATGAATCGACGGAACTGTCAACGCACATAAATAAAATGAGATGGCTGCAGAAATGAGGCACGAATATTCTATATCGTAAGCAAATAAATGTAAGGGCAAGTTTGACAAATAATTAATACGTCTGAATTTTTAAACACATTTTTACATTTCTATAGTACCTATTGTGGTGAGCTACTTTCATTACATTTCCATCGCTTGCGTTCAGCTTGAATGTTTTTGTGAAGTGCTTGTAGGTGACTAACTAATAGTTTGTCTTCAGCACATCTTATGTCTAAATACAGTCTGTCATATGTCCTCTTAATTTATTTCATCACATGCCTCCCCTGGAATTTCCCCAGTGTAGACGCTGACTAGCATAGGGGACAATCGGCAATCTCTTACTGCCGTAAAATCAAATATTTGCCGATCTGATTCTCCCTCAGCTACCCACACACTTGTCTTTTGACCACAGTCATCGTCCATATCAACGAACGTCTCCATTTCCTTGGATATCTATTTCACTTCTTTCCCGATTCACTTCGCCAGCCTTAATGTAGTAATGAATTGTAGGAAACTTTTTGAGCCATGCGCAACATGAAATCAATGTCATGTCGCTTAGTACGACAATTCCAAATTGTCATTACATCAATAGCTCCTTGCTTCATTTCTTAAAATCATTTTTCCAAACACGCGGAGAGAAAATTTCACGTGAAATAAAGTTTCAAAACATTTCTCTAATGGTTGGTTTATCATTCCCAACCGCAGTGCTGAAGTTGTCTGCCTCGTTGGTTTATTCGAGAAAAATATCACATACAGCATGAAGCCATTTTACAGTGAACGTATAACAAACAAAATTAGGACGCAAACGTAAAAACATTACAAGGAGAAGGTAACAAATAATAATCCAACATAGGGAGATAGTAAAAATTACTTTTATTGGGAATGTCTTACGGCTAGGTAAGCGAAGACGTTGGAATATAAGGTGAAAGGGTCGATGTTCTCAGGAAGGGAATTAACAAGAGAAGAAAGGCAAAAAATGAGGAAGCGCTTGGTAAGTGATAATCTGGTAGTAGGGATATGGAGCTATGAGTGAGTCCTGATGTGTCGGGTGGGTATTCTGAAATTTATCAAGGATACAAGGTCGAGACAGTCAATGGTTGAGTTCAGTGTGCTATGGATAACATTAACATCTGTTTTACGGAAGATAGTACCAGGTTTATTAACGGAGAGTGAGGATAAGACAGCATTAGATAGTAGGTTGCGGAGATTTGGCACTCCGTTTTCAACAAGAAGTTTATTTTATTTATACACTGATTATCTTGCTAGATATAGTCTCCATATTTCTCATCGTGTACACTGTCAATGTTATTACTATTATTTTCACTCCGATGGTCTCTTTCCACACACTGACTATGTCTTCAAGCTCGGGAAGTACACCAAGGCCAAAGCATCCTTCGCCTGCCCGTCTTTAGCCCGCCAATCAATCCTCCAGGAAGCGCCAACCAACTAGTTAGCGCCCACAGTCAACAGATGGCGCCCGAGCAGCCATCCGGTCGCTCATAAATCTTTACGGGTTTTTATTTTTACCCGCCACATCTCTCGGTGGAGGACTAGTCCCCCCACCCTCCTCCCTCCTTTCCCTCAGACTCCAGCTCGGCTACCAGCTGGCGCCCCCCCCCCCCGCCCCCCCAAGCCACCTCCTCTCTTATCATGGGGTCCCTTTATCGCGGGGCCAATTATTGGGGAGCCCCGAAAAAGAGAAATAACGTCGATGAGGGTATATTTTTTTATCTTTCCTCCTTCCCGCTTGGAGTATCCCCGATAACTAATAAGCTCGAGAAAAGAAAACTCGGGTAGACGGAGAGGTAGGAGGAGGCATGGGAGAAAACGGATGGGGTAAAGAAGGAAGGAAGGAAAGTGACTACATACATATATATATATATATTTTTATCGCGCATTTCTTTCGCTTGAAGGATTGGGAAGACTTCGGGGTTCCCGTCTTCCAAGTGTGGAAGCGTAGTGCTTGAAGTAGAGCTACCAGTTTCTCACAGCGGCCGTAGAGATTTCGTTTATCCGCAGATTTTAATGAAACTATGCATGATTGCTCTCTTTAACGATATCGATAGTTATAAGTGAGAAATATTTTATCATACCAATTTGGTTTTCTAGCTAATCAATGGTATTTTAGCTTTTAGCTATGGGTGCTTGACATACGTTACGTTGTAGTTTGGTGACATAACTGCAGATTTCATAATTTAAACTAATATAGGTGTATCATTGTTCTTACTGTTGCTAGTAGACATTAAGGTGTCGCGCCGATTCCAGTATTCGATTGCATACATACAAATCACGCCGTTCCCTTCCGGGGTAGGCACATTCACAAAGTTTCACTCATGACAACACATATTTGTACACCTAACTCTGCTTCAATATTTTCCTCCATACTGACCTATCCTTGCAAACCTCTTTTGCCTCATTTAGCCCCATACACTGTTTCATACACGCCCTGTTTTTAAGACTCCTAATATTCCTCCTCCTAAGAATTTCCTCAACCACATTCAATCACAACTTTCTCGGCCTACCTCTACCTCTCGCACCATTCATTTCACTTTTATACATCTGTTTCGTTATTCAACTCTCACCCATTCTCTCAACATGGCCAAAGCAACGAAGCACACTCGAATACTCTTATAACTTACTCATAAGAGTATTCGATTAAAAAACCTATTTCTATGTAATTTTGTCCACATTTTGGATTATGCGCCGTGAAATATAGTCATGATATGCTTTATTGAAGGGAAAAATTTAAAATATTTTATTATTGTTTTATTTCCATTACTGCCTGTATGGTGAGTTCCAAAGCATACACATATGTACTTAAAGTATTTCCAGTGATATAGAACCCTAGTCATAATGGAGACCATACTCCAATTATACGTTTTATTTATCTGCAGCTGTAAGAAACATGAATAAAATCTTGAAATATTAATGGTGCAATATTATACGTTAATGTGACTGAAATTCTAAAGAAATTAAATAAAAATTACCACATAAATCTTTAACTCGACTTTTTTTCGCGCGGTGCGTTTGAAACTCCATAAAAAACGGAAGGTTTTTTTGCGATTCCGAAAAAATTACTGTGGAGACAATATCACTTATTTTCAAAAATACTTGAGGAAACATACAAATAACACAGTGCTAGTATTTTTACGAAATATTGGTGGTAAAACTTCCTCTTTTTTTAAATAGGTCTCTCTGAATCCACGCACAAACCATTTTCCATATATAAGTTCAGGAGTTTGTTTCTCGGAGCTACAAGCCTACAAGTTGCAAGTCACGTGACTATGTCACAAGGCGGATTTGTTACTCAGATAAGCCAAACAGAAGACTTGTACTTGTCCCAAAAAAAATGGCGGACGTAATCAAGACCATAGATAACTCGTATTTTGATAATTCGATATATTTTAGAGTGTGCCTTGCAACATTTTCAATCCAAAAGTTGATGCCATGTTTTTGGATAAATACAAATGAATGAATATGTGCTGAAATGTATTTGAATTTCTTAACTTATTTGCAAAGTTACCAAGTGAATGCGAGTTATCGGGAAAACCTAACATCATAAGACAAAATCGTTTATTTCACTGAATTTCTCGAAGAATGAGCTCTAAATGGTAGTCATCTATAAATCTTACATGTCAATATATCATGCTGAGCTGGTTTTATCTTTATTGAACCTCAATTAATGGCTTTATAAAGTAATGTTATAACTAAACTTCATGGTAATATGCTATATGTCGACGTTAAGAATATTTATCGAAAATTACAGTTCGTATTTCCAGTTATTAATGATTTTATATTAATTATTAGAAACGAATTCATAAGAAGTTGTTTATTACTAACAAATTAATGAGCGTGAGCCATCGGAATATTTAATTATTTTTTCTCTACTGTTGTGTCGTCGTAAATTTCGCCCAAAAACTACCACCTCCATGTCCTTATTCATACAATAATGGTAAGTTAAACATGGACCTTGTACGTCGCAGGTCATTTTTTATTAATATCTCAAATGAAAGTCAACTCGCGAACATTTTGAGATTGGTAAATTGGTTACTCCTACTTACTCTCCGCTGGATAATAAGGTAATCGTACTGTTCTTCGGCCGGCCGTTTCACTTAAAATTTTCCGCCAAAATCGACATTTTTGCTCAACCTCTTGTGAGAAACGGAATCGACCTATACCGGGTTAAAAGACACCTGAATCCAGTGCAAGGGCTCTTAGGAGTTGAAACCCCTGACTGAGGACCCTATCCCGTGCGCTTACCTCGTGCACCTGAGCTAATGTAGCATTTTTTACTTTTTATGGTGTTCTATTTGTTTCCCATTTCCCTAAAGCCGTTGGACGTCGCCCGTCGTGAAGCCAGAGCCGCATTTTTGTTTATCCCCGACCGTCAACATTTCTGGCGTCCATTTCCGCCGCGCGTCCTGTCACCAGGTCCCCCATCAGACACCAGTACATGTCGCGGACGCCGCTGCCGCCGCTAGTGACGGCGTTATTTTTCCTTTTTTATGCTCCCCGTGCATCCTTTCCGGCTTGTGTGCGTCTTTTTTTCAAATTCCGTTTAGATTTTTTTCCTCTTAATTCCCTCTCGCGTGTTGAATATTCACGACCCGTGGCGTTTGTTCTGTTCGCACTTAAGGCCCATGATCCATGCGGGACAGAGTAGATGGTAAGATGAAAGCTTAGCAGGTGCCTTTTGATGGCCGGGGGCGGAGAGTTTTGCAATTATGGGTTATCCACATAATAGCAATTGGGCGTTGGTTGTATGCAGACTTGAGATGTAGCGAACGAGTTAATGCTCATAGTAATTTTTTTATGAGTTAGCTTTGAGCCGTAGGTTGGGCGATTTTCGGAACTGGATTGGATTTTTTGGAAGGCGACCGACTGTTAAGGTCATTTGCGCCATAAGGAATAGGTAAGGGAAGAAGGATGGATAGAAACCCGGCGTCGGCATTACCCTGCTCTTAACGACAGGCGCCAAGGGGACCACAGTTTAACGTCTCATCCGACAGACGGAGTACTGTACTTGAAATGCCCACCACAAGACATTCAAGTAGGGATCAGGTTTCCTCTGAAATACACCCTCCTCTGCAGGGATTTGAACCCTGGCCGTCTGTATGATCAACCCGATCAATAATGGATATATCCGGAACGAAAAACCACTCTCGTGTTAGGTGGTTCCGTATAATTTAAGTAGTTACTTAGCAAAAGCTTTACTTAACAGTCTTCAATGGGGACGGAGTACTGTGCTTGAGTGCCCTCCACAAGGCACTCAAGTAGGGATCAGGTTTCCTCTGAAATACACCCTCCTCTGCAGGGATTTGAACCCTGGCCGCCCGTATGGTTAGCCAGTACTCTAGCCACCACAACAATCCGATCCCCTTTGGAATTTCATATACAAAGCTCTAGCAACACCTAATTTATGCATAGAGAATTAGAATTATTGTATGCTTGACGGACACTTATTGTTCAAACCGCGTATAAACAGTTATTTTTTACACCCGTACTAAGCTGTTATTTAAACTAAAAGTAAACCCGTTGGTGTGCTGTGTAAGTTGTTATATAAACACCATTTTACAGCCTTTTATTGTTCTTACGCGCGATAAAAAGTTTGGAAAAATGCAGACCGGAGTACTGAATTTGCGTTCTGGTGTTTAAATGAACATATAGCTTAAAAGCTAATAGGAATAGAATGTTTGCTATATAGCTCAAAAATGCTTGCTGAATTATGATGATGGAAGATGACAATTGGTCAACTGTTTCGATTAGACATCTTGCAACCAGGTTTTTCAAAAGCGAAGAAGTAATGAAATGGAAAAAGAAAGCGAACCTTTATTTGAGAGTAAAATGCAAACGCGGGCTTAACTGCCACCCTAGGTGGCAGCTTAGGCTAGTATCATCGTACTGTGATAAAAATGTCATAATAACACTCAAATATTTTGGATGATCGACCGATTAGTTTATTTTTTAATGGAATGGAGCGTAAATCATCTACATTTTTGCATTCGCTGGGCGCTATATCTTCTAGCATTTTCTTTCTTCATCTAAGCATACGTCACTCTTCTTTACGTCCTGCTTATAAAGCCTGTTCACCTTTTTCCCCTCCAATGTTTCGCCAATCTCCTCTTTTCTCCCATTTAAGACTTTATAAAAACAATGTTTCTTTTTCTAGTTCGCTTTCTCTTTTATCAATGATTGCAAGCAATGGGCCAGCACGTACAGACTAATCATCCAGAGCGTGGAGATGGCTAGGCTGATAACACTATCTTTTAGTCCGAAAAATATTATTGAAATAATGTGCCCTGCAAGTTGCTTTTAACCCCTCGACAATAATCATTGTTCACAATTGTTGTTTGTGGCATACCGATTCATATCTGCTTTCAAAATACCTGTTTCTTTATTTAGGTAAAATCTAATACTTTAGTTATGTGCGTCGTGTAATGCTTTCTTGCGACGAAATATTCCTCGTGATTGAGGATCTCTATTTGCTTCTATGTTGTGATACATGTTTATTATTGATTGAAGCATGGATCATTGTAAAGGAAGGCCAGAATGCCTGTAGAATAGAAGCTTATAGTAGAGGAGGAAACGGCGCTATTAAAAACTCTACATAAAAGGTGAACAGTATGGATCGGACACCTCTGTGTCATTGACTGTCAGGAGGCTACTCTTTTGGTAAAAATGCTCCCTTTTTGAGCTATTCTACTCAAAATATCTTTCTTTCTGATGACTCTGCTTCTAAGATTGTAGATTCATTCCACTTGCGCTAGTTTTTACTTCCAAAGTTTGACGGTGGTTCTGTCTTTTTAACTTTTTCTACTAAACAGTATTCTTGGGTTTCTTAGCATAAATTTACATGCTGTTTATCTTTATATACTTATCCATATGGTTTTGTCTTTAGTTTCCTCATCTTTTTATATCACAATCATGTGGCGTTCATTCATTGGCGTCCCGTAATTAAAAATCAACAATAGGTTAAATAATCATGGATTTATAATAGTTGAAAATAGTTCTTACTAGCAAGAAACTCAGTCCAAATAGTTGTAGCTGATTTTAAATCAATGGCAATTTTAATGTTTTGGTCTAAGCAGTGTCATGGCCTTCATACTAGTATGTGTCCCTAACAACCCTATTTTTGCATCACGCTGCTGACCCATGCACAGAACCTTTGATACCATCATCTCCATTATATTTTATCTTCCGTGATTATAAATCCTAGCTCTTCGTTTTACTTCGTTTTTCATAAAATTCCAAATCTGTAACATCTGAAGATGCTATTACTTAGCAAAACTAATGGAAATGATTAATATACATAGCGTGAAACGGTATATTCTTTTTATTTTCACACCGAAATTCCTCTTAGTAGGTTTCGTTCATAGCTATTGCTTACATAAAAATTTTCTTCCGTAGCGGATGAAGTATTCAGTTCACTGAACCCAGTTGATACCACTAGAATTAATGGAAAAGTACGTCCCCGGCTGAAAATTTTATGTTTTGAGAATTTTATGCTTCTTAACTTCCTTCCTTCTCCGTGAAATTTATAAAAAGGCGTATATTTAAGCAAAACACGGGTTTCTAGTGCCGACGATCATAGCCACTCACAATTAAAGAAGGGTGAGAGGGAGAATGGGACTCATTGGCACGATATCTTTCATCATCGGGAGACTTTCTTGATATTTTTCTTTCTGGTGATTCCGCTGCTGAGATTGCAGATTCATTCCACTTGCGCTAGTTTTTGCTGCTGCCCAAGTTTGACGGTAGCTTTGTCAATTGTGTGAAATTCACAGAGGAAAAATCATTCACTTTGACTGGAAATCGAACACAGGTCCCTCTAATTCTCGATTTGGGCTTTACTCCGTGGACTGTAGCGCTTAGCGATCGCATACGGGTACCTGTGGCATAACATGCATGGTACCTGGGTGGACAACTTGCTCCTTAGAGTCCCCATGAGATTCACCGTGGAAGAGGACACCTGGGTAGCTGAATTGGTTAGAGCACTCGTCGCGAAATTGAGGGATCAGGGTTCGACTCCCATTCCAGGCGAATGATATTTCCACTGTGAATTTAACACAATTGTGTGAACACTAGCGGGTAACTCCGTTGAAGTTACTGCGCGGCCAGTTCCGTAATTCTTTGAAAATGGCAATTCTGTCCTCTTAGGCTTATTAACATTAATTTATATGGTGTATATATTTATATTCTTATCAATATGGTATTTTATTTGAAAACAGCAAAAAAAGTCATATATTTTATGTAGTGTGAGCGAGATATTCGCCGTATATAGTTATATTCTTATCAATATGGTATTTTATTTGAAAACAGCAAATAAAGTCATATTTTAGGCAGTGTGAGCGAGATATTCGCCCAGTCATATCTGAATTAAACGTTTTCATTTCAGCAGCTGTAGGGAGCATTAAATAAATATTACATTAATAATGGTGCGGGATTATACTTTCACATGACTGAAATTCAAATAAATCAAATATAAATATCTCTCTAAGTCTTTAATTTGACTCATTTTTTCGCGCAGTATGTTTAAAGCTCCTTCAGAATGGAAGTTTTTTTTTCTAATTCTGAAAAAAACAATGTGGTGGTAGTATTATGTATTTTCAAACGTAGTTGAGAAAACATAAAAACTGCACACTTAGTTTTTTGGCGAGAGCTAGGTGTTAGAAATTCCTCATTTTTTAGATAGTGTCTCTCTCTGGAGCGCATACACGTACCATTTCCCATGTAAAATGGCTGGTATTTTTGCAAATATCTCGGAATGTAGTGTGGTAAGGGGCTAATAATTTGGTGTATTTGGAAGGGTGAGATATTTTTCACTAAAATGAGAAAGAATTCACTGATTTCTAGGTGAAATGATATTTCGCTCAAACTACCTTAAGGTAGTTTGAGCGAGATAGTTCCCTAATCATAATAGAGACCATATTCGATATATACGTTTTAATTTCACCATCTGTGGGACACACGAATTAAATATTGCATTAATAATAGTGCAATATTATAGTTTTACATGACAGAAATTGTAAGTAATAAAATGAAAATATCTAAATAAGTCTTTAACTTGACTCATTTTTTTCGCGCGGTTGGCTTGAAACTCCATCAAAACGGAAGTTTTTTTGTGATCCCGAAGAATTTACTGCAGTGACAATATAATTAATTTTCCAAAATTGTCGAGAAAACAAAAACCACACAAAGTTGAATTTTTGACGAGATCTAGGTGTTACAAATACCTCATTTGTTAAATAATGTCTCTTTGGAGTGCATACACGTACCATTTCCCATGTAAAACGGCTGGTATTTTTGGCAAATATCTTGGAAAGTAATGTGGTAGGGGGTTGAATATTTGGTGTCAATGGAAGGGTAATACATTTTTCTTTATAATGGGACCTAGTTCATAAATTTATAGGTAAAATGATATTTCGTTCAAACTACCTTAAGCGAGACATGGGTTTACAATTCCGAAGAGTATGGCCACCAACGATTGAGGAAGGTTGAAAAAGAGAGACGGGGACTTTTTGGCGAGATAGCTCTCATCATCGGGAGACGTGTGCAGGTGAGGGTGATATCCTTCCCGCGTGATGACAGTATCGAGAGGAAGGAACTGAACTGAGAGGCTCGGACTTCCGAAACGTCAAACGTGTCACTCACCACTCATCTCGCACCGGGCGGGCGCGGTCACAAAAGCGAGTGAGTCAATGGGTCGGGCCGTCCCCCGCACTGATTATGTGAGGGCGAAGTGGAATGAATGCAAAGATTGAAATGCGATATGAGTGTCCCCGTTTACGAAAGTGTCGCTTGAGTGACGCGCGGTGGACGGGAATCCACTTTCTTCTTCGTTCGCGACGGGAATGCATCGTGGGAGGCTTTTTTTAAATGGCCAGTCACACATTGGCACTAATGTAGTCTTTTGGAAGAACTGCTCGGTTATATAAGGGCATTGGAGGCTGCAAAATATACTGCAGGCGCTAACTTTGAGAGTTTTCGCCGCCGCTTGAACCTCGGAGGGTACTCGCTAGGCTTAGTTTGCTTGAGAAATTCAGAACTGGTGTGTTTCAGAGCGACACAGAGAGTAATATCATGACGCCTCATTACAACTCAAGGTCTGGTAGAAGCGATAAAATAAGAGCGATACACTGCCGAACAGATAGATACAAAAACTCGTTCTTTCCGCGCACAATAAGCGACCATAATAAATACTGAGCTCCACCAAATACACTCCCATAATACACGTACCCTTTTCAACTCCCAAAACCTTATCCTTAACGCAGCTAGTGTCTTAACACCCCCTACCACACGCTTATGCGGCGGCTTGTTGGATAGTATGTAGAAGTAGATGTAGGTGTAGGTAGTAGATGCAGGTGTAGATATTTTACGCTTTAAAAAGTCCTATATTTTGGTTTTTCAACTGTAATTACAATGATGTTGGCACCCCATCTTTGAAAATTTTAATAAATGATGAAATATAACATTATTACCACATTGAAGACAACAAAATAAGGATTTTAAATATAAATACCATCATTGTATGTCCTTGTTCCAAGCCGAAAACTCTACCGAGTGTCAATGTCCAGTGACAGTTTTCCTCACCTTAGTGTATTAGAACCATGCGATGTTCTGTGATTGAAAAGCAACAATAGGGTAAATAATTATATTGGTCGATAACATAGGCCATCAAATTTTAGGGTATTGAATGCTTTTTTTGATGCTAAGGGCTGTTGCCAACGTAATTTTGTGCGCTGAATTTGAATCTACACACACAAAATTGGCTCTCACGTCAGCATGTTGAGATATTCTACTCTTAATGAGTCAAATTGGCAATTTGTAGATCTTTTTGAGCTTGAATATCACAGAAACCAAATGTGATAGAGTAAATCAGCAAACGAATTCAAATTTTGTGTAATAAGAAGTATAGAATACATCTATGAAACCTAGAAAAACTATATCAAAGGAAATTTAGCTAGGAAGGTCTACCTTTATGAGGAAAGGCTCGAGGTGTTTCACTGATTATTCAAGAGTGATGCATTTGCATATATCCCATGAGATGCACATTGCAAGGTTTACACGGTGTTCTGAGGGATCAATCTTCATTCGAATTTTCATACTGAGACTTTCATAATATAAATCAATTGCTTGCTTTGAAACTTCAGTAAGTTATCCACTAATATTTTATAAAACTCATTGCCATTCGTTATTTAAATATTTGATGAGTTAATGTACATGCAATGCATACGTACATAAACTTTTTTTTTGTTTTCCTCAAATTAATTGAAACTGATAGCAAAGAATATGCCCTTAAATTATACATTTCATTTTTCATTTCCAGCTGTTACTCTTTCCATTTTATACCTAGCAGACACAGACGCTGACTAATATAGACTGAATGTTAAATGAAAAGTATCCATTATAAGGAAAACCAATTTGATTTGGAATTACGAGTACGTCTGTATTTTTCCTTGATGCTATTCTTTTATTACCCCATAAAAAAAGTGTCTAATTGACAATTTACCGATCTCGTGACGGTATAGATTGTAGAAAACACCACGATTGTGTTGTGGCCAGAGTAAATAAGCATTAATTTGCCTTGTTTGAGTATCAAAATAATATAAATATAACAATTTGCCAATTTTTTAAAAAGATTATTCGTCAATGAAATGTGTTCAGTCGCATTTCCTCATTGCTTTGCTTTGCACCTAGAAGATAGATACCTAGTTAAGGTAAAAAAATCATGTCATCTAATATGTCTTCCATTCAACTGATATACTATTCCTAGCATAATTACGTTTTTCAAAGATCTAGGCAAAAAAATAACTGATTGTTTCATTCCTCTTTCGCCCACGTTTGGAATAAGTAGTTTCACTTTTCAGGGCTCTGAGATTGTTCCTTCTGAATTTGTTTGTTTACATAACTTTAAAAAATCATACGGACCTCCTTCTCAGCCCTGAGAAAGCACAAATGAATATTCAAACCGACTGCAAAAGAGGAATTAAACAGATAATTAATTTTGTTCCTAGATCTCCCGAAAAAAAAATTGTATTTAAATAAGCGGTAGTGACAAGGAATTCTCTGGAAATATACCTGATACGATCCCATTGAACTAGAGGTGGATCGTCCAAAAACGAACGGGTCCATGAATTGAACGGAAGGCTGAGAGACGACTACTATAGAACGACCGTTCCTTACGGTCTGTCGTTCCTTTCGGTCCGTCGGTCCTTTTGGTCCCTTGTTCCTTTCGGCCCTTCGTTCTTTTCGGTCCCTTGTTCCTATCGGCCTGTCATTGCTTTCGCTCCTTCGCTCCTATCCTAAAGAGATAGGATGGTCTAAAACACCCCAATAGTTCATCTGCTGAAGCTATTGGTGTTATTAGCAAACCATTTCACGAAACCGTATAAAAAGAGGGTGATATTACCTTCCACCTTTTATTTCATCAAACATTCTTAAACGCCGTCATTACGGTACACCAACTATTTCTAGGTATGTTTACATTCCTGATCCACCAGAGCATATAAATAATAAAAAATACATGACCATCGTTAAAAAAAGGAACGGGTCCCAAAAAGGACCGGTCCTGAGTGAACGAGTTCCGAAAAATGAACGGGTTGGCCCATCTCTACATTGCACTGAAGCGCCGATTTCTCACTTTAAAGGAACGCTGTCGCGTGGAGCGGAGTTAAGCGCCGGGCGCGTTAATTTCCTCTGAATTTCGAAGAGAGTCCCGCGAGAAAGCTACCGCGAGCGTATACAGTGAAGAGCTGTCGCAACGTGCACATCAAAACGACGAGTGGTTCAAGTGTGGAGGATTAAGGGTGACAGGGATGAAAAGGCGTAATATTCGGCTGGGGGATGGAGAGGGGCAAATAAAATTGCGAAAGGGGGTTGGAGAACGCTCTTCCTCATGTCCCACTCAGTCATATTCTCCCACTCTCTTTACTGCGACCGGCGCGGAAAGGTTAGCGAAGGCGAGCCGAGGGTGATAAAGCGGTCCATGGAAGGTTTTGTCGTAATATGAGGGGTACGGGGAGTGGGAACATTTTCGGAGTTGATATCAAAGGGTTTTTCTGTTTTCAAGGATGAGGCGTCGGGCTGGTCGGTAAAAGGGGATGTCAAGGGATGGGAATGGGTAGAAATGGAATAGGCGCATACGGGATATGTGCATCCAGGTATATTGCCGCTGTAGATATTTTGTGTAGCTTTCGATTTCAAGGTTGCCAACACTCCCGTGTTTCAGCATGAGATTTGGAGAGTGAAGAATTATATTTAGCAAATAAAAGCTATACCCTCCCTGGTTGCGGATTATTTCTTCACTTATCGTGTTTATAAAAACTAATTGCACTTTTCTCCATTATTATTGCTCGCCACGATTATTTTTTCGTATTCTAACGGGTAAGGCAGGTTCTGTTGAAAGTCAGAGAAATCTCATCCCGAGTTGATACAATTTTAGGGTCCCATTACCTCAAGTATATCTTTTTTCACCTCAGCATATGGTCTACCCATCTTCATCCCCTCCGCAAAAACCTACCTATTCTCGTTCTTCTCCTTCCCCGATTGCCCAACATCCTTTCTTCTATGACAATGAGCAACCTATCGCCCCTTATTTTATGTCCTCCGGCCACTTACCCTGCCTATCCCGGATTTCATTTAGAAGTTTCCCATTTTCCCGAGTATCTCCGTTAGTTTATCCCAAATTACTCTGTCAAAAGCGTTTTCAAAATCAACAAACCATGTGAAAACATTCTGTTTTTTTACTATTCTACCGGTTAAGGTAGATTTTTCTGAATGTCAGAAAATCTTCTCCCGGTTTTCTACACTTTCAGGGGCATATCTTCCTCTATAATTTCCTTTTTCGCCTCAGCATGCAATCTACCCTTCTTCATCCCTTCCATGAAACTTATTCTCCCTCTTCTCCTTCCCCGCTTGCCCAACATCCCTCCCTCTATCATAGCCTTGAGCAGCCTTTCATCCCCTAATACTACCTCCAGCCACCTATCCTGCCTATCCTGTATTTCATTCAGAAGTTTCCTTTCCACACCCACCATCTCAAGCACTTCCTCGTTAGTCTTCCTTTCCGTCCACTTCACCTCCAGGGTGATAGCTTTGGTTATTTTGAAATCGTCCTCAATCATAGCAATGTATCGATTCATATCAATGACTAATAATTTTACTTTGTTCTCTTATAAATGGAAAGAATAACAATCAAAATTCAAGGAAAAATATTCTTGTATAATCAGTAAGGAAGAGGATAGGAAGTCTGGACGAAATAAGAAGAGAAAAACTATGTGAGGATTTTAAGAGGAATCTAATGGCGGATCACTAATGGGTGGGAAAGCAGAATGATATACCGGAAATTAGAACGTAATATAATGAAAAAACAAAAACCTACCAAAATGTGAGTAGAACGCTCAAATTAAATAATTTTTTGCGTATATAAGATTCTCTGTATCTTTGTTGTTCCCTTTGAGGCTCCGCGTGACTTAGTGAAGAAATGTGTGGTAAAAAATATGCCGGGAGAGGACCACTCCTGAAAACCATTTCTCATGAGTTGGCAACCCTGAATGTGGGGCACATCTGCATATTGCCGCTACGGAGCTTTTGTGTGGCTCACGTGTGTGAAGAGGGCATGTGAAGGGGGCGGGAGGAGAGAGGGTGACTTGGGGAGGGAGGGGCTACGTCGGTGGGAAGCGTTGAAATCATCTTTTCGTCGCGTCGAGTCGTCCGGTTGAAGGCGGCGGAAAGTAAAGGTCGCCCCGGAAAAGGGTAAGTGGGTGGAGCGACTGTACCTGCCAGAGGGGTGTTCAAGGTAGTATTTTGAGCGAGATTTATCCTCAGTCGTGATAGATGCTGTCAACGAATTTAACTTTAAAAAATAAACACTGTTTATAAGTAGTGTGTAGATGAAGTAGGAGATTAATGATACAAAAACTTCAATTTTTTAAACGCCATTTTCTCATAAGTTTTCCCGAAGATTCGCGCAAAACGGAGTGAAAGTCGAACACAGTTAAATAAAAACGGCATTTTTCTACAATAATTTACTTTCAACCCGGATTTTAATGTTGATACTACATCGTCAGATGACCTTTCTTGAACAAATATGAATTCCTTGGTAAACGCCACTTATTAACAATGACTTTCCTTCCATCAGTCGCACGGTGTGCCTATGAGCGTGACATATCTTTATGAGGCTCGTAGCAAAACATCAGTTACACTACAGTAACATCTTAACTTTTTTGTGATGCATATATCATAGTTGGAGGGGGAAATGGCATGCCGGGATGGAGGCATCAATTTAACGCAATTTAAGGAACGGAGTCGAATAGTTGATACTCCAAAAACAGTACAGTTTTCCCTGTCGGAAAGTAAGGCACACCATTAATTGCCAAATGACCTCAGGTATCAAAACTTGTTCACCTAAAACACTATTATCTCGCAATGGACGTTTCAGGATCAACTTTAATGACACTTTTGAGATACATCATTCATTTATTGAAGTTAGTGCAGATCAGAACAGAAAAGAGCATTAAAGAGCACACTAACGACAATGAATGCAACGATTTATAATGGCGAAACATATTTTTTTGATATGAAGTATTCACAGCCGTTTTTTGCAGGCATTTTTAAAACATTATCAAAACTACGCGGTATACCCACCCTAAAAAAGAAACCAATATGCCACAAAATAATTTACGGATGGCGACGTTGTGTAAGGATGTGAAGAAGAGGCTGGTTAAGAGCTTGATATGGAGCGAATCGTTGTATGGTGCAGAAACGTGGACCCTAAAAAAAGAGGACGAGAATAGGCTGCAGGCACTTGAGATGTGGGTGGGAAAAGGATGGAATAGAAGATGAACGAGGAAGTGTTTGAGACGGTGGGTGAGGAAAGGAAACTTATTAATGACATTCGAGACCGGCAGAGTAGGTGGCTGGAGGCTGTACTAAGGGACGAGGGGTTGCTGAAGGGTATGATAGAGGGAAGAATGTTGGGTAAGCGGGGAAGGAAGTAGAATTAGTTTTATGGACGGGATGAAGAAGGGTAGATCGTATGCTTAGGGGAAAAAGGAAATTCTAGAGGTGGATAGGACCCTGAAAACGTAGCCAATCTGGATGAGATTCTCTAAAATTCAACAGAACCTACCTTCACCGTTAGAATACTTAAAAACAAAAAGTTTCTTATGCTCAACTAGTTAGCTGAAAATTAACTCAAGGTAAACAATCGCGGAATCGTTATTTGATGTACTTTTCTTCTCAAACATGATCAAGCTCACATTAATTCTGCTTCTAATCTGTTTTAAAACACGTCTTCTCGTGCTTAGAGACTGAAACAAATAGTAAGCCATTGTGCTGTTGTGATGAGAAGTGAGAGGAACAGTAGAGCGAATGGAAAGCGGCCGATGACACAGCAGCGAGTTGTGAACGAGTACCATCGAACGTAGAGCGAAAAGAAGAAAGCTCGTCGTGGCCGAGGATAAAAATATTTGACCCCCTTCCTGGTTTTTTCGTACCGAACGAAATGGTTTTTAGAAGGAGAGAAGGGAGGGTATCCATGGGGTGGGTGGAGTGCCAAGAGACAGCTGGATGTCGCGGAAGGAGTAGGCGAAAGTTAAGTGACGGAGGCTGGAGAAGATAAGCGTTTTGATTCCCATTCCGCCTCTCGACGTTCCCCCCCTCCGCGCCACCCCTGAAAAAAACCCACCCCTTTTCGTACCCCGCCAATCCTACTGACAAAGCAGGACACGCTCCTTCTCTCTCCCTTCTCCATTCTCGTGTCCTCCTATGAATTCCTCCTCCTCGTTCTGCTCCACGTCAAAGCGATAGGAGGGAATAATACCCGGTCGACGTTGACATTTCAATTTTGCATCGCCCGGCGAAGTCAAGAGATGTATGTGTGTGTGCTTGAAAATATGTATATATATGTATGCATGTTTAAAGGCTCCGTGATCTTTGCATGGGGGTGGAAATATGTATCGCCGTTGAAGGAACGTATCTCTTGCTCGAATTTCCCTCCGCGACCCGAAATTTCTTCACCCAGTGATTCGATGCGTCAAAGCATTTCTTCTTCCAGTTCGACCATTATTTTTCCGGATATTAATAGAACGTAAACATTCGTTGTAGCCGATCCGAAAATTGAGCAGGTGAATGTAAGTTACGAAATTGTGAGAAAAAAATGGCAGGAGAATGACATACATAATCCCCTTATCCTCTGCGTTCTTGTTAACTTCATTCAATATTTTACCTCAAGGTAGTTCCACTGATAATGACTTAAATGTCATTGAATTTATAGTTCCATGGGACCAAGCTTCGCTCAATGCACTATAACTACTCATTTTTAAACTAAATAAATATTTGTGTTGTTAAATACATTTCCATATATTTATCATATAAAGAAAACTCATAAATGAAATTTTAAATAGATTTAAGTAGGTTTTCACGAAATTAAAAGGTTTCATAATTTTCATTCTATGCATGTACAATTTATGAAATAATTAAAGATAAATTTATTTGGGCATATTTTTACTCATATGATAATACATATTTAAACTTATTTGGTAAAATAATTATAAAGCCGCTAAAACTTATTGTAAAACCATATTGAATTGACTTTTTTATAAAGTAACCCTTTTATTTCGGCATAAAACGGTTCTTTAGTGGATGTGGGCACTACATCAATCGATTCCTTATTCCGAAAAATAGTTATATGCTGACATTTGTCGAAGATTGGACGACCAGTTTTTCGAGAATGTCATTGCATAGCACATTCACATATACAATTATTGATCGCCTCATTTTATAGGATTTAGGCCTGCGAAAGAATATCGTATCTTTTGAAACGTCATATCTTTTTTGGTCTCAAAAATTGTCTAAAATTTTCGACTTCCCAACAGTGCTTTCACGTCAAAATGCATAAGATATCGTTGTAATTATGGAGTATAGAGTGCTGAGCGGGTACTACGCATAACGCGTTGGATATTTTAGCATACCACTTCCAAGAGGAGCTGGATATTGCAGTAAGTTGGAATTGAGAGCAATGCCTACCCGACTCTCAGTCAACGGAGCAGATTGCTGCGTAATTATAAGCAAATGGGTTGAAGGGAACGCTAAAAGATGAAGGATCATCCTGCAATGGTAAAAATAAATCGTGGAATGTCTGACTGCTGTTATGAGTGGAGGAAGATATATAACGACGGTGTATTGAACTAATGCAAAGGTGAATGATACGTGAAGAATTCTCATTCATTCAAAATCTCGGAAATCAAAGCCAAAATTCATTTCTTTTCATCCCACGTCTTTTCATATTTCTGGAGCATAAAAAACGTGGGTACCTACTCGTGAATGCTGCAAAAATACCACTGCCTTTAACAAAAACTTGACTCCTAAATAAAAATTGTACTAAGTCAACACCGTCAAGGCGCTTCACCACTTTTTGCTCCGCCGGATATTTTAAATCGAAGCATGGGAAAGGAACGAGGTCAAGGGTCGCATTAGAGGGAAAGTCACCAAGCGGATTTTTTTAAGTTTTCGTATCCAGAACTTCTTATTGAAACGCACCATAATATCGCTCACTAATCCAGGTCAAGAAAGGATAGACCTCTTGGCATTCCAATATTATCCCAATTTATATAAACTCACAACTGTCCAAGAGATATAAAACAGCTGCTTCGGAGCTAGGTTGTGCGTGATTATTATCAAACAAATAAGCGGTAGATATATTTTTTCCTTACGTGATAAGAGAGTCAAGCAGGTGATATTGATTATTGGATGGAATAGGTTGATGTTTTGCTCACCAAGACGAAACCTTGGCTCATCTGAAAACGTAGATAATGGAGCGTATGAACTTAGGTACGTATTTATGCACTATTCTGGCAGAAGCTAGAATGTCATTCGTTAACTCCAACTGCCCATTTCATAGATAAAAAATTAGAGCCGGGCTGAAAAGGCTATGCTAAGCCATAGCTATGAGAGGTTTTGATTGGGAATAAATGTTGACGTACACCAAGAGTAGAAATGTGCCTTGAAAAATATCATTGGACATGTCCGGGATTCGAACCCGGATTTCCCAATTGCCGGTCTGGCTAACTGGCTAACACACCTGACCGGCAATAGGGAGGTCCGGATTCCACATGATTCAACAAGTCAAATGATTTTTTTCCAGGGTAAATTTCAACCCTTGGTTTATATGCACCCTTGCGAGTGAATTTGCAACATATCATTTGTACATACAATAATTGTAAAAGTTGATATATTCGGTCAGCGGCGAGTTAAAAACTTCGATACAGCGATCCATCAAGTCTTTAAGCAAAACAGGCACTCAATGGTTTGCTCATGAAGTCCCCTGATACACGTTTTGACCTTTTCCGATCCCTTCAATAATCTAACTACGTTTTATCGACCCCCTCAACTTTACTTCAACATAATCATACTGGGAAAATCTAATAAGAAAATGATGTGCTCACGTAGCTATAAGAAGGTTTTTCTTAGTGCTCATTATCTTCCGCGGAGGGTTTTGCATGTCGAATTTAAAAGAGATACTCGTGAGTTGTTGATCCTATCTAAATTGAAAATAATAACGAAAATATAGGTACTACTCCAAATATCACGTCAATTGATGCAGGTCACGTCGAAAAATAAGATATAATAAATTCATATTCAGCCATTTATATTATTACTAATTTTTATTACCTTATATCTATGAACCCTGATCTCGTGTCGATCCTTTTCTATGTCTAATCGACTCTACGGATTCTATATCGACCATTTCAGGGCTTATTCATGGATATGTTACGATCTAAATTAAATGTACGCTCTTCGTCTATTCTATTTATCAAATGGCTTCTCTTTCTCGTTACCACTAACGGGATCAACGTTTGTCATTTTTTAACATCGAGGCTGTGGTTAACGTTAGCATTGCGGAAGCACCGGACTAACTTCCTTTTTACATCCTCCGTACTTAGTTTTACGTGAATGATATTGCATTTTTCTGAGAGGTTCATCAGCCAGATATTCTTCCAACCGAGTGAAACTATGGCGTTCTTACGTCATTCCTTTTTCCAGCTTCAAATAAATACTTAGCTCTTTTTTTGCTCCTAAACTTCTGGCTATAGCGATAAGAGAGAAAGAGGCATTATGTTCTTGAGAGGGTAGCAAAGAAGCTTACACGTGAGGAAGTGGAGGGCGAAGAGGTAAAATCTGAGAGATTCAATAAAATCCGAAGCTTCTTGCAAAATCGAGTGAAAGTATTACAAGGAAGAAATAAAACGTGCAATTTTCCACATGAAATTAAATTTACTTCTAGCCATGATTTTCGTCTTCGACATCTTCTTTGGCTTGATATATCGTTTTCAGGTGACCTGAAAATACGGAAAGACGGAAAACATACATCATCTTCCTTAAAATATAGAGGAAAAATACACATTATCTTCAGACGACCTGAAAATATAGACAAAAAATGTACGTAATTTGAAGGTCACCTGGAAATACAGAATACATACATCATCTTCAGGCGACCTGAAAGTATAGAGAGAAAACATCTGTCATCCTCAGGTGACCTGAGGGGACTGTGTATTTTTAGGTGACCTGAAGATGATGCATTAACACCTCCGACATCTTCAGGCGACCTGAACGTATAGAGAGAAAATATCTGTCATATTCAGGTGACCTGAGGGAAATGTGTATTTTTAGGTGACCTGAAGATGATGTATTAACATCAAAACCCGGGTCGAAAGTACATTTTATTGTTTTGGAAATGTGCTCGTTTTATTTTTTTTTCATTAAAACTGGAGGATTATATCTTTCAATACACCTGTCTTGAACTAGTAAATTACTTTTATGGTTGAGCTGAGAAGTTCAGTCCGATAAACCATAGTTGTAACTTGATTGAAATGCTTACTTCGTTTTTCTTATACGACTAACTACGTTTTAAAATAAAATTAGAATTTACTCTCCCTTCTGGCCATAGAAAAATCTCGCTTCAAACTAATTTGAAGCAGATAAAAAACGAGAGGAGGAAGGAGGCAGAGCGTCTTTCCTGCGGTTCGTCCCACATTCCTGTCTTAAGGCAATCTTTCCAACTCCGTCCCAACGCCCTAAACATGGACATTTTTCCAGTTTGGCGTTCGTGGGCAGTGTACGCGACGAGTGCGGCGATCACGCTCCAAGCCGCGCCTGTCCTGTCGCGTCCCGCATTCCCTTTCGTCCCTCACCTCCTTTCCGTATTTTATCCCTTCTTGGGATAAAATACGGATACCGTGGTTTGTTGCCACTCCCCACCAATCTCACTCTGTCTCACTGTTCTATCCCATCCAGCATTGAATTCCACCCTGTTACGCCTCCCTATGCTCAATATCTTCTGCATTTACTTTCTCAGTCTCCGAGAACTAGAAGATTTAAGGGTGAAAAGCATCAACCATGTTACTGGGATTGTTAAGCTGGGACCGGAAGGTGTAAAGCTTTAGTTTTACGGAAGATATTTTCGTAAATTTTTCACAAAACAAGATTTATGAAAGTGAATTCCTCGATGTCACACCAGCAAAAAAAATATTTGAATTTGACAGACTGACAGTCAGAGGCAGAATTTTTGTCGCGATGATATCCGCAGCTCATAAAATCAGCATAAAAAGAGCATACAGCGTAAATAGCGAAGAATAACCGCAGATTCTACGAGCCTAAGCATCGTGAACACAAGGATATAACGATCGGTTGATTTATCATTTGAATGGATTGCGCGATTAAACTGACTGTATACATAATCCAAAATGGAAATTACAACTCAGCAGTTCCCTAAAATTAAAGCGTGAAATATTGATCTGATTACAACAGCTGGTTTAACATTCCTCCATCCAACCTACCTCCTTACCGCCTATAACACTCAGGAACTACTTTTAGTGAACACCACTGTGTTTAGACTATATTTGTGTCAGTATTACCAATGTAAACTCCTTATCATGGGATTTGGTATATGTGCGGTAATTTTCCCTTAGCTAGAAACCATTTCAATTCAATAAGAATTGAAGGCCGCTGTAGGTTGCTTGAACAAAAGCATCCTGCTCCCAACCTTTAATGAAGTAAGATCACCAATTAGCTCAAGTGTAAGATTTGAATAAAACTTTCCTCCTCATCTTACTTCAACATGGGGTGAATATGATGCAATTTAATCGTGTTTTCATCTTAAATAGTAAAAGTAGTCTCTGAAAGGTGAATAGTCAGTAATAGAAGGTAAAAAGTTGGAGAGAAAGCCTGTAGAAAATTCAATAAATGGTCCTCTTATTTGCCAAGAATTTACAGGTTTACCGAACTTGCATAAATTCAGAGAATAATAGTTAGCAGTCCGATTCGCGGAATTTTTATGAATTATCCATGCGCAAATTTACGAAAAAATTTGCCGAGGGACATTGACTTTATACAGATCAATGTTTATCTTGGACTGCTTTATCATACTTCAATGAAATAGACATACCCAAGAGAAATTCTAATCTCAACTTATGGTGACATTCTCTTACGCTTCTAAAAGTTACATCATAATTAGGTTCTTCGTTCGATTATCAGTAATTTGCTAAGCAAGATAAGTTTTAAGAGGCTCTCTTCTGATTATGAATGTATATTTCAAGAAATTTCTTTCCAACATTCATGAATCATTCATTTCTCAGTCAGTCCACCTTCTCTGACTACCTTTACCTGTTGGGGAACTGCTTTTAGTCGACTCACCCTATTTAGTCTACATTTGAGTCAGAATTACCAATACCCACTTCATATCGTGGGGTGCGGATTATTGCCTTAAATATATGTGTGCTTCACGAGAAGCCATTTACTCCGCTTGATTCAAATATAGGAATATGAGGCCATAGTAGAATTATTTGTACCAGAAATAAATTCAGACCTTAGCTTCTCGAAGGTAATTTGTAGGGTAATATTCTACCATAAAAATGGCATTGCTTGAAACGCTGGAAATCACTCCCGCATTTTTTTCCAACTTCAGCCCGAATATTGCCACAGACATAGAGGTTTTCATAATGAAATGAGACGTTGAGATCCGGGCTGCAATAAAATATTGCCACCGTGGCTACTATAACGTTTTATTGGTTAAGTTTTTTCTCTAACAACCTTCCGTCGGACGGCGACCTGTTTCAGCTTTAAAGTGCTCTTAGCACCTGAGAAGTAGGACGAGATTGCATTATTGATCTCAATCCGTTGTCGTGTGCAGCGTGCTCAGAGTAGTTTACGTTCTTCTACTAGAACTAATAAAGGGGATGGTAGAGGTAGATGCGAAAATTTTACGTGAGAGCACGCAAGATAAATGATTTAGCAGTATTGCTGGTCCACCAACTGTTTATTATGATGTGCTTTGATAACATTAGAGATGTGTAAATTACCGTAATTTTCATTTGAAATATTTTACCACGGTAAATTACGGTCATTTTTTTAATGTTACCATAATTTTCCGGTAATTCTTAATTTTTCTGCAACTAATAGGATTTAATAAGAATTTCAATAGCAATAACATGAGGTTAAAGGCATTTAAAGAATTTTTATTGCTACGTTAATGCATTAGAAATAAAAAATTAAAAACAAACTTGGAAGCCCACATGCAATCAGGCTTTTTTTGGCATGAGAAACTTTCATTCAAACAATTGAAAATGATGTCCCCACAAATGTTCCATTGGTAAAAATATTCCACAAATAAGTAAAATTCTTATATTCTCGTGCCTTAATAAATGTCTATAATCGTAGTCTTAATGGACGTGTCTCTTATAAATATTTGAGACTGCATTAAATGTTTATAAACTCGACTTAAGATAAAAATTTGCAATGTGTCGGTTCTCCCGCGAGTGGGGTTACGTGTCAAAAGACTGCACATGGTAGACGAAAAAATCGGTGTGCAGAGGGTTAATAGGAATGTAAATATCTCAAACTACCCGTTCTGTAAACTGAATTTGAATCGCTTTCTACTGCCACCTAGTGTCATCTGCCGTGAACTCTCGCAGTGAATTTGCAGGTTAATATGTGACTTTCGATATCCTCCTCTCGCATACTTCGTGGGGTGGTTTTTCGGAGCTTACTCGCAAGGCTACCTCTCACGTCTATTCCGAGGGGCGCGGCTGAGAATAGATTTCAGTGTAACACGGTCCCCCTTCTTTTGCCACAAGTTCTCCTTTATTTATTCCGCCTCGTCACACCCGCACACCTCTATCTCCCTTTCCCATCTCTCTCCTCTCCCATTTCATACCTCGCTCCCCCCCCCCAACCCTCCTCCCGCCTCCTTCCCGCTTCTCCCCCTCTTCCTGCCCGTCACTTCTCCTCCTTCCACCTCCCTCTTTCCTCTCCCATTCCCCGTCTTCCGTTCCTTCTCCCGCTATCTATCCTCTCAATCGGCCCATGCCTCCTCCTCTTCCATCCCCTCTGGCTCATCTCTATTCCGTATTTCTCATGCGGGGGTGGATAGCACGCCAGAAAAGGCATTTTTCAGGCCTGTAGTGTATTAGTTGCCACGGTCGTGTGCTAGTGAACAAAATCATACACCATCTTTTTTCGTAAATTTTCACCATCCGGTATTCGTGCTTGGTATACAGGTTGATTTCACTACTCAGTTGTGCAAGAAAGGTCATTGGAGATAGTTTTTTTTTATTTTAAATAACTATATGAAACAATAAATAAAAATAGTGACATAATGACGTAAAAAAATTATTTTTTTATTTTTTCAAAATGCAATACTTTCTATTATTTCGCGTTGAACAATCAAATTTTTTTACTACATACACATACATTCAAACTACATATCCATTTTGGCCCCAGTCCCGAGGACGTTTTAGCCGGTTCTACGACAACATAAGAACATGGCAACTAAATTTTAACAAGATTACATACCCTATTTGCATATATACACATGCATACTCATATTTAAATATATACTCACATGCATAGACACATGCAATCACACATCTACATATATAACCAGTATGAAAACAATACAATGCAAGGACACAAGGCTTCTTTTACCAATCATTTTCATATTCCTAACAACCATTTAAAATATAATATACCATATAATATAATAATAATAATATTTTATGTGTCCAAGGATTGAAGTCAAGGTCTCGTCATTAAAAATTTATTATTATATAATAAATAATATAATAATAAAACATTAATAATCATATACATGCACAGAGAAATTACACATTTTGTTAATAGTTACATCTACGCAAGTCATATTGTACATATATTATGTTTCACTCACAGAGGTCTTATTTTACATTTCCAAGTCTTATTTTATCATTGATGAATTCAGATACGCTGTAATAATTTTTCTTGGTGAAAAAATTTTGTATTTGCCTGTGAAACATAGTTATGTCTTTTATATCTTTATATTTCTGAGGCAATTTAGTGTATAGATTCATTCCTAGTGACTTTGGTCCAAGGCTTGCAGTCTTGGTTCGATTTTAATTTATATGCAATTTTGACTTGATCCTGGCATGGTGATTGTTGAAATGGAGAAAGTTTTATATACCCATGTTCTCAGTTATTAAGGAAATTCCACGGTATCCACGGTTTCAAAGTTTATATTAAATTCCAATGTTGTTTATAATTGGTTTTAAAAATTCTATTTTGGCCGATGAAATTCGTGAGCTATTGAAAACCAAGATTAAGGCAAAATAAAGACGCATTATTTAATGAGTACATTTTTATATAGACTTAGAGCCGAGTAAATTGCCATTTCCGCCGAATCATGAAATTTTTACGTCAATTTTTGCATAAATTAGCTTGTAACAAATTATAAGACGGTAAATTGTCTTTATTTTATTTTTATCAATTTGCCAAGAGTTTTTACTTTTTAAAAAAATGATTTTCTATGAAATTGACATTTTTATAAGATAGAAAAAAATAATAGTATCCCCTGTGTTTCTTTTATCGTCCTATTTAACACCGTGTAATTTTTAACTTCAGTTTTCGAGTGAGATTGCACGGAAAAGTAACGTTTTGTTGATTATTATATATAGAGAACATATTGTTCTTTAAGAATCCAGAAAATAAGTCGAATGAAATTCATGTCCTCCATCAGTGGGACTACCTCCATGCAATGCAATATCTTGCTTCAAACTCCCATAATATCGTCGTACGCATGACAATTATCTGCGCAGTTTGGCGAACGAAAACTCCATGAACGCGGGAACTGAATTTTTCCGGCCCTCGGCTCCCGACCCATTTTGGTTCGGAGAAGAGGTTCTAGGGAGTGAAAAGTCGGCCCTTTACATTATGTTAGCAACAACTGTGGTCATATAATTGGTAAAAACCGTTCGTGTACGCATTATAGCGCGTAAAACATGCATAAATTCTTCCTAATGCGAATATTTATATGGGTCACTGAGAAATTTGGGGTCGTGGGTAAAAGGGCTGGGATTCATGTTATAAATGTATCGTCGCATCTCGCTTTACTCTTCTACCAGATATCCACAGTATGTGAGACATAAATTATACAATGTTCAATCGGAGAATTAGGCTGAAGAAAATTATGCTAAATACAATGCGATTTTGGATCTTCATATATGTTCCACATTGTTTTCCATTAGATTGTGTAAATTTCCACATGCGTATTCGAGGTGTGACCTAACTAGAGCGAAGTCACATGTCTTTTTTTACGTTGTCATCCAAGGACCTTCCTATTAAACGCGTAACAAAATATGATTTATTTAAGGCTGTAACTTTGTATTGGGTAATTTAACACTGTAAGTTGTGTCAATTTCACACGCTCGGTGGCAGAGGAGTATGTAGCGGTGAACCAGTTCACTGACATCCACGCTCTCCGGACCTAAACCCACAGGACTTTTAGTTACGGGGGCTCTTGAAATCTCTTACGTGTCGCAACCAAGGTACAAGATGTAGAAAGTCTCCTTGACCGCACATAGTGCAAACATTTTCCACTGGAAAAACACATGCTGGAAAACGATTCCCAGTGCTCCAAGTATGCATCAGCTCATGCGGAATTCAATGCGTTGGTGGGTTGATCCATGTATTAACGCTAAAGGAGAAAATATTGAACATTTTATGTAAGAAATATCTCGTTTTCCATGTTCTTATTCTGCACTTGTCCTTACTAAAGCATAATAGAGAGAAAAGTCCCCAAAGGAAGACGAAGGAATAACTTTATTAATCAAATAAAGAGGAAATTGCAAAGGAAGAGATAACAGGAGGTATGGGACCTAGAACTAGATAGGGAAGGATGGAGGGCTGTAGTCAACCAATCTTAAGATTGAACGACCAATGCTGATGTAAGAAAGAGTGTCATAAGTTGCGCTGGCACGTTCTGTTCCTGTGTGTTCCCCTTTATTACTATCCTATGAAACGTTGTCGCAAATGAGTTCTAATATGGGAATAAAGAGTTTCCGGACTCATAGCCACATAAATTTATTTTCTTCTTCTAAGTCTGAGGGATGTGTATTGAAAGTTATGCCGTAGGTTTTTTGTTCCACCCTGAAAAAAAACTACAAAAAAATGTTTTTGAGCAGAAAGGTCAAAACAAAGGTCTTCAAATTGTCTCGGAGTTGTTACTTCTAATTGTTCACCTTTGATATGGAGATACACAGGACACGTTCGAAAGGAAAATAATTATTATTCACCCTCTTTCCTCTCTCTCTCTGGCTTCCTCCGCCGCGGAAAAACACATCATGCTTTCTCCACATCGGCCCTTAAAAACATAAAAAACAACATAAATGAGCTCTCAATTTATTCATTTGTTTTCTTCCGGAGGTGGGTGTTATTTTTCCGTTGGTTTCCCTGCCGCGTTCGCCTCCTCTCCTTATTCCCCTATTCTGTCTCCCTCCCCCCGCCCAAAGGCACGGATGCCTTTCCTAAATATTTAACCAATTGGCTCTGATCGACGTGCAGACGCCACTCACAAACACAAAAAAAGAAAAAGGATCCCTCCATTCCATCCGTGTGCCTTTTTCACCTCTATCTTCTCTTATTTTTTCGGAGCACGAGTTTCCTCTTATCTTCCAGAGCGTCCACCAGAACACGCACAGTAATATATTTCCTCCTTCTCCTCTTCTCAGTAAACTAGGCTAACGCCTCCCCTGAGGTGCTCGGGAATTTTATCAGGGTACCGCGAACTAGTCGCGTTATTACCGAGTCACCCGCAATGGTGTATCAAGTGTGAGAATTCCGTAGAGACTAATAAAAATCAATGGGGTCGAATGGCATCACGGTAAAATACTTGCCTAACTTTGCCATGCTTGGCTTAATACTTGATAGCTCTAATTAAATAAAGATAAAACAATAGAAAGATGCTACGTCGCTCTGGTTAGGCCACACCTCAAATAATCCGCGAGCATTTGGGATCCTGGTCATAAAGATTTTACCAAAAAAATTAATAAAATACAAAGAAAAGCAGCACGCTTCGTTAAAAATTGCTACAAGTAAACAAAAAGTGCTTCATAACTGTTATTATTATTATGATTAGGGATTTATTTTATTATGAGGGATTATGGTGGAGGCCCCTGGAGACTTTTAGGCTACACACTAGGCTTAGGTTGCTTGAGAAATTCAGAACAGGTGTGTTTTAGAGCGACACAGAGAATTATATCATGGCGCCTCACTTCATCTCTAAGTCTGACAAAAGCGATAAAATAAGAGAGCTACATTATTGAACAGATAGGTACAAATACTTGTTCTTTCCACGGACAATAAGCGATCACATTTAAAAGTGGGCTCCACTTAATACACTCCCATAAGACACGTCACCATTTCACCTCCCAAAACCTTATCCCTTACATGTTTACACGTCTGGTGTCCTAATATCCCCTGCCTCACGCCCATGCGGCGGCTCGCAGGGTAATATGTTTATGTAGATGAATACTTGGCACTTGGTTCGATTTCCAAATATCCGGGTTCGATTTGCGGTTTAGGCGGGTAGTACGTTTCCCTATGTAAATTGATTGCGCTTAAAATCGATTAATTGTTAAGATGATCGGCAGCTGAGGTCATTTGGGATGCGCTGGGATTTTTTTACTGTAAGGCAAAGATAATAGAGTAAGAAAATAAATGGAAATATAGTCATAAAAACGTTGCTAGATAGCGTTGTAAATATATTTTATTCTAAGTTAAATAAATAATATAGTATGACTTGTACTTTTTTATAAAGTACGAATGTTTAAGAAACCCCATAAAAAGTAAATTCATTGTTATAATAATGTGTGGCGTTTTCTCTCCTATCCCTAAAGGGAAGAGCCATGGTCTATGCATCTAGGCATACAGGAATAGAATTCTAAAGAGGAATCTGATGGGTAAAGGCTGGGACACAATCAACGTGTACGTGTAACGTGAGCCGTTCACGGGAATACGCGAAAAGATGGCTGACGGGAAAGTATAGTGAGCGGACACAATCAACATGTACGTGTACGCGAGAAATGGGCAACATTCATCACTCCCCGTGTCCCGTACACGAAAAACCAATCAGAACAGTCCTGAGAATCCGGGAATGGGAGCCATCTGTCGGCAGATACATCCAACTGTTGAAGATTGCTCTTGGCTAAGACAACTTATTTACTTCCACACTTGTTTACACCTGATCTCTTAGCTGCGCCTGCGTTAGTCAATTACTCCGGGCCGCGTTAACGTCGATTGTGACCGCTGACTTGGGCTCCCCGTCTCCCGTTGTCCCGTTTACGTCTCGCGTCACACGTACAGGTTGATTGTGTCCCAGCCTTAAGAGTTGAGAGAAACTCGCCATAGGCATTCGCCAACTCTTGAAGAAGGGCGCGTAGAGGCCCACGGCCGAACGACCTATCTGACTGATGGTATTCTGCATCAGAGGTGCCCTCTAATTATCACTCTAGTAGGGAGCTGGAGTTGCGGTGGGAAATGTCTTCCAATGCCAACCATTGGCCTTTGGCCTGGGGAACCAGTACAATATCCACAATATCAACCCGGTCCTCCATGCTAGGAATGTTTCTTCCCTTGATTCCTTCTTCTTCCACGCTTTGAATGGCAGTTAGGTGGGAGAAAAGCTGGCATATGCTCGTCTGCGTGGGAGCTCCTCTGATAAATTTATAATTTATATTTAGATTTTGGCATGGATAATCAATTACTACGCTCAACAAGATCTATTTGGTCATAAATTTCTCTTCTAGCTCCTTTTTAATTAATTAACCCATTTATATGCTTTGGAATTTGTTGGCAGTCACATATTACTTACTGCATGTGGATATGTGATTAAATTCTTAGTGAGAACATAGCGTTATGAAAAGAGCATTTGGTGTGGCTTTGCTAATGGCTTCTATTTTTATGACTTACGGGTGATTTTTTACTGGAATGAGTAGATTTTATCACCGGCTTTGACGCATCAAATGTTACGGATATCGGAGTATTTATGTCGTAACTTTTCGATTACTTGGCAGCGAGTTACACGGCGTCCATTGTTGTATCAATTTTAACTTAAAGAACAATGATCAACTCCGCGTGATGAAGTCGATAAGTTGAGAAATTAATGGTCTTATGTTTTCCTGGCGTATATGCAGAAAAAAGATTTCACGGTTGCTCCATCTGGGCAGGGCTTCCATCTCTGCCGACGTTAGGAAGAACGACTCGTTCATCATTATCAAGGCTCATGCATGCCGTTTCTATAAGTTGGCCCTTTTTTTAACGAAGAGGCTGTGAAGAGATTTATGTGTAGTTTTATGGGGCAGAAACATGGACTTTGAGAAAGGAAGACGAGAACAGACTTTTAAGATATGGGTGTGGAGGAAGGTGCAGAAGGTGGAGGGCGGATAGTAAGACAAACAAGGAAGTGCTTGGTGTGGGTGGTGAAGAGAGGACACTACCGTATGATATTAGGAGGAGGCAAAGTTAGTGGCCGGAAGAGGTAATAAGGGACAAAGAGTTGCTAATGGCCGTTATAGAGGGGTGGATTCTGGGAAAGTGGGAATGGGGTGATATGAAATAGGTGGACGGGAAAGGTAGGACATATGCTGATAAAATACAAGAAATTTTCTTGGCTGATGGAGGCCTGGAAATCATAATAATGTGACTTAATCGATAGATAACCGACGACAATAATTATTCCACCTTCACCTTGGGATCAGATTGAGACGCATTTAATTCCCATCTTCACTTAGATTCCGATTATATTTTATTTTATGGCCAATTTCATGTAATTACTTAAGTAGAAGATGTCACTGATTTCGAGGCGGATCACGATGGCTTCTTTTCTTTCTACCATACGCATGAAAATAGTGATAGGTGCCTGCTTTTATCTTTCCATCAAACCATGCGAGGATTTGCGATAGCCAGTGATCCCTCCGTGTACCTTACTTTGTGTGTTTGTCTTAGTATGTGGCGAAAGAATGGACAGGGCCATTGACCTGCTACCAAGATTGGTGTGAGCGGATGTTTGATATTCAGCTGTATGTAGAACACCTCGAACATCGTTCTTCCAGAGACGCTCGATCGTCGCGCGTGGTGAGCTCGAGAACGTAAATAACGGCCGATAACAAACAATTGCCCATCTATCGAGCGCTAAAAGGGGGCGCCCTAGGAGAGGCGGAGAAATGAAGAGCTGGCTGTTTGGCGCTATAAGATTGATGTTTAATCGGGAGGCTCGCGCTGATATCAAATAAGTCCAATGCCCTCGGAGTATATGATGTATTTAGGCAAAGGTGCCACTCAGTTATGTATTAGAAGGTGTCCGTTGGTCTGGTGAAGGCGGTGTCCGTTGGTCTGGTGAAGGCGGTGTCCGTTGAACATCGACGGGAATAGGAAAAAGTTAAATCATCGCATAGAATTAAGTAATTCCTCCAAAACAGATATGCAAAATGCCTAGACCACGTAGCAATCATTTGCCGCTCCCAAGAGGTTGTGGTGACAAATAACGCCTATAAATGAAGTGTCGAAATTCAGCAAAATTAAGCGTGAGGCGTTTGTGTCTAGGGCATAAGTTATCATTTCAAGCCCGTCGTGTATTGTGGTCGCTTATTGTGCTCAGGAAGAACGATTTTTTATACTTATCTGTTCTAAAATGTATCTGTCTTATTTTTTTCTCTTTTGTTAGACCTAGAGATGTAGTAAGGCGTCATGAGAATATTCTCGCTGTCGCTCTGAAACACGTCATTTCTGAATTTCTCAAGCAGGCTTCTAACAAATATCAAGCTAACATTCCGATAAAAAAAACGACGTATCTTATAATGATTTTTGCCTAAGTTTTGTACTCCTTGCTGTAAGCCAAAGTAATAACAATGATTTAATGGGGACGAAAAATGTAAAATGAAATTCTCGCATCATTTGCGTTACAACATTTGTCAACATATGTACTCAAGTAAAGAATTTTCCAGGAATTTTTATCTGGCTTACATGAAAACTTATTAAAATGGGAACTCAATTACTCACAATTTGCGCTCCAACCACATTAAACAACCCTTCATCCCGGGTAGCCTCTTCCACGCTACTAATTTTCGTCCTAATCCCATTCCAAAGTTTCCTTTCCTGGTTAAAAATACCAAGTACTCCCTCATTAGTACGATGAAAATTAATGTGACTCTCGACCCACGCGTGTCCCCGAACTTTGTTCGATATGGTACGTACTAATTACTTTTAAATGTAAATTCAGCTTCCTGGAGTGGCGTTGACCCTATCCAGCTTCGATATGAAACATTAAGTTGTATTCTAATAAGCAGATCTACATTTAATTAGCGGTGTTTTATTTTTTTAGGAAGTGTAACGCGGGAAGGGAAAAGCTACTCAAACATTAATGAAATCTCCGTTATTCTTTAATACCCAATGCGACGATGGATATTTTTCAGTCTTTGTTAGTAGTCATGAAAACAAAGCGTTTGCTTGTTTTTTCTACGCTCGTATAAACGCATTAAGCACTTTTTCATCTTTGAGTTTTTTTTTTATTTTATTATTTTCATTTGAAAAAGTCACGATTATTGACGCGTAAAATCTAATCGCCCAAGGTTGAGTACTTGGCATTCTGTTTACCCAGATAATATTCGCTTTTTAATAGAAATCAAGGTTTATTTTCATCGTTTTGCATCCAAAGAGATTTTTACAAAATAACTGAACTAGCAAAGAGGGAAACTCGAGCAAATTAAGGTAGTTTGAGCGAGATAGTTCCCTAGTCATAATGGAGACCATATTCGAATTATACATTTTAATGACAGCAGTCGAGGAAAGCATGAATTAATATTGGATTTTTAATGGTGCAATGATATACGTTTATATGACTGGAATTCTAAGTGATCGAATTAAAATATCTATGTAAACCTTTAACTTGGTATTTTTTCTAGCGGTACGTTTAAAACTCCTTCACAACGGAAGGTTTTATTATGATTTTGAAAATATTACTTGGGTGACAATATAATTTATCTTAGAAAATAGTTGAGACAAGATACGAACAACACTTTTCATTTTTTGACGACATCTAGGTGTTATTTTAAATTAAATTTAATATACATTAATTACATAATTTAACAAATTTAAGTTAAATTTGTTAAATTATGTATCTGTGGAGTGCATACTTGTACCATTTCCGATATAAAAATGACTGTTTGTATTTTTCGTCGAAAATCTCGGAAAGTAGTTTGGGAAGGGGCAGATATTTTGGTATGTTATATTTTTGGTATGGTAAGGGGCAGATATTTTGGTATTTTTGGTATGTTATATTGTTATTTTGTTTGGTATGTTTGGTATGAAAATCTCGGAAAGTAGTTTGGGAAGGGGCAGATATTTTGGTATGATATTTTGGTACGACATCTAGGTGTTATTTTAAATTAAATTTAATATACATTAATTACATAATTTAACAAATTTAAGTTAAATTTGTTAAATTATGTATCTGTGGAGTGCATACTCGTACCATTTCCGATATAAAAATGACTGTATTTTTCGTCGAAAATCTTGGAAAGTAGTTTGGGAAGGGGCAGATATTTTGGTATGTTTCAAAGGTTAAAATATCATTCTTTAGAATAATATCAAATTGATTTATTTCTGAGTGAAATTATATTTCGCTAAAATTACCTTAAAAGTGAATAGGTTGATAGGCAACTTTAGAGGGGCCACCGAATGCTCTTTTTGAGTACGAGCTTGTCATCCGAACTGGTATTCCGGCTGTTGTGGTTATTTTCATGCTGAAAAACTGATTCTTGCATGAGCGTTATGTGGAGAGCACTTCAAAATGTGCAATATTCGTTTTGGTGAAAAACTATAGCCGCTTCCGAACGTAAAAATCTCCCATGCGGACGTATCTTTTAGGTATTTCCTCACGCTTACTCCTTCATCCGTGGGAAATGAATGTGCACCGGATGATTTCCTAGACTAGAGGTCATACCACAACTTGTGACCATGGATCATGGATCGAGCGAGAGCACGGATGCGAACGAGTTAGACTGCGATAGGTTTTAAGGAAGCATCCAAGTGTAACGCTTTGATGAGAATCGAAGGCTGTGGACAGTGTGAAGCATTGGCACTCGTTTTGCCATTTCTTCGCCGCAGTCTTAAAGGCAAGTAAAGGAAGAAGAGGCCTGGATACTCGACCGCCGCATAAGAACTCGCTGTGAGTTCGGGCATTGAAGCATCGTTCCTCGCTGTGGAGGAATGACCCTTCGCTACCATCGTCGTATCGCGACCGTCCTTTCGCCGTTTACTACCGATCGGACGTTCAAGCGAACGCGAACGCTTTATGTATATCGAAGTCACTCCCCGGCCGATGGTGTCTTAAAACATCTTGTCCTCATCCCTCTTTATGTGAAGCTTCTTCTCTCAGACCAGCAATTTTGTGTGTTATTTTTATCGTCTTTGTAGAAAGAAAGTAGTTTTCCGGTATCCCGAACAGTCAATCCTTGCGATATGATTTTGATCAAAATTGAAAATTTGAAAAAAAACCAATATTTTATTCTGATTGCGTCCAATTAAGAAATTTTAGGAGGAAAAACAATGCCTGCTACATTTGGCTGGAATTGGCTCTGTCATGTCAATTGAGATATCATTCCCACTCCTTTCCAACATTAATTTCATGTTTTCCTGGATTATTATTGTTTTCAACATCCATTTGCATCGATTTCCAAGATACCGAAGGAAAGATGTAATGTCTCCTCAATAAATACCGAGTAGTATAACTAAACTGAAGCCATTTCCTCTTCTCATCTATTCCCGATAATACAGCTAGCAATAGATGCGACAGCTCGGAGAGAAAGAGGTAATAATCAGCATTCCTCCCATAACCAGCAAACTCCTGGCATTGAAAACGGGAAGTGATCCTCTCCGCAAAAATATACTTTCAGCAGTTGTCTAAGCTATTAGATCTCGGCACTGAAAAATTTATCTGTATGATTGAATCACGAAAAATCAGGAGATAAATATATACATGAATTATGCGGCAAAAGGACATAGAATTCCGAGAAATTTTCCTGTAAGCAACAGTTATTACTAACTAAGAATAGCTAATCCCTCTCATATATGATTACCTAATCTATCACTTTCAAGTACCAAGAATTAAATACTAGGGACTGACTGATGAATAGTACTGTAAGCGAATGCCCATCATCGATTTGTCAATTCAGTTTTCCTGACCAAGCACCGGCTCATGAAAAATTTTCTTCCCTGTTTTAGAGGCAAAGGTGACGAATATTTCTCGATGGTGGAAAATAATTATCCCTGTCTCGCAAAATAGAAAAACCCAAAAATTGAAATTAAAATTTGTATTTAAGATAACATGCCGGGAGGGGTACGTACAAATGGAAATCAGTAAAATTTCCCACGATTATTGTAAATGGAGGCAGAATTTATCAGGATTTTTATGTATGGCGGGCCCTGTTTACCCATAATATATCTTTCTTCAACTTCAGTGTACGCCCTATCTGCTTCATCCCGTCCATGAAAACTATTCTTCCACCTCCTCTGCCCCAGCTAATTCAAAATACCTCCATCACCGGCCTTGAGCAACCCATTACCCTTTATCACCTCTTCCAGCCAACTACTCTGCCTCCTCTAATTACATCCGGAAGTTCCCCCCCGTCATCGACCTCGTCAATGTCCTTTTCATTCATCTTCCATTCTGTCCACCTTCTTCGTACTTCTCCACACCCACCGACATGTCCCTGATAAAATTTTGTTATTTAAATAAATAATAAAGTACTTGTAAAAAATCTAATTTAATTTTGGACTGAATGAATATAACAAAATAATCGTATTTTGATAAACTAAAAGTACACCTTTTCCTGCAGCATGACGTCAAGGATGTAATTTGAATGTACCCCATATAGTGCTGGTTCCGTTATATTCAGCATTATTCAGCTTTTGACTTGGAGGTCTCAACTATTTACCATATGTGAAATGCAACGAGGTGCGATAAAAGATGGGCCACAATTTAGGCTAAATGTTGGATATTTCTTTATTTTATATATTTAAAGACTTCTTATAGACCGACTCCCATTTCTCATCCATCGTTAAGTGTTGCCGCGGGAAGAGTCAAATAAACATTTAACGAAATAAGTTAAAATATTTATGAAATTAGGCATTTAATAATTATTGATTTATATTTGTCTTAGAACTTTCAAAATATTTGAAGGACTGATAATTACTCAGACTAGTATTGAAATGTAATTTAAATACATAACTTGTTGAAAAAATGACAAGCATCGGTGACATCTTATCGCGAAGAAATAGTCGTGTCCGGAGAGTTCGCGTGCCAAGAAGGAAAGGCAACAAATGAGGTCAGGAAGGCGAAGCGAATGGAGAGGAGGAAGAGGTACGAGGCAAGAAAGAGGTAGAATATCGTCAAAACGGCATCTCCGGTCTTCCCTCCCCCAGTTGCTCCACTCTATCTCCCAGCACGGGGTAGGGGTAAGGGCCTGAAACACACATTCACCTTCCGCCCAGGCCCCTAACCGTTTCCCCCTTTTTGAAACATTAATATCCCCGCTCACCTTTCTCCAGCCAGTCCATAAATTCCACCGCTCCCACCCCTGAAGCCTCCTCTCGCAGTTGCCCACCTCTCTTTCCCATACATCCTCATCCTTCCCTTGACCTCTTCTTCCTTTCGTGCGTTTTCCCTTGGCTCCTTCGATACGAAGGTATATAAATCGAAGATGCGTCAATGTTTTCTTAATTAAAACACCGAATCATTAACATTGTCCTCTTGTTAAACTGTTAAAAAAAACATTAAACTCGCAAGGAGAGCTAGTTGAGGCGTCACTTAGATAATATGTCTAGTGATCATGGTGAACAATTGTAAGTTGTGTACTATTTCCACATTTTTTGACATCTCCAACATCTTTGTCAGCAGATTTTTATCACAATCTCTAAAAAATTAAATGATCTCTCGACCATCTTTTCACCTTGGGCACTTTTACGTTACCTGGTTATGTGTTTTTCTATGTATATGTGTTTCAAATTTTATTGGTGCTTTAGGTACCGCTTTAAATTGGCACCATTTCGGTCGGTTGAATTTTTAATTTAATAAATATTCAATGAATGTGGACCCTCAGAAAGGATAACGAGAATAGGTAGCAGGCATTTGAGATGAGGGTGTGGAGAAGGATGGAGAAGGTGCGGTTGACAGAAAGGAAGACAAACGAGGAAGTGTCTGTGATGGTGGGCGAGGAAAGGAAGCTTCTGAATGAAATCCGGGATTGGCAGCGTAGGTGGCTTGAGGAAGTAATAAAGGGCGATGGATTGCTCAAGAATGAGATAGAGGGAAGGATATTGGGCAAGAGGGAAAGAGGAAGGAAGCAGTTTTATAGGAATAGGTTCTATGGACGGGGTGAAGAAGGGTAGATCGTATTCTGAGGCCAAAAAAAAAGGAAATAGAGATAGATAGGACCCTGACAGTGTAGAAAACCGGGAGGAGATTCTCCGACTTTCAGCAAGACCCATCTTTCCCGGTAGAATACTAAATAATAATTTACTGAAAGGCCAAGGTAGTAACATATCATTACAGTTAAAAAGAATTATGATACTGGTGTGTTGTAACCTTGGTCGGTAAATAAAACAACAGTGAAAATGCTACACAACAAGCAATTACCTGTAGTGAACATTTTACCCCTTTCTTCGTGGAATGCAACGGTAAAAATAGAGCTTGAATTTATGTTTCTTACAGATACATGGATTTAGAGCATGCTCATGTAAGTCAACGGAGCTTCCCCGGTAGATCACCTCTAATAATAATTGCATCATTGCCATATCGATGCTTTGTGCCGGGAAGCGAATGAATGACGATCTCGAAGTCACACTCCATCTCTGCCTTCTTCAGGTCTTCCTCCATCTTTTCTTCCTCTTGTGCCACGCCCCCTCCTGGGCTCACCGACCCCTTCCTTGGCTTGAATCTCGCTCTGGGCTGTGATGAATAATCCTCGGATCGTGGGATGATTCTCACGCGCGCTGAAATGAGCAGAAAAGGGCTTAGTGTGGGGGTATTTGATGAGAATCTCCTCCCTCATTCCTAGTTGGCCTCCGCCAATGGCCTGTGTGCCAGCCTGAGGAAAGGGGACTTGTGAAACCGAATGTTTTGTTTTTTCACTCGCACATATAGCTGGCAACTGAACCTGACATTCGGCTTCCGAACATCGCCCTCTGTTTGCTCACTAGGCTGGTTCCCTTTCGAAGATTCTCTGTTTTTTTCCTAAAGTATTCTACCGATAAAGAAGAGAGGGAAAGAGGGAAAACAATTATTAAAAATTTATGCTTGTATATATATCGTTGCTGATTTATGAAAGTCGCTTTGATGTTGTTGTAATGAAGTGGTTGAGGATGGATACCTATTGAATATTAATTCCAAGGTAATTTTTGTTTTGAGGTTTTTTATTTTGTGTGATGTGTGGATGGTACTTTATTGATTGACAGTATTGTGCTTTTATATAGCCCTGATGATGAGGTGCATTCATCTGGAATGTTCCTGATGTACACTCAATATGTTTAAAAGTGTTTCTACATCTAATTCCCTGGAGGATACCAATGGCCGATACTTAAGACTTGCTTTCCATTCACTCACGAGTATCATTCAAAAATCATTATAAGAGATTAAGATCGACAATTTTGTCAAGATATTTTCATGGAAGCCCTTGTCCATCGGTATTTTTTTCGTAAATCTGTTCACGAAACCCATATTCATGAATAAATATACAATTTCATCTGCGCCTCGGCGTCACGTGATCAGGAAAAATTCTGGAATTCGAGCCCTGATCAACATAGATATGGGTCTGAAAGAGAGCTTGTTTGTGCTGACATCTGCCGTTCATAATTGACTCTAAAAGAACAAGAGGAGCTCAAACAAGCGAGGAATGACAATCAAGCAACGAAGCAGATCGTTTACGAGTTGCTCGATCAGGAGAGCTCAATCACGAGCATCAGAATCGTGTCAGTGAGACAAAATCGTGTGCATCGTAATTCATTTGTACAGAGAATAAGATTTGGTGCAGTGGTCTCTTTGTTTGCTTTTTGTATTCTTTCATTCGATTTTCGTGTGCGCTTCGCTATTTCCTAAAATTGCATATTTTGGCTCAAAAACCCATCATTTTTGCACTACTTCAACAATAGAATATTTTATTTACTTGGAGGCCGCATCATAGACATGGAATGGAAACTCATGCCTTTCTTTGTGCGTTACAAATTCCTGAGTAGGTATGAGGACTATGTGTCTCCTTTGTATATGTGTGCCTACTTTGAAAGAAAAAGAGACATTGCAACGCATGCCGAGCATAGCTAGTTTATCCATAAAATTAATAGAACGACCAAACACACTGGATCGCAATAATTCACATAAAAATTCCAACGTAAAAGCCCCCATAAATAAAACTTTTAGATTTTAATGCAATAGCAGAATCAACGAGGGATGTTTGTATGAAATAATTCTGCTCGCGCAAAAATTATGTAAGAACAGCAGTTCATCCAAATTTGCGAAATTAATGATATTTTCCTCCCCATTTTTTGCAACTGGTAGTAAAAATTGTGAAATTTTAATACGTTTTCTTCTCACGTAGTCAACACTGGCTCCCGTTTGGGAATGGCTAAAGTGCCTGTGCGCGCCAAAAAATCAAGCAGTGGTTTAGTTTCCTCAGTCATTTACTGAGTAGCCTACTGAAAAGATATTCACAGATTAGTGTCATACCCATGCGCTATCGATTCTGAAAGTTTTGTCAAACTTGTTGTTTGTTGATGACATTTAAAAAAATGAACATACTACACCAGATCCACACTTTTACACTTCTGGAGAGTCTCGAACAAAATTTTGGGCACATGTCCCTTCGAACCTTGAAGTATAAGTATATCAGAAAGGTCTTTAGGGTCCCAAGAAAGCCTAAGTGGTCTTTTGGTGGTTGTAGGTTGTCAATTTCACCGATATTCCACAGTTTTGAAGATAAACGTGCGAAAGTTTTGATATCGTCCGGAAGAACTCAAGTAAGGGTTTGGGCTCTAAATATTCCGTTTCCCCAATTGATGATTACCATTGTACCTCTTGATCTCAATATTTTGCACGTAGTTGCAAGTTAGCACTAGGGCATTGACCATAGGAGAAAAGGCTCCAGCTCGTCGAAGTCCTCGTCTGTAGTCCGTGGTGCAATAGATGAGCAAAAATCCAGAGAGATCGTTCTTACATCATTTTTTCTAAACAGCCCCCCATATCAACTCTTCTTATATCATTTTGTTAAACTGCCCCCCCCCCCTCATAATTCTCCCATAAGAATATATATTAGATTCTTTTCAAGAATTTCTTTGTTTTATTCTTTTTAATTTTCTTGCCTTCACATTTATATATAGCATTTGGATGTTTGATATCGCTGTTTGACTTATAGAACTAAATTTATAACTCTTGAATTTGATTTTCATCGACGCTTTTCTTACTCCTAAAGGTTGAGTATTTGGCTGCAAAATTGTGAATATTTGGATTATTTTTACAGTTGAAATTTTCAATTACTTGCTTGGTAACCTCGGCATGGGCTTTAAATGAGTGTTACTCTTATTCATCAGTGAGAAGCAGCAGGAAGGAGTAAGAAACGTTAACTTGAGGGTAAAGCAAACTTTGCAAAATCCACAATTTATTATAAAATTCAAAACCGGCGCCATATTCAAGTACATTGACGAAATCGGTTTTGCATTGTGTTTTGCATATAAATTGTGGAAATAACAAAGTTTGTTTCATTACAATGTGACCTTCCACCAAGTTAAACCTTTAACTTTACAACGTAGCATTAACTCCATTGGGAGTTGGGCGTTCGTCATTAAGTCACTCCTCACTCCTGTCTGTTCATGGAGGACAAGAACTCCTCCCTTTAACTCGAGACATTTTTTGCCAAAATTAAATGAATAAAATGATGTGGCAGAATGATAAAGAGACTTTTTTAGGGATATTTACCACCCCAGACTCTAAATGTGTAGTTAATAAACTGCTGCTTGATGTATGCATTTTGAATATCAGACTGGGAGGATTTTTCAAATCCTATGCATAAAACTTTGCAGACACTACTCGCTGAAGTTGCCGTTCACTACCTTTGTCACCGTTGAAATTGAATCGGAACCATTTTCAAGTCGGAAATAAGCCAAAAAAATCATAATACTGGAATAGAATCCTACGACAAGCAAAGTAAAATATAAAGGGACGGAAGTAAATAAAATGAAAAGGGGATGGAAGAAAAGCAGGTCGCAGTATATTGCTGTGGATTATTCGGTGGATTTTCTGTCACGGCGAATTCGGAAATCTATGAACTGAATAGACCATGATCTACTTTAAACCCAAGCGCTGGAGTTCCGAGGCCAAGCCAACAGCAGATTATTTTCTGCGATGACTTGTAGGAATCTGTGACTATTCTCACCTGCATCGGAGATGTCACATAAAAAAAACCTCCTCTTACAGTGAGTGAAGGAAGGCGATTTCGAATTCATCCTCCGTATTTCAGGCTTTCGAGTCTCTGTTGCTTTCCAGCACATCATTACCTATATTCCTATACAAGCTATTTTGACTCCGGGTGATGTTCCTTTCAGCATCTGCAGTGCCATCAAAAACGCGTTTGGAATCCATTTACAATCGCGAGAGTAAAAATACCAGCCCTAGGGATAAAATTCCGATGTAACTAGGCAAGCTTTATCCCAAAAAAAGGGACCGAATATTCCCCCGGAATTTCTGTTATGAAGAGCTTTCCAGGAATGTCATTTTTTCCTTGATATGACGGGATGATGCCATATTTTCATTACGTTTACTGTATACATCCCTTTATTCAATATTTTTGTCTATTGTTTAATATGGTGTTCACCATGGATCATGATTTTTAGTAAGTTCTGACCTTGCCGTAATCGGAAATTAATTTATTTTATGTCTCCAAAAATTCAAATTGTGAGATGAGATAGTGTACCCACTTCTAATACTTAAACATTTTCATTTCATCAGAAAAATTTAATTTTCCTCTACGACGAAAACCGCCAACCCAACAATTTTCCGGTAGAATTCTGGTATAATTACCATGAAATCCTTTCAAAAATGATGTATCAAGGGTGAGGATGAATTTAGAGATTAAATCTCGAATAATATGATCCTTGAGACATGACATACGATATAAAATAGCAATAGCAAGACATGACATGAAATAGGTCACTTTGTTATCTTTCATTCTATTAATTTGTCTCCGGTGAAAGAAGTAAATTTAAGCTAGGTTGAAATTTTGAAAGCCTTTTAAAATAATATTGATAATATTTTGCAATATGTTAATAATGAATCACGAAATATACAATAGAATATTGACATGTTGACGGACGTATTCGAGGTAATGCGTATTATAGAGGCCTTCGAATCTTTTTTCAAAAAATGTTTTACTTGTGTTTGAGTTTACTTGTTGAGTGTTTCCCTCGTTGTACGTTGAGTACGTTATATGCAGAAAAACGATGAGGAAAATAAAATTTAAATTTTAAATAGTGTTTGAATTTCATGAATCGATAACTATGAAATTTACTCTTCTCTATGTATTTAAACCCACTTGTTCTATTGAGGGGTACTTTATTGATATTTCCCACTGTACTTGACTGCAGTGCTGGCGAAATTTCAAGGGAGTCGTTGAAAGAACATCTGAAGATCGGTTCCTTTCCGACTACGATCCTATTAGGACAGATATCATAATGAGCTTATGTATTTACATACATACATACATACTCATCATGCCGTTCCCTTTCGGGGTAGACACAGTAAAAAATTTTCACTCATTAATACATAATTGTACACCTAACTCTACTTCCATCATTTCCTCCATACTGACCTATCCTTGCAAACCTCTTTTGCCTCATTTACCCCCATACACTGTTTCATACACGCCCTCCTATTTTTAAAACTCCTAATATTCCTCCTTCTAAGAATTTCCTCAACCACATTCAACCACAAATTTCTCGGCCTACCTCTACCTCTCACACCATTCATTCTACTCACATATATCTGTTTCGTTATTCGACTCTCATCCATTCTCTCAACATGACCAAACCAACGAAGCACACTCCTTTTATACACGTCCATTACTGGAGCATTGAACCCACATTCATTCATGACCCACTCATTCCTGACCCTAATAAGAGTAGACTAAACGCCGTGGGTATGAGTTATCTGAGGAGTATTTGCGGCTGACGTATTTAATTCCTAGTAATTTTTCCGCATCAGAGGGTACTGCTATTCATCAGTGAGAAGTAGGAGGAAGTAATCAGAAGCGTTAACTCGATGGTAAAATAAGCTTTGTTATATCCATAATTTATTATAAAATACAAAGTCGGTGCCATCTTCAAGTAGATTGCCAAAATCGGTTTTGTGTTTTAAGATATTTTGTGGAAGTAAAAAAGTTTGTTTCATTACAATGACGACCTTCCACCAAGTTAAACCTTCAACTTTAGAACGTAGCATAAACTTGATTGGTGGTTGGGGATTCTTCATTAAGTCACTCCTTACTCCTGTCTGTTCACGGAGAACAAGAATTCCTTCCTACTGTCATGAGAGTGACTCGGTTCTTTCGGTAAATCATGACTTAGCAGAATGCGAAAATCAGTTGACCCAACGTCAGAGATCGAATTTAAGCGAAAGGTTAGCAATGATTCTAAAGGGGAACCAAGAAGTATTTTATAGAGTAATTGCTTATCTTTTAACTACTAGCATTACGCACCTTTTGTAAGCTCGACCTTTCCTCTTTGTTTTCTGTTATCTCTTACTGAGGGAAGCATGGTGTTATCACCTGGGAATTTAGATGATGACGTGTTTTATCCAATTGAGAATGAGCATTGGGCAGTGCAAAATGACGTCGAAGGATCCGAATTTAGAAAGCTCTACTCAGGTGACCATTAGACTGAAAAAGGCTAAAAGTTAGAAATAGTCATATTACCTTAGACACACGCTTGAATCCGTTTTGATGCTTTTCCGCTGTAAATTTCGTAATGCAAACCAGATATTCTATATTTTCCTCAATTTAAAGCTGTACAAGTCTTAATGGTTTTTACTTCCTCAGGATCCTACCTGCCCGTATTTTAAGAACCAGGTGTATTGAATATTCTATTTCCATACAAAGGTCAGTAATCAATGTGATACTCTAAGTTATGTGACTCCATTTTATCCTCAAATTGACGAGAAGAACGATTTCTCGTGGATAATGATGACGGTGCAAGGCAGTGACTATCATGAACTCCGTAGTAGTAATTTCGTTACCCTAACAACTTTGGAAGGAAAACAAAACCTTCGACCCATTTCAGTACAGAGAATTTGAATTTTACACCGTCTGTTTTCATTTCAAGGCATGGTAGAATCCATGCAATTGGAAATGGCATTGCGGTTTGTTTTGGCTTGGGCGATGGTATCTGGCGTGTTTTTTCGTAATAAGTTTGTACATTTGCATATTTTTTTACTTTTTCTGCTTTTAAATTATTTTGAAAAAATTATATTAATGGCAGTATACAATATCTGCAAAATACCAGTCTTTGGTTCCAGGTGACTCGAAAACTATCAAAGCATGGAATTTCCACCGACAATATTGTAAAGTATATATAACACGGGCTTGGGTCCACTAACATAAACATGTAAAAATATCATCGCAAATATAGTAGAATTTAACTGAAAATAGGTTTAAACACATTCATATCATATGCTAATGTTAGGTGTGAGTTTGAAAAATCGATACAAATTAATTTGTGCTAAATTTTGAAGTATTAACCATGATTACTATATAAATTTAATGAATGGAAATTGAGGTAAAATAAACTTTAATGTGGAGTAAATGTAATTGGCAAAGAGTATTCATAGGTGAATAAAAAACAATAGTTTTTTCGGATAAATGATTGATAAATATTTTTTTTACATTCCATTGACGAAGCATGGTTCATTAAAACTAATCTCCCTTACAGCTAATACATAATTTAAGTCCGCCTTATCGCTCATGAGACGATATAAAAATTCAAGACCTTCTTACTGTAAGTTTCTTCAAATTAGTCATCTTTCAAGTTTTACTGTAGGCATTATTCTTGAAATCAATTATTTCTAATAATTTATTATGTACTCTCCGATATTGATGCATACCGGTGGCAGTATCTTAAATCTTAAGTTAGATATTTCATGTTATCGAAGGATAGGATTGGAAGGATTGACGATTCCCTGAAAAAAGCGTATGCTACCTTTGATTGTGACGTCTTTTACGACAATTGTGGCATGAAATAATGTAGTTCGTCATGGAATTCCCGACCTTGCGTTTGTACTATAATATCTGCAAAATACCAGTCTTTGGTCCCAGGAGACCTGAAAAGTATCAAAGCATGGAATATCCACCGACAATATTGCAAAGTATACTTTTATATTACCAACGAGTTTACCATCATTCCTCTAATCGCCATCGTTCCTTATGTTACGCCTTGTGTTAGGATCTCGGTTACAACGTAGTCTTAAGACGTGTTTAAATGATGCACGCACCCGCGGAAGTACGGGGTTGGAAAACTGGATGCATGGACAAATGCTCCAAATTTAAAGGGCTATTCAATGGCCTCGCGCTCATGCATTTGCGCAATTTTGGTATTTACACGGTTCAATTATAATGGTAAATATTTTCATACATTCATATATAATGTTGTACCATAGTTATATTTTTCCATTTGCATTCTTTTGCAAGCCTCGGAAGCTCCTCGCTTTAAGGTAGTGCGAGCGAGATAATTCCCTAGTCATATTAGAGACCATATTCGAATTTTCACCTTAAGTTTTAGTTTCTCCAGCTGTAGGACACATGAATAAAATATTGCATTAGTAATGGAACAATATTGTTGTTTTACAAGGCACAAATTGTAAGTAATCAGTTGAAAATATGTAAAAAAGTCTTTAACTTGACTCAGTTTTTTCCAGCGGTACGTTTGAAACTCCATCAAAACAGGAGGTTTAATGTCATTCCGAAGCATTGACTGCGGTAACAATATGATTAATTTTCAACAATAGTTCATAAAGCACACAAACTACACATTGTTGATTTTTTGACGAGATCTAAGTGTAGGTAATGCCTCATTTTTAATATAAGGTCTCTCTGGAGTGCATACACGTACCACTTCCTATATAAAAGGCCTGGTCTTTTCTGGCATATATCTCGGAAAATAATGTGGTAATGGGTTGAATTTTTTATGTCAATGGAAGGGTAATATATTTTTATTTAAAATGAGACTAAATTCATTGATTTCTAGGTAAAATGATATTTAGCTCAAACTACCTTTAAGTTAACCCAGACGCGATTTTGCCATGGTACGTACCACTCGTTAGATTTTCACAAGAAATTTATTTCACTTATTTTTCTGGCGCTCGAAATGCTTTTCCCAATGACATATTTTATTTTACTAGGTTTCTCAAATTTCAATTTGAAGTGTTGAGGAATTAATGACAGGATCACAACCTCCATGTAATACCTTCAATGGTTTGCGAGCTTACTTTGTAGAATTTTGAGTTCATATTGAGATGAAATAAGAAGACTTTGTATAATCCACAGAAATTTTAATGGCATAAGCCCGACCGGTTTCAACACTTTCGTGTAATTCTCAAGGGACAATATTGTTGCCCTTTGCAAAAAAAAACTAAAATGTTGAAACCGGTCGGGCTTATACCACTTAAGTTTGTGTGGATTATTCTCTTCTTATTTCATCTCAATACTCCTTGTAATAATCTATCTTGTTTTCCCCCAATTTTTTATCGAATGACGACTAGCAGTGAGTAAAAAAACCCCGGAAAAAATTTATTATATTTAATTCGATAATTTATTTTTTTGTAGATAATCACTTATTGGAGTTAGATATGGTGGATGAAGGGGAAAACAAAACAAATGCTAAATGTTTCGGAGGTGGAAAACTCGAGACGATCTGCGGGTATATCCAGACGGGAAAGAATCACGAATAAGAGAATAAGAAAAATAAATATAATGGGAGTACCCACACAATAGTTAATGATATTTTTAAAAACTGCTTGTTTCGTATGATCACATGCAACTTATGACAAAAGAAAGATTACCTAAGCAAATTTTAAGTTGAAATCCACAAGGTAGAAAAAAAGGCCCAGAATTAGTTGGGGAAAAGACATAGAAAATGTAACCAGAGAAAAATCAGTTACCAGAAGGCATGCGGATGAATAGAGAGCGTTAGCGGTTGAGAATCAGATAGCGTCGTAAAACGCTAAGGAACCAAATATATTTTTTGCGGCTTACTCGCATTACAGTCATTGATACGTCTTTGAGCTCATACAGACCTGAGATAACTCTATTGCTCAGTGACCAGCATTGACGACTTATTGAGTATAGGAATGATACTCAGACTCAAACAGCTCACAAGTTCGTGGAAAAGTAACCCTATTTTCTCAGCCAATAGTTCTTGGAAACCTTGGCTTCATGATCAAATACTAAATGCAGTCAATAATACATTAGGGTGAAAAAATATCTTCCCTGGATTCCCGGTATATTTTAATGTTTTTATTTAAGTAACTTTCCGGCTAATTTATCCCGGAAATAACTTGAAAACTTCTTTTGTGAGGTGATTTTGTTAAAAATATTTTTCTTCATCTTTAGAATTTCTGGACCAAATGATTCCCCCCCCCCCCCGCTGAAAAGAGCATCGCTTTGATCCACGGACCTTTTGAAGGTGCAATTTTCTCACTCTACCTTTTTCTTTTTGTACGCGAGATCAGAATTAGCCTTTTCTAGCTCTACGGGATCCCCCCGTAACTCGAAACCATTCAGGTACAAACTTGTTGGCTGGAAACTTCCTCTTCGCGCCGACCAAGGGATTTTCCTCCCCAAAGGAAATTGTTATTTCGCATTCTCTCCACCCCTTTCCCCCCGAAGAATTTTGAAACTGCACGGAGGGTTATGCTTTCCTGGCTTCGCTGCCTCATCTCGGTTTCTTTTAGTTTATTTTTTGCGCTCACATTAATCTCACTCGCATTTCTCGTTTTCTTCTTTGACCCCTCCTTCAAGTACCATAACTTTATTCCAATTTATTCGACGATTTATTACACATTAGGTGAGAAAAGGAACTAGTAAATGGTAAGAGGGCGTGATAAATGCAATGGAAATGAGAGAATTAAGAGGAGACGTCTGACGAAAACCGAAACATTTCCATCAACGCCTTACAAGTGATAAACAACACAGTGAAATGTCGCAGAATATTTTAATAACGACCGGTTAAATAATAAATTTGACATCCAAGGCTTCGACTGGTTGTCAATGGTCCAGACTTCAATAGTAATCACTGTCGATTTCCACTCTTGGATTGAAACCGGTCATAATTTTAAAAATTCTTCGTAAACTAATAAATTTTTATCATGTGCAACGATGAGATTTCACAAAAATGAGCCGGATTCTATGCAATTTCTGGTAAATAAGTGATCAGTATGTATTAAAATGCAAGTAGATTCAGATGTATACGTGGAAAACGACGCGAGAACAAGCGATCGAGTCGCCTCGTGTCACACATCGTGACACACACGGGATGTAGTACTCAGCGCCGCACAATGGTGATTGTGGTAACAGAGTAGCGAATAAGCGCCCAATACAAAAGATGTATCCACCAGCCATACACTATTAAAGCGTCGACTGTAATGAAGACAGAACTTAGCCACTTGTATATTTGACCAAATATGGCGAAAGCGCCTGTCCATATGATCACCTAGCCAACTGCATATTACACGTTTCCAGTATCAATGCGGGCCAACGTCTGCTGCGGTACTATCGAAATTAGAGATATATATATATATAACTGAGCTGACATCAAATATTTCGTCACCATTAAACATCCTAGATGGACGAATAATGCAGTAGACGATCGGATAGGTATTTCTCCGCTCGTTATCACTCTAGGAACACCATTTAACTGAAAGAACTTCACCTAGCACGCTCAAACCGTCTTCTCCTCCCTGTTTCCTCAATCTTCGACTCTTTGTCAGTCGTCCATAGCTTTGTTCTTCCTTACTGATAGAAATTACTGCAGACTGCTGTTTTAAGTGTGAAATTAATTTGGAGCAGCTCCATGAAGAACCTACTTTGGTAGAGTGCGCAGGGTGATATTGATATTACGGTCTATAAGAATACCACAAAAACAAACCTAGAATAGGATTTTTCCTTTTCCCCTCCCTACTTTTCGTTGCACACAACGTTTGAGAGGGTCAAAAATTTTAGCTGAAGTTTGAAAAAAGGGACCTTTTGAAGTACAGGTTGCGGAGTCGTCATTTGCTGATATGAAGGGACGATAAACCAAAAAAGGTTATAGGTATCGTTGTAATTACTTTTAAACCATATCCCGCAACAAAAATTTCAAGCATTAAAGTGTTGTGCATGTAAAGATGAATATTTTGGACGAACTCGTTTCATCACAGGATCATATTTGAACCTCGTCCCTGTCGTAAAATTCAAATCAGCAAATTCTGCTGCAACACCCTGTACTATTTCAATATCTTCAGCGCCTACTCCAATATCACGGCAAAGAGGTTGGAAAACATTTATTGAAACTGTGAAATGATTAAGATAGTTTACGCTCTTAATACGTGGAAACATGAATTTGAGCGTATGGATTAACACTAGAACCGCCGTAGGTTTTACCGCCCCTCCGACCGCCAAGGGGTCATTTTGACCCCTCTTCATTTGAATTAGAAAATAAATTACTGTATCCTAAAAAAAAAAAAAAGATACATTGGTCAATTTTTTATCTAATATTACTTAGAACGATTAATTTTTAATATTATTATTATCATTTTAGCAAGTTAAACTAAATTATGATCGCTTACACATACGGTTCTTTAAAACAATTTTGTACATAAATCACATATGGGTACATAAATGCGGCAAAATAATTGACAATTATATAAGTTATTATTATCAATAATATTTTTATCGTTTATAAACTTGTATAAAAATTTTTAACGACTTTATCCATAAAATTATTAGTGAACACAATTGTAGAGCACATCAATATGCAGACGATAAACGATCGATGAATCTCACTAGTGAACATAAATGTGCTAGGTGTGTAAGGTTCTTGATGAACACTAAAGCCAGCATTCCTGCTGATGCAGTCAGGACATTACAGTGTGTGCATGTCCAATCGCCTGTCTACAAACGCATTCATCGAAAAATTCAATGCTGTAGTGGGATGGATTCGCTCTTCTTTGCGACTCTTCTCAATCTTCCACGCCTTCCCCTTGTCTCATCTGTCGCCGTGCTGCCGGAACAATTTTCTTCTTCAGTAGCTAAACTGCTTTTTATGAACGGAGGAATTCAAAGTGATATCTTCTCCTTTCCCACGCACTCTCCTCCCCTACCCCAAACCGTCTCCCCCCCCCCTCCCCTTGGCTTCAGCGTTCGCCGTAAGCATTAAATAGGATTTACTGCATTTGACGTAACCTCTCATACGAAATGAAATTCCTGGAGCAATTTTTGTATGCAGCTCAAAACATTTGGGGAGAATATATACGAAAGATATTTTGCTATGGGCCCAGAGATGCGGTAGGGGACTTTGTTGTCGCGCTCCATACATTTGTATATAGCTTTATTTTTTTTTTTACAGCGGAAAAATTCTTCCGAAATGGTAATGTCATCCAAGTTTCTTCCTCCCTAAAACCTTAATATGACTTTCGAATGGCTTACGATGTAGTGTGCCCGATACTTTGCTCTGCTCTGCGTACAATTTCATCTCCTCCCTTAGTAAGTTTTTCTCGTGTTTCTAAAGATTGGCTGGAAATTTTATACTATATTCCGAGGATTTGCCCGGAAATTCCAATTTTGAGGTCTTCCCTGGCATAAATCTTTGTATCTTTTGAGCGTTCCTTTAATGTTAATTCGGGAGAAAACTTCGAAGAACATATTCGGCAGTGTTTCTCAGTAGTTTTGTAAACGTTTCATGTGATCAGCTGAAAATGCAATCACGTTATTTTACTAAATTGTCTGTTAAACTTAAAAAAAAAAAGATTTATCCCAGTATGCAATAAATGTAGTCACGAACACGGCAGAAAGTGTTCGGATCTCAACGCTACGTTCTCATTTCCTATTGACATATCCACTTTAGACTTTATGTTGTACTGCTATTCAGTCAAATTGCAATGACATACAATTTTTCATACCAAAGCATCTTCTGATTCCCATCATTCGATTTTTTTGCGACTTAACTGTGAGATATGTTACACAGTGAAAGAGAGGCTTTCCCAATATTACCTAAAGGGGATAAATTAATTTAAATTATTGTCATTTTAAACAATTTATTCATGATTATTACTTTTAAGAACCCCACTTTTGAAAGTTTTTAAACTAACTTCCATTTTTTGCATTATTAATGGAATTATGATAAAATCGAGTGTACTTCGTACTTTACGTCCCTCTCTATTGACACTACCAGGTACATGTCCTAGCTAAGAAAGTTTTAGGGAAAGAACATTAAATCCGTGAATTAAGTGGTAATGTGAGATTAAAAGGTTTTAATAGAGTCAAAATGAAAGGTACGTAGACTGCGTAGTACGTAAAGGACTGCTGACTGACTTTCTATTGACTTTGGTTAGAATACATGATAAAACTGGTCCCAAATTTTTATATTGCGTCCATCATTGCAAGAAAACTTCTATTTAGAAATTAAGTTGCACAAATCCTACTCATAAGTCTGTCACATTTTTACAGTATTCATTTCATGCCGAGAAACTACGTTCTTTATCAATTCATATTTTTCGACTAAAAAGACGGTGTTGTTGACGATATACTTCATATAGGTATCTTAATACTAATTTTGATAAAAATGATTCGATTGTTATTGAAATGCAACTTGCATGATTTGAAAAGTGAGTGATTGCGTGTTGAATACTCTTTTAAAAAGAGTAACTTGAAAATCTAGTACTTTTTCCGGCGACGTTTGAAAAGGAATTTTGGTACTTTCTGACTGCTCAAACTTGTAGCGAATATTAAAAATCAGAAGAATTTATAGAATGACTCACTGTAGTTATATGAGAAAATTCAAAGATAATGGCATGATTAAAATTGAAGGAATGCATTTACGTTTTTGAAAATGTGATGGTTGCTATTTTCATTTTTTGGTATTTTAAACCTTTTTTTAATCCTTGTAATTAGATTTTATTTTATTTATTTACCAAAGTGGTAAAGGTTAGATAGGCGTGGATATTAAAGTCAAATTTTCGAGAAACTCAAGTTTCGATTAAATTGACCGTAAATGATTCGATTTTCGCTTGCATTATGAGAGGTAAAAATGTTTCTAAGCACCTTCTTAAAGTGACGCTGCCGTGAAATGGCAAATATAGGAAAAAATTTGTTCTTTAAATGGTGTGGGAAATAAAACTTATCAAATATCTTTCTCGGGCTTCACACCGGGTAATGTTTTCATAATCTGCCGACGTGTCGGAAAACGACTCGTTTTCCATTTTCAAGGCACGTGTTATTTCTGCCGTGACCACTATAACACTAAAATTAAACAAGCTGTTGATGCCCCAACAATGAAGGTTGCGAGTCCTATCCACGTCAGCCAATCATAGGGATCGCAACCTTCATTGTTGGGGCATCAACGTCTTGTTTAATTTTAGTGTTACAGTGGTCACGGCAGAAATAACACGTGCCTTTAAAATGGTAAACGAGTCGTTTTCTGAAACGTCGGCTGATTATGAAAACATTACCCGGTGCAAAGCCCGAGAAAGATATTTAAATACATTACACCGGGAAAATCTTAAATCATTTAAAACTTATCAAGTTTTCATCATACTTTATATTCAAATTGCACATATAGATTTATATGGGTAATACAAGGGGAAAATATATTTTTTCTCTTTGATATTTATAACAATTGGCGCCAAAAATATTCTCTGATACTAGAAAAATTTATTACACTTCAAGATCTGAATTTTTATTGTTCATAGTTTTAAGCAAATTAACCACTAAAATGCCAACGTGCAGTGGTTCGATACAAATGGCGTTTCATTTGGCTCCTATGGACCGGAAAAAGTTCTCATTAAAAAGATAATCGTCGATTTCTTCGTATATTTTGCAGCTTTTATACGTTTTTCAATAAGTGAGGCATGATATGAGTAAAAAAAAGAGTTTTTAACAGAGCACACAAATATTTGAATGAAGTATTTCTTTTGACCGAAGACGCCTTCGTTGATCATACAAAAAAAAAAGAGAAAAGCGTCGTCAGCACTACAAACTTACGGCGAAATGTAGTCTTGCAGTCTCAGCTACGTAACAATCGATGTTTTCTTCGGACAGTTCTTACAGAGATCGTTCCAGAAGAACAGATTGTTCCATCTTCGGAAAGGTACCACTTTCATGTTTCGGTCGGAATGCGCAGTGTATTTGTCGGTCCGAGGATAAATCCTGCAAACTTCTCCCGGAGAGTTTCGTAAGTAGATCTGTGGAAGTTTACCGAAAAACTGAGCATCTCCTGAAATTCCTGAAGTCGGATTCCTGCAGAAGAGTCTTTTGTGGCGTGGAGACTTGGAAAATATTGGATAGACCCTTACTCCTCTCGTCTTACTATCTCTCTTTCTCTCTCTCTCTCTCTCTCTCTCATTCTTACACTCCATCTCGCTCTGTATACTATATCTCTGTCTCTCTCCCGTTCCGTGCCAACTGACTGAGGGCTACTTTTTTTTATTTCCTTTGCCACATTTAATTCTGGTATTCCACAAACTGATTGGTAGACTTTTGGATAATTTTCATTCTAACGTCCTAATTTCGCATACCCTTCCGCTTTCATTCCTATGAATGGCCAGCGATTAAGTCTTTCTTGAAGTCTTCATATCGTCTCCCTCTCCTTATTTCGTCCAGAATTCCCATCCTCTTCCTTCCTTATCACCTCTTTGCTGAGGATTCCACGTTCCTGCACCATACAATGGAGCATTCCATAAAGGACTCTATGCCCACCTTATATTTTTATGGCTCTTTATGGGAATGATTCCATCCGTCGAATTCAACGTCAAACCGTGATTCTTTTTACGCTTTTTGTTAACAATTTGTGTATTATGATGTCGAAACAGTTTCTCACCACCCTTTCACTCCTTCCCAAATAATTCTTTCCTTGATAAAAGATCGTAGGCTTTCCTGGCGAATAATATTAATAATATCTGCTCGGGTTTGGCAGCGGGTAAGGCTATTAAAGGCCAACGTTTCGACGAGAAACTGAGTTTCTCGTTGAAACTTTGGCCTTTAATATCCTTACCCGCTGCCAAACCCGAGAAGATTTTACTAATTCTTTCCTTAGCAACAATCCCACTTCCTCTATATGGGACAAATTGCCTTAGCATCCGGTAGCCTCTAGAAATAAACAACCAACTGGATGATCACATAAAAAGAACAGTTGTTTTCAATTTCAATGTCACATAATGCAATGTATAACATAGCACGATATGCTGACGAGTTTTGCTATTAATAAAGTTAACGAAGAGTGTTCAACGTACAGATCTGCGCGTTAGTCTACTAGGATTTGAGTCATATCCTGTGTTAATATTCTTCAGTTTCCTGAGTATTCTACCAGCTTACTGGCAGGCACTTGGACAGTCCTCGTCCTAACGTCCCAAATTCTGGCACATCGTTCCGTTTTCCCTCCAACGCATATTTTGCTATTAGATTCTTCTTAAATTCCTCATAACATCTTCCTCTTTTTATTACGTCCAGAATTCCTAACCTCTTCCTTCCGCTTCCTCTCTTCCAATGTTCTCCTCTTCATTACTCTATTCAGCATTCCTTCCTTTTCAAAACGTTCTCAATCCATCTCCTCTGCCTCCTCCTTACCTCCACTACCAGCTTCATCTCCTCTCCAATATATTCAATACCTTTCCCCTGTCACCAAATTCTCGAAAAAGAAATAAATGATAAAAACCAAATGGGATAACTTCGCCAATCTTGAATAAGCTTTTGCTCCCTTTTTTGAAAATCAGCGTATGATATCTCAGTCGTAAAGAAATAGGAGGTGATATGGTGGAAGATATTTTTATAAGAGCCCTTTGTCTTGATTTCGCTAGCAGGGGCTGGAAAAAATTGCTTTCTAGAGGGCAGAAGGCGATACCTACACACGGTTACATTCGTGAACGTCTGAGCCGACTGCTTGCATGGGTAATTCATGCATCCACCATAAATTTCCTTTCTATTGTCACTGGTTGAACCTCATATGTCTCTATCTGGTCGAAAGAATTTACTTTCGCTTACAGGTTATTTATTATTTTTTATTAAGAAAGCATTCATACATTTGAAATATACATCCACAGTATTTTCTTTGTTTTTTTTCCACTTTTTATCGCAGAGATACTAACTTTTTCTAACCTTTGTTACCGTTTGCTCTCTCTAATCGCCCGATAGCATTAAGAGAGGGCAAACGGTACAAAAGTATAAGGACAGAACAGAGAGGATGTCCATCGAGCAAGAAGATATTCAAGATAGGTTGAGAGAATATGCAGACAAGCTGTATGACAGTGATGGTAGTCCAACTAATTTAGATGTAGAGGATGAGGGAACACTAGATGAGGATAACCTCGAGCCAATGGTACTCGACAGTGAAATAGAGAAGGCACAGGCACCCAAAAACTGCGTTTGCGTAATTCTTTCCAGGCATATTTCTTATAAATCAATTTTATCTAAAACAAATTAAACGACGATAGTAAGAGTCAAGTTATTAATCACATCCACTTTCAATCGCTTTCTCGTTTAAATTTCGTCATTATGTCATCCACCATTTTTACGGCTGGTTTTCAATAACAACCTGTCACGCGCTCACGCGGTATCTGTCAGGGTAGTAGCATGGTGTGCACGTTATTATGAAGTAACATGAAGTGCACGGTTGTATAAATAAATAGATATTTTATAAGTAGATATAATTAGATAAGACGAAATTTAGTGCAAAAACTTATTCTTAGTCACTATTATACTCCCAGCTAAAGTATTATCGGCGACCTTGAGAAGAATTTACTGCGTTTAATTTACAGTGAAACCCCTCTTAACGACCACTCCTATCAAGTGACTACCCCTCATAATGACCATTTTACAGCTGAACTGTCGGTTTTTGCTTAATTTAGGTTTCACTTCATGTGTATATCAAGTTGATACGCATTGAAATTTACCAGGAGCAACAAAAAATGTGAGAAAATAAACACCATCTCTATAGGTTCTAACAAGACCGTTGCTTTAAGAACTCTCCCAATGTTTTTTTTTCAGATCAGCCGTCTGTATTTGTAAAATATGTACCTATTCGAACCCCTGTCGAACGACCACCTTTCTTAATTACCATTTTTCAGCGGGACTGTCGGTGGTCGCTTAAATTAGGTTTCACTGCATGTGTATATCAGTCTAATACGCATTTAAATTTACCAGGAGCAACTAAAAAAAGACAAAATTAACGCCATCTCTTTAGGTTTTAAAAAGACTGTTGCTTCCAGAACTTTCCCATCGTTTTTTTTCAAATCATCCGTCCGTGTATTTGCAAAATATGTATTCCAAGAAACTGAACCCCTGTCGAACAACACCCTCTTTTAACGAACATTTTTCAGCGGGACTGTCGGTGGTCGCTTAAATCAGGTTTCACGTTATACGTATTATATAAACACGTTCACTGTATTATAAAAACAGATTTTTAATGTCAAAATTTGCATCTATTGTAATAATGATATTAATTCTTTCTTTTTCTTTTTCAGGTGAGTGTTGCTTGCTTACTCTGGGTTCAGGGCAGAGGAAATTATTCGTGAGTACGTCCAAATCTGCAGTTAGACTTTCGCTTGCAATGTTATATTCATGCATAATTTACTGCTGAGCTAAAGTTCCATTCCACACAAAAGAATCAAGCCAATTTTTGAAGTGGATTGCGTATAAACTTGTTTTCTGCCTAAAGTGAAACGAGTTTTCTTTTTTACTGATATTATTATGTTTTTGCGCTTTCAACAAATTTTCCCGTGGCGTAATAATTTAATCTGGTGAAGATCTTATGCGCGGTTGTGTAACTGAATAACTCAAATACATAAAATATATTCCCATTGATTTTTTTTATGAAACTTCTGAATCGCCGTATTCAATGTGATGCTTAGGACAGGATTTGATTGAAAGGCAAGGAAGTTGACAATGAAACGCGATATGTATTTCCGCACACTATACTCAAATTTTTATACCTTTGTCAAAAATCAAAATGAAATTGCACCGTAAGAAAATTAGTCTAATGATGATTTCATGGGAATTATTTTTGGAGCATCTATTGGAAATTAGAATACCCACCTGTTATTGCTTATTCTCTAATGTCAGCTCTGTCGGAATCTACGTCGTCGCAAATGATAAACTAGCACTCTTGTTCCGCTATTTAAGCTTTGTCAAGCGCTGAAATATTTTTAAGAGAACAGTTAAAATGTAAGATCTAGTACAGTGAAACCCCTCAGAACGACCACTCCTATCAAGCAACCACCCATCATACAACGACCATTTTTCAGCGGAACCGTCGGTGGTCGCCGAATTCAAGTTTCGCTGCATGTGTGCATCCAATTAATATAAATTTAAATTTCCAAGGAGCAACTAAATTATGAGGCAATAAGCGCCATCTGTATAGGTTTTCAACAAAACCGTTACTTCAAGAGTTTTCCATTTTTTTCGAATCAGCCACACGTTCGTTTGCATGATATGCACTCCTAGAAACTGAACCCCCGTTGAACGACCACCAACCACCACTTAACGACCATTTTTCAGCGGAACCGTCCGTGGTCGCTTAATACATGTTTCACTTTCATCATATATATTATTTTTCAAAGATGTTTTTTTGTTGCAAGACCTTAACTCCAATAATTCTTCATCAAAATTAATGATTCAAACATCATTTTAAAGCTTATGATCCCCACTGTTGACGAAAAATAGACAAATAGTTTTCAATTAAAGTTTTTGTAAAAGAAAAGTGTTTTTTGTCGCAACGCCGTAACTCCCATAATTCTTCATCAAAATTTATAATTCAAACATCATTTTAAAGCTTATGTTCCCCACTATTGACGGAAAATAGACAAATGGTTTTCAATTAAAGTTTTTGTTAAATAGTTTTTAAAAATCATTAAAAATTCCATCTGTTAACAATATAATCAACTAATATGTTGGCTATGATTACGTGCTTAAAAGACTGGAGGAGGCGCCATCTATTAACACATCGTTTAGTTAGATTGTTTATATTCTACATGCTATCAGTGTGACCGCTTACCGTTTACGTTATGTATCTTTAGCAAAAACATAAATAACACACTATTGTCCATAGGATGAAACAGGTAGAAGAACAGGAAGAAAAAAGGAAGAAACAGGAAGAAGCTGCATACTGTACGAAATATTCGACAGGTAGAAGAACAGGAAGAAAAAAAGGAAGAAACAGGAAGAAGCTGCATACTGTGCGAAATATTTAACAGGTAGAAGAACAGGAAGAAAGAAGGGAGAAAGAAGGAAGAAACAGGAAGAAGCTGCATACTGTGCGAAATATTCGCACGGGTCAGCTAGTACTAGTAAATGCGAAAAGGTGAGGTGGAATGCACGGCATGTTTCCTGGTTAATCAAGGAATCCTTGTATTATAGGAGCATCGCTTATTAAGGGAAAATAATAAAATATAAAATTATCAGTGCGTCTGTTGGCCTTTCACGGAATAACTTCCTCTAGTTTTTGCTGTAATTAGTGAAAAAAGTTGTAATAAATAAATAAATTACGTCGTGACATTCTCAGATAGGCATTTAATACGTTAGTTGACTAGTTTCGACGATTCAGCCGTAGCCGACCGGCTAAGTGAATGGAAGACTTGGGATATTAAATATTTAATTAAGTATATGCGAGTTCATAGAGCTAAGCGGAGAAATATACTTCCAGAAACATTAAAAAATTCAAAAAATAGTCGTATCATCAGAAAAGGGTAATTGGGGACGGGAATTCAATATTTGCATCGTACAATGAGTCCGTGACACGTAGGGGAGTATTTAAAGTGGTGGGGAACTTGAAAGGGGGGATGCTGTAGGGTTGGGGGATCGGGAAGGAGGAACTACTGAAAAGTTTCCTGAATTAAAGAGGACGTTCAGCAGTTGCCGAACTCTTAGTGTGCTCCTAATTGAGTGGGACGTTCTACGTTTTCCCCTTAACTTCATTACGGCTGTTGTTCCCGGACAAACTGTTGACATTTCCAGCCGTCCGGGTGAATGAATTGTCGGAAGGATTTCGGGCGAACCGAGCCCCTCCCCCCCAGCTCCCTATTTCCCCTTAAAACTACTCTTCAGGCGGCGTTTGCTTTACGATGACGGCCCCCAGAGGGGGGGGCAATGGCAGGGGGAGGCGGGCCGCGTTGATCGGTGAAGGCCCATGTGAGAGTATGCGGTGGGACAGGGAGAGAGCGGGGATGTAGCAACCGCAAGGGAGTTGGTTGAGCAAAGGGCAAGAGTGCGAGGGACTGGGATGGAAGAAGAGTCTCCGCCCTTAACAGCCCCTGGAGAGAGTGAGAGAGAAGCCGGGGTGAGAAGGGAGTTCGCGGTGAAAGGACATGCCGCTACATAAGTATATATATTTCTCATTTACATTATCTTGGATGCATCAGGCGTCACTTCCAAGAAGTAATAAGCATTAATATCCATATTGAAAAGAATACACCAAGCTGTACTATTATTGGCGCCCTTGTGAGTGATTAACTTGGTATTATTATAATAGCTGACATTTATTGTATCATTTGTTCACTTTTAATTCAATGAATGTCCACGTTTCATCTCCAAAGAGCACACTACACTCCAAGTAAAACATCTTGCTAATAATTTCCTTAATCTTACGTTGAAACGTTCTAAAGAACTTGTTGATTGTGAGAACATAATTGGAGGCACATTAGAGGGAAAAAGCCCCAGAGGACGACCCAAGAATAAGTTCATGAACCAAGCAAAGAGGAAAGTACATGGGAAGAGAAATCAGAAAAGGGAATTAGCATTAGATAGGGAAGGGTGGAGGGCTACAGTCAGCCAATCTTGGAATTGAACAACCAATAAATGACGTTAAAACGCGAGGATGTACAATGAGGCAGCTGTTTATTCAAGAATTGAACTGCAAAATAGTGGTATGCGTGGACTGAGTGAGTAAATAATATTTGAAAATGTCAGCAGGTTAATACTTATCGCTCGCTACCGACACGTCTATTTTTATTGATTATCAACAGTTGACTGCCGATTTAGTCTCAAAGCCCTCATTCTCCGTTCGTCGCCACCATTCCGTTAATCGAGTCACGTCCGTGCCGGGGTGGAGCTTGAAATTTTTTTGGACGCCGCATGCCGAAATTGCATCAGTTTCGTCGGCGACCATTTTTTATTTTTGTATTGCCATTTTACTGTCGGAAAAGGAATAGCAAGGTGGAAAGTCATCTCGTCCAGACGAGTTGGAAACCATAAAATTCAACGAGTCGTTAGATCACCATAATGCTGGAGGATTGAGACGCAAATGTTGTGGTGTGTGGGTATAAAGACAGCATGTACCAGCATTACCATAGTTCAACAAAATAAGACAGAAGTAGGAGAGTCCCAAGTTAATATAGCCACGCGAGATTAATTGTATCGATGAACATGTAATATGTTGCCTAAATTGTCGCAAGGAGACCAAAAATTCTAGTATTTACACCCTTTTAGTTCATTTTATAACCCGCAGGGGTAACTACCCGGTTAATGTGCAGTATGGAAGGTTAAGTTATTTTCCTAAAGTTTTTGAAATGTCTCAAATTTATAGCGATGGGAACAATTTTTCGGTGAAAGATAACCGCGTCGTGTTAGGTCATATTTTTTTGTTAAAAGTGTTCATCATCATCATTTTTTAGATCTAATATTGATTAATTCACTGTTCGATCGGTTCACATTCATACATTCTTACTCCTATTTATATCACTGGCTGTTCCTACCTCTTAAATAGCTTCTCATTCACTCTACTCCTGCATCCAATGGAGTTACTCACCGTTTTCCTACAGCTTCCTCTTTCTTAACAGCGTGGTATGCCTAGAATACAATGAATCCGCCATCTTTATTCTCTTACAAAACGTGCTATTTTTGAAATTTTTCCCTCCTGTTTACATTTCTCTAAAGACATACTTTCATTGAGTGTCATTCAATCTGTAAAAATTTACTTCTATATATCTACATACAGCAGTTTTAGCATTACAGTTTACTGCAAAAAATTAGATTTTGAAGGGTTTCGTTCCATGCTACTCAGGTTTTTCTGAGATGTATATATTTTGGATGTGTCGCTGAAAACTTAAGAGTAAATGCACTAGGTATGTTAAAATACTTTCAAAGAGGTATTTCACTCATTATAATGGGTTCTGTGGGGGTTAGTAATATTTACTACTGTACTTATAAAACCAGCGACCTTAACTGTTGAAAAACTCTGCTCTGTGATGTCCATCTTTCGTCTTCTCCTATTTTAACTCATATCTCCTACCCTTTGTTTTCTGGCATTCTTTGTCCCTCCCTCTCTCCTATCATTCTTCTATTGCAGCCACACTAAGTGCTCTTTATTGAATTTATATTCATAAAATCATCTGAGTTGACTATAATTCGAGCCCAAGTCTAAAAACTGCAGGTCTTTAACGTTTGCCAATTAATTTCTTCCCTCTCATTGGTATACATTTCTCAATTAATTTCTTCCCTCTTATGATGACTTCCCTCTCATTGGTATTAAACGTTTCGCTCGCCATCATGGTAGCGCGGAACGTTCATTTCACGTACAGCATTGAATAATGTTTTTATATCCCTCTTGAATATTTTTTTATACTTAATATGTTGGACCTTTTCTTTACTTGGATAATTTTTATTTTTCTGAGCGCTCTATTTGCCGTTGGAGTTCCTTTCCTTATTTCGTGGCTGAAAACAATCACGATCACATTTCAATTGATCACATATTGAATTAATTTTAAAAAATTATCTGAATTGACTATAATTCGAGCCCAAGTCTAATAACTGCAGGTCTTCTACTTTTGCCAATTAATTTCTCCTCTGATACGACAGTTTAAGACAAATTTCTGGGTTTGAATCCCAGTTATGGCAAATTATTTTATTCATGATGACTTCCCTCTCATAGGCATTAAACGTTTCGCTCGCCATGATGGTAGCGCGGAACGTTCTTTTCACGTATATGATTGAATAATGTTTTGACTTCTCCCTTGAGCATTTGTTTACACTTTATATGTTAGACCTTTCCTTTATTTGGATAATTTTCATTTTTGTTTGCACCCCGTTAGCCGTAGGAGTTCTTTTCCTTATTTTGAGGCTAAAATGATCACGATCGCATTTAAATTCTATTCAGGTGCGTTAAATTGCTCCAACTGTCCCAATTTATCCCTTCGAACTCTAATGAGATGAGAACTGGTGGAGAATGCGGGAGAGATTTCACGTGGTGATTGGAAACCATAGAAGAGTGCTCTCTCTTTGTATGTATATAAGATGAGAGTAGCTATAGGGCCGAAGCTTTTATCTTCTCACTCCGTTCCCCGCCGTCTGTTTATTCCACTCGGCTACCTCTTTTTTTCATTTACTTATACATATATATATATATATATATATATATATATATATATATATATATATATATATATATATATATATATATATATATATATATATATATATATACGAACCATCTCCAATCACCCCCTCCGGGAATGAATCCAAGCTCTGTGTGCATGTTTTTTGTGCTCTCTATATTTGCCTCACTCTTTAACTTTCTTTCTTCTTCACCCAGCTCACTCCGGCTCACGTAGTACATTCAAAGCCCTATAGCATCCCATATCGATTGACGCAGAGGTATTTTTCCCTCTTTTCTATGTATATATATGTGGTGAGTGAGTGAGCTGGATGAAGAAGAAAGAAAGTTAAAGAGAAAGAGAAAATTATATATATGTATATATAAATATATATATATATATAACTACACTTAGGATCACTCACGTGACGAATATATAGACAGTTATATATATATATATATACGTGAGATATATATTTATCTCACACAGCTGCGCGCAATCTCCCTTTTGCTCTATTTTTTCCACCCTCATCCCTTTTTATCCCGTGAGTTCTCAAAGGCCCACCCCTGTGAAATTCCTACGGTATCATTGTAACGAGTCTCGCGGCCATCGGAGAAATCAGATATCGGCTACAGAGTGCGTCAGCAGAGTTCGTGGGTGTTCGAGTGAATATCTCGCCGTCAAATATTTAAGGATGACCTATATATTTGAAGTATGCCAGCCGTTACCGTTTTGTGCGCTGGGTAAAATGCGTAACCTTGCTCAAGGTCAGGCCTGATCATATCCTTTCCATACAGAACGATGCAAAGCTTTTTTTTGAAATTCATAAAAGACTATCATTTCCAATAATTAAATTGATTTCTAATTTTACAAAAAAAATTATTCAGAAACTTTACGCAGAGGAAAGGAATGATATTTGCATTTATTTAAATAACTTGCAATACTTATAATAGGTTTGTAACATGCAGTCGCGTCTCATGGTTATTTTCTTTATGCTAAGTTTCAGCTGACGCCGGTAGTGCCTCATTCCACCAGCAAGTAAAACTTACCCACCCATTGGGCTATACTAAGAAATTACATTGGATTAATTAAGATATGTGTCCGAGATTATTCATATTAATTGAGAGAAAACTATATTTATTTAAAATAGCAAGATTAGGTAACTTATATTTTGAGATGTTCTGCAGTATATGATATAATTTTCCAAGACAATAGTGTGTTCCGACAGACGTACTCAGCACAGGATGTGATTTTACATAGCACCGCAATATCACCATAAGAAACTCTCAGCGCTTGTGAACTGGAAATAAAATGATGGTCGGAAAGATTGTTTAGGAGTTTTTTTTAATTCACTATTTGAACTAAGCTTTAATTCTCTCGCCATCGTACGGCATCACTGAGCTTTGAGCTCCAAGTTTACTGCAATTGTTGTCGCGACTATTTACATTTCAAACGTCAGCAGCCGATTCTCGTCCTAAATTCTCTACTTTTCTGCATCATAAGAAGGTTGCCCACTATTTTAGGTTATTTTCCAAACGTTGCTAATTAATTTTAAACCGTCACTTGTTTTTCAAACGGTCTAAGATACATTTCATTGTGCTATCCACTCCTTCCCACCAACAGTTTTTTTCCTTAACTTTACTCTTCATCTTCTTGCTTTATATATATTAGCTGCTGCCTGTTTATTCCAAAATACTAGAATAACTATCTCCACTTTTTGGAGATCTGCCTCGTGATCTCTTGCCTATCGGTAACACGTTTTTGGCGATTCTTACAATTCTATCAGCATCTGTTTCCGTGATATAATTGTTGCATTCCTGTCGTCTTGTCCGCGTCCAATCGTTTATCGCTTGTATCTATAGATGTTCTCAAATATCTTCACTGCTCTACTGTACTTTAACCTTCGCTGCTCTGCTGCGCTTTATTCCTTGACGTCTTTCCACATATCTTCCTCAGTGTTCTCATCTCCTCTGTTTCTAGCATGTGTGCCCTTCTGCTTATTTCTGCCCGTGTCTCAGCTGTATAGGCTAGTTTTGGTCGCACAACAGGTTTATATGCTCTTGCCTTTATTTCCTGGTTGAAAAATTTGTTTTACAAAATGATACTATTCAACATACAAGCTAGTTTTGGTCGCACAACAGGTTTATATGCGCTTGCCTTAATTTCCTGGTTGAAAAATTTGTTTTTCAAAATGATACTACTTAGCATACCCGACACTTCAGTAACTTTCAATGCTTGATGTTTCACCAGATTTCAAACAGTGCCCTAACTTATAATATTTAGTTTAACTTGGAAGTTACAAAACTCTTGCAGCCGACAATTCAGAGTTTCTTTAGATCTCAACGGATATTGGAGGTATTTCATTTGAACGAATCAGTATCTCACGACCGATGGCCAAGCGCTTAGTGCATCGGGGTTTTTCAGTCTACCAATTTCAATGTTGATCGCGAAATAGAGTTTCCGCGTTTAGGACTCGGGGATTGAATTTCACGACTTGGCCAGATGGCCATTTCTGTGGACCTCGCTCGTAAAGTGTGCCGAAACAAAATGAAGAAAAGCAATCGTGCCACCGGGTGCATGTTTGCAACAGGGTCGGACGCCGATGGCACAGAGGTCCCAATGTTTTCCTTCATTTTATTCAGCCCTAGTCGTTTGGCACGCGGGGGTAGGAGGGGATCGATGCCGTGCACACGTTCAAAGCCCGAAAGGCTTTTCCCGCGACGCGTTCTGTGCCGCTGAGGAGAGTAAAAGAGAGGGATGTCCCATTATCGCGGGGGTCGGTTCGAACCGGGTCACGAGGGCGAGGAATCTCGTGGAGAGAATAGAGAAATTTTGAAGGGGCGGCTTCGACATTTTTAGGTTTTTTTTATTGGAATTGAATGGGGGTGGCATCGGTTCGAAATATTCGTGACGTAGTCCCCGTCGTTTGACCGTGCAGAGGTAAAAAAAAATAAACATATTCACAAGAAAAATATGCTTGAGATGGCATTCATCCACGCTTTTTTGTGTCACGCCGACCTAGGTTTTAAGGGGTGGCTGTCATTTTCAAGGTAAAGAAAATCGCAAATGCACTTGTTTATTTGCGTCTCCGTCAAAAGGAGGAGGAGTGAATGGGAGTGTAAAAGGTAACCTAGAGAGTTAAGGGTAAGCAACTCAGTCAACTCTTTCACCACTCTTAAGGCGGCTCTGACTTTATTATGTTAGTCAAGACAAATACCAAGTGAAACATTTTTATTGCTTTAGTTAAAAATTTCCTGCTTTCGCTGATGAAATGGGTTGTATATTGAAAACCAAAAGTAAGATACAAAATATACAGGTTATTCCACGAATGTTTTTTATGACTACATTTGTCCAGCCATAAGAGCAGGGTCGTTCGATTCAAAACATCCAAAGCCCCATCGATTAAGGCCTTCGCAACAATTTCCACCCTACGGCCGCCATAAATAAAATTAATGAGCTCATGCTGCCATAGTTACCGGAAGAAATCTGCGAATATGCGGCGCAAGTCGTCATTTTGGATACAAATGCACTGCCAAATCAACAAAAACGTGAGCAACCTACGGTTTATGGGAACTATACGAAAAATACACATTAATGGGGGACGTTTTTCCTTTGTTTTGAATGAGTTTATAAAGTTTTCTTTCCTATTTTTATCGCATAGAAAAGTTAAACTTCATTAAGAATATTAATAATAAGTTGATATCGAGGGTTTAACCTATATTTTTCCGCATATAACTACATAAATGTAATTTATATTTAGGAAACTGTAAATTTGAGTAATATTATTAATTATAATAAAAATTTTAATTCTTGATTCTAAGTCAGAATCTACCAGTAAACAATCCGACTCAGAATACCCTTACTATCGTACTTTATATTTGTTGATGTGACATTTGACTACGCCAAGTATGTTTTAATATTATGGAAGAGTTAGTTTGCCATGGTATATTTTTAAGTAGCATGTCTGTATAATTTCTCTGTGGGGAAGAAACGCTATTAACAACATGGGTTGTTCCTAACGATTTATCAATAACCTTTTTCAATATGCATTCAGTCATAATACACTTCATGGTTTCCTTATTGTTTAGAATCACTGAAATTTTACAAGGTTTCTAAGGGGACCCAACTGGACTACATAATGTGGGAGTTGGAGGTATTTTAAAAATTTGCATAGAAACGATCTGTAGCTTCCTTAGGAGGGAAGGTTTTGAAATTCATGTCTCTGAGTTTCACATGATTCAAGAGAGTATTTATCGTCTCCACTCGAAACCATTGTGTCCAATATTTAATAGGTTTCCAGTCCCTCCCTCGATCACGTGTGGGAAGCAATTAGGAACGCGGGACGATAAGGCACGCAGACGAAATGAGGATGTCCCCCCGTGTGCCCTTCCCCGATCAACGGAAAAGAAAAGAAATTAACTCGAGCGCCCTACTTTCGTCACACCCTGAGTAATGGCCGAACTGAAGGATGAGCTGGCGTTATAAAAAAAATGACGGTTTGGGAATCGGAATCATAATTAATCCCACCAACCGTCCTCTCGTCATCCCTCCATTATTATTGCGAACGCAACCCCGAAACAAACGCTGTGGACTCGAAGCATCGCATTTGGAGTCCCCATTGCGTATGGTTGCAATAATATCCTCAGCGCAATCATTAAAATTTCAAGTTTACAAAATGGCTACACTTTTTGAGTCTGATGGATATTTTTGTCAAATTTAATCGGGGAAAATCCTTTTTAGCAAACTTTTTTATGCATGTTTCTACATTTTATTTAATATTTTAAACCACGAGATTTATTTTTGTATTAATTTCATCCGGTTTTACATTTTTCCTCCCCCCATAAGCCTTCTATTTTTATAATTTACTTGATACAAGGGTTACACGTAGCGCATAGGTTTAATGAAAGTTTACGAGTTGAATGCATAGGATGGAACGTGTTTTTTGTACAACATTGTTTTAACCCTTTCCGGTCCAAATTTGATTCAGGTTCAAATGTGATTCCAAATGGAATCACGTCGCTTTCTTGCGTCGAGTGCCGATTTTTTCATGCGTATTTCATGTAGAAGATGATATAATCTACGTAAGGTGAAAATATGTGGTGAGATAAAATAAATTTATGAATTGATGAAAGTCATTTGAAAAAATCGACGCTCGATGCAGGAAAGCGACGTGATTCCATTTGGAATCACAGGACCGGAAAGGGTTAAAGGTATTCTAGAATCGGATCAATTCGTAAATTTGCCTGGAGTCCCCCAAATATTTAGCTAGCCCCTGCCTAGAACACGCACGATCTGAATTTTTCAATTTTTTAAAAAATCTATCGTACAGCAGCCTCCGAGTCTCTTACTCTTCATGACATAGTTTCTCCATTTCCAGTGTTACATTCACCAACAGCCCGCAAACGTTTTTTTGCGTGCGGCTTTCCAATATATTCTGTATAGACTCGAATATAATAACTCTGGACCGGGTTTCAAATTATTTCGTTGTAAGATTAATTGGGCGTAAGTATTGCGAAGTAACATCTCTTTTTAATATTTATCATCTGAGAGCCTCCTAGTAGGTATCATTATTATTACATAACAATCCCCAGGCTGCATTTGCATATTCTGTTTCATTTAAGTTCTGCACGATGAGTACATGAACTAGGTAAGAGAATCTAGGTTTCCTAGATTTGAATACCTACTCCTTCATAGTAAAATATGTTAATTCAGCGTACTTACTGTAAAATAAACGCAAAGAAAATAAAAAAACTAAATTTCATTTGTAACCTGAACACTTATTTCCGGGTATTTCAGTATCTAAATATTAATTAGCAGGAGCATTAAATGAGAGTCAAGATAAATTCAATCGGTAAACCATAAGAGACGATTATAAAATACTATTAACATAACATCATTATAATATTTTTAGCATCATGAAATATGCGGGATAAATCAGCTGTTTCATAAAGTTTCTCTCACTTGTTGTCTCAATGACTAATAATGGCTATATTTCCTTTTTAACGTCTACAGGAAGAGAACAAAAAATGCTTTTGGACAACAGTATAAATACGTCAAACTATTCCTATAATTGACTGTTACTTTTTACGGGATTCATTCCGCGATGTATGTTTTTTAAAACAACAATATTTCGCTGGTCCTCCTGCCAGCTTCATCAGGTTAACTGAACTGATGAAGCTGGCAGGAGGACCAGCGAAATATTGTTGTTTTAAAAAACATACATCGCGGAATGAATCCCGTAAAAAGTAACAGTCAACACTGCATCCGCGGAAGCCTACGAGCTATTCCTATAATTGGCTAAGGTGTTACTGAATTCATAATCTCAATAATTAATGAGTCATTTCCCATCTTCTTTGCTATAACTTATAAGTAGTAAGAGTATCAATGGCTAAATACTAAAAGATTTTATTCGTCCCATAATTTTGAGTTTTCTTCTGTGTCGCAGCCAAAAGTTTATAATATTGATCATGTAGGCAACGCAATAGCATTTAATACCGCGTTTTAATATAAAACTAACGAGTTCAACTTCAGAAAGCCATGTCTCTATAATGCAAAAATGATTTTAAAAGTTGAATCTAAGATCTAGAACGCAACTTATCAAGCATTCTATGCGCGACCGCAGTAGTGTAAGCACGTAGGAGACAAACTCTCCACCCAACGCCAAAGGGATCTAAATTTTATCGTTCTAGGTTGCACTCGCTGCGGATTTATTGTGCTTATTAAAGAGAGGCACAAAAGCGAAGGCTGGCTACGGAGGTCATCGTATGACCCCACTGCATATTCGTGCCTTATCAGGCCGTTATGGATGAAATCCTCTCGAGCGAATTAAAATTATCAACATATCTAAGTGCAATGAACACAATGGATGTAAAATAATGTCTCAAAAGCTATAGAATCGGCCCTCGTTTGTGATCTAGCCACAATGCGATCGCGCCCCTCAGTCGTTTGCCGCTCGGGAGTCCTAGCGTTTTAAACAATTGATCCGAGATCTAGTCTGCCGCATTAATGTTCATCGAATTGGTGTAACAGAAACGGAACGCGCAGTTTATAATAAATTGTGGTACATAGAAGTGAAGTCGAGTGTTACTGCTCCGGTACCTAACCTAATTCTGGAGTAGGTATATCTCATCGATGTGGTTACTGTTTGTTTTGGTTCTCGTAATATTTTCAAGCTCTCTCTTCTGGACTGTCAAATTGACTGCGAGACGATATCTATACTCCGTCATTCCGTCTGAGTTTATCTCCGAGCCGCTAGAAATTGGAATGCTTTGTGACCCGTTTAAGTCCGTTCAGTGGCCACTTTATTGTTTGCCAGTGGTTTCTATCCACTCCTGAAGGCTACATAATAACTTTTGCCAAAAATTAAATTCTTTCATTCAACATCTCGATTCAAACATCAAATAATTCCATTGTGTAATCAAAATTTGACAATCAAATAACCTTGCCTCTAGCAATAGCTTTTACCTTATTGGGGTGCTTAAGACACCAACAAAAGCGATACAATGACCGAGACACATTGCCGAACGTATAAGCATAAAAATGCGTTCTTTCCATTCACAATAAAAGGTCATAGCATAAAATGAGCTCCATTGAATACTCTCTCATATTAAACTTCACCATTTCACCTCCCAAAACCATCGTCATCATTGGTCGTTCAACCCAAAGATTGGTTGACTGCGGTCTTCCACCCTTCCCTATCTAATGCTAGTTCTCTTACCTCCTGGTATCTCTTCCCTATGTACCTTCCTATTTATATGGTGCATAAACTTATTCCTGAATCTTCCTCTGGTAAATTTCCCCTCTGTTTGTCCATCAGTTATATTTTTCGCAAACCCTACTCGTCTCAGGGTATATCCGATCCATCGTATTCATCTTTTTATATGGTGTTCCATATGGTTCTTTTCTCTTCTGCTCTTCTGTACACTTCATTTTTTCCGTCTATTTTATCTTCAGCTCCAAAATTATGTAGATGTGCCGTTTTACAATCCCTGGAGCATGTATTAATACCAATTGACTCTATCATTCTGGAGTTTTAAGGGTGCTGGAAAAAAAACTATACGAGACTTCTAAAAGAGTCGGCATGAAAAGTCGTAAGCTATCATTAAAAGAAAAAAATAGATGAAGAAGTTGTCCCTTGCCTGATATTTTTTTCCTGTTCGCGAGATGCATGCAGGCACATGGGTGAAGAGGGAAAAAAATATTTGGTTGCCGTAAAATATTCATTCAGTACGGATTTCTCTTAGCATTTCCTCCCGTGTGAACGTGAGAGAAAGTGAAACACGTTGCCATGCCGAAGCAGACGTGACGTCTCGTGTGAAAATCACTTTCAGTGAATGAGACTTTCCCGCAAGAAGGCCGAGTCAGAAGGAAGATTTGTAGGGCAAGGAAATAAGAAGTAGTGGTTGTGAGAATCAAGTACATATTATATTAGTACTTTCATTACACTTATTACTATCAATGTAAATTAAGTAAGGTTGGTGAAAAAGCATATACTAGAGAGAGATAGGTTCCTGAAAGTGTAGAAAACCGAGAGAAGATTCTCTGCCATTCAAGAAAACCTACCTTAACTGCTGGAATACTTCTTTTTAATCAATGCATATTTAGTACTTCATATCCCTTTTAAAGGCATACTTGCATCCATTTTGTTTTTGTAATTTTACGTTCGTAGAGTAATAGTTCATGAGTTCCTCCGATAGAACATTCCATTCACAAATGCCTCTATTTTCATATAACTTTATGGTTATATGTGTCCCATGGCGTCATATTTATGCTTTATTTTACTCATTATGGTCATTTTTTTACTACAAATCTCTTCATACCTACATATCGGACCCTACAGATTGTTCATCTGTACTGATTTTGATATTTAGTATGTGACGTGATGTTAACATACGATTCGTAAGAAATACCAGCCCCTGCCATACCTAGCCTACAGCGTTGAGTATTTGTATTCAAGGAGATGCTCGACAGCTGATGTCATTTGCGCCACGGAGGAGAGATGGATAGATAGGTTAAGGGTTACCAAGGAACCGAAGGCAGGATGGAGGGAAACTCATCGTCTGCATCAGCCGGCTCTTACAAAAAGGCACCAAGGAAGTCCACAGTTAACGTCTCATCCAATGGAAGGAATACTACTCAAGTGAGGATCGGGAATACAATGTAAAATTCGATCCCAAACCCTGGTAACGGGACACCAGTGCTCTAAAAACTTCACAGACCCGATCTCATTTCTAGAAAAGACATATCTTGACGATGTAACCGGCGAAGAGTATGAGTGAAAGAAGAATTTTGCCCGTTCATTTGGATGAAAAGCAAGCACGATGCTAAGGGAAGGAAAGTAGACGGGAGAATACGTCCATGAAGGCTCGTGGTGGGAGAACAAGGAAAGAGAATGAGAAAAGGTGGCGAAAGAAGAAAAGGGGAGAAGGATGGAGAGTCAAGAAAATCACACGCTCATCCCTTCTGTATCCATATATACGAGCGTCATTTCACTTCATTGGCGGATTTCTTCATTCCCCCATACTTTTATGCGTCCCGGTCGGATATAAAAGTATTGAAATCTGGTCTCTGTTGCGGACGAGAGTTGGGGCGGGAGGGAATAAACGCCTCTGTTGGGGGGTCTTGAACGAGGGGATGCGGTAAAGGGTATGAGACCGTTGTTATCTAGAGTCGGTGGGGAAATAGAGGAGGAAGAGAACGAGATTGGGAGAGAATTTATTAGAAGGAGACGTTGGCCGAAGAATAACGAAGGAACGGACGGCGATTGGATTTAAACAAGGCCAGAAGATCGGATTGGTCCGTCGGCAGTTAACAAATAAATGATTCTAATCGGAATATGGATTGGTAGTCATGAGAATATTAATTATTCATTGACATTTGGGTAAGTTATATTTTATTTTAATAGTCATCTACGCAGATCTGACCAATGAGCTACAAAATGCTAAAGTTCATTGAAATATTTTATTATTTCCTAGCGTTTATAGAATTACTAAAGAAAGTAATCTATTTGTAAATACTCTTTGTCGTGAAGAAGTTTAAATTTGGCGTTACGAATCACTTAAGAATTAGTCTTTTTTAAATAAATAAATAAATTATTTAGTAGGGAGAGCTTTTTTGGGGTCAGTTAATGGAAAAGCTGAAATGACCAAACATATTTCCATATTTTATAGAATTTAAAGACTGAATGCGATATTTATTGAAGGGAAGGAAAGTAGACGGCAGTTGATGTAAAGCTTAAATGTAAATGAGGAAGCTAATACGTAATTCAAGCAATCAAGCAGTGATTTTTAAATTGATATTTATGCTAAAGTATCACATATTTTTGAAATATGTAAGTAGTATTTCATGATTTAGTTGTGAAAGAAGATAAATGAGAAATAAGATGGATTGTTTTGTATTTTTAATTGCATTATTAGTACCAGAAATTTTCCTGCATGGTCCATTGCTGAACAAAAATATTCTTTGGAGAATTTTAAAATTATAAAATATCTTTTGTGCTGGGTGCAAACCAAAATCACCTAGTTTACGCGCTATGCTTCTTTTACATTAATGTACAAAACTGCGTGAATGAGAACACAGTTTCAATCAACGTGAGTAAACTAAAATTGAATATCTCTGATACAAAAAATCCCTGATATCTGTAGACTCTAGGGGAAACAATGTTTTACTGAAGAAATTCAGTGCAACCGCTAGATTGTTTATTTCCACCAATTTTTGGATGCATTGCGAATTTTATCGCGTATTGGGTGAGTAAAATAACATCTTACAGAAATATTTAGCTACAACCGCGCGAAAGACAATATTTTGTGAGTACTAAATAAATTCTGATATTGAAAATTGGTTCTGTGAATAGCGTATGATCTCTTTTTGCCCAAATAAATCAATAGAAGTTCTGCGCAGTATTGTGTACCGCAGTTTTTCTCAATTTATTCTCATATAAGATAATGTGTCATGTGTTTGTGAAAATACCTCACCAATGCGTTCAAACGCAAAGTGATCGTATTTAGCTTATAAATTTTAGTTTATAGAGCAATTTTCTATTGTTTTTATAAATTATCATTATATGATACTCATGAATTAAAACCATCATATTTGTATGCAACGCACTGATAAGTTTGAAAGAGAATCCATAATTGCTTGTTAACATCCCTCATAAACCGCGCATATTGACGCATATCCTCTCTGCTCGCAATTTTGTACCTATTTGAGCGTGAGGTCCTTACTTTGGCATCATTTTGTCGCTCCGTTTCATTAAACATCAAAGAGAATGCAATACATTGCCATTTTCAAAGAAATGACAGCTCACCGGTTACGCCAGTCAGGTTGGTTTTTCGGGCTGATAGCTTCAATATTAATTCTTCGAAAAAGCGATTGATGTGAATATGCTATACTCATTCGGTACACGCTCTATTAAGATTCCTCTGTATTCGAACTATTTATCGGGAACCTAAGGCCATCGAATACGATATTAATGAGGTCATGATATTGTAGAACCTGGTACTGATAGGAATAGAGGAATACATATATATCCCATGAACTGTACCCCCGCTGACTGTTGAAAACATACGATAAACTTGAAGCTGAGAAAGAGAAAATTTGCGTAATATTAGAAATATCCTCAGAAGCCCATCCCAATGAACCTGTAGGTAGGCAAATATATTCTATCTAAATGCTTCTGTATGGATGTCTAAGATGAGTAGCAATATATGACACTGAATAAATCGTCTTCTTACTCATGTTTAGTTTTGTGTACTTCATTTCGATTACCGTTTAGTTTTTGTAAACGGGCTAATTTGTAGAACTTTGGGAAGAAATGTCAATTATCTGTAGTAGATAATGTGTCACCAAATTTCTTTCTTTTTTCTTAATTTTCTCAATGAAAATGGGGGTTTGATTGAGCAAGTTACTCTACTTCCTACTCCACTTTGCTACGCATATGATGATCACCTTTGACCTAATTATCTCCTTCATCAACTGATCTTTCTCCAGCGTTCTTCACCAGCTCACATTTTCTATCTTCAAATGTCAATAGCTTCTCATATTGGTGTCTTTTTCATAGGTTTTCATTGAATGGTTCTTTTTCCCACTCCTATTTTTCAATTTCCATAATTCTCTAAAACTACATCTTAAGCTGATTAATCTATTTCGTCGGTTGTAAATCCGATGACACATAAACTACCGCCACTCTCGTTGAGGATATGGACTTATTACATTCTAGTGAAGATGAATTATAGTGAGCTGTGCAGGAGAATTTTCTGGACGAAATAAGAAGAGGGAGATGATGTAAGAATTTTCAGGGGGATCTAATTGCGGATCTCCTATAGGAAGGAAAATGGAACGATACATCAGTAATTAGAAGGTTGAGATAAAAATTTTCCAAAAGTCTACCAATCTGCTGGTAGAATACTCAAATGGAAAAAAACTTATCACATTCGAAAACCTTTAATTACTCCCTCACTCGGAATCTTTGCCAATTTATCCAGTATGTAAGTTTTCCTCCACATCATTATCTTCAAAAACCATTTATAAGGCCTTGGAAGTATTTAAAATGGCAAAAAATATACATATTAGGTGGGTATTAGCAGATCCAGAGATCTCTAAAGTTGGCCAAAGGAAAGAAAAATTTTCCTGTTCAGGATTTGTGTCTTTTTAATCGAATTTCACGTAAAGAAGCTTTATTTTGCAGTAAAAATTTATATTTACACATTTGAAGGTGTGCCTAGTAACAATGGGTTGTATTAATAGTATTGTGAAACACGGCTATTGTGAATCAGTGTTATGACATTGCCATCGAAACGAGGCATATTGTACGTCGAAATATGTTGATGTGACGTTAGCATATGTATTGTCAAAAAGCGTACCAATCAGTAGGTAGAATACTTCAAAAAATCAATGGCTACAGAAGGATTGAAATAATGGAGGAGGGGGTGAACCAAATCCCCTGTCATGTGAGCGGGGAGGGGTGATTCGAGGAAGGGCTGATTTCGAGATGACTCACATTAGGGGAGAAGTGCGCAGATATGTCGGCGAGGGAGAAGGGAATAAAGAGCAGAAGAAGAAGAGGGAGAGTAATAGGGAAAAAAGAGCGGCTGGAGATAAAATGAGGAACCGAGCTCTCTCTTCTCCCCTGCTGGAATCTTTACGACCCGTCAGAAAAGGTACGTGACTCGTTGGTGAGTGCAGAAGTCCAGTAAAAGGACGAGGGGAGGGATTTCTGAGGCCAGAAAGAATAAAGATAGCTACTGCCATCTAAGAAACAAATAAGCAAAAAATTAGAACGAATGCCTTAAAATATGTAAGCATTGTATATCAACAGAAAGCATCGTCAATTGGCCACAAATGTGAACAGTAAGCTGAATGTGGAAGTCACAGTGAGAGGAGAGTAAAGAGAGAAAGTGGATTCCTATCTCGGAAGTACCATCGCGTAGGACGGAAGAAGTACAGCGGACATCAGGCGAAGAATTTTCCTGACTAAAAAAGCATTCACGGTTAAAAGACAATGTTTCGCTCAAAGAATATAGTACTATAAACTAGGAAACTGTAAGTGAAAACATTCGTGTGGAGAGTGGCACTCTATGGATCGGAAGCATGGATCATTGAAAAAACAGAACAAAACAGACTGGAAGCCTTCGAAACCTGGTGCTGAAGGAGGATGCTGAAGATAAAATGGAAGGACAAAATAAGAAATGATGCAATATGTAGAGAGTAGAGTGAACTTACGTATTCAGAAACTTGATCGTTTTTTTGTTTTACCGGTCTATTTGATCACCAGCATTCTCCTCCAACACCAGGTTTTGGAATCTTAAAGTGATTTCTAGTCTACTATTCTAATTAAAAATTTACTGTTACTTATTATTACCGTTAGATTGGTTAAACCTTCTCTTTACATACTTGCCTTTGAATATAACGACAGAATGTAAAGACGATGCTGACGGCTGTAAAGCAAGACTATCCACCAGCTGTTTAAAATTGAAGGCAATTAACTATTAAAACGCGTATTACTTACTTACAGCTATAGATTCCACTCGATTTAACCATACTTTTCACCATGAATTTGGATTATAATTAATTAAAATCACTATATACTTCATGTAAGGATAACGCATTATTATAATCATATATAGTAGCATGTGGAGCATGTCAAGGAGTGAGTGCCTGTCTAAGGAAGCGAAAATCGCCGTGTACTAAAGTGTACTCCTCCCCATTTTGTTGTATGGTAGTGAAACATGGGTTTGTCAGGATAGGCCTAAGAGTGGACTAAACGCCGTGGGTATGAGTTATCTGAGGAGTGTTTGCGGAAAAAGCAGGATGGATATGGTCAGGAATGAGTGGGTAATAAATTAATGTGGTTTAGATGCTCCAATAATGGACATATATGAAAGGAGTGTGCTTCGTTGGTTTGGCCACGTTGAGAGAATGGATGAAATTCGGATAAAGAAACGTATATAAGAGTAAAATGCATGTTACAAGAGGTAGAGGTAGGCCGAGAAAGTTGTGGTTGAATGTAGTCCAGGAAAGTCTTAGGAGGAGGAATATTAGGAGTCTTTAAAACAGGAGGGCGTGTGTGAAGCAGTGTATGGGGGTAAATGAGTAAAAAGAGGTTAACAAGGATAGGTCAGAATGGAGGAAACTATTGAAGCAGAGTTAGGTGTACAAATATGTTTGAAGCAGAGTTAGGTGTACAAATTTATGGGTGAAACGTTGTGACAGTGCCTACCTCGGAAGGGAACTACCCGGGAAATAAATTTTAAGTCTGATGTGAGTCTATGGGTGGGGAGATAGGGATGAAGAGATGGGATCGGATAGCCTTGGTGGGCATATTATGACACCGCAGTAATTTATTCTTAAGTATTTTAGCAAAGAAAATAAGAATACAATCCAGTGATGAAAGATAAGTTTGAGGAGTGATAGACCAATGGGGCAGGAATAGGTAAGATTTGGAAGAATAATGGAAGAAAAGAAAGGTGGACATGCTCGGGGGTCATTAATTTCGGTAAAACGATAGAGGAGGCCTGGGAGAGGCATTGCTTTAGACTTAATTATTTGTATTTGTGGGGAAAAATTCAATTTATTGTCTGTAAGAATACCAAGGTCCTTAGATGTTGAAACAGGTTTTCTCCTTCTTGTAGTCATCAATCCTTTGGTTTGAATATAGACCTCCATTCCCATCTATTCTGAGCTTTTATTTTCATTTATTTGTAGGATGTTGCCCCGGCATCCTTCCTCACTTACGCCAGATATTGTTTCCTTTTATAAAATACGTTTTAGCGAGTAGTTAATATAGATGGCGGACAGACAGCATCCACTTTACAGCTTCAAGGATCAGCCATCATAACAAGCGCCCTCTTCGTGTACCTCAATGGTCTGGCACGGAAGAGAAGGACTCGCAATGTTGTGTTTCAAAGGGAAACAATATGCGTCAAAACAAATAAACAGCGCACAATAATGCGTTAGGAATGTAGCCATCTACACTTCACCCAAGAGAGACGTCACTGGAGGGGGAGGAAAGGTACTGTCACTCGCGCCGTCCACATCCTCCGCAAACTTCTGGAGACGTCCGTGGGTCGACTTCTCACTTTTAGACGGCACTTAGGGTCCATTCCTCCCGGGCCCACTGCCAGGGAAATCCGAACGCGGCGACGAGAAATAATCCGCCGCGTCACCTCCAGAGAAAACACTGTAGACCGCGATTCCAGCTCACGTCATTTTTGAGGGCGAAAAAAGAAAATTAATAGAGTATAATACATGCATTTTATTTCTAATTTTACATATTAAATGCACGTAAATTTTAAATTAATATATATTGATCAATATATGCCGGTGTTCAAGCCAGTCGCTAATACGGCGGTGAAACACGTAGAAATTGTCACGAGAGAAATGAAAAAGCTAGATATCGTGAAACATGGAGAAAAATTAAACTTATAGTAAGGCCGCATGTCAAGGATCACTTAGTGCATAGCATATATCATTATTATTTTCATTTCATTTACTTTCTCTCATTTTAATGGATATATTACAATAATATTATAAAGAAATTGACGTACATAGCAAGTCTTATGTTTATTTTTTATTTATTTTCATATTTAATGGATGAATTATTATTAATTAATAAGTTGGAGTACAAATCAAGTCACATATTTATTTAGCATTCACTTCACTCATATTTTCTGTATATATACAATAGAATTAAAGATAATTTTAAGTAAATGCCTAAATAATGTGAAAAAAATCAAGGCTTAAGTGCAGTAAAATAATGTCCTTTTTGCATAACATCCGGTATCTATGTCTATCGTATGTTTAAAAACTTTTTTGAGGACTCATATGCAGTCATATCTTATATCCCTATACGAGGACATCAGGTCTCTCCTAGTTCCATCATATCCTCTAAAATTGCCATTTGATAAAGGAAGCCTGCTTTGCCCGGTGGTTATCGCAGTGACCCGGCGAGGGAAAACTCCGCGGTTCGATTCCCAGTCGATGCCAGTTTTATTCTCATGGCAATTTCAACGTAATGATCGATATGACAAACTTACCATAAAATTTTATTTGCGATATTTTGATCACATTCTCTTCAAAAGAGGTTAATGACTGTTAAATAGTATATACCTTCGTGTCTTGAACGTTGCCGTGGATGGTCTTTTTTCAACCCTTACAAAAATCTTTTCTGCCCATTGAAATGCAACGAACGCCATCTTACAGTAATGTATTAATTTTTGTTCCCCATTAGAAAAATGTATGCTTATTCTATACAATCCAAGGTCTTTAGTGACCCCATACACCGTTTTTTTATAATTGTTCTGCTGGTTAAGGTAGGCTTCACTGAATGGCACAGAATTTCCGCCCATTTCTACTTTTTCAGGGACCTGGCTACCTCTAGTATTTCCTTTTTCGCCTCAGCGTACGGTCTACCCTTCTTCTACTGTCCATCACACCTAATCACATTCTTCAGCAACCCTTCGGCGCTTATATCATCCTCCAGCCAGGTACTCTACCGATCTCGAATTTTATTCAAAAGTGTCCTTTCCTCGCCCACCATCTCAAGTACTTCCTCATTAGTCTTCCTCTCCGTCCACCTCACCTTCTCCATGCTTCTCCACACCCACATCTCAAATGCCTGCAGCATATTTTCATCCTCCTTTTTGAGGATTGCGGCATAAATAATGCTATATTTACTTCTTGCGTCCTACAGCTGCTGAGATGAAAGCGTAAAATTCTAATAATGTCTCCATTTTCAATAAGGAAGCATTTCGATCAAACTACCTTAATCTCACGTTCCCAGCCACTTCGTAGGGAATGGAATTATACCCTGATAAAGCCCACTTGTGCAAATTCTACCATGTTTCACTACCTACCATACACCCCTCAGAATAGACATGACTGACTCAGATGGACTGCCTGAGGCTGACTTTTCCCGTTAAACGTCGAGTGATTTTTCCTAACGTCGGATGAGTGTTTCTCTGAAGTGACTCACTCCGGTTTTTGGAACTGGAATACGTCCCGCAGAAAAACGCCGAAAGCGAGCGCCCGGATTTAATTGGCCCGCCTCTGTCGAATCCCACTTTGCGTGACCCATTTATTAACTCTCTACCCCCGAAGGCCCTCCTATTGAGAGCTCCGTCGCTTCTCCTTCCGCGAGAGTGTTCCATAAAAGGGGAATGAAATGTATGGACGCGCCTCAATTTAAAAAAAAAATCCCGATGTCTCTCGCCACCTCAAATCTCGTCGGCGACGCATTGGAAGTTAATGCGTGCAATTTGTAGCCAATCACCTCTCGTCTTTATTTCTGTTTATATAAAGGAAATTGTGTAATGGATATTAATGTATGCCATCGTTTATGGCTTGATGTGGCGAAACCGTTTCATGTCAACCGATAAAAGTGGCCGGCTTGGAACTTCAAAATTGTAAATAATTTGTGCCGTCGTACTATAAAAGCAAGCAATTGGGAAATTATTATAGATGTTTAAATTTCTATAGTAATTAACTACTTGACACAGTTGGGCTGGACGTTGATAAGTCTTGGGATGTGAATTAGGAAGAATGAAATCGATACTCGATCTTTGTCATAATTTTATTGAATTGTAATAATGCACAGAAGAATGTTAACTCCGTTAAAAGTCATAATAATGTTTCGATGGGAGTGCCATTCATCGCTCGTAGGGCATACCAAGAGTTGACGCCCTTGACAACGACAGAAGTTGAAAGTCAGTATCTCCGAGCGGGTATCGGTCACCTAATTTAGTTCTCCTGAATGGAGTCCTCGACTCCCGAGCCTCCCCTGTCTGACCGTATTTAGATGATTCAGCGTCATTAATTGTTTAAACATTATTCTCGTCATCCTCTTGTTAATCAATTAGGAGCGTGTCCTCTCACTGATTTCTCAAAAGGTGAATTGTACCTATCTATTCTATTTCCCTTCCTAATTAATATTATAACTACATATGTTTTTCCATTAATTGGTGAATCAACGGAGAAATATTATATATCGGTCTCATATAAAATGTCAAAATTGCGTCTTTTCAATAATTGCAAAATATAAGACATTCGTCGCCATTATTTCCGAGTTGTTTGACAAAGGAATGCCATTTTTCATGCGAAATGTTACATGTGTGTACTTCAAACAGACCTATAATTATAAAGGAGGACTTTCGAGGAAAAAATTATGAATCTCGTCAGAAATCATGCAATATGCTATGCATATTTCAACATTAACTACATAATAATAATAAAAACAATAAAAATTGATTTAAAAACCTCCAAAAGAGAGGCAACGTTCCACACACGTAATCCAAAGCGTTAAAATGGTCCAGCGCAGCAAATGAATGGAAAGCAGTGTCTTAGAAAGCAGATATTTTAATGATTTTGAAAAGTAACAAATTTGACTCGCTCGTCCATAGAGGATAAATTTGTTTTACAGCTGGTGATATTAAAAAATAACTTCAAATATGATCCCGATTATGATGGTGGAAAAATCATCTCTCTCTAGCCACCTCGATCCATTCGTCGCCCTGTTTTAGATTCTGCCAGCTTGTCCCTCACTCGACGTCCTTCCGTCGAGATTGGAGCCCGTGTGTGTCACCGCCGCTTCTACGAAAAGACTATTACGAACCACTCTTTCCCCTCTTCTCCTTCTGCTTCCTTATTTCCTTCCCTCAATCCTCCCATATAAACAACGCGGGACGACGCGACGCCAATTTCAACCGCCTCCGCCGCCGGACAATTTTGAAGTCGTCTCGAAATTCTGGTTTTCCGCTATTCCACTTTCTCCCCCCTCTCGCGGTTATTTTTATTCGTTTTTTTCCCCTCGGAACGATGATGCGGGGATGAGGAGCGGACGAGATGAGTGACGAACAGGAAGGTGGGAAGAAAGGTAAAAGAGATATCGGAGCGTAAGGTGGCTCTTACTTGACTATTTGAGTCAAGACCAACATTAATTTACATATTTTTGTTTATTCATTTTTTAAAATACTGCTTTAGCTGATGAATTGAGTTACGTATTGTAAACCAAAATTAAGTTTCAAAATATTTAGATTATTGTTACGAAGGCTTCTGCAGTTTTCTTGTTTATAGGTATTTTTCGGGCTCTCTCCGCGTTGAACCATTTCTATGGATGACCGTTTCGCCAGCATTCCAGTCGGCTTCATCAGGACCTGATCTCGAATCTTTTCTGATTTTCATGAACCTATGCACACGTGTACCTACTTGTAAATAATATGTATTGATAAAAGCGAAAAAATGCATGTTACTGACTTGGTTCCTTGGAAATTCAACGCTGTTGCTGTTTTAATACGGAGCTTAATAGCGTTTGACATATAATTCGGAATAATGTGATCATATATGGACGGATTTTCATGACATAGTAACATGCGTTTTAAATCATAAAAATAGTTCTTATTAAGCATAAAGGTATCATTCCGAATGAAAACGAATTATATATTAATGGTTTTTGCTTTAATTTACAATTCCGCGCCGCAAAACCAATTCATAACAATGCTTAAATTGAGACGAAATGTTTTTAATGCAATCCTTCCATCAATTATAGCTAAGCATGTATGGTTATTTCCATCGTATGAATTGGTGTACTTTAGTAAAGCGTGGTCTAAGAATTTTCTTTCTAATTGATTGAAAATTTATTACAATGATCACTTAATAACTCTGAATCAGCGCTCTTAAACTAAAATACTTAAAATAATTTTAACAGATTCAGGCAAGATATCGTGGAAGTCCGTCATATTGAAACAGAAATAACATTTGGGAATAGTGCAATTGTTGTTTCTGTTTTAATAAAATACTTATATTATTTATCGTATAAAATTGATCGTTAATTCACGGAAAAAACTATTTGACCCACGTTTGCATAGTCTAAAAGAATAAAATTATTGGCATACGATTCTCTTGGAGAATTTATTGTTTACGGTTTTTTATGGAAAAAGTATTCATAGCTGCAGGCAATAGTTTGGCCAGCTAATAGGAGTGGCTGTTGCTTTCGAGATTTCTTAGTCGGCCATCACGGGTAAACAGAAGGAGAGTAAGAGGGTGGACGGAATTACAGAGATTTTTCCCGAGCTATACACCCGACGAACTTGCTAATTGCGTCGGGACTGTAAAAAATAAGAGATATTTTCACCATGTAGAGGGTAAGATGATTCGCTTCAGATAGCTTCCACCGCTCCTCCCTCATCTGTTCTTTTCTCTCAAGTCTCATAAACCTCTTATAGTTCTCGCGTAGACCAGTTTCGCCTCGGAAGATAAATCAATCAGTTCAGGAAGCTATATATGTTCCTCTTAAGTATTGGTAACTCTTATCGCATCTCACTCGCTCGCAGTCTTCACGTCATCAAAGGTGACCTGATGTGTTGGCAAAATGGATGACGGCAAGGATAAATCAAGTGATTGCAATGATCGATTGTTTTCTTTCGATTGATTGATTACGTGATATTCTTTATCGAAAGTAACTCGGTTGGAGAAATTAACACTATTAGCCAGGCGTTATCTGTCAATCTTTATTTGCACCATTTGCAAGTCCAGGTTTTTCTTGAAATGCGAATTCAGTTATTTCTGAGGTAATGCCCAATTTCCATGGAGGTGACTGTAGATGCCCAGATATTTGTGTGACGACTTCAATTAAAATGCATGGACTTTGGGTGAACCGGGCTTTAAGTGTAGGCGAACTTGTGATGTGTATTTATTTTCCTACGTTTTAATGGTGAGGAAGACTGTTTGCGTTAATAGACGTCCCGTTAAGGTAGTACATTTATCTCACATATTTTTATTAGTAAATTGTACAGATAAAAGAGGAAAATTCTCATTTAATCGATTTGGTTTCTTGGCAATTTAATGCTATTTTGACAGGCAGTCTTATGGTACTTGACGGATATTTCGAAATCAGTCCGAATTTGAATCGAATTAATTCGATTCTATGCATACATATTTTCTCCAACACGCAAGATGATACATTCCTCATCATTATATGTTGGCTAACTAACATCAAGGTGCCATGCCGAGTTCAAAGCACTAGGGGATCGGGTTGGTGTGGTGGCTAGAGTACTTGCCTACCACACGGGCGGCCAGGGTTCAATTCCCTGCAGAGACGGATGTTTTTCAGAGGAACCCGATCCCAACTTGAGCGTCTTGTGTAGGGCACTTCAAGTCGAGTTCTCTGTCTGTCGGATCAGACATTAAGCCGTGGTCCCCTTGAAACCTTTCGTTAAGAGCAGGCTAATGCCGACGCCGGGTTTCTATCCACCCCTCCTCCCTAACCTATCCTCTATGGCGCAAAGGACCTTAGCCGTCGGTCGCCTCCCCAAATGTCCAATCAAATCAAAACACTAACTTTCATACGATTTTCGCTTGAATTTTTAGTTCTGTCCCGTGAATCTAAGTCATAGTATAGCTTTAAGTGAAAGGAAATTTTAAAAATATAACTCCTGCATCATTTATATTTCAACATGCATAATTATTTAACCGTTTAAAGAGATGTAAATTTAGTGTGGTGTATTCCAAGAATAAGTTCCCGACGTTCTATAAAAGTTATTGAAGTATGTCCATCGTGACCCACGATTACGGCTCCAAACACCTTAAATAAAACTTAGAGCCGAGATATGGTCAGTTTTATCACTTACACGAGAGAATTGACTGCAAAATAATACATTTACTTTCAAGAGTTTACTTTAAAAACTTACAAGAGACTGACATGCGATGCCCAATTGTTATCGGGAGTTCTTAAATTATTTCACATGTATATATTCATTTTCACCCTGTCAATCCCTCAATTCCTTTCCCTCCGCATGACTTGCATTTCAACGCCCTCGGTCTTTATGGGCGATGGTAGGGTGGTGCATAAGTGTTGATGAAGTTTTTTCTGAAATCTATTTACACTCATACCATCAAGTTATTCCCTTTCGACACAATCGCAGAATTAAATTTATCGGTGATTGACCTGTGTAGCTGACTCTACTTTAATAATTTTTCCCTATACTTCCCTATCTCTGCACATCTCCTACGTTTCATATGCTCAGAATGGCTGTATACCCGACTTCTGTTCTTAAGATTCATCTACATTTTTCTCTATATTTTACCTTAAAAGCCACCTCAAGGGTGTTTTGCAGGGTATCGGTATCACCAGCATACATTACAATGTACAATTACGTTTCACCAACATGAACTACACTATAAGCATGCTATCAATGCTACCGAAACTGGTAGTAATCAATACATATTGTAACTTCGTAAACATTAACAAGATTCATGCACGGGTCATGTAAAACTTGATGTTAGTACTGCGAGGAAAATTAAGAAACAAGCATTAGGGAGCAAGTCAACTAATCCCAAAAGAGAACACCATCTGTAGAATAACCTACTTCTCAGTCTCATTGGCAGTCATTATGGCGTATCGATTGCAAGGAAAAAATGTTTAAACGTCTATTTTCCTAATTTTACTCCCATGTTCTGACCTACCAAATACTCATCCAACCTCTCTGAAGAGTATATTTTGCCACATTCATCAATGGCTAATCTGAGTAAAATCTCACAATAAAATCGTGTAATGTATGAAAAAGAAATGTATTTTTCTAATAGCATTAATTAACTAATTATAATATAACGAGAGTCTGAAAATTTTACATTAGCAGCTTGAAAACTACACTATACTACACTGGTTCTTATTGCAAACATAATCCCGCTCAAATGAATTCGTTTTATTTACCATGGTGTACGTGACTCTTTCGAAGTTGAGTCCATCGACAGTTTCTTCTGCTCCCGCAGCTTTCGGAGAGCTCATGAGCGGGAAAGAAAACTCGAATCGGTCGATACGATGATGAATTGCCTCGGACGAAATTGACATTCATTACAGCCTGAGGGGAAAAAATTGAGGGAAAAAGTTGGAAAGCGAACGGCGGCAAAGAGGGGATAATTACGGACAGTCGACCTCTTTGCCCAAATGCAGAGCCTCCCTCTCGCATGTCAACCGTTGAGTCACTTGGGTTTGTTTGCAATTTTCTCTTTACCCACAGACGAGAGTCATGCCCTGCGTTCGTTTGATGAAATAAGGTTCGCCCTACTAATACTACTTAAAACCGTCGCAATGAGGACGGCTAACTAACAAATCCACCTGGGATTAATGGCGCACAAGAGTTGAATTTTTTTACGGAAACCTAGATGTATATATTCTTTCCTTTGAAACGAGCTGAATATAAGGGTATGAACTATTCTTATCATACATTTCACATTGCTTTATATACAGAGATAGGGAAATATTTTTCTTCTTCCCTCTTTGATTGAACAATGCGATAAAAAGTTAACAAGTATCTAAGTTTGCTGGCTATTGTTCGTTTCCTCAAAACTGTTTTAAAGCTACTCCCTTCTCAATTGAACGAAGAATTTATAAATATGCTAAACATCATCCCCACCTTTAGAGATAATTACGGCATTTTAAGGTGAGAACGCTAAATAGTTTCTTTTTTACATGACTATTTTTGGTACCATAATTTGATGAGCTTTCATGAATTGACATGATTTTAGATAATTATTACCGTTTGATGACGTAATGCCCTCTCCATGGTCTACATCAATGGTCACGAGAGATGACGCGTAAATCCGCTCAGCCACGTGATACTTAGCCCATCGCTCAGTTTAAGAGGCGTTTCTGTCGGGCTCTAGTTTCTAATTCCACACGTTGAATAAAAAAATTAAAACACGTTGAAAAAAAATGAATAAACAGGATTTATAATTAAGGACTAGGGAGTTGTAATTTGATTAGCATTTCAGGCATTAGTAAAATACAAATAAAAAGCAGCACGCTTCGTTAAGAACTGCCATGAACATACGTATAGTGTCTCACAACTTTTAGAGGGATTAAGATGGGAGCGCCTAGAGACTCGGAGGCTACACGCTAGGCTTAGCTTGCTGGGGAAATTCTGAACTGGCGTGTTTCAGAGCGACACAGAGAAAATTATCATGACGCCTCACTACATTTCTAGGCCTGACAGAAGCGATAAGATAAGAGAGATACACTGTCGAACAGATAGGTACAAAAACTCGTTCTTTCCACGCACAATAAGTGCCCACAATAGAAAATGGGCTCCTATAATACACGTCTCCATTTCTTTTCCTAAAACCTTATCCCTTACATCTTTACACGGCTGGTGACCTAACACACTCGGGCACACGCCCATGCGGCGGATCGCGTGGTAGTTTATAGATGTAGATGAATGGCTGATGGAAGAGAAAAAATGGGACTCTGGATAAGGTTCAAGACTGTCGAAATGTGATAGCATCAACCTCGAATCATGAGGTATGAAATGATATAGGTATCATTAAACTAACAGGAAGTTGACATGCTGAAAGTAGCGTTAATGATTGAATGAAGGTATTAATACGCTTGGGAGTCATGATGCTGGTCCACCAGGATTTGTAATGGATATTGATCCCGTCGTAAATTTTGCTTTTTGAAATAAGTAAGCCTTTAAAACGGTTGAAATTTTAATATGGTTTGTCTCATTTTCGAATGGCATTTTATGGTTTTTAGCAGCAGTATCTCCGTCTCTGGGAATTTTAAGCAGCCAATGCCATGTTAAGTAATACTATCTCACGTTTTCACTGAAATAGTTACATTTTACGAGGATTTTCGATGTGCTACATATTTTTTAGTCTTTTTCTTGTAACAAAAAGCGCGGAAATCCGTCATGAAATAAAAATTTTGAAGAGGAAAATCGCCAACTAATTACTTTAATCTGGAATATTCCCTCCGCATCAAGCTTAAAATGATGAAATACCTCATATATTTCTATATATGTAGCATTTGGCAAATGCTTCATATACATATGTCCATATGCTGAACCAACAATTTATCCGAAAGTCGAGAAGACCGGCAATGACAACAGTTGTGCTCTGTCATAATCACTCTCCACCCGTTCAATCTATTGTTTTTTATCGCATGTCATGTCATCGTTTGAATTCATCTGAGCCTGCCTCCGATGAGTCAAATTGCTCTTAATCGGGGTCAAATGGTACTTAGTGGTATTACAAACAGGGTGGCACCACGCAGTTCTAAAATATCCCGCACTCGGATCACGCGAGGGAAATCGGAAAGGGGGGTGTTAGTTCTTTTGTTTTTTTTATATTAATGGCAAACTCGGGTATCGTACACATGGCCCTTCATTTACCGCATGCATGCTCTTCTCTCGGTGACCCGATAATTCGCCGTTGGAAGAATTTGGCGTTCCGAACGACACGCGCGAATTATTTATTGGATTGAAGCGCGATATGCAATCATTCCTATTTCCCTCGCGGCTGTTCGGGAAAATTTTTTATAGAGTAGAATATTTTTTTTCGGTTTTTGAAATAATTTTTAATCAATTTACCGGAAACTCTGTTATTCTAACCTAAAGGTGTCACAACGCAATATTAAATACCACTGAAATTAACTCCGTGATCGACGTGAGGGATAAACTAAGTTCTAAAAATCAGTTTGATAACTTTTTTTTATCATTTTGTCCATGAGGCGACTATTTGCTCGATGAATCATGAATAATGTCTGCGTTTATTGCATCAGTGCGGCCAAGCAAATTTAAAATAATATCTTTCATGGATTTATCATTAAACTCACTCATCGCTTATGAACCCGATGGAAATAGGAATAAAGAGAATCAACATTTTGAAAGGGATGTGTAGGAGAATGACGTATTTCAAACTGAAGAATGAAATCATTTATGCAGAATTGGGGAGTGCGCTTGCATAACGATTAGTATTAAGTAATTTTTAAGAATGGTTTTTTTTTGTACCATATGGTGAGATAAAGAATTTTGGTGAAAGGCAGGCAAATTTTAAAACAACCTCAATCAATAGATCACTTCTGGAACAAAAACATATTTTTTTACTGATGTTTCAATCTCGATGAAATGAAAGCAGCCGATGCCAAGAAGTTTATCTACTCGCGCTGATTTTTATCTATGATTTTGATTAGGACAAAGAAGTTAGGAAAAAGATTGGAGATATCGTGAGTATTTTTTAAATTTTCGTAGAAGTCGATCATTTGTTGAGATTATTACACCTACCACGGAATAACTCGAAAAGTATAAGGGGACATTCTCTTCACTAAGGTTAATTATGACAATACAAGCTATGTTTCAAAACTCAGAGTTTTTTATTGGTACAGCTAGTTTCAACGCTTCGGCATCATCATCAGGTAGCGTTTTCAGTAGCAGTTGTGTAGGAACTAGTTGTAGTTTAGAAACTAGAGATAACTAGTTTAAACCTTACTGCATCTTCATCAGGTAGCGTTAGCTTTGAAACTAGTTGTATCAATAAAAAACTCTGTTGATTGAAACATGGTTGGTATTGTCATCATTAATTTAATAATAGACTTCCATAATGTTACGCCTGAAAGGATTGAATTCTTCACTAAGTTTATAACAAGACCTGAGTGCGCCAAGAGCACTTGAGACCCTGCCCAGAATGATTTAATTCGTAAAATATTCAAAATACAATGAAAACCTGAAACACAGCTTATGGAAGGGTTATGTTGGGACACGATAGAAACTCGGAAGCTGCACGCCAGGCTAAGATAACTTTTTAAAGTCGGAGTTGAAGTTGAACAGGAAACATATTATTTTGACCCCGCGCTATCATCAGGGGGGGGGGTTTCAGCTTCCGAAGCTTCGGAAGCTGAAACCCCCCTGATGATGGAGGACAAGTCGTTCTCCGAAAAGTTGGGCCCCATGAACCTGCTCACCCGGTGGAAAACCCGAGAAACCTTTATTCATCAGATACGCCGGGAAAACCTGAGATCCTTCAGCGTAACTTTCTTGGTTCGTTTTTTGTCTTCAATCACAAAGAATAAATTTGAGCGTCTATTTAAGATGAGATGAAAACGTGTAAATTAAAAAATGCAAACGCATTCCCACGTACCGCCATTTTATTAGCATTTTAAAAATATATACATATATAAAAGGTAAAAGGTAGGTTTTTTTTAAGTCAGAGAAAATCCTCCCGGCTTTCGACACTTTCAAGGTTGTCTCTATCTCTAGTATTTCTTTATCAGCTTAAAGCCGTGAAATATTTTTGGACGGCCCTTGTTAGCATGAACGTAACATCGAATCAGACGTAAAATGGAATTTGACGTAACATTGAAACGTTCGTAAATTGAACCGACGTAAATAAAAAAATGACGCAAATCGAGGATTTACTGTACGTAAAACTCAAGAGGGGGAGAGATGCGAGGACGAGTCTGAACGATGAATTACCAACGGAATGGGGAGAGGAGGGGAGTGAATCGAAGCAGTTTAGGGAGGGAAGGAAGAGTTGATGTTGTCATTTGGTTGGTTTTTCGGAAAGGTTTGTGGGAAAGGAGGAGGGTTGGGGGTTGGACGGGAATGGGTGGAATGAAGTTTTGGGAAGACGGGAGGGTGGGAGTAGGTTTGTATCTCTAGGAAAGGGGAGGGCAGACATCACCCTCCCTGAAGGAACAACGGCGATGTTGAAGCGATGGCGGTGGGGAAAGAGAGGGGGGCGGAATGAGATGGGAGTGGGGGAGTTGGTGGTCGCTCGCGTATAATGGTGGTGGGGTGGCAGAGGGAGGGAGGAAGGAAGACCGGGAGCTTGTTCCAAGCTGACTCAACTCCCTCTCGACGTCTTCGGCCCACGCACGGCGTTCCCTCCCTCTCCTCCCTTCGCCTCTTTCCCATCCTCTTTCCACCCTTTCGCTTCTAGTCCCATCTTCCACTTTGCATCTCTTACACCCAACCCTATTTCCTTCCTCCCTCTTTACGCCTCCCTTTTCTTTTTCTCCGGTTGGTTAAAGATGATTGATCCATTTATTTCTTATGTACAGATTTGCGTGAAACTTGACGATAGACTCATTATCGATATGTATAGATAAAAGCAAAAATAATTGCACGTTACTGATTTATTTTCTTGGCTATTTAAAGCTATTTTAACATGTAGTATTCTGTTTCTGACGTAGGTTTTCGCGGCGATCAGGTTCATACTTCGGCAGATTTCCAGGTTTCGCCCGCAATGGTATCATTCTTCATGGCGACGTTTCACCTACTATGCAGTAGGCGTCTTCAGGCCAGGCTGAAGTTTTCCACGTTAGCCTGGCGTTGAGGCCTACGGCATAGCCGGTGAAACGTCGCCTACTATGCAGTAGGCGTCTTCAGGCCAGGCTGAAGTTTTCCACGTTAGCCTGGCGTTGACGCCTACGGCATAGCCGGTGAAACGTCGCCTACTATGCAGTAGGCGTCTTCAGGCCAGGCTGAAGTTTCCCACGTTAGCCTGGCGTTGACGCCTACGGTATAGCCGGTGAAACGTCGCCATGAAGAATTTACATCTACTCATTACGCTACAAGCCACCACCAGGGGGTTTGAGGGGGTGACTTATCACCAACATTACAACAGTGAAGAAATTTACTTTCATCAACAAGCACCACACTATCGGTATACTACAAATGCTACAGGAACTACAAAAATAATCTTTAATATAACTATGACAACGTGACGCAAGAGTCATGCAGGGAACATGCAAAACATGATGATAGCATTACTCGGCAGATTTAGAAGCATGCGTTAGTGTGCATATGAATAAATCAGCTATACTACCTGTCAACTGACCTACTGCAAAGTCTTAAAGCAGCCATTACGGTCTCTTATCGATCGCGGGAAATACGATATTTTGAACCTTTCTGTTCTACAATCTGTTTCCCTTATTTTATTCTTATGATCTGATCTACCGTAGCATTATGGAGTTTGTAATGTATTGAAAACGTCGTCGGAAAATAAATCGGTGTTGAATTTATTTTAAAGATTCAGTCTAATTTTCAATCGACAGTCTGAAAATTATTCCCATCCAAGTTGTTGTAAGAGGTCAGTAACACTAACGAGACTATTATAACGGTCTTTCACTTATCTTGCTGATCTTTTCTGTACGTGTTCTAACTCTGTTTTTAAGCCCACCTCATGAGGATCCCAAACAGTGGCAGCGTGTTCTAATTGGGGTCTGACAAGGGAGAAGGAGCTAATTTCTCTAACTTTATCAATATAGTTAGTACAGATAAAGACAAAAAAATGCATGTTAACGATTTAGTTGCTTGGCTATTAAATGCTATTTTTACGTGAATTATTCTGGTTCTTGACGAATTTTTCGATAAAATGTACAGATTTTTTATCCTAAACACGAAATAATACGTTTTTCGTTCTAATAATGGTGACTAACAAATAATAAGTTATCATGCTGTGTAAAAACTCACGTATGATAATCAGTTCTCAAATGTTCCTTCAGGTGGTGTCTTTTAGTGACGGTTTTTCCTCTCATCTTTCTATTTATCACCAATAGACACCTCGCGGAGGAACACCCGAGAGCTGACTATCAAATAACTGAACACCGAGGAAACATTTCTACCAAAAAAACCTATTTAAATTTGATTTTAGCTTAAATTTTGAATTTCTCACGGTAAACCCACGTCATAACAATGTTTTAAATTAGACCAAAATTTCTCGCATCTTTTATACCACGACATGCACGGTGATATCCACCGTCCCTAGAAAGAGATGTACTTGAGTGCAAAATGGTCCAAGTATTTTATCAATTTACTTCAAAGATAAGTTCAATATGGACTCAATGATTCACGATTACCTCCCTAGTCACAGTATTTCAATCATAGGATTGGTATACTGCAGCCCTCCGCCCTTCCCTCTCTGATGCAAGTTCTCTTGCCTCCTGGTATCTCTTCATATGTACTCTCCTCTTTATGTGGTCCATAAACTTATTCCTGGGTCTTCCGATGGTGACTTTTCTCCCTATTTTGCCTTTAACTATGATCTACACATACCCATTGTATCTCAGGGTGTGTCCAATCCATCTTGTTCTTCTTTTCTGTGTGGTGTTCCAAATGGACCTTTCCTCTTCTATTCCTCTGTACACTTCATAATTTCTTGTTTTGTCCGTCCATTTTATCTTCAGCACTCTCCCCCAGCACCGGGTTTCGAAGGCGTCTCATCTTTTCTGACCAGCTTTTCCAATGATCCATGCTTCCGATCCATAGAGTGCAACCTTCAAAGTCACATTAATAATGATAGTAAGTCGGCTGTAGCGAGGTTATCAATCAGTAAAGGATGGGATCTGATGACGGGAACCTTAGAGGAGGACATGAAGAAGAGGCTGGTGAAGAGGTAGACACGTAGTGTAGCGGTTTACGGATTAGGAACTCTGAGAAAGGAGGACAATAGTTTGCTTCAGGTGTTCCAGATGTGGGTATGAAGGAGAATGGAGAAGGAGTGATGGACGGAAAGGTAGAAAAACGAGGTAGTACTTGGTATGGTTGGCGAGGAAAGGAAACAGGGTGACATCAGGTGGTGGCAGGGTAGGCGAATGGACTGGGTAGTGAGGGGTAATAGGTTGCTCAAGTTCATGATAGGGGCAAGCGAAGTAGGGGAAGAAAGTGGTTATTTTGGTGGAATGACGAGTTTTAGGGCGTACGCGGAGAAGAAGAATAAAACACTGCTTGTAAATATAGGCCAGCACGTATAAAGATCTGAAATATTATCTCTGACTTTCAATAAAACGTACTGTTAACCAAATGATTACTTCAATGTGAAATTGGGACATGGTTCTGAATACAAAGCCCCTATTGTGGGGGGAAAGGTGGAGAGAAACCCTGCGTCGATATTAGCCTACTCTTATCGTGTTCCTTAGCACTGATCTACGAGGATAGTTAACTTATCATACAAAAAAACTCTTCAACTAGTTTTCAGGAAGCCTTCTAGGTCCTAGATCCCCGTTTTACAGGTTTCACCAATCATGATATGTCACAGCTTCTCGATGAAAGCAACATTTATATGATTCTAACTCCTCTACCGCATTGGAAGTTGTTTTCAATACCTGGAAAAAAATCACCATGGTTTCTATTCCTGTTTTCGGCGCAGAAAATTCAATTCGACGCATATATCCAATTCAGTGGACTTTCTTGAAAGGTAAGATGTAGACAACAGTGAATTTGGTTTGATTTTAGGTCCTAAAATGAGTGTCGTGTGTGTGAGTAGAACGGCCTACACTGACTGCCTTTTCACCCCTTTCTGCTTTGGAGTCTCATCTTCCATGTGCTTTTCTCATTCTTCCTCGTTCCTGCACTCTTCTCTCTATTTCTTCTTCCCTTCCCTGCCTCCCTTTTTGCCAGCTGAGAGCACTCCTGTTCCGATGCCAAACCCCAGCCACCCACGCACTCCGTCGCCACGGCCACGTGCGCCAAAGGAAACTTCCCCGACCTCTCTTTTCCTTCCCCTTTTACTCCCGCTTTTATGACCTCGTCCCTCCCCTCCCAACCACCCTCCCCGTTCCCATCACCCCCCGTTCCCCTACTCTACCCCGCGTTCTCCTGATCCTCCAACCAAATTAAGGCCTGCGCGATGTTTTTCCGTATCGACTCCGTGAGTTCCGAGATGCTCGCGGTGAATAGAATCGCGCGACGCCAGGCCTTGAGCATGGTAGTTGGCAAAATATCATTTCACTCGTTAATTAATCCATGATTTGGCCTCATTTTAAAGATAAATATCTCGCCCTTCCCAAGGTACCACAATATAACATCCTGCACTCATTTTCTCCCGTTTTAATCAAGTGTTAATTAACCCACGCAAGGAGGTGTTTTATTTCGCTGCACACATGCATATAAAATCAGCCTAGTTGCTACTTAGATGGTTTATTTGAGGATGTTATTTTTTGCCAAAAACTTGCCGAAAATTTTGCGAATGGAGACCTCACATTCTTGGAAGAGTTTTATAAATTAGAAGGATGACTCTGTTTTTATTTCCATCAATCAGTTTATTTGACAATGTACGGCAAAGATTAAATAGCTATATTTCTATTCCTGAAGAAGTCACTCAGACGTTGAATCGTTTGTCACAATTCAGTGATCAGTACAAAGTTTTAATATTGTAGTAAATATCTTTAATGTTTTTTTAGTCCACTTTTGTCAGGACTGATAACATTTTTATATAAGTGCCTCACCACAGTTTCAGTCTCAACGGCACCTAAAGGTAGTTTCAGTGAATTATCATTTAACCGATAATTAAATGAATTTCTTCTCATTTTAAAGAAACATATATCTCACCCATCCAAAGTTAACAAAATATCAGCCCCTTACCGAACTAAATTCCGATTTTGACCAAAAATGCTAGCCCTTTTACGTGGAAAATAGTACGTGTATATACTCCGGAGAGACATTATTTTAAAAATGAGAATTTTTAACACTTAGATCTAGTAAAAAGTTAAAGTTTTTAGTTTTTATATTTTCTCGACTATTTTTGAAAGTGAATCATAGTGTAGCACAGGAATTTTTTAGGATCGCAACAAACCTTCCGCTGTAAAGGAGTTTTTAACGTAAAATGCAAAGAAATGAGTCGAGTTGAAACTAACATTGATATGTCTTCGATTATTTAGAATTTCATTCATAATAAATTATACCTTTTCACCATTAATATTGAAATTTTTTAAACATTCTATCTTGGGAATTTCATCAAATTTTTCTCGTGGCGATTTCATTGTATTTCACATGTTATGTTGGAATATTTTCAGAAATTCTGATAATGAAGATAAGTTTACATGAGATGCGCACATAATTCTAGCTCTGGCGGCGTTTTGTTTTTCTTAAGTTTTACGAAATGATATTCACTATCTCTTACGAGGTTTACATTTCCACCGTTGGAAAATTTGAAAATAGGTGTGTCAATGATCATTGTATAAAAACAGTGAAACTCTTGTGCAGATGAGCTTAGTGGTCCCCCTCATTTTGTCACCATGTGGTTTTTTGTATGCTCGTTATGCCCATTTTGACCTAATAGGAGTAAATTAGAGTTTTTCGACGGTAGGGAAATAAAATGTCAGACTTGCAATCCGCCCCATGATTTTGCGCGCCCCCCTTAATTTTTTTTTGCTAACCATCGGTCGGTGGCATAATCCTCACCTATTGTCCCACCTCATCCTCCTCATAATGGCGTACGACTTATTGATCGCGTGTCAAAGGGTCGTCAAAAACCAATTGTATTCGCTCCCTGAAACGAATTTTAAGTCCGGCTTAACCGCGCTCGAAATCCCCGTCCGAAAGCGAACAATGCCTTAGATGTTAATCTGGTGATATTGGTGGCGCTTCAACTGGGGAATGAATCCCGCTCTGATTTATAGTCTCACCTTTGTGCTTTATGCCGAACGGGGATCGCGAGTGAGTTTAACATCCGTCACTAAGCTACCGAATTGTCGCACACGACCGATTCTTGTTTGAGCTAATTGTGTCCCAATTATTTTATGAGCATTTAATTGCCACGCCCATCAATTAAACACAGTTACTCCTCAAAATTGACGACCACAGGCGTCACTTCGTAGGAGGACTTAACATTGTTATTCAAATTGGTAAAAATACATTGTACTTTTTTGAGAAAATATTTCACTACACGACCAATTCTTGTTCGAGCTTATTTTATTCCGATTATATGATGAGCATTTAATTTCCACGCCCATGAGTTAAACAGATTCAGTCCTAAACGTGACGAAATGAGGCGGTGGGAGGCGACGGGGTGGGACGACATCAGGTCACCTCGAAGTAGAACAACATTATTACTCATATTGGAAAGAATACATTGTACTTTTTTACGAAAATATGTTATTACATGACTGATTCCTGTTTGAGCTTATTGTATCCCAATTATGAGCATTTAATACCCACGGCCATCAGTTAAACAGGTTTAGTCCGAAACTTGACGATATTAGGCGTGACTTCTTTGGAGAACTTAACTTTAGTATCATTATTGGATAGAATACATTGTACTTTTCCACTAAAATATGTAATTAGTACGACGCATTTTACTTATTTACCCTGGTAAAAAAGATTTAACCACAAAAACTAATAAAATAAAAAGAAAAACCGCACGCTTCGAAATAATTCTGCGAGAGAACATATGTTTCGCAACTTTTACATGGAATGATTTGGGAGCCCCCACAATCTCGGAGGCTACAATCTAGACTTAGCTTGCTTGAGAAATTCAGAACTGCTGTGTTTCAGAGCGACACAGAGCTTATTAATGTGACGATCCACTACATCTCTAGATCTGACAGAAGTGATATAATAAGAGAGATGTATAGCCAAATAGATAGATACAAAAACTCATTCTTTTCGCGCACAATAATCGACCACAATGAAAACAGAGCTCCATTAAATACACTCCCAGTTTACAGGTCACCATTTCACCTCCAAAATCATTATCCCTAACATCTTTACACGGCTGGTGTCCTAACATCCCATGCCATACGCCCATGCGGCGGATTGCAATGTAGTATATAGATTGTACATATTGTTTATTTGTACAAAACCATTGTACCTAACTATTCTCTAAACGTTTTAAACGCGTCGAACAAATTATTATTTGTATATAAGAGAAAAGTATTCAATTCAATGTGGGTAAACATTAATTTCATTGAATGTTGTCAGAGCGAGTATTAGAATTGCATTCCATCATATTTAATCCCATATTTTACCTTTTCTTATCCTGTTTGAAGACAAAAAACAACCTATCATCGCGCTGAGACTGGAAAAGTAGAACGGATGCGTTCAGTCTATTTAAGTGTACAGATAATATTTACCCTATGGGGTAAATGAAAATATTTTCCTGAAATTTTCATCCAATGAATTTAACTCACAGAAAGATCTTTATTAGCAGATAAATAGTTACAATCTACTAGCCTGTAATGTACAGCATTAGGCACGAATCATTATTTTAATCACCAAATACGAATGTCTATTCTGCATTACATCGAAATATAAACCTTTAAAAGCTACCATTTACCTTGGACACATAAGTTAAATTTTATGCTTGATATATGGGAGGACTTTCGTAAAATTCTGATTCTCATACAAAGTAATAATTTTTATTTGGGTGTAATTGTGACATAATAATAGATGGATAGAGAAGTATCCTGTGGAACTGAAGATCGAAAATAAACAATTCCTCCTGTGAATATTTGAATGAGTGACTCGATTTTAGTTTTTATTGACAAGAACATAATTAATGAAGTGGCTTTATTATCCTTCATAAATTCCACATAAATTACAAATAAAATCCGGTGAATGTGCCACATCAAAACCGGGGCCGTCTCAAATAAAATTTATGTGGAACAACAAAGTTACCTCATACGGTGTATCGAAAATTCCATGCAGTCACGCCTGAGTCAATTAAGTACAGGAAGAGCATAGGTAGTGGATTTTAATTTTTGCAAAAGGCGTAATTTTAAGTGAAAATTCCCTTAATATTTCCGTGAAAAAACTGATTCCGGTTATACGTATTGTAACCTCACCCGGTCACGTTTTTCTTTCCTATTGAAACCAATTCGATCAACCTTCGCAATTACCCAAACATTTTTTTTAATTTTATTTATACAACAGCAATATTTTTATAAATGGAGGTTATTGTTTTTCTTGGCTTTATTATCCTTAAAGTTAGACTTATCAGACGCTGGGGCTTCTCGTCTCTCTTATGTGGCTGCGGGCATGGTTTCGCGGTCTTCCTCCTTCCTTATTTCCAGAATTCTCGGCCGTACGGTTTCTATCTTGGGTTTCCTTCCCGATTCCTTCCTGGCCTCTTTATAAATCCCTGATTTCTCTTTCGTCACCTCTATGCCGCTTTTTATCCGCTCCCTGCCGTTTTTATTCTCCGACTTTCGAACTTTTTCCCCACTTCGCGTCCTTTAGATCTTTACTCCTCCACTTATCTCTGCTGAATCCTCACTGTTCACACTCTAGGCGTCCCCCGTTTCTTATTGTTACCTGTTTATTATTTTTGCGTCGTCCTGAACTCCCCGATGTAAATATTGATTTATATTTGGCGTCCCTAGTTATCTATTTTTATGTGCTGTTTTATTATGATTTATGGCTATTAATTTGAATTGCGAGTTTATTTTCGAATTTATTTATGGTAGTATTTTATTTGATTATAATATACAGGTTTATTCTGTTTTTGAGTGGTTGTCTCTTTTTCATGTGTCCATGGGTAACAATTGAGAATCGTGATTAATGTCGAAGATAATCTAGGAGGGAAATATTCTAAATAGGCTAGTAGCGTAGAAATATTAATAAAGGGAGAATAAATATTCAGGGGTTGAGAAGAACGGAATAATGGTGGAAATGGGGATTAGCATGGATGAAATTATGAAAAATAATGAGGGAGTATAACATTAAGGAGAATGAAAGAGAGGATTTGTATTTATCTGTTGGTCGAAAGGCTTAGGGGACCACGATGAGAGGAGACAGTTTTTCAGTCTGGGATAGAGGAAGTACAATTGATATCACGATGAAAGTCACCTCTTAGAGGATCATAAGAAGCTGTATACTACGGCCGAAAATGCTTCCCCAAGCGACCACGCGCTTTCATATAACAGCTCCGTCGTGTTATTTAAAGCAAATCAAATTGCGCAGGCCTCAAGAATTAGGAACATTACTTACAAAAAGTACCATAGCTTTCCCTGTTTGCTTTCGATATAACTATTTCGACCACAGGAGAAGCGTTAATTACGATAAATATCATCTTCTAACTCGCTATTTGTGACTTTAAAAATATCTGAGCGAGACAGGAAGATATTCTGATAATATGAATTAACTTTTCGTCCCATCCATTCCATTTCTTTTTATCTATTTCCCCTCCTCTTTGTATGGCTGGCGTCTTAAAGCCAGTTTTACACGGGCCACGAAATTGCACAATTTTCAGAGATTTTCTCATTCGGGAAAGCAGTTAAGGCCGCTTTACACGGTACATTTTATTGTACAAACAAATGCATCATATATTGTACCAGAAAATTAATGGAATTAGATTATATTCTATTTTTCGTTCAGTCATTCAGACAATCATAAAATTTGCCGTTCTACATGGTACAATTTCCTTAATATCATATTTTTTTAAATAATCCTAATTTTTTAATAATTTATTTTTATTTACAAAATAGTTTACATGCTGTAATTTCTCTTTGGATGGGTTACAAAAATATTTAAACTAACAAAGGAATATTTATGCTTCTACTTCTGGTCATTAATCATTCATAAATATAATAATCACAAATTAATTTATATATTTACCTTTAAACAAAAAATTACTTTTTATATAATAATATAATAATTTAATTCCTTTCCAGGAATTACAGAGTGGTATTCAATAGATAACCCCTAAGGATAATCCTGTTTTGGGGCTACTGACAAATAAACCATGCAAAAAGCGATAGCAACAAACAAAAATTATTTTAAATTCTTGGTATAACGTTTGACAAAACAGTGAAGAAACGAATACAAATATATAATAAAAAGACTCAGAGATATACAAAATTATATAGTGGTTACAAAAAAGAGACACATAAATACATGATAGATAGGGCTCGGGAAAAGAAATAATGAAAGATACATTCGTTTGTACAATAAAATGCACGATCTAAAGCGGCCTGTAGAGCAGTGGCTATTTTGCCATCTTCCGTTCATGCATTCTCATATGTGTTCTTACAATTCACCGCTTAAAACTACGCAATTTGAGATGCACGTCCGTAAATAAGTCAGATTGTGCAAGTGCGTGTCCCGTGTGAAACGGGCTTAAAACCCTCTGCCACGCAACCCCTATTAATTCGTGACCTCTTAAATGCCAGGTCGCAATTTTAAAAAATCCTGTCCTGCGTGTTCGGTGACTTAAAAACAATGGAATAAACGGCCGACCAAGAGAAATGTTTCATCTGTTGCGTCGATCTCCCTTCCACTCCGCCGCAACTGCCGTGTTTAAACGTCACTTGGCTCGAATCTCGTTCAAACCACCCTGGAATATTTCCACCAAGCGGTTGGGGCGGTCGATATCCACCGGCGGATCTCTCCCGAATTAAATCCCTTCTTCTCATGTCTTATCTGACTCCGGGGCCGGATTATTAATAAACGCCCCCTCGGCCACTTTGCCCGGCATCAATCGCCTTAGCCAGCCCTTCGACCTTTTCCTCCACTTCCGCGCCCCCTGGTTATGACGTCGTCCGCTTTGGAAAGGGCGAGACTCGATGCAAAGATATTCCACCGAGCGTCACTCAAAATGTTCCTCCCTCCACGCCGGCCGTTAATACCGGTTTTATCGTATGGGATCCACAATCTTTCTATTCTCGAGCAGTTTATCCCAAACTTTTTCATGAGACTCGCATGTTTCATCATACTGCCACGGTATGAAGGTGGAACAAACAAGGACAACCACGATGTTTCTAATAATTTTATTAATTGATGTCTATAATCAATTTTTCAAACGGTGATTGGGGTTGTGAAAACTTAATTTAATATAAGTCAATGTCCAGGAGGTAATAGGGAGATGCTTTTATTGGAGAAAAATGCTAACTGATTCAGTTAGTTTTGTTGTAATTTTATGGAGGAACTTCACATATAGATTGAAAGATCTCCCAATTTCTATTTAGCCTCGGATATTTTTTTATTTTTCTACCGGTAAAAGGTAGGTTTTTTTGGATGTCAGAGAATCATCTCCCGGTTCTCTACACTTTCCAAGTTCTATCTAATTACATTTCCTTTTTCGCCTCAGCATACGATCTACTCTTCTTCATCTCCTCCATAAAACCTATTCTCTTTCTTCCGCTTCCCCGCTTGTCCTACATCCCTCCCTCTAACAAACTCTTCAGCGACTCATTGCCCCTCATATCCTCCAGCTGAGCCGTCTACACTAGCATCCCGGATTTCATTAAGAAGTTTTCTGTTGCTTCGGCCCCTGAGGAACTTTATGTAAGGCTTATTCCGATCATTTTTTTAAGTATTCCATCAGTAGGAAGAATTATTCATTAAATGTCAATGAATTTATCGGTTTTCTACACTTTCAGAGTCCGATATATCTCTAGTGTTTCCTATATCTCCTCAGTATATGATCCACCCTTCTTCATCCATCTCATAAAACCTATTCTCTTTCTTCTCCTTCCTCGCTTGCCCAGCATCCTTCCCTTTATTACATTCATGATTATTGCATCCTCCGGCCACCTACCCTGCCTATCCTGGATTTCATTCAGAGGTTTCCTATCCTCGCCCACAATCTCAAGCACTTCCTCATTAGTCTTCCTCTACGTCCACCTCACCTTCTCCCTCCTTCTCCACACCCACTTCTCAAATGCCTGCAGCCTCCGAAGAGCTACATAAGTAAATTTAATCCACGAGTTAGATCCTGAAACCTTTGAATAATGAACATTGATGCAGTTTACACAACTTGATCGGGATCATGACAAAACTACTGCGCTCAAGCACAATATTTCTAAAGCTTCGTAGTCTTGGTACATAACATGAGGCAGAATATATTTCAGCGATGCATTGGCTGAGAAAATGCGAATCCCGCCATACTAAGCACTTCCACGTAAGTCTTCTTTTCCGTCCCCCACATCTTCCCCATACTTCCCCACACCCGCCTCTCTAATTCCTGTTGACTTTTCTCTTCCTCCTTTCTGAGGATCTACGTTTCCTCTTAAGTTGAAAAAATATACACTGTCTAACTCAGACTCAAAGTCACATGTTTATTTTGCATAGAGACAACATAGCTACTGTCAACAATATTAGACTTTTACTCAGATCTTTTTTATTCTGTAAACATTATTAACTGCCTCCAGGCGTTAGGCTAATGACTGTGAAATGACCAACTCAAAACGAGTGCAAATAAAATTTATATATTAACCGTTACATGGTGTCATTTTGACGAGTTATCGGCTATTGAAGAAATAATGCTCGATTACACTCGGTGAGAAAAACGTTGGGCGTGATACGAAATCGGATTTTACATTTACGACTCACTGCAAAGAATCACAAGTTCCATCTACCGTTCATCTGGAGTTAAATCATTCGGTGGCGATAGACTAAACTTCTGTGACATTGACATCGATCACCACCATGGTATGAAGCTCCCAATGGTATTTTTAACTCCTAAAGCAATTCTGGGCGGGATGGAAATATCCAGAAATCGTGACACAGTGATGTAGGGCGGTCGGATTATAAACTGCGCCCCTGACCTTCACAGAGAGATGTGTTCCAGTGACCGAGGGACGAGACTTGGGTGCTTGGATTCGGTGATGCGCACATTTGCGTAAAACTTTTCAGAAGTGTATTCACTTGTAATATGTACAAATAATAGCGGATAAACTTTGATGTCACCGATTAGATTTTTTGGTAAATTAATGCTATTTAAACACGTAGCCAAATGGCACATGTCATATATTTTTAAATAATTCCGCGAAATAAATACAGATTTTTTCCTAATCTAGAAAAACATATCTTATATTATTTTATAATGATGGCCATTACATGTCAAGGTAACATACCGAATAAACACATGTATTAAAAAGAGAGTTTTGCTTAAATTCCGGATTCCGCGCCATAAAACCTCCTCCTAACTATGCTTTTGATACATTTCCGAACAGATAGGTACAAAAACTCGCGCACAATAAGCAACCACAATAAAAACTGAGCTCCACTAATTACACTCCTATAAAATGCGTCGCCATTAAACCTCCAAAAACCTTATCCCTTACCTCTTTACAGGGCTGGTGTCCTAATACTCCACGCCACACGTTTATTTGGCAGCTCCTGGATAGCATTTAGATGTAAATGAAGATTTTTTTTTCGGCTTGCTAGAAAAGTTATAAAAATGTACACTCAACGCCTCACAATTCGTGCTCCAACCACCTGAGAATTCGTCGATAGAACACACTTCTCTCTCTCTCCTCCCACCATTTCATAATCCTCAAAAACATCCTGTGGGTGTATCTGTGCACCATCTGCCCTAAAATTTGCGTCGTAGGACGTATTGAATCGCGAACAATTTTTTCATTGCAAATGTCAGTTTTAAGGATCGGCTCTTCATTGTCTTCAGAATTGTTGCACAACTACCAAAGAGAAGCGCGAACGGAGACCTGACAACATTTATTGGAGGAGATCATGGCACACAGCGGAAAAAATTATTTAGTCACCGCAATATTTATTTACCGTGGTTTTGAATGAATAAATCAATGTTGCCCTCAATTACAATACTAAGTCCAAACGATGAATCTTGAGGGACGCCTGTCCATAAAAGTTTTATTTGACATTCGGTTGAAACTGTGGCTTCTTCAGATCAAAAACTTCGTTTTTTTGTTTTTTCTTACAGCGGTATACTAATACATTCAGAGATATCTCAACTTTCCATTACCGAGTGGATTTAAGTTTTCTTCCTGCCATCCGTCTCCCGCAAATGTCATGTTAAATTTTAATGTACAGAAATACCAGTAACACTCAAACACTCGTGTCTTTCCTGAATTTCATAACTTGTAGATTCAGCACTCTACGCAGTCATATTTATGAGTGCAGGATGAAAAACCCATTTTTGTGGCTATTCCTTGGGACAAAACCAGTGCACATGTTCCGATAGTAAAACCCGGACTTCTCAATTACTGATCCGGTGTTATTTGCCATCTAGATCACATAAATTTTATACGACTAGTGTGGACATCGCTGAAGACGAGTTTTGGGAGGATTATGCACACCATAGTATATTTTAGCTTAGAAATATACGACGGGACGGGAGTTTGATTACACAAAAATGTCCCTTAGGAACATAAAGGGTTACATGTCTTTTAAAATGCTTCCATCAGGGTTGAAAATGTCATAAATAGTCGAAATCATGGTCAGTTTACATTAAAAAAGAGGGGACATTTCTATGTGTTATTTTATTCTTACCATCATGGATATAGAATATTTCCGCAGAGTAACGCCTGAAACTCTTTCATTCGTCTTTTAGTAACTTTATGTAGAAAAACTAAGACATTCTTGTTATTAACAATGCTAAGCAAATTCTCACCAAGTGAAATCTGAGACAACGGAGACAGACTACCTTAACCGGTAGATCAACTAACGATGCACTTCCTTAACTACCATTGGTCCCGCGTCACAGTTCTATTACGCTTACCACTCCGCCGTTGTCTCGACACCCCCTTTCGAGAGAGAGCCGAAAGGTCTTCGACTCCGTGCTTCCTTCTTGGAAAGTCGATAATCTCCGCCCACCCTCACCTAGCCGAGTACCTCGTGTCTCGTGAATGAAAAGGGGGTGGCGCGAAGGGACCCCCGACGGGAATCCAGGGGGTGGGGAAGGGGTATCTTGCTGTATGGGAGAGTTGAATCGAAGTAATGGAACGGGGGAAGGAAAGGAAGGTTGCGTCTTGACGGTAGCATGAATAAAGGTCAAGAAAACGCTAGGATTCATGGCGGATAGGACTTTAGGTTCAGGTGATTTAGACACCAGTTCTGTGAGACGGTTTAGACAGAATAAATAAAGAGAATGATATTTTTTTTCTTCTGGGACAAGATTGACCCTTAGGAACATGGATGGTTTTACATCTTTTATAATCAGACGGAGTGTTTATCAGAAAGATTATAAATGTATAAAAATGTCACATAATGCAGCAGAATTTTGAACTTACATAAATAAATATTTCAAAATATGGTAAAAAAAAGTTATGAAAATACATATCAAGTACCAGAGCAGCTATATTTGAAAAATATCATTCGTCGCAGAAAGTATCTGCAGATTTAATGAAGTAACGTTTATATGACAAAACAAGACTGTGTAACAAGTAAAGGATGCCCATCAGGTATCAGTAATAGTAACCTCATAGAAATATATCAAATGTTTTATTACGTAACACATTATTTAATTTACATGAAGTTATATTTCAAGATATTCTTTTTTTTAATTTCTTTGCGTTCTCAAATTTTTATACGTTTTCCAGCAAGTGATTCCATGCCTCTCAGGAGGTGGCATGAAAAGGATTAGCGGAAACATATGTTCTATCAGGTGCTATATGGTTTAGGAGCCGAGTAAGACCCATGTCCGGCGACACAAGTTCCGCAGTAACGCAGCCAGGATCAATTGGGTCTGTGCTCCGCCCCCCTCCCCCACCCCCCCCCAAGAAGTTCATTTTCTTTCATAGCACAGGTGGAGGAATTCAAATTCGTTTTTTTTCTGAGAATGTTGATCTCACGCATACTTCAGATTCAGTAACTTTTGACATAAATATGTATGGAATTTTTGACCCCACAAAAAACTTGTTTTGTATAATTTTAGAAATTTGCAAAGTTAAAAACTTTCGTAATTGACTTAGCACCTAGCTTTGAAATTTAACCATTGATTCCCTTAGCAAAACTCCCTTAAGGTAGATTGCATGGACTTATGTTGATGTATATTATCTGGGCAAAAAAATTTGCTCTAGTTTCCAGACTTATGTTAAGTCCCCTACTTCCTTCGCTTATTCTGTATAGTCTTAGCTATGTCACTGAAGTTCCGTTTCTTTGAATGAAGTCGTATCGGGTATGGCACCGGGTTAAGCTGTCTTTAGCCAACGTTTCGATGAGCAGCTTGCTCATCTTCCTTAGGGTAAAAGTTAGTGCCAATTTTTGTTTTCACCTGGTAATTTGTTTTTAATCTGGGGAAAAGAGGGGAGCGTTGTTCAGTGCCTTGTCCTTCAACCTGAGATGGCGAGAAAGAAAATCAACCTAAATTTTCTCAGGACACGCTCGTCAGTCGATCAGGCGATTGCCTGACGGCCCACCGCATAAGAAGAGTGAGCTTAACCCTGATCCGAAATCAAATCCAAAACACATAGCGATAGGCTCTGATTGCTAAAATTGTCGTTAGATCATACTTGCCTCCTAGTTTCCATGAATTCTGTGGGAAGATTACGCTAAGGAAATGGAAAGGTATTACCGCGTGTAATAGAAAAGTAGTGAAGCGCGTTTAAGATAATTTAGAAAATAAAAATAGTCGTGAGGAATTCCCACGAAATAAGCCAAAGTGGGAGTATTTGTCTATTTATGCATTGTTCTTAGAGGGGAGCTAATTAAGCAGTGTTGTCAGAGATTGAGATAAATAAATGATAAATATTATTTATTTTCATTTTTTGCTTTGTTTTGTTTCGCCATTGTTATGGTTTATTATTTTACTTTATTTTGTGTTTTATTTTAATATCATTTTATTTTATTTCATTTGATTTCATTTTAATTTATCTCATTTTGATTAATTTAATTTTGATTTAAAATTATAGAAATAAGCCTGACACCACAATACATCTACATTTTAATCTGAATTCAGCATATACTTCTAAATACTGCATTACTAGTTACTGTTATGGTAGAATAAAATATACGGAATAAAAAGAATGCGGAATACTGAATAAAAATAATGGGGAGAGGAAAACCTTGAATGACACCAAAGTGCCTTTAAGCAAAGTTCTTTTTTAAGTTATTTTCACTTATATTGGGTAGAAAGAAGAAACCTTTGTATCTATCAGTTCGCCAGTGTGTTTCATTTACTTTTGTCCCTTCCATCAGTTTTCGAAATAATACCGTGGGGTCAAAATAATATCAATTATTGGCTTATTTTTGGGTTTGGGTAAAATGTATAACGTTATTTTTCCTTTTTCGACGTTTCAGAATGTAATTCATTTCATCTAGGGTTAGAAAGTTTTTTAATATCTGGAGTCCATATATGCGTGACTTGTGTGTAACCTACATGAAGAGGGACTAAAGAAATCAATTGAGAAGGCACAAAGAAAGGAACCAAGTACGCACTGGGGATTAATAAGAGGACTGAGAGTGTCACTAAATGCTATAAGTGCTAGGATGGGACTCTCTAGATCGGAGAGGAAATATATATCACTGTTATAGGAGGAAGTATATATCACTATATTCACTGTCCCGCACACTTGAGGGGGAGAAAGCATGGGGGAACTGCGACAGAAGGTCAAATACCCGAACTGCGTTGGTAGAAATGATCACCAATACAAGGTGAAACGACGGTCACATAGTACCAATGCAAAAAAAGTTTTTAATCCTCAACAGGACGATTGTAGAATGGAATAGTCTTCCTGAAAAACTGTTTGAGCCCTTTTCTGGCAATATAAATGTTTTCGAGAATAGGTGCAGAATATTTATTGGGGACGATTGATTCATTCCTAATTTAAATTTTTTCTATTCATATCTGATTTTATATTTTATTTTTGGTGATTTGTTTAGCGTCTGCTGTAAATTATTTTACTGGTACGATCTGGAAAATATCCCACTTATAACTCTTTTGGTTAGTATGATAGTTATTAGGAGCATTGAGACGAAATTATATCCTCCGTAACGTACTGAAAACGGCGGGATCTGATTTATTCAAGTATCTTTGAGAGATATTAGAATGATGTAACGTCCTTTTTTCTTTAATTTCATTTTTTTCTTTTTTTTCGAGGTTATAAGTAGTATTATCTCTGCCTGAACTTTTCTTTTCGAGGCTATGAGTAGCATGACGATGCTTCATTTATATTTGCGTGTCGCGGTCAGCGGATGCCATTATCTACGTTCCTGGACAGGCAATGGCGGGAGCTTCAGCAGCGTGAGAATTCGGGGATAACGTGCTAACAAGGCTTTGATGACGTGAGTGCTGCCGTGACCATTTCCGTGGATTGGATGCTCGCGAGTCCGTGGGTGGTTTAAGATTTGCGGCGGGTAATTGCGAGAATGTTCACGACCTTGCGAGCGCTATGCAAAGAAGGGTCGTAAGCCACGGAATCAAAACAAGTCACCACCAGCTTCCATTAGTGACTGGGCCAGCCAGTCGGACCCGCGTGGACCCCCGGAAAAGGAGGCATATTTATGCAGCGCAATCGGCCGCTCTACTTAGACAACCACCACTGCAATTTCCTTATTTTCCTTCCTCGCACGCAAATGGAAATTGCGCTGCCGTTTTCATTTCCTGGAATCAGGGGCAGTTGAATAATATGGAACTGCCTCGTGACCCCGTTGAATGCACGGGAAAACAAGGTTCCCTCCGGGTAACGGCCCTTTAATAATCACGTAAACGTATGAAATCGTGAATTTCCTCCATGAAATGTTCGTGCAATCGCATATGACTATGAGTTCCCTCTACGTGAATTGGTGCTTGAAAAGGCTTGCCGACCAATTCTTTGTTTAACTTGTGCATTGGGCTGGGAGAAGATGAGTATCTCTATCTATCGGCACGGGCAAATATTTATTTTGTTCTTCGTGTCGTAAATAAAGGGCACGTAAAGAATGCAATTTACCTTTACACCATATTATTTTTATCTCTCAATCATTCATAATGAACAAGGACTGGCGAAGAATTGCATTAAAGATGGAAGCATTTAAGAATTGATGGGATTTACCATGAAATAATAAATTTGACTTGACCGGGATTTCGAACCCGGATCTCCCAATTGCCGGTCAGGTGTGTTAGCCATCCACTTTACCAAGTCATTTTCCTGCAAGGCGCATTTTGAGGGGGTTTTATTGTAAGCACGACTATCGTCCCATGTGCTACAATATAGACTTGAAGCATGAACATCTCCTTCGCATAAACCTCCCACGAAATTCGCTTTGAAGGAAGATGGCTAGATGGTGTAACTTGCTTTTGCGTTATATAATGACCTTTTTTGAATATGCTAATGAATGTAATGTAATATGGTGTTGTTTTCAAATAAAAACATTGGAATAACACACCTGATCGCCAATTGGGGGATCCAGTTTTGAATCCCGATCAACTCAAGATATTTTCATGGCAAATTTCAACGTTTTGGTGTACATGCATCCCTGCGAGTGACTTCGTACCACATAATTTTTTAATGTAATGATTGGAAAAAAGTGATGGGAATTGAAGAGGTGTGAATCCTTGAGCAAAGGCGCTCAGGAAATAATAATTGAAATAAATATAGAGCTGGGTACATGGTAAATGGTTGACCGGTACTTGAGTGGAAATGTATTCTGGGTGTTTTTATGAAACAGGTGAAGCATCTTCGAGAGACATTTGGCTAATTTCGGTTAGTTAATCTATGAAAATCGGTAATGCAGCAACTCAGGCATTCTGTTGAGAATGGAGTAAATGCAATGAACGAAAAGGACGGCAAACGAGGAAGAACTTAGCATAGAGGGTGAGGAGAGGACTCTTCTGGAGGAAATTTGGAGGAGACAGAGGTTGTAAAAGACTTTGAGAGGCGAGGGAATGCCGAATGACATGATTAAGGGATGATATTGGGTATTTGGGGTGGGAGAAGAAATAAAATAGGTTTAGTGAACGGGGCAAAGAAGGGTAGAGCGTATGCTGAGATAAAGAGAGAAATTGCACATGGAGGCATGGGCGGTTTGAGATTAAGTATTAGTGCTGGTATTTCAATTTTCATTTGAACCTACCTTTACCTGTAAATATCCTCTAATAGTAACAGTAACAGATCGGATAAAAAGGCCATGGACAGAAGGAAGAAATATCAATAGTCATAGACATAACCTATCCTAGTTCAATAGATTTAGGAAAAAATATTCCGTCAAAATACATATGTGATTGAAACATAATGAAGAAGTTAAAGAATTTTGTATAAGAAATTATGTAATAATATTACCAATATTAATATCATTCACAGGACTTATACGAAAAATTCTCCATTGCAAGTTGGAAAAATTATAATTACCTAACTACTCATTCATTGCAAAATTATATCTTTATTAAAACGCAGTTATTGCAATTCATAGTCTGTCAGCTGTTTGGACAAGAAATTTCATAAATTAATAAATACAGCTAAATAAATACAGCAGAGTAAATAAATTACAGCTTTTTTGAGGAGAAATAACTGAGCTGTAGGTAATTTTGAGCTGTAGGATTCCGAGAAACACTAAAGCCGGCCCTGGTGGAAACGGGGAAAAGTCCTCGTCTGCTAACCTGAGCGTCATAGGTTCGAATCCCGCATGCGTGGAATTATCACCACTCAGAGTATGGGTGATTAAGGAGGGTAGGGATAGTTAAGATAAATTAAATAAAATGTATATATAGTAAAAAGAAGATGGGGAAGATAATAATTATTATAAAACCCTGCAGAAGATGAGCTCTTTAAGGGTAGTTAGGTGTTTTTTTAGTCCAGTTCCTATCCTATTTCTTTCGTGACGTAGATATACTTGCAAAATATTACCCATGGTAATTCTGCTGAAAGGGACTTGAACTCATAAAAGTCGTTCCTACCTACGCTTGTAAGCCCCAAGTTCCTGGTGCCGAGTGCGCATAGCGTACTTCATTTTTTTGAAAGTATGCCAATCCTCCGGTGCCCCTTCTCCCTCCACACTCTTGACTAAAATGGCGTACTCATGCATTGAAACTCTTCAATCCCTCGGAAAGATTGCCAGGTTTGTTTATTTTCACTTGGCGAAGGCAGGATTTCGGGATATTATCCCAATGGCGTGACATCACTGAGCCGGGGAAATCCCAAAAAATGTGCGAATACTTTATTTGGCAAACTTGACTAACTCCCCCTGTAGATATTGTGTTCGAAACTTCTTGGAATGATTTTGAGCGCGTAACTTACGGGTCACGTAGTACAATCATGAAGGGATCGAGATTTCGAAGCATTTATAATATACAAGAAGCATACGGGATAATCTGCTGGGGAGGTTCCCCTTAAAAATTCGCTCAATCCGCTGCTGATTCTCCAAAAAGGAATAGTGAGACTGATTGCTAGAAAGTGTCAATTTGAGCCGTCCTTCCCCATATTTGTGGATTTACAGTTACTACCTTTTCGTCATCGTTACGTTAATAAAGTACTTAAATTGTTCTACCTCAGAAGTGGTAGTAAACCTAAGGTAGAGCCAAAAGCTAATATTTACAATCTAAGATCTATAACAATGCATATTTTTCCCAAGCCCAATTTTTCACTGTTTAAACGTTCATTTCTCCATATGGGGCCAATATTATTTCTTAGTTTGTCAGATGACATTGGAGGTACAATTAGGTTTTGAGTTTTAATATCATTTTTGAACTGAGTAAAAAGATTTTTATTTGATGTAGAAACTATAGATGTGTTTTTTATCAATAATAATGTTTGCATTTACTATGAACTGTATGTACGACAGGTTGAGATTTAACAAATATTGTTATCTTTTTCATGTATATATTTCTGTTACGTATCTGGTCTCAGTTTTTTTCATTTCTCTACTATTCTAAATTAAATTTGTTCGTGAGGTATCCAAAATACTGGCAATGCTAAAAAGGATTCTTAATTTATCCTTTTTTATTTGTAATGTAAAGTGTGCATGTAAGGTTCATGCAATTTACTGGATAAATAAATTATTATTATTCCTGCCACTGGTTAATATCTTACACACTCCTCCCGATCGAGTTTCACTCACGTTTTATCTCTTGTCGTTGGTTGTTGTACCACGTGACTGCTTAGTTATGCGCAATGAATGATAGCGTATAAGTAACTAAGGAGTCACGTGGTACTACAACGAACAGTCGAGGATTTTTGTGAGTTTTCCCCCGCGGATGGATAACTTATGTACCTGATATGTTGTTTATTTGGTCTCAACTATTATGATATTCAAGACACTTCCCATTCTTTTTATTCCAATTCTCCCCATTTCATTACACGGCTCGTGTCCCGACACTACCAACCAAATAGCCCAACAGTGACTAGTAACACAGTATTTAGGTGTAGAAGTTGAATTTTGATTTATATGTAGGTATATTGAAGGGGCAAGCTAATTTTTATTATCCTTACTAATATATATAAAAATGTACTGGTGTTTGTCTGTTGCTCCATCACACAATAACTACTTGACCGATTGAGCTTAAATTCAGCATGAAGTTAGAAAATATGTTTGGTTGTAATGTAGACTATATGAAAAAGCCCTCAGGGCACTCAAACCCCCCCCTGCTAAGTCTCTAATTCTTTTAATTGATTTCCTATTGCCCTTCGTATTTGTCTGAAAATCAAGTTTTTACCTGAAAAATCTCACATTTATGTTTGAAATCAACCATAGTACATTTCTTGACATTAGAGATTTGATTTTTTAAGTATATTTACGTCTCTAGCGTTTAAATATTACGTTTTCCTGCAGGCCCATGGTAGCACGTAGAAATAAAATATGTATAAGAAGTGCCCCATGATAGATTGCTTCGGGGGTTAATCGATGAATTAAATGCATATTTACAACAAATATACTCTGCAATGTCTATTCTCAAAGTAGCTCCTATAGGAGCACCGCATGTTTATGAGAGAGCATCTACGTAGTAAACGCTACTCACAAAGGAAATTTAATAGACTATTTACTCAATAAAATATGCAAGAAAACTAACGTGCAGCGAATAGTAATGGTAATAATGCCTCTGTTCGCGTTGAATTTCAATGGATACCATCCGCTAGCTGTTAATCAAATATCAATGAATTAAAATAAGATAAAAATCAATAAAATAAAATAAAACAAATATATTGGCATTGGATATTCTTGCTTTAAGTCCGCGGTATTCAAATACACCAGCAACATGCCCGCGAGTGAAACGCAATCGGGAGGAGAACGTGAGATTTTTGTTCGAGTGATTTGAATGCACATCAATGTCAAACCCTTCGTCATTGCACCGCGTGACTCCTTAGTTACGTGTTCGGAATTATTATCGAGTGGTATCAAATACAACCCTCCCTGGGCGTGTTTATATCCGGACTCTCGCCGCTGTGATCCATTTCCTCGGGATTCCACTCATATTATGTTTTCGGTTTCGCAGTCTCGTAAACATGGAGCTAATTCAAGTCCGAATGATACACGAATAATTTGGAAGAGACGCCTCGTTTGCTCGAGAGGCGTAGAAAATATTTCTCTCGCTCATTTAAGCGCTTCCTAGAAACTTCTCCGCGTTCCTTGTGGAAGAATCATGACACGACGGAAGGACGTCAACTTTTTTCTCCGCGGAATCTGATGCGGCCCTTACTTAAAAGAAGGAGAGCGGTTTTTAATTTTTAGAGCTCTCGTATCCCGATATAGCCGCTGAATGAAAACATATTTTGTGTCTGCTTGATGAAATATATGAGTCACCGATGAGGATATAGTGAAAGCCTCCGTGGAGTGGTCTTGGTATCTGATGGCTTTTGGGGTAGCTTCCGCGTTCTGTCATTTTTGTAGACAGTTTCGCGAGTGTTCCAGCAATTAGAAGCTATTCTAGCTTCTTCAGTTCTGAAGTGTTATTGATGCTATTTGGCTGCTATTTATAACACGATGATCGGTCATTCCCTGTTTACATTACTAGCTTTCAACTCGGGTTAACTCTAACCCTAGTAAAAGTTCGCCGTGTAAGCGCAGGTTGGCGCTAAACGTAGTCATCTTTTTAACCACGCTGGAGTTGCTAGGGTTAGCGCTGGTTACCAATATTTTTAACGCGTGTAAACACAGGTTAGATATAATAGTAGCAAAGTGATTCAGTCCACATGTAGCTTCTATTTGAGGCGTACAATATATTACGAGAGTTTATTTTGTTATATTTCGTATCCATGAGTCAGTGTCAAGCTGCTTGATGTATTTAAATGCACGAGTAAATGATAAACCGTATATCAAGTTCAAAATTTACCTTAAAAGTGAAATCAAGGACGGTCATGAGCAGAACTTGGAAGAAAAAGTCATTTATTTCGCTGCACATATTGAGGCAAGGACTCGAAATGGAAATAATTTGTAATTCTTGCATGTCAAGATAGCATCTTGAATTGTTTTTATCTATCATAAATGAGTTCAAACATAATAATAACGTAACATTCTCGAGGTATCTCAATGGTAAAGTATAGCAGAGTGACATGTCGTTCTATTAAAGAAATTTATTCTCTCCATTTTCACCTTTCGATGCATGAATTAATGTTTAGACATGAAATGATAAGTGTATAGTTAATTTCTAATGAATGAGAAGTCTAACCGTGCGAAACATTTACATATTCAATCCTCTTTCTCGCCCATACAAGTTCCGTGAATATAGCCCACAGTCCAGGAAATAAATGAAAAGCGACTTGCGATGTTTGTTGGGTTGTGGGCTACATCACCTTCTTGACTCTCCACCAGAGGCCACCAGCATGTTAACTAAGCTTAAATAATGCCCTGTAAAGGCAAGTTAGTTAAGCCGCCACGAAAAACTATCATTTTAACCCTAGTAATGTAAATGGGGCATCCAGGGCGATTCTCTCCTGCCTTTTTTTACGATATAGACTTCAATCGGAGAGGAGATTATGCGCTAATTCGTGGTCACAACATTTCCCAATCTCTTTGCTAGCTCCGCTCACTCTCAGGGCGATTTATTTTTCCTTGGTGAATTTATTTACAAAAAGGGTTGAAAACTCTCCGAATGTAAATATTCGAAGAGAAAGGCCTCTTTCAAAGGCTTGAATCATTGCGTGTTTACGTGTTCTCATATTGACTCTCTGCTGCTCTTGCCTGGCATGTTTATAGCTGGCATTGTGCTGTTGCTTTTCTCCATTTTTTTATTAATCCCTAGAGCATAATCAATGGAAAAAGGCACCCATTACAGTGATGATGGTGTTTCGGTCAGAATCCAGCGGAAGAAAAACACTTCCCGAGGAGTAATAATTGGGACTCCTTGGATAAATGAGACATTCGCAATTTTTTTTCTTCAGTAATAAATATTAAATCGAAAATCATTAAAATTCTGTTTTATTCGAACAGACACTATTGAAGGGATCACGGTGCATTATTGGTAGTAAATAAACAAATGCGGAATTGCTGCCTGCTGCAGGGAAAAGAAAGAGTTAATTGGTGATCATCAAATGGTTAACTCTCTATATACAGTTTTTTTTTCGTCCACCATGTGCAGCATTTCAATGCACTTAGGAAAATAGCATACCATTAGTGTTAGTGTTTTCTGCCTTAGGATACGAAAAACCTTTTGCATACCCAGCAACTTTTAATTTTCTGCGATAAATAGTGAATTGAGGTTTTAATAGGGAAGCCAATGGCGATTGCAAGGGTTTATTATGATTTAAATCATTACTTTTGCTACATTATTTTATTAGGAATAAATAAATTTTTATAAACAGATACGGCAGGCCACACGTAATTTGGATTTTTTTGTCATTGTATGAGACATACTCGTTCAAACCGTTGTAACGATAGCCCCAAAAATATTCCACAAGTGTATATCGTTTAAAAAATTCCAACTCGCAAAACTGGACAGAGACAATAAAAATCAAATTAACGTCCTGAAATTTAATTCTCTTCTCTACATATCCACCCTGTGCAATCAGACATCCATCCCATTTCTTCACAGGTTCTTGATAGCCGACAGCAAAGTAGTGTTTTGTTTGCTGTCGCAACCAACAAGTAACCTCTTGGACTACGGCTTCATCATTTTCAAATCTTCAGACACCCAAATGATTTTTTAGGGGCCCGAACTGATGAAAATCATTGGGGGCTAAGTCGGGACTCTATGGTGGATGTTCTAATAGTTCCCAATGAAATAGAAAAATATCTACAAGGGAAGAGAATATTACCGCAAATTACGGAACTTTCGGGGATGGCGATAAATTATGAAAATTTTCACGGTAATTTACAAAAATTGCCGCCTCAATGTATCCCGAATATCCCGTTTATAACTATGACTCCTTAAAGTCCCGTTTGAAATTCTCTGCCGTAACATGAATGCCTTTTATAAATTTTTTCAGAAAACTAAAATCACTTTCGCCTTCCTCTTTCTGTCACCATCAGCAGTATTGAGATAGATGGAGATGACGCTTGTAATGGTGGCCAAAGCTAGAAGCTGTAATGTGGGCTTGGCATGTACGCCATCTTTGTTAACCCCAATTTTCCTTCAGCGCCTACGAGCGATCGCTCTAATTTTGCAATTTTACGATGTTTCCATCGATAACTTACTGGAAATATGCATATACTTACTTATTTACTTTATATTCTCGTTAGATATATTTTTAATTATTAAATTCAAAAATAATCTGCATTTCCAGAGAAAACTAGGGTAAAATCGAGTGGAATCCGTAGCACTAAGAAGCCAAATTATGTTTCAATAGTTACTCCTCGTAAATTTCAAACAGATGGCGGATATTCTTGCATTAATTGGATTGGATATTTGGGGAGGCGACAGACAGCTAAGGTCATTTGCGCCATAGGGGATAGGTAAGGGAGGAAGGGTGGATAGAAACCCGGCGTCGGCATTAGCCTGCTGTTAACGAAAGGCGCCAAGGGAACCACGGTTTAACGTCTCATCCGATAGACGGAGTACTGTACTTGAAGTGTCCTCCACAAGGCAATCAAGTAGGGATCGGGTTTCCTCTGAAAAACATCCGCCTCTGCAGGGATTTGAACCCATGGCCGTCCGTATGGTTAACACGTACTTTAGCTACCACACAAACCCGATCCTCTTCAGGCTTTAAGGTAGTGCGAGCAAGGTAAGTCCGTAATCATAATAAAAACCATATTAAAATTATACGTTTGAATTTCACCAGCAGTTGGACATACGAATTAAATATTGCATTATTTATGGTGCAATAGTATAGTTTGGCGTGACAGAAGTTGTAAGTAATTTCATAAAAATATCTAAATAAATCTTTAACTTGACTCATTTTTTCGCGCAGTACGTTTGAAACTCCATCAAAACGGAAGGTTTATTGTGAGTTCGAAGAATTTACTGCGGTTAAAATATGATTAATTTTCAAAAATAGTTGAGAAAACGTAAAAACTACACACTGTTGATTTTTTGACGATATCTATGGGTTAGATATTCCTCATTTGTTAAATAATGTCTCTATAGAGTGCATACACGTACCATTTCCCATGTAAAAGAGCTGATATTCTTCGTCTAAATCTCGGAAAGTTGATAGGTAAGGAGCTAATATATTGGTGTCTTGGGATAAACAAGATATTTTTCTTTAATATGAGATAAAATTAATTGTTTTTAGGTGAAATGATATTTCGCTCAAACTACCTCGACTTTTTTTTCATGCCGACCGGTTAAATACCTCCACAACAAAAGATTTCTTTGCGATAATGTAAAATCTACTGCCTTAATGTACGGCAATTGATTTGTCAATATATTTCTGAAGAGAGTCATAATTTTTTCCTTAAAAGTCCTCCTTTATTATAATAGGTCTGTTTGAAGTACACACACGTAACATTTCGCATGCAAAATGGCATTCCTTTGGCAAACAACTTACAAAGGGCTTGTATGTGCTGGCAAATATCTCGGAAATTAGTATGGCAAGGGGTTGAACTGGTTTCAATGGAAGGGTGATATATTTTTCTTTAAAATGAGACCAAATTCATTGATTTATAGGTAAAATGATATTTCGCTCAAACTACCGTCCGCTAATTCGTCCATTCTGCGATACTATCCAAAAGAAGGTAAAGAAAGATCAGGGATAACCAAAATGTTTGTTACCTCGGTTGTCAGGCAACAGTTGAACCCTTCAGTGGGTGCGTAAAATTTTGTTACACGATTAGGCGCACGGGCCACCCGGTAGCCAAAATTCAATTTTTTTTAATTGCTTACAATTTTTTGCCAAATATTTTTACAAGCAATAAATTTTTACTAATATTTATTATTAAATTAGGCTTTTTTCACTCTGGAACATATTTATAGTCATTAATGGAACTAAACCCAAAATTATTGAAAAATCATGAGATATTATTTGAACATAGAACATCCACTGTGGCAGAATTTATATGAAATATCCAACAATTTTAATATAAATAATAATGATATAATAATGTATAAATACTATATGAATAATATTATATAATATAGAGAGAAAAAGTTATACAGGCGTGGGCCACATTTGTGGCTCAGTCACCTTGGCTTCCTTTCGCATGCTATTTAATACTAACCCTGCAACAATTTGTTACAAACAACCATGTGAGACTTTTAAGTACATAATAATGTTCAGAAACTGAAATATACAAGTATATTATATCATCCTATGAGAAACAGCACACAAATTAAACACTGTGGGCCACCCCTGTGGCCCACACGCCTTCTGAAGGGTTAATGACGTAGTGCCCTCCCCGTCTACCTCAGTCATCAGGATTGATCAATTCTAAGATTAATTTGCTGCGCCTATCCAGTCCACTCTCCCTACTTCGCCTACTGCGTCATTCTTATGTATTTTGCGTCATTCTTATGTATTTTGCGTCATTCTTATGTATTTTGCGTCATTCTCCTTTTGACGTCCTTCTTGATTTGCCTTATGTTTCCCAGTCCTCGCGTTCCTCTGTAATTCTTCCCATTCCATCAACTTCCATTTACGGCGCCATCACACGCGTGTGTCATAGGATACCCTGTCCAATCATTCTCGACTCCGATGTTTTACTCCGCACCCAGTGTGAACTTTGGGATTAACAGCGTCGTCGTTTAGTGTCTCCTCATCACAATATCCTCCTCGCGACGTGTCAGGTCAGTCCATCACATTTATCTCCCCATATAACCTTTTCTCTCCTCCACATGCGATAATCGCCCGCTGTCAAGGCGGCGTACGAAATGTGGGGGCGAGGTGGCTGAGGTTGGGAGGGCGAAACTTTGAGCTCGATCCTTCTGACCGCGTCGAACGGGTTGAGTCATTGGGAGGGATGTTAATAAACTAGAGTGAGACATTTTTTCTTAAATTTCTCATTCTCACGGAGTTTTTTTCAATGCAGAGTATTGTAAAGGGGGATGAAGGGTGTAAATTATTTCAAGTTAAAATCATGAAAATAAAGTCTGGGTTGAATGATATGCTTGAGTCGCAACCGCAGTTTACAATCCCGGTTCTACGGCATCATCGGCTATTTTTAAATCACGTACTAATCAGCTTTCTGCAAAGATTAATGCTCACGTAAAACTCAGATTACAAAATTGTTGCTATTGCAATAATTGATTCCCGCTTAAATTTTTCATTAAATGACCATTTTTTTGGAAAGGCAAGTTTCGTGAAAAAAGTGAAAGTCAAAAATACAAGGAAATAGGATGACTAATTACAATTTTCCGTATAAATCTTAAAACGTCTAGGACATCCTTGGATCCAGTTTTAAAATGCCTGGTTAGAGTTAACCGCCAAGTACGTGGTTTATTCCTTCACTTATTTTTTACTGGGAGCTCGGGTTTTCTAAATGCAGTGACGTAGCTCCATGGAGCTTGGGACTTCCTTCCCTCTTTTATCCCTCCTGAGATTCCGAATTTTTTATATAAAGAGGGAAATAAAGAGGAAAGTTATTCCTATTTGTTTTTTTTCCAACAGAGAATGTTTAGTTTTATTGAATTACTAAATAGAACTACCATATCAAGTAATCTGCTTTTAATTTTTACACAAAAAACTTTGCTTATTGCATAACTTTGGATATTTTTCTAGGTTTTCAAAATTCTTCAACCCTCTTCACCTCTGCTCATACTTTGTATGTCCACACAACCCTAAAATAAATTCTGGCTTCGTCACTGATGTATTGCCTCAAACATTCAGTTAGTTCATGCCTGCTTTATCGATAGAAGTGCTTTTTATTTGGGTTTTCATACCGAGAAAATATCTCAAAAGAGATGTTGAAACGGAACCTAAATATGACTTGATTTATGCTTCCAGTGACTCACTCGTGAAATGGGGAGACAAGAGTGCGGACCACAAAAGGGGTAGTTCGGTACGATGAATGGGCCTTTACTCAGTTCATGGAAGCGAAGCTATTTCGGGGATTCAACGCTATGGGAGGAAAAACACCCTTGAGCCACCCTTCTGGTCTAGTTCATTCAAGGATTCGAACAGATGACGGGGGGTTGAGAAGGGTAGCCGATCGTTTGGAGTAGGAGTGCTCCATGCTTAGTAATGTACAGTAGATACGTCTTTTAACTAAACCTATGCACATTCAAACCTCGTTAACTCAAAATGGAGGGAAAAAATTCACTTCGAATGGTCTGGGTTCGAAGGAATGCATTTTAAAGCGAAGTTTAAAATTGAGAATATCCCGTATTTTCACATTTCTGGCATGTTTTTGGATCAAAATACCGATTGTCAACATGTCCCTACTTCAGGAGTAAATTATGAAAGTCAGTCATTGAGATCAGTCTATTTTTTTAAAAACATGTCTGATTTGAATTTTGAAATTTTAAATGCTATTAGCGACGGTGCAAAGCTGAATTTCTAAGAAAATTCATTTTAAATTTCACTTGAAGTGAATGTAAGAGGTTTCCGCAAGTAAATACGTATACTCCTAATAAATGAAAATTACGCAAGAACATTGAAGTAAGTGGGGGTAGAATGTCTATATTTTTAATGTTTTCGGACTAAGCATGGGGAAATCCACTATCAATAAAATTAAGGTAGGTCCACCGACAAAGCATGGATGCATGGAATTTTATTCAATCATTATTAGATAATGACGATGATGTATATGATACTAGATATGCGATGGTAAATATAGGTGCAGAAATACGTATATTTATTTCACTTCAGTAGAAAAGTACAGTAGAATCTACAATGACACTCGAGACTTTTTTTTACAATGACACTGGATATTAGTATTTTTACAAGGGCTACATTTTTACGATGACACATTTCTGTCTTTAAGATTAGTAAGACAATTGTTGAAGATTTTTAGTAATGTGTATATTTTTTGCATGACCAATTGTTGATTATCTATCCGTTGGCCACATATGTCTATGTTAATTGAAGGTAGCCTTTACACAGGTATTACCTAAAAGGCTAACTAAAGCTTCCATTTTTTTATGTTTAAAAGAATTTATGTAATTTTTATTCTTTTCTTGTTGGAAATAATAAACATCTCTCTGAATAATGACTGCGATGATCCATGACATTAAGCATGACGCAAGGGTGCTTAGCCACGAGGAGAAACAGCCTTTACTTACTGCGTGTATGCAAATCTATCAGAGGGGTTCGAAGCTTGAAGAAACACCCTCCAGCTGACCTTCTGGTCGCTTTCATTCAAGGAATCAAATAGACGAGGGAGCAAAGGGAGTTACTCAGAAGGAGATGAGAAGGAAGGTAGGTCTGGAAGGGAGTGTTCCGGACGGAAGCGAGGGAGAGTAGGGCTGTGAGAGGTGGTGGTAAAGGGACGCCGAAAATGCCACCGTAACTTAATTTTTCATCCGGGTGCCACCCCCTCTATCTCCTCCGCCACGAATACCCCGTGGGGGTCCGACCGCGGGTGTGGGTGTGTATGTCAGCCCTGTGAAATGGGACGGATTGCGTCATTCAGCGACCGTTTCATTCATCTCTTCTGAGAAACCGCGTCGGAATAACAACTACTTGGAAGTCTCCTCCCTGGCTCCTCTTAGAAAGCGCTTGAAATTCCCGAGGTTGAGTTTTCGCAGAGATTAATTTTCCATTATTTGCCTGCCCAATCGATTTGATCTGTCACGAATCTTTTTTTTTTTTTGCGCCTCGGCATCCCTGAATCCACATCGGTGAAAAATTAGTTTTTTTGGCCGAATAAGTCTTGGGGCGACCAATTCTATTTTTGAAATGTTCCTTTCACTCGTTTTTGTCTGTGCGTTCCTAAACTGCACCGCTCTTTCCGAAGAGTACTTGATAGCTTTCGGGGTAGCTTCCCCGTTTTGTCATTTTGAAGGCGACGGTTTCACTACAATGACCCTCTAGAAGACTGAACTGATGATAATTCAGTTTTCAGTTGAAAATTTAGTTTCATAATGAGGAAATTTATTATGAAATTAAGGAGTCAAATTTAATGGGTTTTACTGCAGCATCTTTTTAAAATACTGATGGTAACTCAATTTTCAGTTGAATGTTTAGTTTCAGTTCAGATTGGTTGTAATGGAATTTAGAAGTCAAATCTTATGCGTCGTACTACAACGCTCCCTGAGAAAACTGATGACAGTTCTGTTTTCGATTGAAAATTTAGTTTCCGACGAGGTTAGTATTAATAAAATTTAGAATTCAATTCTTATTCGTTGAGAAACAACGGATTACTTCGAAAATATTTCTTTTACGAAGTTCCCAAAAAATGAACTCCGATAAGAATCGACTGAGTTTTAGTGTGCTTTGCGAGTGTTCCGGATGAGGATTCTAATCCCCTTGAGCGATCGTAGTGGGCGTATTTTGCAATCAGTTCTCCATCACTTTAAACTGCGTCACTCAGACAGCCTCGTGAAGGATTCAATCTTTTGTGTTGAATGAATGTGTCCTGTGATTTGGTCTCCGGCGGGGGATTGTTTTCCCGTCAACCACGTACCATGGAGTGATTGTTATAGAATAATTTTATTATATGGTGTGTAAGCGTTTTGCCTCTCAGAGGAGTTTCTGGCGAATGGTTCTCTAATATTTACACGTCCATAGGATTTCAGTTATAAATTCTTGCGTAGAATCGGTGCAACTTTGTGTTCTCTTTTTTTGAACAAACACCGATGATTATGAATGCCGGTTCTATGTATAGTTTTCTGATGCAAGGAGCTCAGTAACTCCTCAATGGTTGCTCCTTTAGCGCTTTTTTTCTTCACATTCCACGAAAAATCTCATAGGGAATTTTCTGCTGAGGAAGTAGCGACGGCCTTTTTTCTCAAAGATATTTTCTATCGTGTGATAATATCATTTTACCCTTCCATTCAGCCTAATGAACAATGAAAGACAAACGGAGTTGGTCTATTCCCCGTGAGCGGACGTCGTGCTGTCAGATCGTCGAGCACAAATGAGCCTTCGGCTCTCAGTTACCGTGGTGTTGAATTTTTTTTGACCATGCCGTCATGCACTTATCCGCAGGACGGACGGCTGAGATTCTCCTCCCCATGTTTTCGAAATGGGTATTTTTGTCGTAACGATGTCGTATATCTCTTCAACGGCGGCAGCACCGCTCTTGCGAAATTCTTTCGGCAAGGCCTCCGCTGCCTCATTTCCTCTGATTCCATTCTTTTTTCGCTCGTGTGCTCGAGTCCGAACTGGGGCATTACCTCTTTCAGCCCGCCTCATACCCTTCCGTTACGCGCGCCCGAGGATAGTGGCGTGTACAGCAGGGGTGCGCACTTGCGCCTCAAAACTGTAAGAGTGCTTCTATTTGTAAAAAAAATCGAGAAAGTCGAGTTTGAGATTATCTCTTCGAAACGGACTAAAATATATCGCATTAAAATTACCTGAACGTTTATTTATATTTTTTACTTATTATTATGTTGGCAATCTACTGATTTATGAAGCTTTAAATGGGAGTGAGTGAATTCCTCTGGCTTTCAACACGCGGGAAGTTCTATCTACCAAGAATAGTCTTCGCTTCATCTCCTCGTACGCCTTACCCTTTTAAATCTCGTCGATAAAACCTATTCTCTTTTTTTCCCCGTTCTCAACTTGCCCAAGATCCTTGATTCCCTTGATCCCTGATCCTTGCAGCCATTCTCCGTCCATAACGCCCAACTTTGCCTCCCCTTAACCTCACAAATAAATGTACGTTAGCATTTTTTTCTGCCTTAAATACACTTCTACTAAATTTTCCCTGCTAAAAATTCGTGGCTTTCAAGTGGGTGGTTACAGTCTACTTTGAGTGAACTATTTTACCATTTCTGTGCCGACATCTTTCGAAGCTCTATAGAATGTTTCTCTCTCCCTCAGCATCCAAAATATTCTGGTGGAGATGAAAATAAGTTTTATCCTATGGCTTGGTTAAAATGGTTTAGGTTTAGAACTCTATGTCCACTTATTTCCATTTGTGGCTCTGGTTAGTCCCAGTTCACGATAACATTAAAAGTTTTTGCATTCTTCCATTCGCAGCACCAAAATAAAGTATCATAGGCATTACGCAATTTGAAGCGATATCAAAATGTGCATCTTTTTTTGAAAGTTACAATCGTTGTTTAATCTTGCCTCACTTGTATATACTTAATATATAAATATGTTACTGAGAAAAGACTACAATCGATGAGTAGCTATCCTTATTTTTGGCTAATGTCTATTCCGAATAATTCCACAATAGTTTATGCCGCGTTGTTCGGTTTGTATACCATGAAAAGAGGTAACGAGCTTGGATCTTGAAATTCAGAGTGCTAAGTTAGCAGTTTGGATCTATGTAATACACAGGCACAACCACTAAGCAGGTAAAGACTTGGTCTCCATTAGACACAAATATTATAGGCTCCATCTCGGATATACGTCAAATGGTTTGAGGTCAAGCGATCAGTTGAGTCCCTGGGGTATGATGGCCGCTGGGGAATTTGGAACGAACTTGTATAAAATATTTTCTTGTCAGTGAAGACCTAAAGATAATTACTAAGCGCTGACAGGATTGTGAATTTGAAATTTTAGCAAATATAATGGCAACTAGTAATTTGGGAACTTTACGCCTGGATAAGTCCCATGCTTTTTGCGTCTCGAACTGGTTATCTTGGTAGACATTACATAACTGAAAGCAATTGATTACACAATGTGCACAATATGGCGCTGCATTGTTCCCTTCTTCATCTTTTAAAGTTCTTCCTAAGCTTGTTTCCTTGAGGACATTGCTAGATTATTCTGCCTTTATATTTCTCTGCCATATTTTCACTTCTATGCCCACACCTCTTCATCCACCTGAAAACTTAGTCCTGGTAATCGTAACTTTTCTTCCGTAGTCAATTCTATGTGACCATTCCGTTCTTGCTTTTGCTTGTCAGTCCTTAGTTTGATTTTCTTTGCTGGATCGTGATTCATGATTTTTTTCGTTTCTCATTCTATTAGTATTTTTGTGATACTTTTTGGAATATTTCCATACCTACGCTTTCTCGAAGTATTTTGTTTGTCTCCAATCTTGTTTCTACTGTTGTTCTTAACGTGAGATACATTTACTCGAGAGTGATTTTCTCACTTTTTGAACGGTGATAGTAGTACGCATTGCCTCATGAACCGTGATGTACGGTTTCAATTACTCTAGTATCAAGTGCACACCAGCCCAACTGGCGGGCTAAAGACTGGTCTTTATCGCGCAGACATTCCTGGGAGTGCACTCCACTTGAAGCATGCTTCACTGAAAGTGGACCTCTTTAGAAGGATCCTTCGCTACGGAAGGCCTTACCTGCAGCCTAGCCAACTCCTTTGTAATACTACCCCGTGAGATTAGCGTTCAGGATGTAGTTTTCTGCTTCCTCTTCCCGCTCATCGGAGTTTGGGAACAACTTTGAGGGCTAAATTTCTCACTTCCGCAACTCCTCAGCTGTTAATATGGCCAAGGCATAGGTCGCTACAACTTCTCGCAGAGCATCTCGTGGCTTTCCTTGGGCGTTGATAAAAAGAGGTCAATGGATACAGAAGAAAACGGTTGCAAGAGTGCAGTCAAGTCTTTTACATCTTGGGTACAAAATAAACTTTTCCTAAGGTAACGTTGTTTTAGTACTTCTTGAAAGAAGTTGAATTGAACAGTGATACAATACGCTTCACCGTATTTGAATGTATTTTTATATGCACTTATTTGACTTTGAAAAATTGAATGTAAATCTGTCCAAGATGTTTAAACTGACTACCTAGTCACATTTTGTCAACCGAGGCATCATTGAAAAAACTAAATATTCTGTCTCATATTATGTACCTATACTACGTATCGTTTAGATATCATGTTCCAGCCTCAGAGGCACATAATGGTAATTTTAGCAAAATTTTATTTCACCTATAAATCAATGGATATGGTCTCATTTAAAAAAACACATACCTCACCCTTCCAAAGATACCAAAATATCAGCTCTTTACCGAACTTCGTTCCGAGATTATTGTCGAAAAGTACCGGTCCTTATACATGGGAAATTGTACATCTATGCACTCCAGAAAGACCTTATTAAATAAACGAGGAACTTCTGACACCTATGTCACGTCAATGAATTAACAGTGTTCAGAGTGAATGTTTACTCGACCATTTTTTTAAAATAAATCATGTCACCGCAGTTGTATTTTTCAGGATTACGAAAAACCTTCCTTACACTGGCCTTAGTACACGCAGCACCTCGGCTATCCAAAATATCACAGAAACGAGGAATTTATAGCACCTAGATCTTATCAAAAGAAATAACCGTGTATATATTGTATATTTTTTCAACATTTTTAAAAAAATAATTCACATAAATACCGGAGTGGTTCTTTCAGGATTGCATGAAACCTTCCGTAGTGAACGAGTTTCAAACTTACCGCGGAAAAAAATTAGTTAAGTTAAAAACTTAAATAGATATTATTATTTCATACTTAAAATAGGAGCTACATGGAAGTATTTTATTGCACCATTAATAATGCAATATTTAATTCATACTTCCTAATGCTGCTAATATTAAAACGTATAATTTGTATATGGTCTCTATAAAGACTAGGGAACAATCTCGCTCAAACTACCTTTAAGTTTTCTCAAAGGAATTTGAGGTATCCGCAATCAACCATAATTTTAGTTGTTGAAAGCAATAAATTACTTTCCTTCTTACTCATAGTTAGGTTATTTATATTCAATATTTATTATGCGTACTCGTATCTCACTTAAAACTACCTTAATTGCTGAACGACCCCTTCACGTCATAATTAGGTGAGGGGAAGCCAGTAATTAATACTTTTCGCTCCAATCAAAAGACCCATTAGTAGACCGAGATTTTTAAGAAACCCAGCAAGAGAGAACGTCCTCCGCCAGATGCGCTTCTTCGCAATAGTGCACACCCTTCCCCCCTCCTCCGGGGCGCTTCGTATTACCCGGAAATTCCTCCGGGGCTCGCATACGAGCGAATGTCTTCTTTTTTTTTGTTTTCGCACTCAGCGCGTTGGATCCTTTTCATCGTGAGCAATAACCAGAGACCCTCCCTCTCCCTCCCCCCGACCCTCCCGCCCATCTACCCCTTCATCCCGAATCGAGAACGTTCAGAAAATCTTCCGAGGTTTTGACCCTACTTTATTTTTCCCCTCACTCCACGATGCTTTGTTCCACACCGTCATAACACACCGATGCAGTCCCTTCCAGCGCGAGAAAGGTTTTCCTTTTCGTTTTTTTTCTCCCTTCTTTTTCGTTTCGGATGGTTTCGAGCAGAATTCCAGCTTTGTCAAGTTCCATCGGTGGGCAAGAGAAGAGAAAACTTGTGCTGAGGGAATCATGTTTTCTGCTCCTGCCAAACTAAACCTTTTCCTGTCCTCTCTCCCCTCTCTCTCTTTGATGCCAACCTCTGCCTCCTGCCGACCTGTCTCAGTCTCTTTCAAAGCACGTGTTCTCTTTTTTCTTCATTTATCCTTTCCAAAATTTCTTTTCGTTTCCGGTCCAACTTGATCGGGCTTACTCGTTCCGTCACTTCATTCACTCAATGCCTTTCTAAATGACCTAAGTTCCAGAACTTTGTGATAATTATGATAATGATAATGATCACAAATGACAATTATGATAATATTACTATTCAGAAATGATAATTTTAATTTATAAAATTTAAAATTTCTCCAACTCGGGCCCTTGTATGTATATAAAGTGCTTAGACTTTTCTTCTTGAGGTGTGTTGCAAAAATATCTGTTTCGAATATGCCACGCTTGTGGAACCTACTTCAAGTTTTCCAACCATCGCATAGGCCCAAATTGTCCTTGTTCAGGCAAAGTTTATTATACATTGGGCCAAAAGCCTACAATTTTCTACCTTCTACCTGCAAAAAAATGCATAACATCTAACCTCATTTTTAAGAAATTTAAGATATTGGCTATTTAATTATCAAAATATTGAAGGCATATTTTGTTAAGGAATAATTTTCTAAATGTTGGTATATTTTTTCATGTTAGATAACAATGAATGGATATTTTTTAACTTACTTATTCGATGGTAACCTCAATACAGGTTCTCCTTCTAGGTTACCTAAAGCTCTTTATCTCCATGTATGTATTATATGTACATAGTTTGGGAGTAATAAAACATTATTCTTATTCATAATTACGCTCTTCACAATCCCATTGTCTCTCAGAGTGTGTCCAATCCATCTGGTTCTTCTTGTAGTAATTACCAAACTTAGTGTCTTCCACAAATTTATTATTACGGGTATTATTTCGGCAGTTACGCCATCATCAGGTACACGCTGTACCTGATGTACCAGTGTACATAATGATGGCGTACCTGCTGAAACCGGTTATGCCCGTAATAATAAATCTGTGTAAGACACAAAGTTTGGTAATTACTACAATGTCGACCTTCCGCCAAGTATAAGCTTCAACATTTGAATCTGGATCTTCTTTTCTGTATGGTGTTCCATATGGTGTCCAAATAGCCCTGTACTACTGGAAAGCACAATGGAACTCTGCGAATCATACTTGTTGCATGAGAGGGCATATCATACGATTATTGCACCTATATCGATGGTAAACTCTTTTAGCTGTATTTATGAAAAGTATGAAGAAAAAACGTTGTGCATACCTATACCACGGCAGACGTGGCGTTTTCATAACAATGGGATCTTCTCGTAACCGCATGCTGGAGAGGGAAAATGTTTCATTTTCCCCATTGGATGCTTTAAATATGGCACAATCGGGCAAGCATTCATTTTTAAAATTAAAAGTAAACATTGTTAACGAAAAGAAAGAAAGATAATTAACTTTGCAAAAATAGACATTTCCAACGGAGCACTACCTACTGTTTAACAAGAAGTCATGTGAAAATCCCGGAAAATATGTGATATGTAATGATTCTTCGCCAACGAATTCAGTCAGTTCACGAGAATTCGGGTGTGGCATAATTTTTGTAATCGTGATTACCAAGGAAGATGTCATACACGATACTCGAGGCGGGCTTCTGCGCAGGCTGCGCCTTCTTAAAACCCGGGATGCGCCGATTGGCGGAATAACCTCTTCCTACACCGCCTCCATCGGTTTTTTGCAAAATATTTTTCTTGTTTAAGCGAATTAGCATTTAACTTTTTTGACAAAATATTCACTCCCCTAAACTCTAATTATTTGTTTCCCTCAATGAGCTGAAGACTTCTCTTTGTAGAAAGTTTTACTGCGAATAATATAAAGGTATTTCGATAAGATTGAGAAAAGTATGTGAAATATACAGTACTACATTTCTAACACTCTCTGTATGAGAGAACGTACTGTTTTTTAACTCTCAGTAAATACAGTAATAGTGGCCCTGTGGTGGAAATGGTTTTGGAGACCCATATCGATTGAGCTACCGATATATTGACTCAAAGGACCCTGGCATTCATTGCGCAGAAGCAGTCTGGGAATACGCTGAACTACGCATTGTTAATAACTTGGGCCTTATTTTTTAGGCACAGTTACTGTGTTGTGTACTAATCTCCAAAACAATCATTAGCAACCAGTTTTTTTGGTTAAAAAAAGACATTTTCTCGACCATAGTTTACTCAGCTCCTCCGAATATTATTTTGGTGGACTACAGCTTCACCACCGGTATTCTCTCAAAACACTCGACTCGCCTGCGTGTCTGTGATTGGTCAATGGACCCAAGAATCGAATCGATAATAAGTATCGTTCATTTTTCTCAGTACATAGTATCAAAATAGCCGAGTAATATATTTTTCCTCACTGATAATAGTTTCGATTCCGCAATATAAAGAGATCAGTCCCTTAGCACGGTAGGATTTTTACCATACTGAGTTAAAAAATTCAATATTTTCAGCCTTAACTTAGTAAACATTTTCCATAATGTTCGGTAGTTATCAAAAACTGAGTAGGTAGGATATTTACTGGACGACCGGCTTCGTTGAATAGTCCTGACCTGATGATCTAATGACTATTTGCCTGTCGACTATTCGCCAAAACCGGTTGTCCAATAAGTATCATAAGTAAAATTTACAAATTTTTTGTTAATTCCTTAACAATGCTGAGTAAAGTTCAAATTTCAGCACTGAAATGAGCATCGTGTTAAACGACTGTAAGAAGTACCTCTAGGTAAGGTATTCGCGCTTCCCTTAGGGGGATAGGAAAAGGTGTCGTGCTCATAGCACGTCTGTTAATTACATTCGCGCCCAAGGACGGCATTCGGCTCATGGAGACACCGTCGAGAGGTGGGATCCGAGATTTCGCCCGTGGCAGCATCGTCCTGGGAACGCCCGTCGTTGGGCTCAGCGGCGCTTCTCCGCATCTCACCTCGACGCCAAACGAGCCGCGAAGACGCCCTAGAGCGCGTAGTATTGCTCGGGAGGACGCCGATGCGGTCCCCTGCCCCCCCGTCCATGGCTTCACACCGGCTGCGCTCGCCTTGCATTATTCATCAGCCTTGCACAAGCCATCATGTCTCCCCATTCTCCCTGTTCCTGCTTCCGCGAGGACAGGACTAGGGTATCAATCTCTCCCCCCGATGCTCCGATAGATTCCGGAATCTGACAACAATTTTCTGAAAATCCCATACCGCCCGGATTGAGGCATTTTCTATCTCCTTTTAGCTGAAAAAATATTTATCAATCTATTATTTTCGAATACGTTAATCGTTATCGCTACGATTTATGACATTTGTTCGCCTGTCGTTTGCGTCATATAATTCAGAATAAGAAATGTGTCTCAAAATGTCGTAATGAAATTATTTTTTCTAATTAGCTAACTAATTTCGATTAGCTAAGAAGTAAAATACTTAGGTAATTCCACACATTTATTAAAAAACCGACCGTGGTTACGGCGTTTATACACTCTTTTTAAGGTACATATGCACCACCATGAAAATCATTCGATCGCGCATAGAAGACCATCTTGAAAATGGTGCATATGCGCCGAAACCAAGGTCGGGTTTAAAAAAAAATAAAATGTGTGTAATTAATTAATTATTTTACTTCTTAACCATATTTGAAGCAAGTAACCTCCACCTAGTGGCGCCTGCGACCTTCTTAAAAGTAATGTTGATTAGCTTCAATTGAAGTAGGTATGAAAATATATTTAGGAATTGTGGTTTCTTATCAATGAAAAATCCTGAAATTCCCTACAGTTCTTAATTGCATAAAAGTTTACAATTTTCATGATGCGAACGTTCACAAATGCATTCTAAATTTTCATATACTGGTCCATATCAGATATTTAACTTGAATAAATATAGCGACAGGACAGAACATTTTATTACATAGCTTTGACTTGAACTGCAGGTTTGTTGAAAGTTATGGGTTTAAATTATCGCAATCCCACCAATGCTGAGAGTTAAATCTTTCCCGATTCTGGGTTGCGGGGATTTTTCAATTGTGAAAGGGCATCGGAAGCCAACCGTGCTTCAGGCGACTACCCTACACTCCCCTCGGCACGTCATAAGATCGCCGGCCGCTTTGGGAGACGCGGAGCGATTAGTGGAACACAAACTCTGACGGCGCGGGAGCGTTCAAAGCGGAAGCAAGAAAGGCGTCGAAGGGACTTGCGCGGGGCGATGTGTTGGATACGACGCTTGCACTATGGCCGGCGATAGCGAGGCATTGTTGAGGCCTCGGATAATGGAAAGGCCAAGGGGAGATGTGTGAGGCTGGATGGTTGATAGATATATAGATAGATAGATAATTTATTTTGCAATGGGACATTTTCCCTTGAATACAACCAAACGCACTACAAAACAGTTTGTCAAGGTTCCAATATAACAACAATAGAACATTCAATTTTTTGAGCATGAAAACAATAAAAAATTATGCAAGCTGACATATAAAATTTGGTATTTGCATTTTTGTACATGGACAGGAGAAATGAATACTTATTTGCCTAATAACATATTATAAATGTGATTTTTAAATGGATACAGAGACTGCAGTTTCTTTAATTCTTCAGGTAAGGAGCTCCACAGTTTTGTACCGGCAACTTGGAAAAACTTTTGAAGGGTTAAGGTGTGGTGTCCTGGGTGGTACAGATATTGGGATGAGGATCTTGTGACTATTGTGAGAATAGATGGTGAGAATAGGAAGAGGTTTAGGAGTTATTCAGGTTGATTTTTGGAAAAGGGAGAAAATGAATGTGGCCAGTAGGTACGTTCGACGGGCATCAGTAGAAAGCCATCCAAACTGCTGGAGATACGGGGAGATATGCTCATCCCGCCGGAGATTGAATATAAATCTTACACACAAGTAGAAGGTTCATATGTGGTCGGTGGAGGGGGGACGATTAATGCTGTAATATTTTCTATATAGTGGCCGTAGGATGCTCATTTTCACATTTCAAATTCAAATTTAATTCAGGCAAATGTGTGATTTACCTATCGCTTATCAAGTTATGCTAAATCTATTGTTCACCGTTTGACATTTTATTCCCTTGTACATTGCTTGACTTCTTGCATCGTATTGTATTGTATTGTATCGTATGATTGCATCGCTTTATATTTAACTTCGAATTTTATCGAGTATCGCGTCATATTACTAGGCAATATATCGCATAGCACAGAGGGCTTATAAACTGTACCGGAATCTACCGATATCTGCCGCACAATGCTCAGAATTCAATATCAAAATCAGATTCAGATTTTACTTGAGAATAAACGCAATATATCAAATCTCTTGCGTAATAATGTAACAATTAACATCCCATTGTATCGCATGCCCCGTGGCATTGTACGAGGAATTTTATCACTTTTTATTTTATTTTTATTTTTTATTTTTATTTTATCACAATCGAGTAACATCGTGTATTAAAAGATTGCGAGGCGGTTAATCGAATTATGCAAATGTGCGAAGAAATGCGATATCTCATTCGCATCGAATCTGATGTATCGGGATATCGAACAGCACCAAAGGAAGGAGCGTGGGCAATCCTGGGAGATGGAATCATTAGCGCCTCACATAACCCGGTTTATTCCTTTGACTGCGACGCTCGTCTCCTGCCTTCTTCATACTCTGGCACGCTCCCACGCGAAAAACATCCTTCCCCCCTCCACCCACCCCTCTCCACTCGCCTTTTCCTTCCCCCCCTCCCTCTCCGACCGCCTCGCACCCCCCCTCTTTCTCCTCCCACGCCTTCCCCCACTCTCCTCTCTTTCCCCATTCTTGCTCCCATCTGGCGACGCTAATACAGCGATTTCGAAGGTTCATATAACCGTCTCCGCGCCTCATGTTAACATGCTCGTCAAATGACCGATTAGTAGCTACCCATCGCTACCATGAACTTGAAAAAATAATACTTCTTAGATATATGAGCGAGTGGTTTTCTTTTTCTCCGGGATGACTACATCGAACAGCTCCATTTTAGTAACTTAAAAAAAAAATTGTATACTCCACTATAGGTTTAATAACACGACCCGGGTTTCACCTGGAGACCTGAAGATGACACGAAGTGTCGAAACCCGGGTCGTGTTATTATACCTATGGTGGAGTATACAAAGTTTTATTTAAGTTACTATGAATTACTTCCACAAAGTCAAGCCTGGAACCATTTCATTAGCTCCATTTTAATTGACTATATTTTGCTAATCTTCAAAGCACAACCAACACAAGTCTTATACGAATTTGCGTATGATTAATGTTATTTCATGTATTTTAATAAACATAATGAGAAGCAGTTTTACAAATATATTTTGTTTGTCTTTAAGTCACTACCCACACAAGATCTTATACGGATGTGCTCGTGATGAATTCTTTTTCTTTCATTTCAATAAACATAATTTGCCGCAGTTTTTATATTTTATTGGTCGTTTTTCAAATTCAGTAATATTGTTAGCATTTTTAATTGAATTTTTCAGGAATTGTTTTTTGTTTTAGTGGCAGGTGAGGCTTTATTTCTTCTCCATGGGGTAGATCGCTGAGGAAATTGATGCATCAATTGCTTCATTCCTTCTTGAAGTAGTCAAAATCTAAGAAAAATAGTATAAATATGTAATTAGTAGTATAGAAGTAGTACAACTATACATAAAAAGTTGTTTTTCACGAAATTATGGTGAGTGATGAGGATGATCTGTTTTCGGTTCAAAGGATTTGGTTCATCGAGGTATGAATCTTAAAGCCGTGTTTACACGATGTATGCACCCGAGCGAGTAGATGGATGAACACATACAACACTCAAATTGCATCGTGTGAACACCAAAACGTGCGCAACTGCGTGAACACATGGCCATAAAATAGCCCGTTCTCATTTGGAGCATTTTGTCCATGCATCTGTCCAACCATGTACTTGCGCGGGTACATGCATCGTGAATACACGCCGTGAAAGAATCCCTGTAACATTTATATCGATCATTATTCAGAATTCAAACGCAAGAGTAAGACATTTGCGGAATAATTAATTTTTTTAGCCCAAATAGTTCGTTCTGTAATTAAGATTAATCTTAAATTATGAATATGCAGCAGATAAACATTAGGATTTTGTTCCTCAAATCATTTTATTCTATCTTAAAGAATTTTGATTTGATTTTTGGAAACGATCCCCATCAAGGAAGTTAATTAATTTTTAGCTTATAGTAAAATTATTTGTTTCTGTCAGTAAATACGGTTGAAAAAAGGGGTCTATAAAATTTCTCTACATATCATATAGTTAGGAAAAAAAGTCACCAAAACAAGTCGCTTCACTCATTCCTTGTCACTGTTTCCCATCTCTCAGAGGCTTGGATTATAATTTACAGCCAGAGGCCAGTTGTTGTCTTTGACTGGCACAAATATTTATATTTTTGCGTTTTCATTCATCTCATAACCTCTCCTAATTTTTGTGGAATGAAACTCGTGCTAAGAATTCTAAAAAAACATCAGTTTTCAGCTTCATTCCCTTTGGAGAGCTCTAGTTTAGCAGAATTTGCCAATCAATTACGAATTGCTCAACGGGAGACACTTGTATATTTACTCATAAGCAGTGGCTGTGGTAGTACCAGCCGGAGTTTTCTCTCTTTCAGAAGTAGTCATTTTTTCTTTCAAATTCACCATCATCCGTATTCTCTCGCCTCCGCCTTTGTTTCTCTGATGTTTTATTAGAGAGCTGGCTCGCGTTCCATATGAACGCGGTGTGAAGGCTTTCTCCCTATTTTGTACCCTTTTAACTCTATGCGAACAGACGCTTTTTCGTCCAAAGTTGCGCATGTGAGCTAGACAGTTGGATGCGACTCTAGTTTCAAAAACAGCGACTCGCGCCAAAACATTCATCTATGTGACTAATGCTTATTTACCAACACCACCCAAAAAAGATTCACCCAAAAGACTCTTTCAATGGGTAATTACATTTACTTGGATAGAACCAATTAATGAAAAAGGCACCGGTAAGAATGGAATGAGTCGCCTAATTGTTAAGAATAAGGCACAAATAAAATAAAATGCACCATAACTGAATGAATTTAAAACACTAATCACGGATCTGATCGTAGTTTACTTGTTTCTTGCCATGATTCTGAGATGAATGTATTTGAAGTTAGCTCCTCTAAATACACTCCCATAATATCTGTCACCATTCCACGTCCTAAAAACTCTACATCTTTACACGGCTGGTGACCTACCACCCCCAGCCACACGCCCATGCGGTGGCTTGTGGGGTAGTATGTAGATGTAGATGTAGAAGTTGAGGACAGAGATTTTTTCAGGCGTTTTATCGCACTGCAACTTTTTACACCGGTAAGTGGTATCATTACCTGTTCTTTATTATTGCCAATATCAGTCTCAAACATTCTACAACAACGTTCACGCGGTTGAAGGGCTTGCGCTTTCTAATGACTCGAAGAGCTGAACTGTCAGAGCAATTGCCATTGCTCTTGGTAGAGTCACCCATGTCAGATAAGGGTTTAGAAGCCAGATGAATGGTTGTTCACGTTATGGTGTTATGTAAAAAGAACTGCTGGTATGGCACAAGGGAACCCCGCACTTGTAAAAATTTCCTTGAACATTTTGGTTAATCACGGAGAATCGCATTGTGGCCACCACAAGAAGCTGCCCTCTGGAGTTGGCATCGTGCCCGACAGCAAGAAATGCAAGGCCTTAGCGGTCGTCGAAATCTTTGCGCAACAACGCCATCCCAGGATACAAGGACTACGAGAGGAAAGATAAAGAAGAGGAAGAGGAGGAAGTTACCGGTGAAAAAAGGGACTTGGAAGATTAGTGCGAGGATGAGGAAAGGGAAACGAAGAAATGGAAAAAGGGAAAATGTATGCTTTTGCGGATGTGAGAAGAGAGGAGGATGGATAGGGAAGACGAATGGAGTCATAGTTTAAGGGTAGTGAACAGCTGGGGAGATAGGAGCCAAGATGGGGTTGGATTGGATTGGATTGTTTGGGGAGGCGACCGACGGCTAAGGTCATTTGCGCCATAGGGGACAGGTAAGGGAGGAAGGGCGGAAAGAAACCCGGCGTCGGCATTAGTCTGCTCTTAAAGAAAGGCGCCAAGAGGACCATGGCTTAGTGTCTCATCTGACAGACGGAGTACTGTATTTGAAGTTCCCTCTACAAGACACTCAAGTAGGCATCGGATTTCTTCTGAAAAACATCTTCCTCTACCGGGATTTGAATCCTGGGCGCCCGTATGGTTAGCCAGTACTCTAGCCACCACACCAACCCGATCCCACAAGATGGGGTTGTTGTGGTACTGAATAAACTAGGGAAGAGGGTAGTAAACATTAAACTGGTGAACGACAGGTTACTTGTGATGGGAATAAAAGTACGCGAGAATAATTTCGTATTATTCCTGAAAGGTACTTTCACAAAAATAACCATTTTTAATGGATTTCCTTAGTTCTTCGTGCCAAAGAATCGACCACCGCTAGTCAAAAGTTTACGACTTAATAATGTAACAACTCACACACCTATTTATAGCTTGGCTCATTTAATCGCGAAAATCAGGCTCTTTGACATCGTTAGAAAAATTAGAATTAAGGGACATTTGAAGCAGGTCTTATTCTGGTTCTCTTAGTTTAAAAGCTTCTGGAGAAAGCCAACTTGGACTGGAAATTTATTCGTTGACCTTCACCTTTTCAGGTGAATGTTCTGTATTCTGCCACCCTTATTACGATGCACACTGAGTGACTCGTAAATTCTATTTTCTTCAATGCTATATAGCGAGAAATAATTGCATGTACAGATGTGCTGCGTATTTATTTTATCCAAAACTGGTCTTCCAGTCTACTCAAATGTTGCCGTTTAATGATTTTGAGGCATGAAAAACGATTGTCCAAAAACCGCAAAAATCTGTTTCAGGCAATAAAAGAGTGGACAAATCCTCATGAAAAATGCATATATGGTTACTTCAGCTATTTTATTTTAGATCCGTAGCCACGCTTTATTTATACGTACATTCATTCATTTTATCTCTACAAATGTCCAGAAGAAAACATTCGAAGCAACGGAACTATTATTAATAAGTTTTTTTTATTGATGAAAAATAAATAGTAAAAAGCTGCTTAAGCAGCATTAGTTTACATTTAAGCTTATAAAAAATTAATAAATATACAACACTAAGGATTAAAGTTGTTCAGATTTATATTACTAAATGGACACCATGTCACTCAACACAACGTACATAAGCACCATGTAGTGAAAACAATGGGATTGGAAAGCCATGGAGAGAGAGAGAGAGAGAGAGAGAAGGGTGAGGTGTGAAGAGGGGGTGAGGTAGTGTTGAGGGGGGATTGGAGGAGAGAGTGAGGAAGGGGAGGGGAGGAGGGATGGGAAGTGTAAAAGGAGAGAGGAGGGGAGGCGTGGGTGGAGCGGGTTGTGTAAGAAGAGGTCTGGAAGACGTAGAGGACGGAGTGCAGGGGCAGAGGGAGAGAGAGAGACTTGTGGAGGTAGAGGCGCTAGATCAAGGAGATGAAGCAGAGGAGAGCAAGAAAAAGGAACTGAGTGGGCGGGTCCAAAAATACGAGAACAATGCCTGACTGTAAAAAAATTAAATGAAAAAGGTTTTGAATGATTTCTGATAGCAGCAAAATTGAATTTAATTTCAGAGCACGCAAAAAAAAAGATTAATAATTTTGGAATTAATTTCACTTTGTAATCTACATCTACATAATACTCCGCGAGCCGCCGCGTGGGCATGTGGCAGGGGGTGTTAGGACACCAGCCGTGTAAAGGTAGAAGTTTCTTGGAGATGAAATGGTGACATGTATTATAGGAGTGTATTTAGTGGAGCTCAATTTTTATTTTGGTCACTTGTTGTGCGCGGAAAGAACAAGTTGTTGTACATATCTGTTCGGTAATGTATCTCTCTTATTTTATCGCATCTGTCAGACCTAGAGATGTAGTGAGGAGTCATGATAATATTCTCTCTGTAGCTCTGGAAAATATCAGTTCTGAATTTATAAAGCAACCTAAGCCTAGCATGTAGCCTCCGAGTCTCTAGGGGCTCCCACCTTAATACCTCTAAAAGTCGTGAGACAATATATACGCTCCTAGCAGTTTTTAATGAAGCGCGCTGCTTTCCTTTGTATTTTATTATTTTTTTTGGTTAAATCTTCACGAACAGGGTCCCAAATGCTCGCAGCGTACTCGAGATGTGGCCTAACTAGAGCGAAGTAGCATCGCTCTTTGACTTTTTCATCCGAGGAACTTCCTATTTTACGTTTAACAAAACCTAGTTTCTTTAATACACATGTAATATTCCACAGAAAGTTTTATTTCTTCCGACCCAGATTTTTTACTATTACAGTCAATATCAAGGTGTAATAGTCGAAACCCGGCATCGGAAGAAATATAACTTTCTGTATAATATTACCATGGAAAATATTTTCCAAACTATCACAATGTGGTTCCACTAAGTTAAGCCTGAAAATTTTATATATTATACTAATTTTATTGCCGAATTCGGTGGTAATTAGGATGATTCTTCGCTTGCTAATCGTTATTTCATGAGTTTGAGTCCCGCCTGGGGTATTTTATATTATCAAGAAAGTGACGGCTTTTGGTTTCTCATCCACGATATATTTATAAGAAAGGAAGACTATTTGGCCATAAATTCGCGCAGAAAGGATAAAAGACATGAAGAAGATGATGATAACCTATTACAATTTTTGCTCGCCTTACACCTTTACACGTCTGGTGACTTAACACCCCCTACCACACGTCCATGCGACGGCTCGCAGGGTATTATGTAGATGTAGATGTAGATAAAATGACCGACAACTGTTTCTCTGCTACAGGACGTGTATTCGGGCACGTATTTGGGACGGTTTACAGGAATGGGGGGAGGGTTTATTTATCATTCATAGATTTATTTAACGGTAACTTTCCCTATTAATACAAAATTATATCCACGCAACATATTTCGCTTAATATACATAAGACGAATAAATATTTTATACTATTTTTTTATATACTATTATATTATTTTACAAAAATCAAACAAAATATAATATTATCGGCTCTGGAGACAAAATCAAGTAAATAATGATATGATTTTTCTGGAAAACGAAATAAAACATTTGTCACATCAATAATTAACGACATAATTAAAAAATCTTTATGGTTTCTTTGTGAGGTATAACATTTGTACGAATACTTACTAATAGTAAACTGATTTGAAATGTTTCATTGGTCGATGTTCGGTGTTTTTTTCGCGAAAGGTAAGGACTTCCAGTAATAGTGTTGTAATCCAGTGCGAGGCATTTTTAAAGAGCAGTACATAAATAATTCGTGTGCTTATGGGTTGTTGAGGGGAAAAGGTATGGCTCTTGATGTTAGAACTTCATAAACTTCATAGAATTTATGGTAAAGGATAGGGGACCACCGGTCCTGGCCTTAATACCCCACTCGATATTACGAAACTACTTGAGAGAGGAGTCCAATACCATTAGAAACTTGATATTGAATCAATAGAAATTAATAATACGTGAATAACTTCTACCGCAAAGAAGTATAAAAAATTATTTAAGGTTTTACCGGTGTATTATATTTAAATATCTTTCTCGGGCTTCGCACCGGGTAATGTTTTCATAATCCGCCGACGTTTCGGAAAACGACTTGTTTTCCATTTTCAAGGCACGTGTTATTTCCGCCGTGACCACTAAAACACAGTGGAAAAACGTGTTTTAGGGGTCACGGCGGAAATAACACGTGCCTTGAAAATGGAAAAAAAGTCGTTTTCCGAAACGTCGGCGGATTATGAAAACACTACCCGGTGCGAAGCCCGAGAAAGATATTTAAGTATAAAAAAGTCAAGATTTACTCTTAAGTTCTACTTTCTTGCGGATAAACTCAAGATTTAGACTCACAACACTTGTATTCAAATCATAAAAGGCACGAGTCGTGGATTCCTTCTGTGCATATGACTAATATGAATTGAATAAATGGCCACCTCCATTGTTGTTCTCAATGGTTTATTTCAATTCTGAATCATGAGATGCATTGCTAAGGTAAAGTTCTCCAAAAACATCCATTTTCTATTTATGGAAATTATTTATACGGAAATGGTGATATATTTCTGACAGAATATCGATTGACCTGTACTATTTTGTCGTCTCGATAGTTGTTATTTTACTTTTGGTTGCCGTTGATATACCTTCTCTAAGACTGCAACTGTTTTAGTGGAAAATTTTTATGCTGAATAAGTTGGCATAATATGTGCCAGCTTTTTTTCTAATCATTTTTCTGTATCCTCTCGATTATTCCATTCATTATCTTCAATGAAAGCTATAGTGATTCTTGATAATCTTGGGTGCCGGTTTGACGTGCATCAAACAAGTTGAAATACTTCGCATCGTCTTATCAATTTCCCTAATCAAAAGTAAGATCAAAATAAGCCTGTGGCGAAACTCAAATTGATACATACACAATACACTGATTCATTTATGTGGACGCATAGTGAAATATTCGTATTTGCCGTCGTTGGGTCGAGAAAACTGGCTTCTCATAACTTCCTCCATATTACCCTATCCATATAAACTTCCTTTTCTGCCATCACATTCATGAAATGTTTATATCCATAAGGCATGTTATCTTCTTCCGACCGAGAATCTCTTCCACCACATTCACCCATGTCATCTTTTAGTCCTGTTTCTTCATTCAATCACTTATTTATATCCTTAACATTTCTGATTTTGCCGCAAACACTTCTCAAAAACCCCCTTAACCTCTGCATGCTTATTAAATATCTTTAATGCTTATCCTAGCACATCCAAGTTTCGTCACGATAGAATAAAAAGGAGGGATACTTTTGTGCGCTGAAAATTTCTTACCTTCCTTATAGAGAGCAGTCATTACTTGCTTTGTTTTTCAAGCGCTCAATTAAGTCTTTCAACTTTCTAACAAGCACGCAATCCACGGCTTCATATACCTATCGGAGGACAACCACAAATACTTTTAAAGTGTTTGCGGTAAAAAGGAGGATAGAATAGGAATGAATAAACCTTTATTATACTCTGGGACAGGTTCCTAAGAGCAACAATACGATGCAATAAAATAGGGGTGAGGTAATTGACAAATTAATAAATGGTTTAGTTCAAATCAAAAAATAAATGGAACTTAATAACATAGAAAAAGAAAGACAAAAACAACTCCTCTCAGTGAAGAACAATAACTGTATATGTGATACAACTAAATTCAGAGATAGGTATAGATACAAGATATAAATAGATATATGAAACAAGATAATCAAAAAACATAAACAGACCATGAGAAAAAAAAATTTTTTGCGTAGAAACATAAGAAAAAAAGGCAATCAGAATATAATACTGAACAGGGTAAACTATTCTGGAAAGGATTAATTAAATAAAAGGATGAGAGAGGGTTAGGAATGAGTGGGTGCTGAAATTGGAACAGGTGACATCGGATTTTGATTCGGGTGGCTCTTATTCCTCCCATATTTTTCATTTCACTTGCAATTTGTGATCTGGTTGTATCTACTTGAGCGGAGCCATTTTTTCTCATTTTCGTCTCTTGCTTTTTAATACATCGATCATATTCGCTATTTTTCACATTTCTTCCCCAAGCGCCTCGATCTCAAGCATCCAAACGCAAGCATAGTATCCGTAACTGGGACCAAACACGCCTATCAGCACGGACGTGACGAACGTGTCACACGTGTCGAAGAAATGGCGTACGTGCCGGAATTATTTTTCTCGACGTCTGATTTCAATGATCTGAACTACCGTTGCTATTCGGTCTACGACGCTGGAACCAGATTACAAAATTCCAGAGATAGGGGTTAGTTTCTGGCTGTCAATTTAACATTTTCTTGTTTCCGTGTGGATTTTCAGTAAAGGTGTAAAACATGTACAGTGTACATTTTTATTACTTTTTGGTAAAAATTCTTTACTTTCAAGCCTGAAATTTAAACGGATATTTTTATTTAAAGACTGAAAACTCGACCGTCATTGTTACACATGTATGTACAAAATGATGCTCACCAAACGTTTCACCATAGTGAATTGTTTCAAGAATCGTCATTCGTATGCACTTAAGTGCACTGATTTCTTCCGATTTGCACTACATTCTAAACCTAGAATACTAAGCTCCCACTATCCTTTAATCACAACTGGCCAAACTCTAACGTGATAGCAAAGTTCAGAGCAATACTCAAATACGATGTTTTCAGAGCTTAGAGCACGATCTTTTTGGGGGAAGAAGTGGTTTGGCGAAATTTTCAGCGACTTCCTCATAGAAGTTTGAATGGTTCGCTTTGTGTAGTGGGGGAAAGTTTTGGCTTTCGCCCCTCGTCGAGTTGGGATGCAGTGCAAAACGTGCATCCGGCTGGCTGGCTGGCACGACGCAGCAGGGAGGGAGGTCGCATCTCCAGCGTTTAGTTGGACGCGATTATGAGGAGACTCCCATCTTCACCTCGTTTCCCATCCCCTCCCACCGCACCTAATCCCCCTCCCCCATCACTGCCCTCCCCCTCACGTATTCTCCCTCTCCTCCGCACCCCCTCCTTCCAGGCCACGCAACTCAACCACCTCCGTATCAACCCTCTTTCCCCTTTTCGTTTACTCCCCAAGACTTCTTCTTCTCCCCCCACACTCCAAACACATGGCTCCCCCTCCCTACTTCCCCGTCCACGCACTTTCTCCTTCCTCCCCCCCCCCTCCCAAACCCGCCTTGTCCGCCTTTTCCAAGTCCATCCAGGCCGTGTCCGCCGCCCGGCCGGAGAAGAAGAAAAAGAGTTGAACGTTGCGCGGCGCCGCGCTTGGTGGAACGGCCATCTGAAAGCCGTGAGAGAGTCGCCAAGTCCATCCGCGAAGTGTCTTCCCTGTGTCTCCCCCCCCCCCGTCCCCCTACAGCCTCCCCTTTATATACTCACTCCAGTTGTTCTCCCCCTTCGTCTCCGCTCTCGCTGGCTCTTCCCTAGACAGACCGTCGCGTCCGTCACCTCTCGTGACCAGTCGCCCTCGCGGGACGGACATGGAGTCCGGTTTCACCTCGCGGAGAGGTCCTCCGTGCGGTCTCAGCCGTGTCAAAGCTGCGAGTGCGGATATATCTTAAGGTTTAAGACCACGTGGTCCGGTGGGATATGCCTGGGGGAGAGGAGGGAGTATCCTGGACCGTCAGGGGTGGCGGTGACTCGCCCCCGAGGGCAGAGGTCCTTGAGGGAGGCGACCGGAGAAGCCAATCGTCCCTGGCGACTTACTTCCCCGACCCCTATTCTTCGCCGGACCCCTTGATATTCTTCCCTGCCCACCCCTTGCAGCACCACCGGCGATGCCACTACTCTACCGCCCCCGGCGGGGGGCGGGCGAGGAGGCGGAGGCGATGGTGGAGTGGTTGGGGAGGAGGCGGCAAGCTAGCCGGAGGAGGAAGGTTGTGGGTGGACAGCGTTTGGTTGTGCCGAATCTACGAGGAGGAGGGTTGGGAGTTGGAGGAGGAGGAGGAGGCGGGGAAGGTGGTTGTGGAGGCGGTGGGCGGAGGAGG